>JARGCV010000007.1:38665000-39340000 GCA_034064705.1 Bothrops alternatus | reverse complement strand
AGATAAAGACCAACTAATCTGCTACTTGCAGTGGCCTTCTGCTCCCTTCCCTGAACATCCTAGGAGTATGCAAATTATGCCAATGAGTTGGGAAATGAAAGGGTATGAAAGGGTAGAGCTCATTATAGGTCCTTTGTGGTGATGATGTGCATGCTTGATCCAGAATGCAACCTTGAGGAAATTTCTCTTTAGGCCGAGAAGAGAAGCAACTAGAAATAAGGAGAAATTTCCTGATAGTTAGTACAATTAATCAGTGGGACAACTTACCTCCAGAAGTTGTGAGTGCTCCATGACTGGAGGCTTTTAAGAAGACACCATTTCTCTGAAATGGCATAGGGTTTCCTGCTCAAGCAGGGGTTTGGACTACATGACCTCCAAGGTCTCTCCCAACTTCGTTATTCTATGTTTCTATGTTCTCTGGCAGTCTAATAGTGAGCTATCTCAGAGCTTAGCCATTTTTATGTACAGTAGTTATAATGTATTAAAACATCTGGGCAAGATTCTCATTCACTTTACTACGATGACAATCCTCCTGCATCAGTTTGTCAACAGGAAAGGGGTAAATCTTGTTGTCAGAACTAATAAACATGATAATTGCATTGATAAGTGTTTCATAAAGGGCAGCTTGCCTAAACACATATCAGAAAAACAGTGCTTAATTTTCAAGCCTGGAGTTTGGGCAGATAACTTTATTCTACTACCTTTAATGTGTATTCATGTTTATAAGTGTGAGAGAGTCAGAAAGTCAGTATTTTAAAACTAACAATTTAATATTGCAGCAATGCATAAAGTATTATAACATAACCTCAATATTTCAGAGTAGCTGGAACAGATGCCAAAGGTCTGGGGGGCTGGGAAAAAAGTATATCACCATATAAATTGCTATAAAAGGAGGTGGAAATGGAGCTGGAATAGAGCCCAGAATGGCATAGAATTATGTAATAGAGAGAAAACAAGCAAGGCTGTATGTTGCAGGGTGGGGGATGGGAGATAGGGGGAAGAATTTAGCAAGCGTGTTGTGTTTCCTGAACAACATATAAGTGTGTTGTGTTTCCTGAAGAAAGTATAAGTGAGACAGAGACGTGGATGCAAGTGGACTGCATCTGAAACACAATGTTTACTTATAATCACTTGAGGAAATGCTAATAGATTAAATCAACCAAGCTTGACTTGTATGAATGAAACTTTCATTGATCAGGTTAAGTATTTTGTGAAAAACCTGCCAGAAAACATTTAACAAACCCATATTAAATAGAGGCTGCATTAAATTAGTTTATTTTAAGTGGACATTTCTCTAATCCTTAAGCATATTTTTCATAGGGCTTTATCCGAAATGGATCCAGCAAAAATTCCAATCTTGTACAATGTTTCCTACTAACTTTGTGAAGGAGATTCTAGGAATGCATCTTCCAGCCATTGATGACTGCCCTAACTGTGCCTCTTCCCAGGCTACGGCATAATCACTGACCCCATTTCCATAGTTAACCCTAATCTAATCAGCCACTAACCTAGTCAGCTCTCTGTCTTGGTTTTGATTATACTTTATCAATGAAACATGGCTCAAAATGCCTAATTTCCTCGCACAAAGAAAACATTGGCTCTTAGCTTCATTTCATTAATAGGCAGGTAAGAGGAAATATGGGGTTTGGTCATTTAGGCTAATCAGAGTTTGAGAAATATGTTCTATGCTAGAACAATTGACTGAGTGTCCTAGTGTCCTTATATTCATGGCTAAATTTACTTTAGCCTATTAGTTATATTGTAAGAATATGCTATAATAGCTAATAGGCTAAAGTATAGCTTTACAGTATAGCTTACAGTATAACTAATAGGCTAAAGTAAATTTAACCATGGAAGGAAGGAAGGAAGGAAGGAAGGAAGGAAGGAAGGAAGGAAGGAAGGAAGGAAGGAAGGAAGGAAGGAAGGAAGGAAAGAAGGGAAGAAGGAATTCTATGCTTGGAATCTTTAGGAAATTGAAAATAAAACTGCAAGTATAATGATGCCCTCATACATATCTGTGGTTGGATATAGTATCTATTTATGATTATATAACTACGTAACTACTACATAACTTACATAAGGATATAGAAAGAAGGAAAAGGTCAGAAAGGAAAAAAAGAGGTTAATAAAAATGTATTCTGAACTGGAGTGAATCTATGAGGTAATATTTTAGAAATCGGGGATCCTTAGTTTATTATGAAAATGGTAAAGGAAAACATGAAAGAAGTATATGTAGACCTAGGTGCAGTGTTGGAGGCAGTGAAATCGTTTTTATTCCCTCTCTCACAGTGTAATGGCTCAAGGTGACCCAGTGAAACTAAATGCAGTAAAATCAGTGTCAATGGAAGGCAATACTTTTTTAAAAAAAAAACCCACAGCATGAGGTTAAATTGTGGAACTTTCTGCCAACAGTTTTGATTATAATAGACAGCTTGGATTGCTTTAAAGAGGAAGCATTCGTGGAGAATCAGACTGTCAGTGGTTGCTAATTTGGATGGCTGTTTTTGGCCTGCTTAAAATAAGCAATGTACTTCAAAAGCTGGTTGCTGGAAAGTGACAGTAGGAGGGAGTTATCAACTTTCAGTCCAGGTTTCTGAGCTTCAAAATGCATGCAACTGGCCACTATGTCCAACTGTGGAGAATAAGGAAGATGACCTCGATGGAGATATATAGGAACCCTTCCCTAGGCAAAAGGGGGGAAAGAATTATGCATCAAGCCCAGAATGAGATGACATCAGAACCCATTCAAATAGATGCTTCCCTAATTCACTGAACTGTAAAATTCTGTTATTATAATCAATCTCAGTAAAAGTAACTTTAATCTCCCTGTGCAGTTCTTGGTCTCACAAATGAAGGTGAATATACGTGTCCCAGGATAAGGTTGCAGGATCCAATCTGGGTCAGTCACCGGAACCTGAGGTTTTGTCTTCTGAGCTTTCAGACTCATGCTGGAGCCCAATTTTTTTAACTTCAACTTTTATTGTTTTATCCAAGTGTAAAATATAAAGGAAAATAGAAATAGGAAATCAGGGAAAGGAAAAATAAAAGGGGAAAGAAAATATGGAGTACAAGGGAAAAAAGAAAAAAGGTGTTGACTTCCAATTCTTTTCAGCACAATAGAAGATAACAACATTACAGCCTCAACTTTTTACTTTATTAGTATTTTTATTAGTATATACTAGCCATTTCTATAGCAACAAATCTATCTAATTGGCAAAACCAAAGTCAATGTTTAATTTTGTTTTTATCACAAACACAAGATCCAGAAGTGATTTCTGAATAGAAAACCTAATTGAATATATTCTCCTCTTTGAATAAAGCAATCAGTTTAACCATTTCTGCTTTTTCTTCCTTGCTATGAAAATAATATATATTTCTGTTTGCACATAATAATCGTTATAAACTATCGCCATTTATATTAAAAAAAATCACTGTACTCTTTTAGATTCTTTAACCTTAAAGGGAATAAATACTTTTTTCATCTATTTTAAAACATTAAACTTTTCTTTAAAAACATTTCTAAGATGAAAAAGTTCTAATACAATTTTTTAACTTCCTCTCTTAAAGTTTATTTACAGTTAGACCAGTGGTGGCAAACCTATGGCACGCGTGCCAGAGGCGGCACTCGGAGCCCTCTCTGTGGGCACATGTGCCATTGCCCCAGCCTTGCCTCCCCCTGCGAACCCCTCACCAGCAGCCCCTTTGAGAGTTGTTCCTGAACATGGCCCATGTGGAGTAGCACAGCCAAGGACATGGCAGCCAGGCAGCGTAGACAAGACTCTGCCCTCACGCCCCATCATGCACAGTTGATGCTGCGGGTCGCGTGGCCGCCATGGCGCTGCTGGGCTGCCTGGGCGATCTGTGGCAGGCCCTGGAGGCGGTGAGTGGCCCTACGGGCAGGCAGGGTAGGGGCGGGGCAGGGGGTGGAGTGGAGGCAGGGCCAGGTTTTGGGCACTCGGTCTCTAAAAGGTTCGCCATCACTGAGTTAGACCAATAAAGTTCTAAATAATTCCAATTAACTCATTAAATTTAAATCACTTCCTCCAAGTTACCCTCATAAAATAAAATTTTCTTCCTGTATACATCCTTTTTAAAACATTAAACTTTTCTTTAAGCTAATATATCTTTTTCTTTAACTTTCTCTTAACATAGATACTTTCAAATACACTTTCAATAATACTTTACAAACTTTAAGAATTACTAAAGCATTATATATAAAGGAAAATGCATTTTCAAACCCACTTTACATTAAAATTGTCTTTCAATTGCAAATATCATACCAATAAAAATCTATCCTAATGCTAATTGACTCGTTAGTTTAAGTCACTCCTTCCAGCTTATCTTCATGAAATAAAATATTTTTCTTCTCTGGAATGTTTTTCAAGTAATTATATGCTTCTCTTTTTCTCAAGGATTTCTCAACCTTGTTAGTGTCCATGAAGAAAAAGTCCCATACTTGTCCTTTAAAAAGTTGCAGATTTTGTTGAAACTCTTCTTTCAGTTGTGTTGGGAGGTTTATATTTAAACCATCGTAAATAAAGATTGGTGTCAAGTTTATATTCCAAAATTGCAATTGACTCCTGTACATGTTAGCTATTTGTGAAATTTCCTCAGTGCTTTAGTAACTTTCCCTACACATATTTGCATCTCTGAAGTAGTTTGAGTAGTTTTTTAACATCCTTGGAGCATAACTGGTCTATGAATTGTCAGATTTTATTTAAGGATTTTTCAAATACATCTCTAATAGTTTGCTCCTCTATCTTCTTAATTCCTTCTTTAGTCAAAGAGTAGCTTTTTGGTAAGTTACTGAAGAATTGTTGGCCAATCAGGAATCATAAAAAAGTTTTAGCCACCCACAGCAAAACAGACCAAGCTACAAATGACTAAAAATAATAAACCAGAAACACAACTTTTTACCCTTATATTTCCCTATCATTTTTTTGTATAAAAAAGATAATCCACACTTCCTTATTTTAGCTTGCCTTAGCAGCCTGCTTCCTTGTTGTTCAACAATGAAGAAATCCACAAAATGGTGAAGATCTTAAAAAAGGAATAACAGGCTGTGGCTACAGAGAGCCTCCCTTAGTTTAATAAAGATTAATAGTCCTTTAAATGATTAAGAAATGAAAGGCACAACTTACTGTCTGCTTGAAAAATAAATTCCAAAACAGCTTCTTCTTCAAAAACAAACTGATTACAGCAGAGTGTGTCACAAGCTTGGATGACTAAACCTCTGGTCCTGGTGACCTATCCAGATTGGATCAGTTCTTGGTCTGGTTTATCCAGCGAGGCCAAGAACTATGGACTGATATTTCATATGTGTTAATCCTGACCTCTAAACTCTGATTCCTTGTAAGACTCATTCTGTTAAGTTTCTGACACTTTGCTTTTTCAAATGTAACCACTGTTTTTGTGTCAGTATGCCACTCTTAGCAATAGCCTTCATTTTATCTAAACAGCGTTTTTCCTATATGACCAATACAAGGTGCTAAAAACAGTAGCTAGCCTGCACTCTGTCCCGTTTCTTGTTCTTCCTTTGTATCTATCATTCTTTGTGGAAATGTGTACTGTGACTGTAGAAGACATAGGACTGTTGGCAAGAAACAGTTATATCTTACTACTGGGGAACTGCAGGAGCTGGGGAAGAGCATTTAGAGCAGGGGTCTTCAAACTTGGCCCTTTTATGACTTGTGGACTTTAACTCCCAGAATTCCTTAGACAGCATGCCTTGCTGAGGAATTCTGGGAGTTGAAGTCCACAAGTCATAAAATAGCCAAGTTTGAAGACCCCTGAGGTAGAGGTTCCACCAATTCTGCCTGTTCCTAGAACTGTCCTCATAATTTTCTCTTCTGAAGCAGGAGCAGGAGCCAAGTTTATTGGTCAGCATTCCAAGTGTTATCAAACAATGTCATGAGGATTTGGGAAGTGTGCTGATGTTTGTATTTGGTAAATTAGGATAAGATATGGATTTCTTTTCATATCTATGATAGAGGTGGTATGTTTTGCATCTTCCACTGATTAGATTTTGCTTTCTGTATGTTTCAGTCAAGCATACATTGGATCTTCCTGGCAGTTAAGCACTTTGCTTGTTTGCTTAGGTGAGCTATTCAATCAGCCTGTCAAGACATGATTATTTATATAGCTCAATTAAGATAGAAAAGTCTGAACATCCTTCCAAGAAAGCCAATGATTAAGACATCTTCTTCAGTATCATATCTCTTTTGTATTCTAATTAAATATCCCTTGTGTTGATATTTTAATAATACTTTGTAGCTCTATCTTAGAAGTTTCCAAACATATCTTACCCTTTTATGCTTTCAGTTTGTCATAGCTGAAAATCCAAATCTGAATTTTATCCTATATCTGAATTTCTGTCTTTCAATATGCAAACTGCAATTTGAAGTTGAATGCGTGAGCTCTTTTGTCTACGCTTGGTGGAAAGAGATACTGAGTCTACAAATTACTCATTAACACTTTGAGACATTGCTGAGTTCAAAGTGATTACATCAGCCACTGGAGTTTCACAGTTCTTAATATGATACTATTTCCTTTTTAATCATAATTTTTATTGAAGTTTAAAAATACTGATGCAAATACTAAAGAAAAATACAAAAAGAAGAAGAAATAAGTGCAAAGAAAAAAGAAAGGGAGGGGAAAGAAAAATAAGTTAATACAGTATATATGCTGTATATACACACACACACAAACACATCCGTATGTGTATATGTATATTCATAGTTATAATACATCTCTTTTGTAAGTCCAAAATAGAAAGTTGTCCAAGTCACTATTCTGAGTTTAAATCCACACATCCAAGTCACTCTTCTGATTTATTATTTTTGTGTCCTATTAAAATTATCAACCTTCAAAATGGTTTCATTTGCAAATCCCATATAACATTGTTGTCAATATCATTCCTGTATCCTGCCAATTTTAAATCCATATCCTAAACAGCTGATTGTCACTTGCATGCTCTTCTTTTTCCTCTTTTGATCCCTTTTTATAGCAATGGAAAATGTAAAAAGAAAGTTCTAAATACATTGTTGCCAAATATCCTTGAATTTTTCCAGAATTAAAATACTTTTTCCATACTGTATTATGTGTACTGTATTTTTCTCATTTTAATTATAATCTTTAGTTCATTCTGGCTGTTTCTAGTAACCAGCCTTCAAGGTCTTCTCTTATGATGTTTTTCTCTAATCCATAATATTTTCTCAGGGAAAGATTTTAAATGCTTAAATTGCTTAAATTCAAAATCTTCATATATTTTAATATGATTTTAAAGAAACCACAGGAAATATTCCTATAATTATTTCATAAACTTATTTCCAGTCAATCTGGCTCTGTAATCCATTTAAAAACTTTCCAAAATCAATGTTTTACTTGCCCTTCTCCTGCTTCTTTTCAAATAAAAAGTTTTTGTCTTTTAAGTTCTTAAACTTACATGAAACTTCTTTCACTGAGGATTGAAATAAAACTATCCAGTGTAATAAAACAGAGTTCCCCAACCTTTCTAGCTTTGCAGACCTGCACAGGGAAGGGGGGCAGAACGGATGGTTCCACATGAGTGGTGGGCAAGAACACGTGTGAGTGCAGCTCCATTTGCAAGGGCAGAATGCGCGCATGCACACGTGCTTGTCTGCTGTTTTAGCAGCCTGTTTTAAAACAGCTGGGCAGTGGCCCAGGTGTTGGGGACTCCTGTAATAAAACATGTCCTTCTGAAAGTTCTTAATATCCAAAAGCAATTTACAAGCCATATCCAATGAAAGTGATTAAGAAAGGAAGTGGGTGAATCCAGTGTCCCTGCTGAAGGCTCCTAATTACAGCTTGGGCAAAGCTGACCCTCAGAGCAATAAAACCTGTTGGAGACCATTGTTTTATGATCTGATCACAGGGTGCATCTGTATGAAACACTATGGGCAATTTCAGGTCCTCTCCTTAATTCAGAGAATTCATTCACTGGCTCTTTTTTCTACAGTAGTCATTGGCTCTGCTCTCCTGCGGAGCAATCTTCAGTTTGTCATGCTTTTTGGAAGTCCTTAGTATGATTATTTATTTTATTTATTAATTTATTAATTTAATTTCTATGCCGCCCTATTCCGGAGAACTCAGGGCATCTGTTTGTGTTGAAGCGAGGTTGTGTCAAAAGGTGACACGCACATCCATTCCTTAAATATATTAATTATGTATTGTCATATATTAGATATCATGAAACATTACAAAATCATACCAATTGTGCAGTGGCATCATGTCACAGAAATTACCATTTCAGTATCATCATGGCTTGTTTCAGATGCTGCTGATTCTTTCTCTTTAATAAATTTATTCATTATGTTGTCCAATAGGGAAACACTGGTTGAAAAAAAAACTTCCAATGTATCATCATCATCATCATCATCATAATGATAAAGTTGGAAGTGACCTTGGAGGTCATCTAGTCCAACCCCCTGCTCAGGCAGGAAACCCTATTCCATTTCGGACAAGTGGCTGTCAAGTTTCTTCTTTAAAACTTCCAGCGTTGGCGCATTCACCGCTTCTGGAGGCAGGGTGTTCCACTGGTTAATTGTTCTAACTGTCAGGAAGTTTCTCCTTAGTTCTAGGTTGCTTCTCTCTTTGGTTAGTTTCCACCCATTGCTACTTGTCCTGCCTTCAGGCGCGTTAGAAAATAGCTTGACTCCCTCTTCTTTGTGGCAGCCCCTGGTGCACATCACAATCCAGGATTAATTGATCATGATTAAATTGACTAAATTCCCAACTAGATGATGCATATATCTACAGAAGAGATGCAAAATCAGTTTTAGAGCTAAATATTGGTAAAATGGTACAATGGGCTATCCTAATGCTTTATCCAATTCATTTGGAAAAACTGACATATTCTGAACTATAAAAGGCAGGTTGAAATTCAAATGTAGTTAAATGCAATTAAAATGAAATGTAGATAATGTAAAGAAACTCTGACAATGGAGCATCACAAAATATAGCCCTAAATTCAATCATGGCTACTTCAGCTGAGATTATCTTTGGATTTTATGTTATTTCGCCCAGGAAAACAGCAGAATGCTAGAGGCAGAAGGGGTTACTTAGGTCAGTGTTTCTCAACCTTGGCAGGTTTAAGGTGTGTGGACTCCAGATGCCAGAATTCCCTAACTAGGATGTTGGGGAATTCTAGAGTCAAAGTGCACAAATCTTAAATTTGCCAAGGTTGAGAAACACTGCTTTAGGTCATTAAATCCTGATCTTTTAGGCAATCAGCCAGAGTTATCTTCCTCTGCTACTTTCATTTCTTTCCTTGTTGGTTAATAGCAGGGATAGCTGATTCTCTTGTGTTTCCCCTTCACCTTCTAAAATAGACTATTGTTAGAAAGAGGAGCCAGAAATTTTCAGGAAGGAGCATGCTTGGCAGAATTGTTTCCCTCAACATATACTGCAGGGTCTCCAACCCTCAGGCTGCGGCCTGTTTGGAACTGGGCCACACAAGCGGTGGCCCAACATGCACATGCGTAGAGCTCTACTTGCTCAAGTGTTGGGTGCTCATGCTTGCATGCAAAGCTCCATTTGCACAAGCCTGCCACTCACATGGAACCATCTCCTCTCCCCCCACCCCCTGCCAGTATACTGGGTTAATTAAAGTTCCCCATCATTACAACTTCATGTTTTTGAAAGATTTGCAGTTACCTTTTAGAACAATTCCCTTCACATCATCTCCTTGATAGGATGGACAACAGTAGACATTAACAAAAATATTGCTTTTATTTCTTATTCCATTAATTTTAACACAGGTTCTCTATTTATTTTCAAACGTGCTCTCTACATCATTATCAAGTTTATTTGCGTGAGTTTCTGAACAGGAATAGACCCTTCTTTTAAGGAGATTTTGAAGAAGTTGTATGAACATATCCATTTTAGAAAACACATTGTTGATAAAGTGGCAATTTGTTATATTGAATAAAATGGCCATACACTTAAAGTGGCAATTTGTTATATTGAATAAAATGGCCATACACTTTACTTTATAAATTACAGTCTTTTATTTGATAGATTGTCCAAATTTGAATTGAAGAATACTATTAATATCTAGAGAGTTATCATGCTAAATAAAGGCCAAAGAACACTTTGCACCAAACATTTCAGAAAGACCTGCAAAATATTAATCTTAAATGGAAGGATGAGGAGACTGTACCTTCAGTTTGAGAACTGTGGCGCATGCCTATAGCCCAATTTGCTTAGTACAGGATGTGAATAATAATAATAATAATAATAATAATAATAATAATAATAATAATAATAGCAACAACAACAATAACAACAGCAGCAGCAGCAGCAGCAAACTAATGACATTACACCATGCTCTGCACCAAAAATGTGATATTGATAGATTGTACTTGCCTAGATCTCAGGGCAGCAGAGGACTCTTATAGGTGAAACAAACTGTGGAAGAGGAAAAACATGGTTTAAATTACTACATGACTACATGGCTTAAATGACTATATAAAAAAAGCAAAAGAGCCTCTGCGGAAAGAGGTGAACATCAGAAACCTCTTGAAAACAATGAGATTGAATGTAGAATATAGAAAGGAAACAATTGAGCATTAAGTTCCTAACTGGAAAAAGAAGCCTATGCACAGTCAATACCTGAAGGACATTGAAGGAAAGGTAGATACAAAGCTAACATGGAGATAATTGAGATCAGGGGTACTGAAGAAAGAAGCTGAAAGCTTCATTTTGGCTGCCCAAGAACAAGCCCTGCAGACCAATTCCATGAAAGCAAAAATTCAACATGTCAGTAATAACAGCAAATGTCATTTATGCAACAAGAAAGATGAAACAGTGGATCACCTTATCAGTGGCTGCAGCAAAATCTCCCAAACTGATTATCTGCAATGTCATGATTGAGTTGTCAAAATCATACATTGGAAGGTTTACCAGAAGTTTCGGTTCAAATGCAGCAAAAATTACTGGGAACACCAAATTGACAAAGTTCTTGCAAATAAACAGATCAAGATCTTGTAGGACTTTAAAATCCAAACAGACATCTGGCCCACAACACACCTGCCATCACTATTGTGGAAAAGAAAAAAGTTTGGTTCATTAATATTGCAATACCAGGTGATGCACGAATTGAAGAGAAATATCTAGAAAAAGTAACAAAATATCATGATTTGCAAATTGAAATTGAGCAACTATGGAGGAAGAAATCAATTGTTGTACCAATAGTAATAGGAACCCTTGGAGCAATACCCAAAGGGATGCCTGGATACATGAAAATTTTGAACTTACCGGTATTAGTAAATTCTGACTTTGCAAAAAACCACCCTACTTGGAACTGCCTATATACTCAGAAGCTACCTTAATAGCTCTTAGGTCCTTGGTTAGGACTTGAACTGTTAAGTTACCTGTCCCAACAGCAACAACAAAAACAACAACAACCCTGGATTGTTGATAAGAAAGACAAAAAAGTCTGAATAGTGGATGTGGCAGTGCGTGGAGACAGCAAAATAAAAGAGAAAGAGCTGGAGAACATCACAAAATACAAAGACCTACAAATAAAAATAGAATTACTCTGGCAAAGGCAAGCAAGGATAGTACCAATAATAATAGGCACCTTGGATGCAATCCCAAAACAAATAGAGCACCACTTGAACACCATTAGCATTGACAAATTCACCATCTGTCAGTTGCAAAAGGTGGCTTTACTGGGGACAGCTTCCATCCTGCGATGATATCTGTAACACCATCAAACATCCAGATCTACGTATCCCTTGGTAAGGACTCGATAGGTAGACAAAAATGCCAAACCCAGTCTGAACATCTGGCTGACTGTGCTTTGATCAATAATAATGACAATAACAATAATAATGTTATGGTTCAAATGAACTATTAGACTTTCTGGTCAAAAGAAATGGTCCCACTCTGGAACTTGTTACAAATTCAGAAAATTTAAACCTGAATGCCTCCATGTTCTATATTCTGATGGAGAAAGTGATGGTGCTGACAGACTAATGGCAAGATCTTATGCAGCAATTGATATGATATCCCAGAGTCTATAAGTTCAGCATAAAGCAATAGGCTTTATTAAATATCTAGTAACCTTCAATCATTCTCACATATATTCCTCTTTACCCCACACCTGGGATGGCCGGGCATTGATCTGTGACTAGGGAAGATGATATGCAGTAAAATGGACAAACTGAATTAGAAGTCATCCACAAATCTTATACATTTCACCCCCTTTGAATAAAATTCTTGTCATGGATTCATCTAAAATAGCATGCATTGCTTATGAGTTTTGCATGTGAATCAATACTTCTTCTATGGGTGGAAAGTACAGTTAAGGTGTGTTCAAATACATACTTATCTATGCCACTTACTGCTATTTGTTGGCCTAAGAATTATTTCTTTTCTGCAATTGATAGGTGGTTCTTGTCTTTCTTCCTTATCGAGCTTACTATGGCTTTCCTTCTTCTTAAAAGTCTCTTATAAGAAACTGAACACAACTTTTCTTGACATCTGAGTTTTTTCCTAAAGTTTCAAAAGTCTGATAGATCTGTTAATTTCCTTGAGCATCATGACAACTCAAATCTCAAACTGAATAATTACATGAAGAAATGTACAATGGATTGGAACATCCTATTGAGTTCTTCAGATGGCTTCTTTCTATGCTCAGGACCCATGCTTTAGTGAATCTGATAAAGTTCCTGTTATCTTTAGATGACAGAAGACCTGTTGTTGGCCAGGACCAAGAGGCAATATTGATCTTGACAGACAGTGATTCATTATCCAGTGCATTAGCTGTATTCTTGATTTCACTGCCTAGCCCTGCATATGCCCTTAAATTATTAAACTTCCTCCGTATCTTGCCTGCTAGATTCTTTGGATCTTATGCAATATATGGACATCTAAATTCTATGAACAGATACATATTATGAATTCTTTGCTTCTGGATTCTTCCTGATAAGATTTCTATGCTTTCTCTTCAGACACATTGCTGCATTGGTCCTTGACATTCTGTTGTCATGTTGGAAACCAGTTAATTAATGCAAGTCCATGGCTTGCTTTTTATATCCTAGTGAGAAAGAATTCTACCAAATTCTAGGTTCTTTTATTATTGCAATGTAGTGAGCAGATGTATTCATCATCCCTGTTTTGCTCTTTTTCCTTTGTGTTTATTAGATTGCCTTGATTTCAACTTGAGTTATGATGAGACAGATGATGTTTCAGGTTTCCTGCCTGTAATAGATGCTTTTGCATTTAGGCTATTGTTTTTGCTGGACTTCTCTGCTGAAATTTTTTTAAACACATAACGATATAAGGTTTACATGCAAATTGCCTAACAGTTGCTGCCTTCCAACATAAATATCACTCTTTCTATGCAACTTATTTAAGAATATTTTGTGGATGTCTTATTGGGAAAGATTATGTTCTTTGATGCTAGGATTCATGTTGTGCCAAAGCCTTCTGGGAACAGAATGGCCAGATTAGTTTCCAGCAAAATTTATGGCAAACATCTTGTACATTCCTATTGCACATTATTCCTGCCACAGGCATTTGCTGCTTAATGTAAAGGACAAAATGCTGCCTCCTAGCACCTGTTGTCCAGAATAAAAGTCTCACTTATTTAACAACTGGGGTAGCCACAATGCTAACTGAATAGATGACTAGTTATTCTTTGCAGAGTTGTCATTTGTCCCATCCTGTTTTTGGAGAATCCTTGGTCAAGATGGCATCACAAGGTGGCTTCTCTTGGCTGAGTCTTCTCTTATCATTCTGTCACTGCTACAACTAATTCTTGTGTCCATGTGAGGTATCTTAATCAGGGTCCAGAAATTGAAGGCAAAGCAAGGAGAAATTATGGGTCCTTTCGCTGTTATTAATTAGAATTTGGGTTTATTTCTCAGAGTTCCAGGAATGGGAACATTCACTAAATTCAGCTCTATTAACTTCCTAGTCTTACTTATTTTGCTGGGGATTATTGTAAAAAGACTGAAAATAATTCAGATGACTATCTCTATTTCTATCCTTACAACTATATTGTCTATCCATATCTAAGTGCCAGGCCTGGCACCAAATGATGCTAAAGAAGTTGTCCCCTCCTCACATAGCTACTCATTAGTGTTTTGTGAATGTTTCAGAGATGTTTTCATGTTAAAACCATTATCCATAGCAAAACTACCTGAGAAATTTCCAATATATACTGTACATACATACATACATACATACATACATACATACATACATGTTGTTGTTAATTATGAAGTTGTGTCCCACCGATTGCGACCCCATGGACAACATTCCTCCAGGTCTTCCTGTCCTCTACCATCTTCTGGAGTCCATTTACGTTCATGCCTACTGCTTCAGTGACTCCATCCAGCCACCTCATTCTCTGTTGTACATACATACATACATACATACATACATACATACATACATACATACATACATACATACCCATCATGTTATTTATTCCTTTTTGGATGAACAACATTATAGAAAGCTCAAAAAAGTAGTAAGAAATTGAAGCTATGAGATGAGAACAAGGCAAATGTACAGTATTTATATTTAGTTTATAAATGCAACAGTAATTATATCTCTATATTTTTTATTCCAGAAAATAATCCTTTGTTCCATCAAATCTGTACACTATGTCACTGCATCCATGGCTTTCTCAGTCTTCCTTTTCTTCTGAAGCCATTCATTCTTCTTTCATGTATTTGTTTTGTAGTTCAGACTTTCCCCATTCTGTCTCTATGACCAGCCATATGAACATATTTTTTTCTGTTATTTATGTACTTTTCTATTCAATCCACATTCAGTAACCATACATCCTTCCTGTATCCTGCAGTATTTTCTGCAATTATATGCTTGTAGGATCCCCATTTCATTCAACTTACAGTTACGTTTCACTTTTTGTATTCCATGCTCACTCCTAATAATAAAAAGGCAGAAGCACCCTCTTACATTCAGTCATTTTTGCTTCTTTTGACAACCATTTTTTCCAAACAGACTGTATACTATCCAGTACAATTCTACCAGAATTTGAATACTTTAAAACTTCTCTATCCATTTCTGTATATTTAATAAATTCCTACCAAGGTACTCATCTAATTATTTTAGAGCTTTTTTTGCTATTTATGTATAACTTATAACAATGTATTTCATTTTTCCTGTCAAACACAACTGCCTTTGATGCATTAATTTTCAGATTTATATCCTTTGCTATATAATACCAGTTATCTAAACTTTTGTCACAAATAATTCAAATTCCCAAACAATATTACATCACCTATATGCAAAAGTCATTCATCTCTAATTACATACAGCTAATTTCACTTAAAGCATTATTTATACATTTACCCATAAATACATTAAGCAGTTAAGAAGATATCACAAATCCTTGTCTTAATTCTCTATTTAATGTTGAAACTTTTTTTCTCAGTGTACCATTTATTTTCATTCATACTTCTACACATACCACTCTTTATAAATTCAGCAACCAATCTTCAAGCAAAACTTTCCATAATTCAAATCTTTTCTGTCTTTCACACCTTTTTCAAAATCCACAAGCTCTTATAAAGCAATAAACTTTCTTGGTCAGATTCATCCATTTCCCAATTATCTGCTGAAAAGAAAAAAGGACTTTTTTCTGAATAAACCTTGCTGTACTTCCAAGATTTTGCTCATTATCACCTCTCTTACTCTTTCAGTTATAATAGTGTCAAACCCCTTCCAGGGCATACTTTACAAACTAATCTCCCCCCCCCTACAATTCACATCCGCTCCTTTCCTTTGTACAAGGAACAATTACAACATCCTTGAAAATATCAGGCAGTGATGAAGTCTTCTCACACAAATTACACAAGTTGCAGAAGTACTCTATAAGCAGATTAGTTATTTATTTACTAATTGATACACACTCCTTTCTACTCATAGTTTAATAGTCCACTAATTTTGTTGTCCACACCTGCAGCCTTTAACATTTGCAATTTGTTATTTCCATTTCATCCTTGTTCCTGGACATTAAAATTGATAGCATTCATTTCAATTCCACTTGTCAACATATTACTATCATTCCCATATCATATCATTCTCTAAAATGTGCCTTCCAGCATTCCCAAATAAGTTCATAACTTTTGTTTTTCATTCCATTCACTCTGCTTGAGGCTCCTTGTTAGTCATTTTAACCCATCGGTTTTTATTTCCAGTTTATAAAATTGCTCTGCCTTTTTTAATCTTAATCATCCCTTGCTCTTCTTTTTCTCACTATATATCTTGTAATCTATATCTGTCATTTAACTTTTGCAGCAATCATTCTCTTTGAAGCATTTTTCTCAGGTATGTGTTACATCATTCCATCAAGCACTGTTTTTCATAATTCCTGTTAGCATAAATCTTTTCACTTATTTCCAAGCAACTTCCACAATCTTTCCTTATATTCATTTTCCAGTCAATTTTTCTGGGGGGGGGGAGAATTGATGTGCTTTCTAATACTTTTTTATATAAGATTTATCCCTTCTTTCTGCATTTTATTTTCTATTGTTTCTTTCAATTCCTTTTTTAAAATGTCCATTTCCCTCCAAAATCTGCTCTTTACGGTAATAAATAATGGTCAATCCAACATGGACACTGCTCATCAACCTTTTAAATTTTATTAATTTTCACAATCTTTCATTATAAACAGTTAATCAATTAGGTTCAAGCCACATATTTTAAAAGAGTAAATAGATGCTCACCAAACAATCACCATTCTCTAATATTTTTTCTGTACTTTGTGGTTCTGTTACTATTAGCCATCCATTCGGGCCACATAATATGTTTCTCTATAGACCACATTCAGGGTGAATGTTACAAATCTGTTTTCCCCAAACATATGCCTGGTTCTTCTTTATCACCATTTATCAGAACATAACATAGGGTTATCACTAAACTATGGTTTCTTACTATCACACCCTCTCACAAACTAGATCAATCAATAATTTTTAAACATACATTTTAGCTTTTGCGAGTATAGCTATGCCTACATCTTCATTTTCCTTTATGTGTTCATCAATTTCTCGCCAAGAAGTTCAGATTACTTTCATTCAGATCTATTACATTCTTCCCCTTTATCTTAGCTTCACAAAGATGTGGTGTATTGATTTTCTTTCTTTCATTTCACTAAATCATGTTCCATATCATTTATTCCTCTTACCCTTTAGGTCAAAGTCTTCCTTATGCCATGTTCTATATGTGACTGGAGGCATCTGGATTGGTCCTAGCTCTAGATGGAATGAGACAATTGGTTGAAGAATGGTGGTGAAATTTAAGAAGATGCCTTAGATTAGGATGAGAGTACTCTCCGGTTACCAGGGTTGAAATAAAATTCATTTGCAGCCTGTCTGACATTTGAATGTGGAAAGGTAATGTGCAGAGAACAGCATTGTTGTATCAGCTCTCCAAGAGATAAAACATCTTTAGCTATTGCTGAAAGCAATTCTTGATAAGTTTAAGTTTTGGTATGATAAATATTGAATAACAAATAACAACATATACTGTTGTGCAAGTAACCCCAAAGGCATCAAGAGTCTCATTAGCATCTACATAACTTAGAGGGGGATCTTCATTTTTATACCAACAGCAGCTTTGTAAAATAAATTGGGTTGAGGAAAAAATGCCTCAAAGTCCCCCAATGAGCTTCCTTGACTAAGAATGGACTAAAATCTAGGTCTCCCTGGTATTAAACCAACACCTTAACTTTTGCATTTCACTGGCTATTGTTATGATATAATAATAATGGCAATAACATATCAATATGTCTATGAGGAACAAAACTTATTAGGGATAATTTGAAATGATTACTTTTCAAAAAGAAAATAATCTGCAATATTAGATTTACAATAGGCTATTCGACTTTACATATTAGTAATAATTTAACATGAATAATTTAGGGTTATGATTTTGCACAATGTGACATATTACTAAGAATAAATAGAAGAAATAAACTTTACTATATACTTCAGTAAATATTGCTGAAGAAATGACATTTCTTAAGGATGATGCTGGATTTTTTTTTTTAGCTAAGTATTTCTACCATCTTCCAGTGAATATGGAAAGCTTTATTTATTTAAAAGCTGTGTTTTGGATGTGTTCACAATATGGTGCAATCATGGAATTGGCAAGGTTTGTATATGCCCTGCATTTTTTGTAGTGAATCTACAGTAGGCAACAAAATTATGCTCCAAATCTCCTGATATTTGAACAGACTCTTTTCACACAAAAGCTTTGACATTGTCATGTTTAAATTCAAAGCAGCAAATAATGTTACTTTCTTTAAAACATTAGTATAGAAACATATTGGAGGAAATAAAATAATAATACATTTTATGTTATTATAATAACATAAAAATAAAACATTAGTAATGTTTTATTTTTATGTTATTCTGTTCTGTTTTTATATTATATTATGCTGTGTTGTGTTGTGATGTGATGTTATATTATGTTATGCTGCTTAACTCCCAACAATTGTGTTGCAAATCAGCAAAACCTATGTATTTATTCTGAAATGTAAAATAATGTTCCATTGATGTAAAACACAACATTTCATCAAATTACTAATGGTATAAGCAGTCCTGATTGGTTTTTTTCTTCATATGTGATCCTACATATTCGCACACCAAATTAGGGAAGTTGGTAGCAGTTACCGATTCAGGCCTCCCTCCCTTCTTGCTGGACTAGTCTTCTAACTAAAGGTTAAGTTTGTGTGTGCCCAGATTACATGAACATTACATTACAAGAACAATCCTGATTTTTTCTGATTCATCTTTAAAATATATCAGGATGGGTGAAATATAGCTATTTGTCCTTCCTAGAAGGTTTGCCATAAAAGCTTAAATCTCAATGCCCCAAGAAAAGTGTTATATATTTTATTTTCTCCACCCGACTTGGACAGGAGTTGTGACTTCAGGAAGATCTCCAGATTGCACATTATTCTTGAATGGGGAAAGTGAAACATCATCCAAGATCAGAGGTGAAATATCCCCAGATCTGGGTGGCCCAAATACTCATAGGATCTTGGTCTTGGTAGGATTGATTTGGAGATGATTCCTCCCCATACACATCTTCTAGGCACTGGGACAAAATCTTGATAGCCTTACCCGGTCAGCCTGGATTCATGACATATAAACAATGATGCTAAACTCCAAAGTGGTGGATGACCTCACTCAGCAATTTCATGTAGATGTTTAAAAGATAAAGGGGTATAATCCCATGGTACCTCACAAAAGAGTGGCTGATGGACCAACCTCTCCCCCACCAACCAACACTGACTGGAGCCAGCTCTGGGGAAAAAGAGAACCACTCTAGAATAATTAGAATAATTATATTTGTAATGGACCAACAGTAGAAGTCTTTGTTATAACAGACTTAAAAACTATAAAAATTATAGTATTGTACTATTATATAACTATAGCAAAGTATAAAGCTATAAAAAGTAACAAAAATAAGTGCATAAAAATAGGACTAAGAAAATAATCCTATAAGATGTTCTATACTAGAAGAAAACTATTATTCTGATGTGCATTCAGAAAGGAACTATTGAATTTTAATAATCTTAAGATGACAGAATAGAAATATATTAGCCTGGATTTGGAAAACAAACAACATAGGTTTCTAGTTTCAACTTCTACCAGTTAAACAGCATCTCCTGAAGTTTTTAATCCAAGGAGAAGCAACGTGGCCAACTCTGTCATTAAGCAATGACAAATAAATATTTCAGACAGCCGGGATGACTGCAGACAGATTCAAATAAGTCAAGATAGTGGCTCTGACTGCATGATCAAAGCTGCATCCCTTGTAGGCTGGAGAATCCATGACTTGCTTGAAAACAAAGTTGTCATTGTATGGCATTTCTGTGCCCTCCTAACTAGCCTACCACTTTCAAGTGCAGTGCAGAATGATACCCCAACCTACATGGAATTGAAAGGGAAGCAAGTTCTCTTCAAGCAGCAAATTCCTGTTATACTTTAACTGGACAATCTATAGGTATCAGATGGCTTTTTCTAAGAGAAACAAAAAAATCTTCGCATTTCTCACATACATTTCTGTTAAGGCTAATGTCAACAATAAAATATGTGGATGAATATGTGATTTTATTGCTTTTAGGCAAAGACGTTGCTATGTTTATTATCAGAGCAGGATTACCCACTTGACAAGTCTTCTATTAATGTCAGTAATAATAGGATTAGTTTTTATAAAGGAGTATATGTATGTGTATGCATGTATGTTTCCATTTCACACTCTCATGAATATGTTTGAATTGTGATTGAATTATTTTTTGTTGTAATGGCCTTAATTAGGGATCCTTTGCAATGAATAATCGGTGTCTCTAGAGTGACAAGGCATAGTATGCAGTGATTAGTTGTAGATTTCCCTTTCTAGAAGAAAGAAAAAAACAAGAGGTGCCAAGTTGGAACTCTGATAAAGAAGTAGCTGTTGATGCATGCTGGAGAGACCCAAAAACCACAGTAGATGTCAGTGCTGACCAAATGAGCTGTATCATCTAATTATTTTCAATTACAATCATGATCTTTTCTTTAACATTTTCCCGTGCTATTGCTTGCTGGCTCTGACTTTATGATCTCCATTGTTTTAACGTGCTGTGCTTAATTGCTTCATTGCAGTAACAAACAAACATTCTGAACAATTGAAAGATAATATGAAGAGGAGGCAGGAAGAAAGCTGTGGATGCTTTCATTTTAATTATTGATAGGGCACCCACTGATTTTCAAAAACAAAGCTAGAACAGTGTTCATTTCAGATGCTTCCCCAGGTAACTTTGAGAGAGAACCGATACACTTTTCTTTTTTTAATTAAAAAAAAAAGTTAATCCCTATCAGTTCCTTGGTTCCTAATCCAGCAACATGTCCTTCAGAAGCTTCCCTCATTTAGCAATTTATCTCTGGTCCAATTTATCTCTGTTCATGCCACAATTACATTATTTTAAGACCAAGTTCAGTGTGATAGCAGAAAAGCATTAGCTTAGCTATAACTGATTTTTTTTCTCTCGCAAAGCTTATTGCAGAGTAGCTTCTTCCAGACAAGTGACCTTTCCATTTGCTAGCATGTCTGACTTCAGTTTAAAGTACATCTCAGAATGATTGGAGCTATTCTGACTATTTTCAGATCTGTCTGGACCTCAGGGAGCTAAGAACAGAAGCAGAGGTAAGTTTGAGCCACACAACTTTCAGCCAGTTAGTATTTACTTGCAGCCAGGAACTGCGTACCTCCCTCGACTTCCTGAGGTTTAAGCAAACTTCCTATCCAGCTGCCATAAAAATAAAGCTGACCTCTATTGCTTTCCAAACTCCTACTGAGAATGTGTCCTTTTCCTCACTGAACCAGCATGTCGCTATGATAGGCTCCCAGGAGCTGAGAGATAGGGCAAATCAAAAATCCTCTTTAATAACAGTAGGGAGACAGCCCCTCTAGACCCTACTCAGGAACATGGTGCTATTTCTGAAACAGTGACCTGCACAAAGGTATATCCCAATTGCTTACGGTTGTAATCACCATTAATCATGTGGCTCAAGCCCATATTGTTGTAATGTCAGTTCCACTAGATAGATTTGATCAGAAAATCAACACCCCGGGAGGCTATAGCTATTTTTTATTAAGCTTGGCTATAATAATAGGTCTGCATCTCCTTCCCCTTCTTATATTCCAGTGAATCTGGGCAACCTCTGCATGTGCCACATCAATATTTCTCTGGAGTTAAAAAATATTTCAGCTCCTTTTGCCTAGAAAATAGTTCTTGTATATTTCCATCAAGGTTATTTTCTTTGTTCTCTTCATAGAGTGCCTTCACAAAATCTCAACCCATGCCTCATCCCAATGTCCCTACACATTTCTCTTCAGCCAAATTTCAACACTAGAAGGCATGCGAGGAGGGAACGTTTACAAAGGTGTAGGTATATAGATGAATGTGAATTCATGGGGTTTCGTTCCTCATGTCCATTTCTTTTCTTTTCTTTTTGTCTTTAAAACCAGACCTAGATTGTATCCATTAAACACTGCAGGTATAATGATTATGATTATGATGATACATTATTATTATTATACTGTATATTATGGTGTCATAAAAACACCTTTGCATTATACAATCTACATGATAAAGTACAATAAAATTGACAGAGTCTACGCCACAGTATAAAATTAATAATACAAAATATAGCTGTAAGCAAAAAAGCATGATCATTGGTGAATCAGTCGTCCAATTTCCAGGAAACTTGTGCTTTCGTGGTGCTTTTTTTTCCAACTTTCTCTGGATACCATTTTTAGGCCTTCTTTATTATTTCAGGCTGGAGACTGATATTGCTTCCTTGCCGCCTTTGAAATATTAGTATTGGGGGCATGTGAAAAAGTGCCTCAGGGGATGATCTTAGGGTACTACAGAGGTTCTTCCCATTGAATTCAGTGAGATGTAATTCCTAGGAAAAATACAACTTTCTAATGTTTTGATGTAGATGTTTGGAACATTACAAGGCAGTCTAATACATGCTAATGCAGAAGGAAACCCAATAAAATTCAACAAGACTTCCTCCAAGGAAATAGATATAAGGATACAAGACCTATCTATTTTTCCACTGAATTCCTGAAATGGAACTTCTTTATGTTCCTGAGATAATTTAAACAAGAACATCCTTTTCTAAATCTGCACATAACCTTCTAATACATTCCACTAGCTAGTTCATCTTCTGGGCAGCTCTTTTTTGAAGAATCCATTAAAGGATTGACAGTAAATGAAATGACAGCAACTGGGATATTATACTTTCAAATCAACTGTACACAACTGTGAAAAAGATAAAAGATAGTTTTCTTAACCCTCATTGATAGATAAACTGTCCAGGTTATAGAGCAGGGTTTCTCAACCTTGACCATTTTAAGGCATGTGGACTTCAACTCCCAGAATTCCACAGCCAGCATTGCTGGCTGTGGAATTCTGGGAGTTGAAGTCCACATGCCTTAAAATGGTCAAGGTTGAGAAACCCTGTTATAGAGGTTGGGTATAGATTCTAACGTAACTTTTTAAATCTTTACAATTGCCAGCAGAATAATATAAAACCCAGATTTAATAGTCCACAAATCTGTACAACATGCTAGACAAACAAACACACCAGCCATTATAAATGCAATGGGCAAAGAATTACCATAGGATTTTCAGCTTTATTTGAAAAAAACTACTTTTGTCAGGTTTCCTATTCTCAATTAGCATTTGTGGAGGATGGAAATCTTCTCTTCCAAAGTCAAATTAATACAACTTGTACTATAAAATCAAATCAACTCCACTACGGGGAGAATAGCCATAATGTAATGGACACTTTTATGCCTTCCAAGATATTATCAGAAATAACTTGCCAAGGATATAAGGCATTTGTTTAAGTTGCATACTGACTTGAATGTTTACTTTACATTTTCTATATCAGGCTCACCAATGATAATATGATATTAATATGTGGAGTCCTTGGAACTCTCTAAGGTTGATTGTTTACTTGCAGGAGTTTTATTATACAACTAGATAACATCGTGATACCATCACGATGTTACCTAGTTGGATAATGAAACATCTGCATGCAAATAACCAAGATCAGAGAGCATCCAGGGCTCCACAATTCAACCCTGAACTACATGTATTCTCTTCTGTTGGATGCTAACATGGAAGATGCTCATGAAATGAACACCCACAGGATTTGTCATGCCACGTTTGAAGCAAAATGTCCATTGTGTGATAGACAGATGACTTTTTTTGGGGTG
The DNA here is from genome assembly GCA_034064705.1 of Bothrops alternatus. Lineage (NCBI taxonomy): Eukaryota > Metazoa > Chordata > Lepidosauria > Squamata > Viperidae > Bothrops > Bothrops alternatus. Next base: position 39,316,219 of record JARGCV010000007.1, on the reverse strand, counting down.
GGGACAGTTGTGATCATTGATGTATAGAACTGCTTAATCTCCCCAAAGCAGTTCACTGTACTGAAAGATGTGAATACAGATAAAAAGTGAGACTTTCTCAATAATCACTATAATAAAATTCTGATTTTGGATATAAACGTGCTGCTTATCAGTAGTTTAGAAAATCTGATAGGTCTTAAATCTTTATTTGTGTTTTGTATTTTATTTCTAATGTGGATGACAAAGACTGTGTGTGTGTGATTATCTTGTTTTATCACATTTTCTATCATCTCTAGCTCCTTTATAATCTCTTTCCTTTCTTTCTAAATATTTGGGGAAGTCAGAAATGTTTTGCTGCATCTTCATGCAGTAACTAATTTCCAGTTGCTACTCCATGCATACAATACCTGAACAGACAACATATTCAGATAACAGATAACATGTTATATTTTTATCAGCTCTTATAATACTAAGAAATACTTTCAACCCAAACAAGCAACTGCATAATATCTAACAAAATCAGGTTTAACAATATGAAATGATGAGGAAAATATTCTTATCACATTTTGAGTATGACTCTCCTCTGTGATATGAGCTTTTTTAAAATTCATACTATATTTGGAAAACTCCTTCTGCAGACATGTGGGTGAGTGTGCATTTCCTGCTTCTCTATATCTAGATACTATTCTGATAGTTATCATAGTACTTGACAGGCTAAAATGGAGGGCTCTTTCCTGATTGTATTTCACCTGCCCAGGTTTTTTTTGGTTTGATTAAAAAAAAATACAATAACATGGTCTATGGAGACAGTCATCCAGGTCATGGAGTCAGAATTCAGTCAGAGCTGAAGAAGTTTCTTGGATGAGAAGCAAAATGTCTTCAAGCAAAACAAAGAATGTCCAGTTACCTTTTGAAAAAGCACCTTTGGTACAATAACATGGGTATTCTCACAATGGCTCTTATATTTAACAAGCAATTGTCACTAACTGAATCTATTCAAAATGAACAACCAAGAGTAGCAAATGGAATTCCTGGATTAAGAATCTGGTTTCTGTAAGGAACTTGGATTAATCTATCTCTCTTAACCTAGGCTTCTTCAGAAGGTTGATGTAAAAAATCACTGTCCTGAGATCCTTTTAGAAAATGCCCAATAAAATAGAAGGTCTCTATGACGTAATTATGTCTGGACAGTATGATTTAAACTGGGGCAAAGGGATCAGCCACAATATACTGTATATTAGAGATGCTCTCATACACTTTATCTTGAATATAGCATAGTAGCTGTATTTTCTGTACTATGATATGCTGAAATCACATTTCATTTCAGAAATACCTTCAATTTGATCTGTTTTTCCCTTAGTTTTCAGTCTTTATTTTCTTTTTTGAATTAACATGTTCTAAAGGGGTTATTTTGTTAGCCGAATAATTATGTCTCTTCAATCATGGTTTCTTCCACCAGTACACAAAGAAATAATAGTTAGAAACCTGCCCATTCTCTCCTAAGCAATTCTGATGTGCCACGAGGGCCTTAATCGTAAATGCCAAGTCTGTTTTAATTTACCACTGCCAGGTACTAAAGGCTCTCCCATTTTCCAGATTCAGAACTGTTTGTTACTAAGCAAGAGATTTATCTGTCATTGAGAAATTATTCGATTGTTGCTCAAATGCTTCAAGCCAGGCCTAAATGAGGCACTTTTCTATTATAAACCATTTATGGATAATACTGGCAAGGTAATAATCCTGGAATTGTGGCTATAAAGTCACGTAATTCAGTCAGCTGTTATGTTTCCTACATTAAAAGGCAAAGATAGTTGGAGGGAGGGAGGAATAAGGACCCCAAACAACGAAGCAAAACACTAGCTTCTTCTGAGAATGAAGGTTGAGTCTATTCATTTAAATTTGACCTGCTGTGGTTTTCAGAGGGTATATTAGCTCTCTGATGTAGCAAAAAAACCCCAAACAAACCAAAAACAAACAGGATCACTTCTCTACCTTTGCAAGAGGGAGAAACAATGACTTACCAAAAACATAACTTTACAGAATGAGTGAGGAATTCAGGGCTGTTGCTGAAAGCACACCTGAAAAGCGAACAGCTTTCAGTGACAATGCACTCATGTGTCAGATTTAGGCAATATGAGGAATAAAAATAATGAGAAATCCAGGACCTGAATATTTCCTTTTCAAACTCTTTCACATCCTATGTCTTTGCTGTAAGCCAGTGGTTCTCAACCTTCCTAATGCCGCAACCCTTTAATACAGTTCCTCATGTTGTGGTGACCCCCAGCCATAAAATTATTTTCGTTGCTACTTCATAACTGTAATTTTGCTACTGTTATGAATCGTAATTTAAATATCTGATATGCAGGATGTATTTTCATTGTTACAAATTGAACATAATTAAAGCATAGTGATTAATCACAAAAACAATATGTAATTATATATTGTGAAATATTTATTTCTAATTACAAATAAATGAAATGTTGTCTTGAAGCATGGATGCCGAATCACACCTTCAGCTGCTCCACCTATGGCTCTGAAGGGAGACCTGACCTTTTCTCTTCTTTAAATGAGCCCTTGAAGTTGCCTGATTAGGTTAAGCATGACCTGTGAAAAATTTAATATGATTGTGTATGGGGGGGAGTGCTTATGGGGTGGGAGAAAATAAGGATTAGTTGAGGTGATACTCAAGGGGAGCTATACTTGTAGACATTTGTTGTCCATGTGTGTGATGTGGCCCACACAATTTACCTCTTCAGCCTGAGACACTGCCTGTTTTTCTACCTCCAGCTGAAATTCACTGAGGGTGTGGAAGAGGACCCCTGTCCTTCCAGGACAATTGAGCCTAATGACCTTCAGAGCTTCTCTCTCTGAAGAAGGCAGAAGGGAAACCTTGGCTCTTTTATGACTCGTGGACTTCAACTCCCAGAATTCCTGAGCCAGCATAGCTCAGTTCTGGAATTGTGCCTGCCAGAATCTTAGGAGAGATTTTTGGAAGGAGGTCTTGTCCACTGAGGCAGGCAGCAGAAGGGAAATCTATTCCTTCCTCCCACCCCACTACTACCGTAGTTCCACTGAGCAATAATCAACTGCTTTTGGTGCAGGAGCCAGGGCAGGAAGAATGGGGAGCATTACTGCAGCAACTGCAAGAAAAGGCCCCTTGGAGCATCTTAATTCCACACTAGGAGCAGATTCATTTTGCCCCCCCCCCTTCCTGGCTTTCCAGAGAAACAGAGAAAAGGCAGGCAGGAGGGGAAAGGGAAACACATGCTGCAGACCAAAACATCCACCCAAAGCAGCTTTCATCTCCAATCCCCCCCCCATCTCTTCCCTTTTCACTGCCTGGAGCTTACGGAGGGCTGCAGGGATCTCAGAGGAGGAGAGGACAAGGGGGGGGGGGAATCAGCTGCCGTGGGAAGAGACCAGCTTTTTCTGGGAAGCTAACGGACATCCACCATCCCTACCCCACTCCGGAGCATGAGGAGACTGCTCCTTCCTTTTATAAACCTCCCGCCTCAACGTAAAGCTTGCCGGGCTTCTTGCAAGCTCAGTTGCGCCTGCTTGTGAGATCTCAAAGCTTGGTTTTCTTCCTCCACAGCAGAAGAGTCGGGGAACATTCCTAGCTGTCCAGCTATCCATCCACCCACAGAGGAGCACTGGCTACATAGGCCCGCCCATCCCCGCTTTGAGCCGAGCTTCAGTTTTATAACCTGCCATCTGCCTCAAAGCACTTCTCCTTCACGAGGAGGCGGAGGTAGCAGCCTGCCGGGCGGATGCCTTCTTTTTCTTCCTGTCCCTCCTCCCTGAAACAACGAGAGTAGGACACTGCTGGCTGGGTCGCCCTGCAGGGGAAAGCAGGGCCATGCTGGACCGTGGCCTCGCTCTTTCTCTGAAAGGCGCTTTAGCCAGCTGAGGCTCCCGGCGGCAACGCAGCAGACAACCTCTACCCCGAAGCATACCAGAGCCAGGCCAGCATCCGCGAGCTCCAGAAGCAACGCCCGAACACAGCTCTGCCCTCCCTGCTCGGGCTTTCCTCTGCCTCCTGCTCCCCTTGCCTGGAGACGGATAGAGGAGTGGTGTCTCAGTTCCTAAGACCATCAGAAATATGTGTTTTCCGATGGTCTTAGGCAACCCCTGTGAAAGGGTCATTTGATCCCCAAAAGGGTCGCGACCCACAGGTTGAGAACTGCTGCTGAAGCCCATTAGGTAAAAGCACCTCACAAAACTTTTTCTTCAGTATGTAAGTTGTTGTGTCCTCTCAACACAATTCTCCTGAATACTGAAAAATTTTGAGGTTGGAGCAGTGGTGGGATTCAAATATGTGAACAACCGATTTGCTGTGTGGATGCTGCTTCTGGAAGTCCATTCTGGGCCTGGGCAACAAAAAATTAGCTATCAGTTCTGCCGAAATGGTGCGAACTGGCTGAATCTCACCACTGGGTTGGAGATAGAGGTTATAGATTTACATTTTGTAATATTCGCATTTATTTATACAATTACAGGTGGAACACAAATGAATATTCACCGTAATAGAATTTTTTCTTATTACTAGATTTTCAAGGTGGAAGTGAAAAGATGTATCCCTCTCAGGAGGCTTCTTGAGCTTCAATTAGCTTTCTGACCTGCAGTATGATCTTATTAGAGTCCTTAGGTGGAACTAACATGATTAGATGCAACTTAAGCATTTTCTTCTGGGAAAAATCCATGTCAGCAGAGCCCATGGATAGTTCCAGTTAGTTTGATACATTGTACTGTTCCTTTTTTTATAGGTCCATGAGGAGAGAGAGGGACTCCACCTATCTCATTTCCATATAGGTGTTATAACCTTAATAAGCACTACTGAGAGTCAGCATGGAGTAGTGATTAAGGTTATGTCTTCCCTTAGGCTTGGAAACCACTGGGTGACCTTGGGCCAGTTACTGCCTCTCAGCTCAAAACAGTGTTAGGCTCCATGCCAATCCAGCTGAAAATCAACTTCACTTGTCACACTATGCACTGGCAAAACTTGCTGTAGCAACTTGGCTAGCCAGCACAAAACAAATGGATCCTACAACTACGTGGTACAGCCACTGACATCACAACTTTAATAAACTTCCACACAGCATTTGTTTGCAATGGTTACTCATCTGCTGCTTTAATCTGAAAATGACATTATGGAAGTTTATAAGAATAATGTTCTCTGTGTTCCTTCAAGAACATATCTATATTAAAATCAGATTTAGTTTTTTTTAAAAAAAAACCTTCAAACTTCTTAGTATTTGCTTATAGGTATAAAAATGGGAAGAAGTTTAAAATGAGATAACAAGTGAAATATGTCACCGCAATCCATAGCTACACTGATCTGAGTGCTATGGGAAAGGATTTAGCACTTAGCATCTACAGAATAACATCATCTGACATAAGCCATTCACTTTAATTTAATGCCATCCAGAGAATTCTACTAATATTGCCACTGCCTAATAAATAAGCTGGGATTTTTAAATTTTTAATAGGGACTACCATGTTCTGCTCATCCCTTTTTTTAAATGGTGCCAATATTTCTGTATGTGTCACTCAAAGCATGATGAACAAGGTACAGCAGGGAGGTGGATAAGATAAACCATTCTCTCTGTTTCAGATATGGCTATGTTGAAAATTGCATGCCAAAACAACTAGACACAAAAACAGTTTCCCCCCATGCCATCACTCTGCTAAACACATAATTCCCACATCACTGTCTTATTCCTAAGTTAAAAAAAAAAAAAAAAGGTGCCGGAACTCCATTCTGGGCGTTCTATGAGAAAAAAAGCCCTGAGTATATCTAATCATGTAGTAGGACTGTATTACTATCCTGCAGAGAAGAAAGTCCTACCGGTAGTTGCTAGTTGTAGAAGGGTAAAAAGGATTTCAAATGCCAACAGACTGAGCTTGGTTACAAGAGCTGAAGACCTGGGGAAATATTAAGACGCAACATAAGAACATAAGAACATAAGAAGAGCCATGCTGAATCAGGCCAAAGCCCATCGAGTCCAGCATTCTGTGTCACACAGTGGCTCACCAATTGTACATGGGGATCTTGAGCAGAAAGAGAAGGCAAAACCCTCCCTTTCCCTTGACCCCCAAACAAATGGTACTCAAGGGAATCCTGCCTGCCTCAACCAACATAGAGGCGGCACATGGACATCCGTTTTAATAACCGCCGATACACTTTGTATCCATGAATCTATCTAGCCCTGCCTTGAAGCTGTCAAGGCTGACAGCTGTCACGACCCCTTCAGGAAGTGAATTCCATAAATCAATGACGCTCTGGGTGAAGAAATATTTCCCTTTATTTGTCCTCACTTTCTTAGCTATGAGCTTTAGGGAGTGCCCCCTTGTCCTGGTATTGTGTGATAGAGAAAAGAATTTTTCTCTATCCACCTTTTCTATCCCATGCATGATTTTATACACTTCGATCAAGTCACCCCTTAAACGCCGTCTTTCAAGGCTGAAGAGACCAAGGCGTTGCAATCTGGTTTCATAAGGGAGGCGCTCCATTTCCTTGATCATTCTTGTTGCCCTTTTTTGCACCTTTTCCAGTTCCATTATATCCTTCTTGAGGTGCGGTGACCAGAACTGTACACAGTACTCCAAGTGTGGTCTCACCATCGATTTGTACAGAGGCAATACAACACTTGCTGACTTATTTTCGATTCCCTTCCTAACCATACCAAGCATGGAATTTGCTTTTTTTACTGCTGCTGCGCATTGGGTTGACATCTTCATCGAGCTGTCCACCAAAACCCCAAGATGCCTTTCTTGGGTTGTCTCAGAAAGTTTGGTCCCCATCAGTTGGTAAGTATAATTGGGGTTCTTTGCCCCGATGTGCATAACTTTGCACTTGTTTAGGTTAAAATGCATTTGCCACTTTGTTGCCCACTCACACAATTTCGAGAGATCCTTCTGGAGCTCCTGACAATCAGTTTCACTTTTCACAACCCGGAACAATTTAGTGTCATCAGCAAACTTGGCTACCTCACTATTAACTTCTACATCCAGATCATTGATGAATAAATTAAAAAGTAAAGGTCCCAAAACTGAACCTTGGGGTACACCACTTCTCACTTCTTTCCATCCGGAGAATTGTCCATTTATTGCCACCCTTTGCTTCCTACAATTTAGCCAGTTACCAATCCAGGACAAGACCTGTCCTCTAATTCCGTGGCTGGAGAGCTTTTTTAGGAGCCTTTGGTGAGGAACTTTGTCAAAAGCCTTTTGAAAGTCAAGATATACAATATCAACTGGGGCCCCTTTATCTATGTATTTATTTACACCCTCAAAGAATTCTAACAAGTTAGTAAGACATGATTTGCCTTTGCAGAAACCATGTTGATTTTCTTTCAGCAATGCCTGTTTTTCTATGTGCCCTGTAATTTTATCTTTAATAATGGTTTCCATCAGTTTGCCTGGAACTGAGGTTAGACTGACTGGTCTATAGTTTCCTGGATCACCTCTGGATCCTTTCTTGAAGATCGGGGTTATATTTGCTTCCCTCCAATCCTCCGGTACAGTGCCTGATCTTAGAGAAAGATTGTATATTTTAGCTAGAAGTTCAGCAATTTCACACTCAAAGAGCTAGGATATAGTTAAAACAGGAAAACAAAGTGATAGGGACAGAATTTCATGGATTAAAGTCATAAATTAAATAAGATAGAAATAGTTGTCTCTAGTTGCAAATAGTTGCCTTCATTCATAAGACAGAAATAGTTGTAAACTTATAACAACAGTACATTAAGATAGGTAGAAAAATAAAAAAAACAAGCATAGAATTAGCATTAACATTAGAAGTAAGAACTAGGAGTTTAATTGTGTATAGTAAACTGGTTTTTATGGGAAGAACAAAGGCAATCTGTGTCTGTGATCTGTATCAAAATAAGAAAAACCTTAATACAGACAATTTATAGCACACGGAGAAGGAGACTTGAATATGACACAGTTGAGAGTGGTAATCTGCTTAGATACAGTTGGTCCAGAATTTTCTGCTGTGTGATCATTTCCTTTTTTCTGGTTCTTGGATTCAGTACCTGTTTGGCTGCAAGGAAGGCCAGCTCCTGCATCCGTTCTTTAAAACACAACACAACAACAATAAGAACAAACCCCCCAAGAGATTGGTTGATGGCAGACCTAGAGCAGTCTTTCTCAACCTGGCCCACTTTAAGCTGGATTCAGCACCCTGAATTCCTCTGCCAGCCTTGCTCTTGGTTTTCATTTCCTCACTATTGCTAGCCTTAGCTTTGCCAATGTTAGCTTTGCTAGCATTAGAAAGGAAAAGCAAGAAAAAAGATTTTCTTTTCCTTCCTAACAGTAGCCTTAGCTTTGCCAGTGTTATATTTTGCTCAGAAAAAGACGGCTGCTTGTGGGATTATGCCATGTGGAAAGGACCTTGGTGGTGGTAATAATAGTAATAATAATAATAATAATAATAATAATAATAATAATAATAATAATAATAATAAAGTTGGAAGGGACATTGGAGATCATCTAGTCCAACCCCCTGCTCAGGCAGGAAACCTTATACCATATCGGACAAATGGCTGTCCAGTCTCTTCTTAAAAACTTCCAGTGCTGGAGCATTTACCGCTTCTGGAGGCAGGTTGTTCCACTGATTAATTGTTCTCACTGTCAGGAAGTTTCTCCTTAGTTCTAGGTTGCTTCTCTCCTTGATTAGTTTCCAACCGTTGCTTCTTGTCCTGCCTTCAGGCGCTTTGGAGAATAGCTTGACTCCCTCTTCTTTGTGGCAGCCTCTGAGATATTGGAACATTGCTATCATGTCCCCCCTCGTCCTTCTCTTCATTAAACTAGACATACCCAAATCCATCAACCTTATATGTTTTAGCCTCCAGTCCCCTAATCACCTTTGTTGCTCTTCTCTATACTCTTTCTAGAGTCTCAATATCTTTTTTACATTGTGGTGACCAAAACTGGATACAGTATTCCAAGTGTGGCCTTACCAAGGCATTGTAAAGTGATATTAATAGTTCACGTGATCTTGATTCTATCCCTCTGTGATCTTGATTCTATCCCTCTGGTCTTCTAGTTCAACCCTCTGCTCAGGAATCAAGTAGCTGGATTGGAAGAGGATGACTAAGTTCTAAGTAATTTGCCAAGACACTAACTCCAGAAATAGGGTAATGATTCTTGAGTAAGCGTTGGGAAATAATAACTGAGTCCAGGAGGAGGAGGAGGAGGAGGCAAAAGTTCCAAGACTCAAAAAACAGACTATCCATATGCTTTCAGAGTGATTACAGTTCAGAGGAAAACCCCTGCTTTTCCTTGGTTTCCAGTAAACTGGAGTGGAATCAGAAATAAACTCAATTCCCCCAAAGAGATACCATAATAAGATCAGTCAAGCCCAGAGCTAATCCCACATTGTACCTCAATATTCTTCATGCATGACAGGTAAGGGCCAATTGGAACATAGGAGGCTTGAACTAAATAATTTTTTAGCTGACCAATTAGATCAGCGGTTCTCAACCTGTGGGTCGCGACCCCATTTGGGGTCGAACAACCATTTCACGAGGGTCACCAAGCACTGCAGTCCGCCATTTTATTTTGGTCGGCCATTTTTTTCCCTATCGCGATGCGGGCCGTCGCGCCGCGCATGCGCGATGCGCCCTGTCATGCCACGCATGCTCAATGCGCCCCATCACGCCACGCATGTGCGATGCGCCCCACCGTGCCGCGCATGCACCCCGCTGCGCCGCACATACGCATGCGCCCTGTCACGCTGCACATGCACGATGCGCCCTATCGTGCCTTGCATGCACGATGCGCCGTGCCATGCATGCGTGATGCGCCCTGTCACACCACGCATGCGCGATGCGCCCCGTCGCGCCGCGCATGCGTGATGCGGGCCGGGGTCGAGCCCCAGAAAAGGTTGAGAACCGCTGAATTAGATCCATCCAGAAATTTAGCAAGAATCATCTCCTCCTTTCAGCATGTCTTGCCTGGCAAGTACATGTATGTTTTTCCATGAAAGAGACTGAAAACCATCCACTTTTTCTTCCTGAAGTTCTTTCTGAACAAAACTTCAGTTTGCATCATAGCATTCTGGATAATTGGTACATCTTTTGCATTAAATTCATTTCCATATTTCATTAATGATGTTACTTGGATATTACTTCAACCACCTCCAACTTCTATTAAAAATGTACAACAGTCTTATGATTGTTACATTATCACCCAGCAAAACAACCCTGAGAGGACTTTGACAAAAGTTATGGGAGAGACTCTGCCATATTTGAAGCCCACAAGAGTCAAGATGGGGAGAGAATACAAGAAGAAACAGTCATCTCCCTCATTCTAGGAAGGTCTTGTACAGATAGTCCTCAATTTAGGACCCTAATTGAGCCCATAATTACAGTCATATGTCAGGCCAGTAATTAAGCAGGTCATCATGTGACTGACCTGATTTTACAACATTTTTTGTAGCAGTTATTAAGTGAAACTATTGTCCACAATGGGTGGGGGGTTTTGTTTTTTGTTTTGCCAAAAACTGAAAGCAAATGCTGGTTTCCGAAAATCATAGTCACGTGACCAAAGGATGCTGCAAATGTAGGCCAGTTGCCAGGCATCCAAAATACAATAATATGAATGTGGGGGAGGGGGGAATGATGTAAAATCGGAATAATAAGACCTGGTTTTGTGTCCATTATAACTTTGAACTAAGCAACCTCTATATGGAAATTGAATCAAGCAACTACAAAGCCTTAACCCTAATTCTCTACCAAGTTTTTTGCCTAAATTATGTGCATGCACATATAAAAATATAATGCTCTAGAATGAGCATTGATCCATAACTGGAAATCCTTATGTTAGATGGCACTATTGAAGTTATTTTGATAAGATGAGCTGGTACAACAGAATACAGTAATCCCAAAGGTGCTTTCTTCAAAAAGCAATTTGATTTTCTTGTTTTTTTCTTTGAAAAGTTTAGTTTCTTATCCAAGAAACTTCTTTAGTTCCAAAATTCAGAACTGGCAGGAGAAAATTTATTATTCTTTAATAACTTTATGACAATAAGAGGTTTAGCTGGCAGGATATTTCCAGCTGGGTGATGTGACAAATCTCACTTATGAAATTCTATCTGCAGTGCATTTCAATAGTGTCTACATTGTACAAAATAAATGTACTGCATGTTAACTATTTTTTTCTACAACTGATTTCTTCTTGAAATCTACCTTGTCTCTGCTTATCACATTCATTTTAGAAACACAAAAGCCACCTCAGTTGTGACTGTGCCCAAAGCTAAATGTGCCTTACATTTAAGGCCTTATACACAAAGATGTTTTTAATCAGCTTTCCTCAAAGTTGTAAACTAGGAGGAAATTAAGCCAGCATAAATTATTCTACTCTCATAGTCTATTCTTACCATGCAATCAGAATGGATTATTGTCATCTGTACAGATATATTGTGAGAAACTATAGGGATTCCAATTAATTCAGGATTCAATCTCAGTCAGTCAATGGGACCAGAGACTCCAATTAGTGCTTTCTCTTGTTATAGTTCTATTCCTAGCATATATCCATTCCCACCTAGTGGAAGAAATCACCTTCATTCACTATTGTATTCAGAACTTTTATCAGGGAGGTACTTATAAATTCTAGCTGTTCTATCCAATAAACAAACTCCCTCCGCCATAATTTCTCCTAGACATGTGATTGGTATTCCCATTGCAGAATTATACCTAAGTAATAAAATGGAAAAAGACAAATCACATTTTCTGACACTGACATAGGCTACTGTGTTCCTTTTAATTTATTAATTTATTAAGGTCTATTATTATAAATTGTGGAGAATATTTGTAGCATGGGTAATAGATGTTGGTGGTGGTTTGTTCTCCGAACTTGTTGGATAATTTCCAACATTTCATCACAAAGTTAGGTAACATCAGCAGTGGAACTTGTTTCATTTCCCTTCTGCTTTTATAGGTCTTATGTGGTCAGTTTGTCATGTGACCGATGTGAGGGTCATCTGGTGGTGTGGTCACCCTGACTGAAGGTCATGTGAGTTGGCTGGTGGTCGATGCCATTGTTGGTTGGTCGCCTGATTGATCCAACTTCTTACAGACTTGACTGGTTGCAGACCGATGTGTTTGTTGATTGACCTGTTCAAGAAACATATCAATCTGCAACTAGCCCATGAGTCTGTAAGAAGTTGGATTAATTGAGTGACCAACCAATGATGGCATCGGCACAAGCCAATTCACATGAACACCAGCCAGGGTAACCTCACCACCAGGAGACCCTCACATGGTAAGACCAGTTGATCATGTGACCAACTGGCCATATAAAACCTATAAAAACAGAAGAGAACTGAAACAAGGCACTACAACTGAGGCTCCATTGATGATGTTACCTAGCCTGGTGATGAAACGTTCAGAAACTAAACAAATTCAGAGAACAAACCAAGGTTTATTATAGCATAAAATACAATGAAAATAAAGATTAAAAAGGGGGTAGAGTGCAGGCTGTAAAAAAAGGAGAAGAAAAAAGAAAAAAGGTGTTGATTTCCCATTCTTTCCAACACAATAAAATACTAATACAATTACAATCTCAACTTTTTACATTACCTATAATTATTACAAGCCAGTTGCAGAACTACACAATTATTAAATCTTCAAATTAAATTCTGAATTTCATTTGTTTCTAGTTCTAGCATAAAAACTAGAAGCAATATCACATTACAAATAAATAAAACTCTTTGTTTAAAACAGTTTCATTGATGGGATTCAGCTGGTTTGCATTGGTTCGGGAGAACCGGTAGCTAAATTTACATAAATTTGGAAAACTGTCTGGCTTCTGGAAGTCCAGTCTAGGCCTCAGAGGCCTCCCAGGCCTAAAATGGCTCACTGGAAGTGCATGGATACCACTTCTGGATGCCCATTCTAGACCATGGAGGCCTGGAGGAGGCCTTCCAGGCCTAGAATGGGCCATCGGAAGTGCATTGATGCCACTTCTGGAAGTCTGTTTTAGGCCTCAGAGGCCTGGAGGAGGCCTCCCAGGCCTAGAACGGCCCACTGGAAGTGCATGATGCCACTTCCAGAAGTCTGTTATAGGCATCAGAGGTCCAGGCCTGCATCACATAATAGAACCGGTTGTTCAAGTATTTGAATCCCACCATTGAACAGTTTATATCTCCATGTTAACCAAATCCATTTCACTCTTCCCCCCATTTGTGGGAAGTATATATATATTTCTATTTACATTTTTAATATTTCTAAATGATAGTCATTTGAAGAGCATTGAGAAGCTACAACTGGTGCAGAGTGCAATGGCACAGTCAGTTCTTCAGGCTCCTAGAGGGGACCCTGTTACATCACTGTTTCATGAGCTGCAACTGGCTGCCGGTTTGTTTGTAGTTGCAATTCAAGCCCTGCATGGCATGGGTCCAGATTACTTGAGGAACCATCTCACCCCAGTGGGAATGGCTATGCTGGCAGAAGAGGCAGGCTGCGAGCCCCATTGGTTAAGGAATTATGGCTGATGGGTCCAGGAGAAAACTCTTTTCTGACATGGTGCTTGCCCTTTGGAACATCTTACCCTCCAAGGTAAAGAACTATGGCTAAGGACAGACTGAAATTGGAAAGATTCTGCCTCTGTTTCCAAAGGGCTCAGAGGGAGACCCATTCAGAAGGGATGAGGATTTCTAGCCTCTCAGAGAGTAGATGGCTCTTGGATTCTAATATTATTCAACACTCCTTCCTCTCCTAGCACTACGTTGAAGAGATCAATGAAACACTAAGACTCAGGAACAAATGGTGGGACAAACAACAAACCTTTAGTTAAAACCTTTCTCTCATTCTTATTTTCTGTTCTCTCTCTCTCCTTTGTGTATTCCTGCTTCATTAGATTGAGATGCTGAATTTGGTAGTGCAATATTGTATTCAATTAAGTAAAGAAACAAAGAGTTTAAGCTGCACTGATTGCTATGATTCATACATAGAGCCTATTCAAATGACATATCAAAGAGAAAATTTGGGTGTGCGAGTGGCCAGGTTGATAAAGGGGAGCAGCTGTTTGAATAAGAGGTAATCCCAGAGAGGAGGAAAATAGTGAAACTCATTCAATGGGCAGAAGATCACTAGATCTTCTGTGGCAGCAATAATCCCCAAGAATGAGACATTGGGCAGTCTTTGGGTGGCACTGATAAATCTAGAGAGCATAAAACTGAAAGTCCCTAACATAACTAAAAGCCTACCTGAGGGAAGGTAGATGGAAGAGCACTGATTATATCCTTCTATCTATAGCTCAAGGCCTGGGAAAGGAGGAAGGACTTTCTGAGGACAGGTGCCCCAGTCACAAACAAGTTTAAATACTCCAGGATGGCCTTCTATAGGCTCAGGTCATCTTTCTGCTTCAGGAATGTGATGTTATTGCCCACAGTTCTCACTGGTTCACAGCTAAGAAAAAAATTGAATTGCTTGTGGGAGGCCTTAGTACTGTTTCTGCATTCTGAAAGACCAATTTATCTGCAGTTAATATTATTGTCAGGGAGAGTTCCCTGATCTTGACATTTCAAGGCATATTTCAAACTCATGTCTGCTATGTGCATCAAACCATAGAGAAATCATTAGTGGAGCATCTTGGCATTGTACTATGCAGGTGCAAGGATGAGTCCTAAATACTGTAGCTATATTTCTAAGACAATGGACAAATTATTTTCTGAAGTAGGAAGCTCTTTTACCTCAATACAATAAATTCAAATGCCTGTAAGGCATTTTAAAATAAATGAAAAAACCAACCATAGCCATTTCTTGAGAAATAGATTCAGTTCTGCTTACACTGACTAAATAATAACAGCAACAACTACTGTACTTCTTTTATTTTTGCAATTTTCTAAATGCAACATGTTTTTTTAGCACATATAAATCTTTACTGGAAGTTTTTCTCTGCCTATTATGCCATTTCACATTTTTGACAATTTTTCAGAGTTTGTGATAGTAAAGCTCACTGTGTTTTGGAGGGAGTGGTTCAAACAGATTTTTTTTTTATATTTTGTGCATATCATTGATTTTCTCACCCAAAGGTTAATTTGATTTACTGCTTAATTCAGCAGACATGTTATTGGGGAGAATATGTATGTGCCTGAAGATACAACTATTCACTTAAAAACATTTATTACAATAAAATTACGCAAACATTGCAGCTTGTACTGTGTGGGAAGGAATTTCCATGCTTGTTTGATAATGAATATAGTGGTTATTATTATTATGTATTAATAAACCTTTGGGATGCTTCAAATTCACATTTGGTCAATTCTGGAGGATAATGTTGCTATGCCCCGGTTGGAACAACATTTCTCCTGTCCTCCAAGATCTGGTGGCTTCCAACCCTGCCTATCTTTCAAAAAGTCTGCCTTCAGATCCTGGATCAGAAAGTTATAAAGTCCATTTTAATTGATGGAATCTAGAAACTGTACTTGATGAGGTTACTGTTGTTGTTTATTTGTTTAATTTTTTTTCTTAACTGCTCTGAAATGCAGAGTTGAACACTTGGCCAACTAAATTTAAATAAACAAATATCCAAAATGCGACCAAATAAGCTCAAACCTGAAAGGAATACATATGGCGAGGCTGTATTGAAATACACCTTGTTCCAAGGCAAGATATGTGTGAAAGGGTAGAGAAGTTGGGAGTCATCATATTTGTCCAAGAAGATTCTTGTAATCTCTGGAGTCATGGAATGGTCATGGAAAGGAACATTCTGTCAGGTGATAACCACTGACCTTGTATGTTTAGGTGTGTGTCATGTATGTGTTTCACTTGAGAGTGGACAACTAAATTTCATTTTTGATGTGTGCCATTGTGCCCACGGTAAAAAAAAATGACAATAAAGGTTATCTTATCTTATCTTATCTTATCTTATCTTATCTTATCTTATCTTATCTTATCTTATCTTATCTTATCTTATCTTATCTTATCTTATCTTATCTTATCTTATCTTACCTTACCTTACCTTACCTTACCTTACCTTACCTTACCTTACCTTACCTTACCTTACCTTACCTTACCTTACCTTACCTTACCTCATCTTATCTTATCTTAAGAATGGCCTTTTGGTGTGTGTGATTTATGTGTAGGAATATGGAGATGGCTTTAAAGAAGTGACTATTATGTAAACATCAGCTTATTCTGGAGAGACAGAAGGGGTGAGGATTGCTCAAGATTGCTCTACCTTGATTCTTTTTAGTATAAAGAGAATATTGTCAGGCTTTCAAGAGTCTGCTATTGTACCATATAACAATAGAATTCTAATAGTTTGTGTGATGCCTGTTTCATGATTTGGCCTACCTCAAAAGGCTGACAATTGGAGTGACTTGATGAATGAGAGAGGCTAGCATCACTGAAATAAACCTTTTAAAATCTATCAGTAGTTTCCAGAATTGTCAATTCCACAGTGATCAATCACCTGGTGCTGCATAAAAAGATTCCTAATATTATAGCAGAGCACAATCCCTTGTAACAGAAGGACACTGTTACATTTAATGAACTGTGAAGAGAATACATCAGTATCCATAGGTATGCTTTTATTTATATTGAATTGCATGGAGCTCCTGTGTACACATAAACTCCATTCTGCCTGCAGATTTCCATGATGCTATTAGCTTCCATTTTCCCTAACAAATGTAATAAAGAATAGTAACTTCTGAAGCTTTTAGAATTCAAAAGGAAACTGTATACAAGAGCAACACTATTGGAAAAACTACTCACGACAGTAACATATAGCAACCTGCTTTTTAAAAAAAAAATAAAGGCTCTTTTGTGTTCTGATAGTAGCAAGGTAGCTGTTTAAAGGTAGCAAAGGTGAAAAAAATCTAAGAATGTAGAGAGCTGAGAGAAAAACTACTGGGCTGGGATCAAGGCTTTGGGCCTTGCAATCAAAGGTTGAGCGCATAAGAGTCCATCTCCAGAATGTCTGGTAATTAAGGCAAGAGCAACAGACCTGGCTTCACTATTTTGACAATTAAGAGTTTGTCAAAGCCAATCAGAGATATTGCTGCTCACTTCAGCATTCATTGGGGAAACTTCTATCTTAAAAAAAAATTCCAATCAGGGATGGATGGCTTTGCGCACATTTAATTGCAGATGCCCATTATACATTTTCAGTTATGCTTTTCCCAGGGAGGACGTAAACCTGTGTAAAGTTGTCCATAGCCCTACATAATACTGTGAGGTTTATGATCTAAAATTATCTAGCATCACTAGCACTGGAATAAATGAATTAAATTAGTCCAAGGATACTTCTTATAGACATGGTTGACACATTTTTATATACAAACTTAAATATTTCTGTTGATTTGTACTCTGACTTATATACTTAGTTTCATCAGCCCTTGTTATATGAACCCCAACATTGCAAGGTTTGCAAGCTGAACATGATGTGAAATTTGTGGTACCTATTTCCAGGGGAATGTTGGCAGGGTGCCAGAAGTAGAGAAAGTAATCCAATCAATGACCATCAGAGCACTGCAAGAATGTCTAAATATGTTGCTCATATGAATGCTAGTAGACTTAGACAACTTACTGTGTGAGACGAAAACTCTCTTGTAATATCATCAGACATTCGTTTTCCATTTTTAAGAGCAGGGAGGGAAAAAACCTGACTGTTTTCAAATTGGTTTCACATTTTATGCTTCAAGAACTAAGTGAAAACAGCAACTTGCCCCAAGGTTATCCTTCTCTTTTCATCAGCATTTTGATTAAAGCTCATTGTGTTTTTTTTCTTTCTTTTGTTTTTTCAATGGAGTGGATTGAGGTCTCTTCAGACTGGACCTAGTATTTAATAAGAACTAGCTTCTGTCTGATTTGCTTTTTACCCATAAGGCTTCCCATACTTTCTTCTGTCAGTCTGATACTTCTGTGATCATTACTATCTAGCAAGCTGTAGTTATATACAGAGTCCATTAACTAATCAGAAAATGTGGGAACATCTAAAATGTTAGCCACTTCATATTTTGCAAATATGAAGTGGAAAAACAAAGCTCTGGCCCTAATAATTGACAATAGGAAGAATACACATGATGTGTTTGTCCTGTGAACAAGATGTAGACAGAAAATGGTTCTGTCACTTTTTATCTAATTGCAACAATGGGACAACTGGGGTGGCAACTGTATTTACTATAATTGAATCTGTAGTGATTTATATAATATTAATATAGAAGATATTGAGCAATTATTTATAGTGATATGAACCCAATGGAGATGGAACTATCTCCTCTCCATTGGCTGAAGCTTTTATGTTATTGAGGAAGTTTTTCTTAAATCATTCCTGAAGACTACAACTAGAAGTGAGTGAAACAGGTTGTCTTAGAAGTCTTAGAAGTACCCTTTCTTTTCCCTACCAAGCAGAATATAATCCCGTTAAAGAAGAAGAAATCCAGTCACTTTCTACAATATGATCTTGAACATATACCTACTCAAGGAGAACATTAAGAATCACTTTGAAGTCCTGAACATCATTGATAAAGAGCCAAAAGCACTAGAGAGTAAACATAAATCATTAAGGATGAATTTGAAAAGAGGTTGCCATAAATGAAGAGAGAGAAAAAAGCAAAGTGAACTTAAGAACAAACTATGGAAATTGCCAAGAAGAGAAGTCAAAGTCAAGAAAGACACAAATCTCAGGTGGGAATTTAACAAAAAGAAAGCTGTTAAGAAAGACAAGAAGCAGCATTACATTATAATTAACAACATTATAATGATACTGAAAGTGGAAATAGACATGCAAAATTAAGGAATGTTTTTCAAAAAAACTTCAGAGGAGGTGTTCAGAAGGAGGTTCCAACTCTAATTGCTATGTTCAAAGATGCCGATGGACAGATGGCACCCAATGTAAAGGAGATCAAACTAAGATGGAAGAAGTATCTTAAAACTCTGGCCATAGATTGGAGGGCAATCTACATTCTAATACGAAAACAGGGAGACTTAACAGAGTGTATCAGGGGTCTTCAAACTTGGCTCTTTTATGACTTGTAGACTTCAAGGCTGAGGAATTCTGGGAGTTGAAGTCCACAAGTCATAAAAGGGCCAAGTTTGAAGACCCCTGCACTATATCCTTAAATTCACAAGCTAGTAAAATAATGGTAACAATCATCCAATACAAATTAGACTTCACAAAGAAAAAGAGATGCCAGATCTTCAAGCTGGTATTAGAAAAGGCCAAGATACATATTATTGCTGATGCATACTGAATAATTGAGTAAGCCAAAGAATATAAAAAAAATCACTATGTGCGTTATTGATTATAGAAAAGTCTTTGTGTCAATTACATGAAGCTGTGCAATGGGTTCAGAGAAATGGGAATTGCAAAAAAATCTCATTGTTTTCATACATTTCATATTTATACAGAAAGTTAAACTATGGGCACAGCATGGTGAAACAGACTAGTTCCAGTCTGGAAAAAGAGAAAATATTGTATACTCTCCCCTTATTTATTCAACCTATATAAGCTAGATTGGAAGAAGATGAGCATGGTTTCAAAATTAGAGGGAGAAACATCAATAATCCATGCTATGATGATCACTGAAAATACAAGGGATATGCAAGTTGAGTAAGGAAAGTTAAGAAGCAGAGTGAAAAAAAAATACAAAATACAAAACAGACCAAAATAATAATAGGAAGAACAATCAGCCTTAGAATTTACAATGAAGATGTTGAAGTGGATAGCTTCTGCCTTTTAGGATGCAGATTTTGACTATCATTCTGTATTTGTTTCTTCTATGACTAGTAAGCTCATGTTCCAGAGTTTTTTCTGAAATCAACCTATCACAGTATTCTGATCCCAAGTGAAGTAATCCTGGGGAAAACCATAGTTTCTCTGGCCAATATTTTCAACATGCTATCTAGGAAATATATAGAGTAAGGATGGGGGAACTAAAATGGAGTCAGATGGTAGAATGAAACATACCCAGATGGTAAATGTGTTTTCAAATTATGGCAGGAAAAATCATGGCTGATAAACCTTTGACTAAGTGTTGCTGAATTACAGCTCTCAGGGATTTTAGTCATTATGGACATGATGATGGACACCAGAGGTTTATGACAGATTCTTTTAGAGAGAACTGAGCACACTACATCTTAGATGAACATTTTACATAGGACTTTATTATATCACACAAGTTCCCAATATATCATTGTGTGATATAATAAAGTAAACCAGTCTTTGGGACTCAGTGGAATGCAATACTCGTTTCCTTCCAAAGGTTTTGCATTTGTTGCAGATTATGTGCTTTGTCTAGAGATTTTTTGGGGATTATGTGCTGCCTCGCTTTGTAAAGTTGCACAGGAAGATGTTGAGACTCTAGAAAGAGTACAAAGAAGAGCAACAAAGATAATTAGGGGACTGGAGGCTAAAACATATAAGGAATGGTTGCTGGAATTGGGTGTGTCTAGTTTAATGAAGAGAAAGATGAGGGGGGGACATGATAGCAGTGTTCCAATTTATCAGGGGCTGCCACAAAGAAGAGGGAGTCAAGCTATTCTCCATAGCACCTGAAGGCAGGACATGAAGCAATGGGTGGAAACTAACCAAAGAGAGAAGCAACCTAGAACTAAGGAGAAATTTTCTGACAGTTAGAACAATTAATCAGTGGAACAACCTGCCTCCAGAAGTGGTGAATGCTCCAACACTGGAAGATTTTAAGAAGAGACTGGACAGCCATTTGTCTGAAATGGTACAGGGTTTCTTGCCTGAGCAGAGGGTTGGACTAGATGACTTCCAGGGTCCCTTCCAACTTTATCATCATCATCATCATTATCATCATTATATCATCTCTATCATTTATGTTCCATATATCTTCATCTACTGATGGATATGATTCTTCTCACCACTACCACCCTACCATCTTTTTAGACCTCAAAGTGAATTTAAATTACAAAAGGATTATATATAAGAGAATTGTCAGCTGTTTCTTTCATTCTTTTGATAAAATACCTCTAGCCACATAATTATGAAGATAATAAAAATTCACCTTGTTTCATATAAAATTATATTTGCTAACATAGATGAATAAAAAAGAATAGAAATATTCTTAATTTAGCATTGACTCTGATATATGCTTAGGAATTTTACAATTATATGGTGTGTTTGTATGAATAGATGTGCATGTGTGCGTGTGCTAATAAAAAAGTCTGCATGCAGAGGAAAATTTCATCTCATTTGCTTTTTTAATTTAAAACAGGCTACAAAAGTATACATTTGAAAAACACTTTTTTAAAAGCATGTCTAACACTTCAGAATTAGTCTGAGTTTGATCCGTATACAGTAAAAGAAAAATCAGAAACACATAGTAGTGCAATAAAAGCTTTTATTTTCTGGAAATGTAACTTCCTATGGTTGTGCAGATGTTAGTTTTCTTTTTTCTTTTTGTAAAACTTTTATTATTTTTTTCCATAGTACTTATTCAACAATGTGTTGTTTGAGTTTATCATTCACTAATACAAATTTAATTCCTAATCCTTTGTTCTTTTCTCCAACCATTGATGAAACAAGTCCCAAGTCTAATAGTATTCTGTTTCTTCTTTTTCATTTAACCTCATAGTTGGTCTGTCCATTTCTGCACATTCTAGTATTTTTTAAAATTATTTCTTCCTCTGATGGTATTTCTCTCTTTTTCCAATATTGTGCAAATATAATTCTTGCCGCCATTATCACATGTAAAATCAAATATATACTTTGTTTATCAATCTTTTCTGGCATAATACCTAATTTAAAAAGTTCAATTTAAAATCTACTTGTTTTCCCAACATCTTTTCTAGCCAAGTATGTATTTTTGTCCAATATCTCTTTGCTTTAACACGTCCACCATACATGATAAAAGTACCTGACTTATGTTTACATTTCCAACATCTATCTTGGTTTTCTTATATAATGTTTTTTATTGAAGTTTACAGTTATAAAAATAAAAAAAACTAATACAAATTAAGAAAAATACAAAAAAGAAAAAAGAAAGCAAAAATGGTGTGGAAGGAAAAAAGGGAAATAAAAGAGAAAAAAGAAAAAGAAAAATATAGAGAATATAAATATCTAAATAAATGACTTCCCCCTTCATCATTAGTACAATTTCAAGTAACTTATTACCTTCTTTGATACTACAAAAGATTTTTTGTTTTATTTATAAATAAAACCTTAGAACCTCATCATTCAGCAAAACTCCATTAAGAGCTATAAGACATAACTTATATATTTTAATGCTAATAAAATAAACCAACTTTATATATCTTCCCTTTGCTTTTAACAATATTAAATCTCTTTAAACTATTTAGATCCCTTTAAATAGAGCCCCAGAAATTGGTTTCTTTTCATTTTCTCTTTGTTTCTTAGAAAATTCCTAAAACTTTAACATGTCTCTTTTGAAATTCAAAATAGTAAAGTTATCTAAGTCATTATTCTAGTTGTTATTTGTATACTCTTTTAATCATTGAGACATAATCTGGTTTCAATTGTATATCTATGTAAGGTATTTCTCCATATCATTCTTGTAACTTATCAAAATATGACAAATTATAAAGAAAGGCACCAGCCTCCAGCATCATTGTCTTACTTGTGTCCAGTGAAACTTTTTTCTTTTTCTATAACTTCTTTTAAATCCAGTTTTATGATAGCAGACAATCTTAAAAGCAATTTCTGAGTACATTGTTCCCAAATATCCTTGAACTCATCCAAAGTTAAGAGTATTTTGTATTAGTGGGTATTTTCTCCTTTAATTATAATGTTTAATTCTTTCTGGTTCTTTCTAGTATTTAACTTCAAAGTCCCATGTGTTGTTTTTTTTTAATCAATAGCATTTTCGCATGGAAAGATTTCTTATGTTTAATTGCATTTTTTTTATATTTTTAAAGAGTTGTAAATAACAACATCTTACTGCAGGAAGAAGTTTTGTAATTTATTTCAAAGTTTTTAATCTCAAAATCTTATTTCTACTCAGTCTTATCCCCTGCTCAATGTTTTAACCATCCTATTACTGTTTATTCCAAAATATTTTTTTAAGAACTTAAACTTGCATAAAACTTATTTTGCTAAGCATTAAAGGAGACTCACCCAGTGGAATGAAACTTGCCATTCTTGAAGATTCTATCCAAAAAGCAATTAAGGAGCAATTTCCAGAAGTGATTAAGAGAGGAAGTATCCAAACCATGTATCCTTTTTTTTTTTTCAAGTTGCAAAACAATCTATTTTGTGCACATTGTGCAGCCACGGTGCAGGTTTTTTTTTTTATTATAAAAATTCTTTTATTAAAACAATCAACATTGAGCATAAAAACCTATTATGCAGCAATCATCATGACACCTGGTATACAATACTAAGTATTAGTCTTTGAAAACGTCTGAGTTAGTAAGCCTTTTTCCCCACTCCTCGCGTCTAGCCTCAACTATACTCCTGTTACATTTTATTTTGATTGGTGTTTCCCCTATCCGTTTCAACAGATGTTTACAAAAAAACCATGTATCCTTTTGAAGGTGTCATCCATGACTTGGGCAAAGATGGTGATCCCTTAGCTCCCAGAGCTCTAAAACCAGCCAAAGAACACTGTTTTATACTCTCCTAATGGGGAGCTACTATATGGAGCACGTGTGGGCATTTCCCAAGTCTCTTCCTTATTCAGAGTGGAATTTATTCACCTTATTCATTCACCATCTCCTTGTTTTGTTCAACTCTTCAGTTCACCCTTGCTCCATCATTGTTCTTCATATGTTTTAGGAGACTGGAGGCTAAAACATGTGAAGAATGATTGCAAGAATTGGGTACATCCAGTTTAATGAAAAGAACTGGGTAACAGCATTGCTGTGCTCCCTAAGGGTCTGCCACAAAAAAGAGGGAGTCAACCTATTCTCCAAAACACCTGAAGGCTGGACAAGAAGCAATGGATGGAAACTAATCAAGGAGAGAAGCAACCTAGAACTAAGGAGAAATTGTCTGACAGTTGGAACAATTAATCAGTGGTATGACTTGCCTCCAGAAGTTGTGGGTGCTTCAACACTGAGCAGGGGGCTGGACTAGAAGACCTCCAAGGTCCCATCCAACTCTGTTATTCTATTATTCTTTTGCTTCCCTAGAAGTAGCTGTGCAGGTTTTTGAAAAAGGTAAAACACCATTTCTAGCCTGCTTTGGAAATAGCAGGGCTTCTTTGCCCCTAATACAGGAATGAAGAGGTTGCACTACTTCGCCTCTTATCTTTTCTGAATCCACTCAGAGGTCATTCCAGTAAATGATTTTCTGTAAATTCATTATTAGAACTGCCAATTAAAGCTTCAAGGCCTTTTTATCTAAATGGGAAGAATTCCATCACTGTTGTTATGCAAAAGGCATAGCCAAGCTTCCTTTCACAGGCCAGTTGCTGATGGTTATACTAAACCTGCTTATAATGTTGGAAAGTTTTCATCTCTCATACTACAGCTGGAAAAGTTATATAAATCTACAAAAACAATTCAAACAGTGAACACAGCAATTCACTCACGTGAACTAAAACGTCTGCAAAATCTGGCAGCAGAAGACTGGGTACTAATTTTCTGGAAGAAACACTGTGTGAACATGGGTGTAATTTTATTTATCTTTTTCTTGCAATTCAACCCTAGCCTTTCTTTTAATAGAGTGAAATTGGTTTATAAATACTAAATTGGCATGCAACGAAATAATAGTTTACCAGTCTAAGCAATATATTTACAACACAACTCAGATGCTATATAGCAGCTGCAATATAGCTAAATATTTCTTAAAAGCAGTAATCTGGAAAAGGCCAATAGCCTAAAATTGTATCTTTGTTGTAAATAAAAAACAAACAAAAAAACCCCAACAAAGACAAAAAAACCCAAAGCAAAACAAAAAGAAACAACAAAACCCAGCATTGAGGAAGCCAGACTTAGCTCTCTAAAGCTGGGGTCCCCAACCCCTGGTCCATGGACCAGTGCTGGTCCATGGCATGCCAGAAACTGGTTCATGTAAACAAGCAAAGCCCCATTTGGGGGATGCAGGCAGCACATGAAACCACTCCCCATCCGGTCTGTGGAAAAACCTCCCTCTGTGGAACCAGTCCCTGGTGCCCAAAAAGTTGGGGGCCTCTGCTCTAAAGATTGTTTCCAGGCATTGGAGCAACTTCAAGATTGTTTTGGGAGTACTGATTGGGCACTGTTTGAGGAGAACAATATTGACACTTATACTTCAACAGTACTGTTTTACATTAAAAGCTGCATTGATGTTGTCACTACCACCAGACAGGTACGGGTGTTTTCTAACAACAAGCCCTGGATAAACAGGAAAGTGTGCCTTCTATTAAGAGCAAGAAATGCTGCTATCCATTCTGGTGATGCGCTACAGTACAGCGTGGCAAGAGCTAAATTGAAAAGTGGTATCAAGGACTCTAAAGCCACATACAGACGGAGGATTGAACATCTTTTTGAGAACTCAGACTCTGGTCATGTATGGCAAGGTCCGCGACAAATCACAAGGCAAAGTAATACAAATAGTTTGCCTGGGAGTAGTGATCTTTTGGCTGACCAGTTAAATCAATTCTTCAGCCATTTTGAGGTGGATACAAGAATGACCATCATTCCAGTATTTACCACTGATGGTGTATCATTAACATCTACCATCGATAGGCAACCACTTCTATTGCAGATCTCTGATGTGAGACGCACTTTCCAGAATGTAAATATCCAGAAGGCAGCTGGGCCAGATGGAATTCTGGGATGAGTTGTTAGGGACTGTGCTGCAGAGCTAGTTGAAGGGTTTACAGATATTTTCAATTTATCTCTGTCGCAGTGCTCTATCCCTACCTGCCTGAAGACATCTATTATAGTGCCAGTTCCTAAGCAGACAGTAGTGGTATCTCTTAATGATTATAGACCAGTAGCTTTAACATCTGTTGTCATGAAACGTTTTGAGAGGCTGGTGTTGAACTATATTAAGGCTAGCCTTCCATCTACCTTGGATCCATATTAATTCACATATAGAGGTAATAGATCAACGGATGATGCTATGTCTCTTGTTGTACATACTGTATTGAATCATTTGGAACAACGGGGGACATATGCAATGTTGTTGTTTGTGGATTATAGCTCTGCTTTTAACACCATTTTACCCAATAGGTTGTTTTTTCAAATGTCCAATTTGGGTATAAATCAGAGGATTTGTTTGTGGATAAGTGATTTTCTGACAGGTAGGACACAGTCAGTAAGGATGGGATCTCACCATTCCTCTACTCTGGTATTAAATACAGGAGCCCCCCAGGGTTGTGTGTTAAGCCCTTTCCTTTACTCCTTGTATATGCATGACTGCACCCCACTGTATAACACCAATGTAATTATTAAATTTGCGGATGACACAACAGTGGTGGGGCTCATTAATAAGAACAATGAGTCTGCTTACAGGAAGGAGGTACAAGGGCTGAAATGAAAATAATCTTATACTTAACGCCACAAAAACTACAGAACTTATAATCGACTTTAGGAGGAAGAGAGATGCGCATCTACCATTATACATAAATGGTGTGGAGGTGGAGAGGGTGGATAGTTTTAAATTTTGGGGTACTTATATCTCAGAAGACCTCTCATGGTCTATGAACGTTAACATGCTTGTGAAGAAGGTACAGAAGAGGCTGTACTTCTTGAGAATGCTCAGGTAGATAAATCTATCTCAACATCTACTTCTGTCCTACTATCACAGCACCATTGAGAGTGTCCTGACATACAGCATTCTTGCATGATATGGGAGCAGTTCTGTAGTGGACAAAAAAGCTCTACAGAGAATTATTAAAATTGCCCAGAATATTATTGGACTCTAGCTACCAGCCCTGGACAACATCTTCGAATCTCGTTGTTTGAGGAAGTTGCGTAACATTCTTAGAGATTCTTCCCATCCTGCTTACAATCTTTTTGGACTGTTGCCTTCTGGTAGAAGATATGGAACATTTAAAACTCGGACCACCCATTTTCTGAATAGTTTTTATCCCAGAGCTATAATTGCACTTAATAATGAACTAAAGGACCATCATTAGTGAATTGTTGGATAGTACTTCTTGGTCTGTTAGGTGGATGCTGGGTGGTTTTGGGGTGGGGAATTGTGGTGGGTGGGAGTGTGTTTGGGGATTATGTGTGTGGGACCTGGTCTTTGGGTGTCATGTAAATTTCATTGTATGTGTATACTGTGTATATACACACAATGACAATAAAGTTATTATTATTAAATCTGTCACATCTGACTTGAATTCTTTAAAGACTTTTGCAATTGAAAAAGTGAAAATATGACAAATTACAAAGAAAGGCTCCAGCCTCCAGCATCATTTTTATTTAATGATTTGGGACCCATCTAGGTCTCCTGCAGATTCCATGGAAATAAAAATGCTGAATCACTAGTGCTCACCTGCTCCCAAAAATATACAGTAATCATAAAAAGTAATAGGCAACCAAAACCTCACCTATTGATCAGTGGGTCTTTTTGGATTTCGCACATTCACTATAGGTTTTTCCCAAACCCTTATAGTGCTGTGCTTTCCCCTAAGATCAGCCTCACACAAGGACAAGGTATAAAGGTAAAGTTAGGGGACATGAAGAGAAGAAGAGCAAGGAGGAAGTTGAAGTTGTCCTCTTCTCCAGAAATCCTTGCTTCTGGACAAGAGGAAAATCACACGGTTCTCTTTCCAGGTTCTTCTCTTTGGCAAGTCAATATGTTTTCTGGAAAGGAGAAAAGAAAGAAGAAAAGGGGATCGTTTGCTAGGAGATGGCACAGATTTTATTGGTAGGAATACTGTCCATAAGATTGCTATTCCCATCTGGCTGGAAGACAGGCAACCAGATTTGTGATGACCTGTTCTCTCCAGCAACCAAAGCAGGAAATGGCCCTGGGGTTTTATGCCTATTGGGAGGGATAGTCTTATAACAGGCCAACTGGAGTTTTGCAGGTGCAGTTCTCAGATATGCTTCTGTAGAAAAGAATGGTGCAAATTCCTTTTCATAATCAACACCAAAGAACCAAATTCTATCTAGATATGGAACAAGGCTCTAGTTTTCCAAGTTGCCTTATCTTGAATAACCACATGGTTTTAATAATGATTAGGCCTTGTAGGAGGGTAGCTCCATACAATGTATCAGGTGATATTTATTATACCACAGTTGTTATTTAGAACAATTGCCATTTCAATAAAAATAAAATTAACTTAAAAATACCTGTAGCCCTCTTTACAAGCTACTGATATGCAGAAGAGCCACAGAATGCAAGGAAATAGTCATGATTACACAAGTGAAGCCTTACTTCATTTTTATATGCATTGCACATTTAACTCATGAACACCAGGCTGGTGCCCCCATCTTACTCACTCCCCCATAGGCACCCTAAGAATAGAAAATCAATGCTGGTCTTATTTCAACTTCATATAGGGCGCCCACACTTCTTGCAGAGATGTCCACCTGAAATGCATTAATCTAAGGTTGGGTCTGTTGAGGAAGACAAATTTTGTGACATGGACAGAATCAATAGTGGGACACTGTCTCTGGACATAAGTCAAAGTCAGGCTAGTGCTTTTCTTTAATGATACTAATTATGTTCTTACTTGTCCTGTCCTGACTCTTGGCAACTGACTGGTCAAGTCCTTGCAATTTTCTTGGCAAGATTTTGGAGGTGGTTTGCCAGTGCATCCTTTCTAGAACTGAGAGAGAATGAGTGGCCCAAGGTCGTCCAGCTGGTTTTGTGACTTAAATGGGACTAAAACTCACAGTCTCCTAGTTTCTAGTCTGGTGCCTTAACCATTACACCAAAGTGGTTAATCATACAGCTTACAAATGCATAATAAACGTTTAAAAGATGAAGTCCCAACTCAGCTGGAGGACACCAAATTAAAGAAGGCTACTATAAATCTGGCAGAATTTTTCAGTGAGACAATCTTTAATGGCTTTGCTTAATTGAGGGATAAACATTACCTGAGAGGCTGAATAGAGAAAGAGAGAGATTTTGCACGGCAATTTTTGTTTCTGTTTCTCTTTAACATGCAGACATATTAGCAAAATAACCCGGTTTGGAAATAACTGTTCACCTTTGCTTAATTAAACATATTTATTTACCTATTTATTGCCAGGGGGAAAATGTTTCTGACTATGCTTGGTTTAATACTTTCAACAACTCCCACTGAAACAAAACTTGGGGTCCCAGCAAAATGTGGTATTTTTGTGGATTTTTCTATTCTTAGAGAGCTTACAGTATTTTCAAGCAAAGCATCCCCTTAGGAGAGGTGGGCTAGCATGGCTGGTTCATGAGGATATGTATCTACATCAAATTCTCTCAGCTCCAGAGCAGAAGACTTTGATGTAAAAGGCATTTATCTTTAGGTTCATCAAATGCAGTAAGTGAAGGTTATTCTGCACCATTCATTTCATCCTAGAATTCCCAGTTTCACCTTTATATTCCAGGTTTGTGATAGCAAAAAAAATCTGAGAGAAAGAAAACATTCCCATTCCAAGCTGCCAATAACTAACCTTTTTATGAATTATAAATGCTATTTAATAATCTTGGAGATTAATCAAATGGAATAGAAAGGTCAAATACAAAAAAACAATTAAATGAGCAATTCTATTTTTCCTATTGACTAGGAAAGAATCAATCAAGAATGAAATGTGGTTTTCTGCTCTCTTTACCATGGAACCTATCTGAATTTTTAATTCAGAGGGATTGAAAAGATAGTCGGTTTTTTAACTACTGGGAAAAAAGAGAGAAATCTTGAGTTTGTTTGTTTTTTTTAAAGGAAAAGATTTGGAAGGAAAAATATATAGGTAGTCCTCAACGTACGATCACAATTGAGCCCAACATTTTTGTTGCTAAGTGAAACATTTATTAAGTGAATTTTGTCTCATTTTATGACTTTTCTTGCCATAGTTGTTAAATTAATTGCTGCAGTTGTTAAGTGGTTATTAAGTGAATTTGACTTCCCTAAGGACTTTGTTTATCACAAAAGGGTGTCACATGGCCCTGGGACACTGCAACTGTTATAAATATGAGTCAGTTGCCAAGCATCCAGATTTTGATCATGTTACTATGGAGATGTGGCAACAGTTGTAAGTGTGAAAGACAGTCTTAATTCACTTTTTTCATTGCTGTTGTAACTTTGAACGGTCACTAAATGAACAGTTGTAAGTTGAGGACTACCTGTATTTGCTTCCAAAAAGCATGGTTCAATCAGAGCCAGTCACAACATGATACCCCTATTGGGAGGAAAGCAACATTTTAGTAGGTTGCCAGACTTCATCCCAGAATGAAGACAAATTCCAGAATAAATGAACTTTTATCTCCATTCCTTAAGTACTAGTCGTTAATATATGAGCCAGTTAGGCACCCCACTCTGCTACCTTCTGAGCATTCAGCGAGACATCTTTATCATGTTTCTGGAAAACTACAAATTGAGCCCCACTTTGGGCAGGCCAGCTCCTAACGAGGCCAGGGAGTCTCTCTTTTGTTTGCCATGCAGCAGGAACAACGTTTTAACAGCAAAATAAATGGCTACTTTTCTCCTAGCAGCTGAAAGTTTTACAATGTTGATAGGATTAAGTGAATGGTATTCAAAATTTAATATTGAAAGAAAAAATTAAAATTGAATTCGCTGTACAGTGGAAACTTACTGAGTAGACAAGCAAGCTTGCCAAAGGAACTGCAATGGATGAGAACCAAGAAAGGGTAGCATAAAGGGAGGAAGTAAGATAAACAAGTAGGCAAAAAATAGCTGGGTCTTCGGAATGGGAAAAGGAAGAATACAAGCTGTAAAAACAGCTGCAAGAGGGAATGGCTAGTCATTGAAACTTAGCTGAATGGAATAACAGGAAAACTAGCTGAATGAGCTAATAGGAAAGATAAACTGAACTGGAAAAAAAAGGAAAGAACATATTGTTCTAAGGAGCCATAAAAAGGGGCCCAGAAGTTAAAAACAAAGAATTAAATATGTCTAATATATTATTATTGTACATGTATGATTTAGAATGTTTAAGGAAGGTAGCAGAAATATGTAGGAAACGGTCAGAAAGAGTGTAACCTCATATTACCTCAGCCAATGGGAAACAAGGAGGGATGTGGTGGCCAGGACATGGTTGTATAAAGAAGGGAATATTTTGGGTTAGAACTTTGGAGAAAACCAAGCTTTGATAACTTCTCTCCCTGCTTATTGCAATAAACGAAACAAAAGGCCTTTACTGTGTCTTGGCTGGTTATTGGTCAGGCAAGCTTGCCTCTGGTCATGAAGGAAAATAGCCAGGAGCACATAACAGTGTTTATAATCCCTTACCTTAGCTTGGCTCTAAACAGAAGGCATGCAATAAAATCTAAGAATACTGTATGTTTAAGCTGCTGCAGCAAAGATAAAGAATAGAAAAACTCCTTGTTATTTACAGGAAATGGCTGAAAACTGTTATTTTTCCCAAGGTGATTTTACAAAGTACTGATTGAAAAGATGTTGGATTTTTTTTTTTGCACTGTCTATATTCTCAATTTTTTTCATTCTGAAGCATCAACATCTACACAAAAATAGCAAGTATGCATTCACATTTGCAGAAACATGTCATGTTTAATTCTGTGCCATGTGGAAGTTATGTCAGCTTCTGTTCACTTTGAGATTCATCAAAACATATAGTCTGACTGGTTAGCCTAAAAGTTTGCATGCAGTTGTAGATAATAATTTAGAGTGACGGCATAGTGATTGGCAATGGGGGCAGCATCATTTATGTCAGTATATTTCTCTGCTGGCTAAGAACTGGTAGATAGCATTTTAACTTGACCATAAGGAAAAGCCCCACATTTTTCCTTTGAATCTTGTAAGACTTTGCCAATATATCAAGGCACAACTTATTTTATCAGTGAAATTTCTGTAGAAATAAGTTGTTGTAGTATAACAAGATCAACAGAACTACAGCCAGAGGCAATAAAATGCTACCAGGGACCTTGTTTGTGTTGTGCATGCAACAAACATTAAAAAGTAATGGAACTTTGAGTTATGGCTGCCATTTTGACTTTTTTGACACAAACACCTAATGAATGCCCCTATTACTCCTAGCATGAGTGTCTGTTGCAAGTTGGTGGGGGGAATTAGAGTGAATTAAAAACAGATCTGAGCACTCTAACTCTAAAAAGCAATCCAAACCATAGGAAGAGCACCGGTTTGGGTTAATATTTTGCCTAGTGAACTTATGTGTACTTTGCCAATTAGACAATTTGGACAACAAAGAGTTATCAAAAGAACTGCCATTGATTCAGTCAATACCAAGGTGTTGAAACTTTCTACTGCCAGTCACTTTCTCCCTGAAAATCTTTTCCCCTCTCTCATTTTTAATCTCTACCAGCATTCTAAGTGCCAGGAATCTTTTTTCATATGGTATCCTGCCAGCTCTCCCTGAAAGCTCACCAGAATGACTGATGGGGAGTGCTGTCTCCCATTGTTTCCTTTGACATCTCATAGAAACATGCATTTATGAATCTAGAGGTTCCAAGTCCCCCAGGAATTCATCTAATCCCTTTTAAAGCTATCTTCTTTGGTATTCGTTGCCACGTTTTCAGGAAAGATTAATTAAGAAGTGCATAAAAATAAAAACCCTCTTTTCTTGATCCCCAATCTTCTGCTTTTCTTTAGCCCATCAGCACTTCTTAGATTAGGAGAGACGAGTAAAACTCCTACATCCTCCTCCTCCTCCTCCTCCTCCTTCTTTTATCTTTATCTGAGACAGGCCAACCAAAACTGCACATAATAGTCCAAGTATAAGATTTATATAACAACACTTTGAAACTTGTGGGTGTTCTACCTTCCTGTCAATGATTTTGTCTGTTTTACTCAATTAAGAGCAGAACTGATAATTTCAGTAAGTTTTTGTTCAGCAAATGATAATATTTTGACATTTGCAATCTATTTCTAAATTAGCTCTTTGTAGTCACAATTAGAGGAGAAATAATACATATTAATTGTCGGACCCATGACATACAATTTGGTTTAGGGAAGTATTCTAGAAGAATCCAGCTGTTCAAATACACCCAGTATTGATTAAAGTTTGACCAAACCCAACTGCTTGGACAATTAACATTATTTCTGACTGCCCTCCAATCCATCTGGACTTTAGATAGGAGGTGGCACAATATAGATTGACTTTTCCCCCATGCCTTGTGACTTTCATCAATGGCATGATAGACAGACAGGCAGACAGATAGATAATTAATAGATAGAGCTTATTGATAAATGTGAAGTACCTAGGCCATTTTATAAAGGTACAGACAACATCTTGTTGATTTTGATACAAATGAGCATCAGATTAATTCAGCAGCTACTACAGATTCAAAAAAGCTAAGGAAACTGCCTTAAAACAATTTATAGCCTTACCTGAAAACCTATGATTATAAAATACATTTTTTTGAGGAGGGAACTGTCTTGTGGATAGTACTTTTGTATATAATTAATGTTGAAAGCTGATAGATGTACTGAGAGCCTGGGGTCACAGTTCAAGAACTTGCTGAAACAACTAAATGTCTTTTTCTGTTTTTTATTAAACTACATCTGTAATATATTGTCTTTTTTACAAAATAATTCTATCAGCTATGGATCACCCATTTAACTATGGTAGCATAAAGCCTATTTTTACAATGGCACATCTGATAAATTCTAAGAAGATCCCACAGTCATATTTCTTGTTCTTCCCAGCAATACTGCTATTTCCTGAGCAATAATTGTATATTTGTGTATGTGTGTAATGCAGTGCTCCATTTCATAAGTAGAAATCATACAACTGTTTGCCTCGGTGTAAATTAAGTGTAAAGAAACTACTTCCCCTGTTGCTCATAGCCTAGAACTTCTGACAGCGGATTTGGTCCCACTGCAGATGCCACAGCAATTCGGAATCCAAAGAAACATGATTCCAATATCTTATAAGTAACCCAGAGGATGGAACACATGCCGAATCCCGTGAAATAATTCAACTCTTTCTTTTGGGGTGAAGATAGCAGAAATGAAAGAAGGTTCCACATGCTGCATCCCAGTGAAGTGCCAATATAAGCTTATTTTATCTCATGGGGACCCTTTACTTAGAAATCCACTAACCTGGATAGATTTAAGAGGGGATTAAGTATGTTCTTGGAGGAGAAATCTATCAAAGGGTATTGGTTTTGAGGATCAGTTTTAACTCTGGGTTATGGATAGTATGTCTCCAAATACAAGTTGCAGGAGAACAAGGGTAGAAGATCTCTATCTCCTGCTTGAGAGCAGCTCAGCAATTGTGGTTGGGCTATTGTGAGTAATTAGATGCTGAATTAAAATAAGGCTTGCCCTAGTCCACCATAGCTGGTTCTTTTATTCTTACATTCTTCATGATTGCTGATTGAATGTATATATCCCTATGAAAGAAAAGGCATAATATGTAGATGTGTTTCAAAGCTCCAAATTAGACATAAAATTTGCAATGTTCCAATTTAGTTTTGACTCCTTCAGAAATAGCTTGCCTTGCCTGGCTAAGCAGAAATTCATATTTGAAATAGCCTACCTTTCCTCAGAATGTAGATTTGACCAAATTCTATGTACAGGAAACAGAAAAGCCATCACCTAACTTTTCTGGAGCTCATTTTGAAATCTGCAAAAGTAATTTAGATTGATGAAATGCACAGGGCAGTCAGCTGAAGAAGTCAGTTTTTGCTTTTGCTATCCACAGGATCATTCAGAGAAATTGCTGCCAGCATCAGCTATGGAGAAAGTAGTCCTATGAAAAATATCAGGACCTGGTAAGCTTTGGGTTTGTGGGATTCAAGAATTTTCACTTGAAATACAATATTGTTTGCTGAAGCCATAATTTCTTTCTATTCTTCTCCATCAAACTGTCCATTAAACAATAATCAATAAATACATGTTTACTGAGTTATACTATACGACAATCCAGTGGCATTTATGGGGCATGGGTGTGAAAAATCTGCAAGATAGTATGTGCAGTGTCAGGATTCAAGTCTTACTGCTCTTGGGCATTTTATTGTACACCCATATAAAAGGAGAGGGTGGATTGCATTGTGATGCTATGCCACCCATTTGTCAATTTTTAACTCTGTTACAGATGGAAATCTCAGTTTGTGTCATGCCAAAATCCTACATTTTCATGTCTTTCCCTGGTGTCTTCCTTACTAATCTCATCTTTGGTGTTGTGACATTTTTATGGTGGAGCTTATTCTGTACTGGATTATTAGAGAGCTTTTCAGAGCCTCTGAGGAAGAGAAGGGACCCATTACACCCACCAACTGCTTTGGCATTTTTTCACTGGGTAAGCTGGGAGAAGAAGAAAGGGGCAACTAGATGGGCCCAACCGCACTTGCCACATCCCCAAAATGCAAACTTGGATCTGGAAACTTTTGAGTCAAGGGATTTGCACTAGCCATAATTTGCAGTCAGTAGTATGGGACTCTAGATGTGTATTTTTTTCACATTTCCTGAAATAAGATAGATCTTATTGTCCAGAGTTTCAACAGAGATGGAAATTTTCATTCCTTACTCAACTGAAGAGTAAAATTTGTCATGCTATATTTATGCAACAGAAATAATCTTTTAAAAGGAAACCAAAGATACTTGATTAAATTAAACAAGCAGGCCAGTGCTATTATGACCAATAGTTGTACACTGACATCGACCCTCACCCCAGTTAATTTGGGAATCTACTGCCATTTTTTTTCCAAAAAATTCTATTAATTTTTTATTATTATTTGATTAGTGCTTAATAAACATCGTGTTGTCTGGGTTAATTTGTTTGCTTAATTATACAAGTTTACATTCTTAGTCTCTACCACTTTTTCCCAACCATTGATAAAATATATTCCATGTTTGAAAATATTCTGCATCTTCTTTCTCTTTGATCCTCAATGTAATTTGTCCATTTCAGCACAGTCCAATATCTCCTTAATTATCTCTTCATCTAATGGTGTTTTCTTCATTTCTCCAGTGATAAGCTGCTGTTAGTAATGTTAAATATACGCTTTCCTTATCAGATTTTTCTGGTACCAAACCTAGTAAGAAAAATTCAGGTTTAAAATCTACATGTTTTCCTAACAACTTTTCTAACCAAATGTGTATTTTTGTCCAAATTCTTTTTTGCTTTAACACAGGTCCACCACAAATGATAATATGTGCCAGATTTTTGGTTACATTTCCAACATTTATTAGATATGTTTTAAAACATTTGCTAATCTAGCAGGTGGTATGGAACATTTTATATAAGTTTTCTTTATAAGAATTTACCATTTCTCTAATTCTATATTATATCCAAAGTTTTTTGCCCATTGTATCATTGTATCTTTCACTTGTTCATTCTCCATTTTCAAATTTAATAGAACATTATATAGTTTCTTAATCATTTTTTCATCAGAGGTCAACAATACCTGATCAAACATTGTCTGTTTTTTATAAAAGCCATATATTTTTGCATCTTTATCATATCTTGATTGAATTTGTAATTAAGGCCACCATGATAAGTCAATACCCTGGTCTAAAAGTTCTTGTTTAGATTTTAGTTTCCCTTCAGTATCCAAAATATCCTTATATGTAAAAAAAAATTCATATTGCACTAGGTTTGGGTGAACAAACGCTTCCATCATTGAGAGCCATCCTGGGATTTTCAAGAAGATTTTAGCTTTTAGCTTTTCCCACACAGAAAGCAGTGAATTTCTTACATAGTGGTTTTGGAAGTATCTATGAGTTTTATTCTTCTCATACCATCTACTGCCATTTAAAAACCACTATTTAAAGAAAACATAAAACAAAACACAAACTAATATGAAAAAAAATAAAAGTGCAGTAAGGAATAATAAAAAGAAATAGAAGTTTCTGACTTCCTCTGCAGCAAATATGACTACAAAATTATCTCCTATTCTATGATTACAAAAAAGCCCACTTTTTCTAATATCCATTTTTCTATTCATCAAAACTACAAGTAATAAGTTCAATAAGTTTCTCCATTTTATGCAGAAATTCTACTGTACAAGTTGTTTCCAATCAACTATCAATGTAGATACTGCCTTTTCTGTGATCAAGGAAGCTAAGTGAGGAGAGCTAAGGCTCAAAATGAACTAAGGCTTGCAACAAAAGTAAAAAATAACCAAAAAAAAGCTTCTTTCAACATGTAAAAACCAAGAAAAAAAGTCAAGAAAATGATTGGTCCATTAGTGGGAGAAAGTGGCAAGAAAGCGACAAGCAACAGGGAGAAAGCAGAACTACTTAACTTGTTTTTTGCATCTGTCTTTACACAAAGGGAAAAAATGGTCCAACCTATCAGAAACAGTACCGTAAAAAACAGACTAGAAACTCAAGTTAAGATAGGCAAGAAAATGGTAAGTGAGCACCTGTCCATCCTAGATGAGTTCAAATCACCAGGACCAGATGAACTATACCCCAAGGTTCTGAAGGAACTGGTGTCATGGTTCCGACAGATGAAACTCTTCAAAAGAACTTCGAGGCATTGTTTACCTTAAAGAATCTTTATTCAAGAATCAACGTGTCGGCACTACATAGTTGAAGCCAGAAACTAAATTCCCCTGCCCTGGATACAAAGTAATAAAGTGCAATTCCCATCTCTAATAAGCAGTCATAAATCACATTCCCCAATTAGCTTGAAGTGCGGGCTTTCTCTCCAGTTTTCCAGCCTGCCAAAACACTATCAGCTCTGTGCCCAATATCCTTGGGTTCCCACGACTAAGTTATTATTATTATGACTAGCTGGACTGTCATCCCTATTCCCCCTCCCACCAGCAACTAATTCTAAAAGCAATAGAGAAAATGGCTGCTTTTCCATCTGTTGTCAAAGCAAGAACACCTGATGTTAGTAGCATTGACATCTGGCAGATGTGATCTCAGAACCACTGGACTATATCTTTCAAAGATCCTGGAGCATTGGCAAACTACCAGGGGACTTGAAAAGAGCTGATGTAATTCCCATCCTCAAAAAAGGAAAAAAATAGATCTAGGAAACTATAGACCTATCAGCCTGACCTCCATACCTGGGAAGATTTTGGAAAAGATAATCAAGCAGTGAATCAGCGAAAACCTAGAGCAGGGGTGTCAAACTGCTGCCCCGTGGGCCGGATGTGTCATGCCAAAACTGCGTCCACCCGGCAATGGGAAAAAAATCCCAATATGTCGCGGCATGTCATGTGACATTGCAAGTTTGACACACCTGACCTAGAGACAAACAAAGTCATAACCAAAAGCCAACATGGGTTTGTCAAAAACAGATCATGCCAGACAAAACTTATTGCATTCTTTGACCAGGTGACAAAATTAGTGGATCAGAGGAATATTGTGGATATAATTTACTTGGACTTTAGTAAGGCATTTGATAAAGTAGATCACAACCTACTACTTGATAAGATAGAAAAATGTGGGTTAGACAGCATCACCACCTGATGGATTTATAGCTGGCTGACCGGCCGTAGTCAACATGTGATCCTCAATGGAACTGCATCTACCTGGAGGAAAGTGTGTCATGGGCCCCAGGGCTATGTTCTGGGCCAGTGCTCTTCAACATCTTCATCAATGATTTGGAGGAGGGGCTATATGGATAACTCATCAAATTTGCAGACAACATCAAGCTGGCAGGAATAGCCAACACTCCAGAAGATAGGCTTAAGATAGAGAAGGGTCTTGACAGACCTGAACACTGGGTGCTATCTAACAAAATGAAATTCAATGGTGAAAAAAGCAAGGTTCTACATTTAGGCAAGAAAACCCAAATGCACAGGTACAGTATAGGTGGTGCCTTGCTCAATAGTAGTAACTATGAGAAGGATCTCAGACTCCTAGCGGACAATCACTCAGATATGATACAGGAGTGTGCTGCATTTGCCAAAAAAGCCAAGATGTTGAGACTCTAGAAAAAGTACAGGGAAGAACAACAAAGATGATTAGGGGACAGATGCTGGAATTGGGTATGTCCAGTTTAATGAAGAGAAGGATGAGGGGGGACATGATAGCAGTGTTCCAAAATCTCAGGGGTTGCCACAAAGAAGAGGGAGACAGGCTATTCTCCAAGGCACCTGAAGGCAGGACAAGAAACAATGGATAGAAACTAATCAAAGAGAGAAGCCACGTAGAACTAAGGAGAAATTTACTGACAGTTAGAACAACTTGCTTCCAGAAGTTCTGAATGCTCCAACACTGGAAGTTTTTAAGAAGAGACTGGACAACCATTTGTCTGAAATGGTATAGGGTTTCCTGCCTGAGTAGGGGGTTGGACTAGATGACCTCCAATGTCCCTTCCAATTTTATTATCAATAATAATAATAATAATAATAATAATAATAATAATAATAATAATAATAATAATAATAATAATAATATTCCTTCTCTACAAGTCCCATCATCTTCACCAATCATTCCTTCATTGTGAGAATGAATATATATATATATTTCTTTTGGGATTAATGAATATATTACACACACACACACACACACACACACACACACACACACACTGGAATAGTTGCCTATTCATTAGCCCAAAAGAAAAATCTGTGGTTTCAGTTGTACTTTAATTTTTAAAATCTTAATTGATGTATGTATTTGTAACCAAAGTATTTTAGCTTTTTTAATATACATGAAATATAAAACATCCTATTTAATATAAGTAGTAATGATACATGACAAAAGTCCTTAGAAATTGGAAATCTTTACCCATTGCACTAGACAAATTTGTGCCATCAAGCTACCTGCTTGCCTTGCACTAATCAGCCAGGTGACTGTTAAATGTGCTCTGCTGAAATCAATCAGTCCTTTCAGATTCGGAGGAACATCTGGAAAGAGCATTCAGCCTTGTCAAATCAAGGTCTGTTCATTTATTTTGGATCTGCCAATTATAACTCACAACTATAGGCGTAATTCATTACGTGTGTATGCTGTGAAATGTTCATCTACATAAAATACTTCAGTATGTCTTGCAAGGTAAGCAAGTGATCCAATTTGTCCTAATTTGTTATCTTTCTAAAAATAATATTCAGGAACAAATTGGACTAAATGGGGAAAAATCTGTGTTATCAAAATATTGACAGGTTTTGGGTACATTGTGTATTGACAGATTTCAATTAGCACAGAGAAAGAAGCCCTGGAGGAACAGTTTGAAGGAGAAAAGGCAGTAGGTGAAAGGACAGGCATGAAAACAAGGAATCCGGTTCTGAAGAGGGATGGTGGCATGAAGCTGGAGGTAACATGTAGGGAGTTTTGAAAGCCACGTAAGATCTGATGATGCTGTGGACTGCATACATATGTTGGGAAGTTTTATAAATCTCTCCTCCCTTCCCTGTATCAAACCAGCTTTTAATATTTTGATTTGTCCTTGTTGGCACAAGACACAAAGACTTTGGAAATGTTGTTCTCTCTCTTAATCTCCTGTCCTCCTTCAGAGCTGTTTAATTTCACATAAGTTTAATATTCAATTATAAATATGGTGGCGTTATATTCATAATCGTTCCTTTTTTTCTCTCCGTTTTGCCTCAACTATGTAGAGAATTAAAATGCATGAAAAGACTTATTAGTGTCCAAAACAATTTTAAAAATGCTACAATTTTATTAACACAGTAATGGTTTTATTTTTGGGATTGTCTCTTCAAGCTTCTCTGAGGCTTATAATTTCTGCTCTGATGGACAGAGATTACTTTTAATGTTCACTTTCAAACATCTTTGTTTCTTTTGTAATTGTTTAATGACACTTTAACAAGGCTTATGATGAGACTCTTCTTCATTAAAATAACAAATGGATAAGAAAGTCTTCTGTCTCAGGAAAAAAAAAGGCTATTATCATAAGCAGAGCGTAACGCAGAGGGTAATAATTTCCAAGAAGAAAACTGCTTGAATTTCTCAGTTGCCTAGATATTGTGGCATTTAGACTATGGACTCCAACACAAATTAGATTTATTTTCATCAAAAGATATTCAGGTTAGAAAAATGGATGATCCAGAATGGAGAAGCCAGCTGTGGACCCCTGTTTGGAGATTTACCAATGGGTTAGTTTAAAGAGAATTGGGGGCAGGAATTGGGCTCAGAATCTGAAGATTTTATACACCCTGCATCAGGAGAAATTAACTGAAGAAAATACACCTAAGGAGTCACAGGTGCAGGCTGAGTTGGTAAATCCAGAGCTTAAGCTAAACAAAGTCAGGAGCCCCCCAACACATTGCAAATTAGAAAAAGCAGAACAAGGTAAATCAATCCACTTATCTGAAAGAAAAAAAGTGTGATTTTATCAAGCCAGTAATAAGGTCTGTATAAAAAAAAACTGGCAGCTAGACTGATTCTTTGTGACAATCAGTATTTCGCTTCCAACCACCTGCACTCCTACCTTCTGTATCTATTCTATATGCTACTTCGGATTAGAGAGCAACCACTCTTTGATCATTCCTAGTGTTTTGTCTCCTTGGATTGTCTGAAAATAAAATCCCTGCCTTTTTGTTCTCCTAAGCAGAGAGTTAAATGTGATGTGATGTGTTTATGTAAACTATTTACATCTGCTGTAAATCCCTGGAGATTATACCAGAATCTAGCGGTATGTGTGTAACTGGCAACAGCAGCTGAAGGTATCCTAAACTGGGAGATTTCTTGGGGAGCCAGCTCCTCAAGTTCAGGATAAATTTCTGTGCTGCAGTAGAAGCTGCAGCGGAGCTGCACTAGCAACTGGACTCAAGACTGCTCAAAACATTGTATTGCTTCTGCATATCGTTTCCATGTGTGTATGTAATGGTATGTGGGAAGGACCTTAGGAGAAAAGAGGGGAGAAGATGATGTCTAGAGAATGACCAGTTAAAAAGAACACAGCCTGCAGCTGTATAATGGAGACAGAAACTCAGACAGAAGCCTTCCTAACTTATTAGGCTATAAAATACACAATGGGGTGGGGGGGATGTGTACTATTCCACAAAGAGAATATACAAAAACCTCACTTAGGAAAAAGAAATCAAAGCACATGTAGAAGACAAGCTAATAAAAGAATTTGTGAAAAAGACTTCTAAACTCTAGTTCACCACATACACAAAAAAAGTCAGCAGTGTAATATGGTTGTGAAAACAAGGCAAACACCATTTTGAGCATAAATAATAGATAGTTCTGGAATTACAATCATTCGTTTAACAACCATTATGCCAACTTATATAGTACCTTATATAATTTATAATAGCTCGATCCATGTTATGAATTCAGAAGGAAATCCAAACCTATTTAATATGTCTAGCATGTATTGTTTATATATTTTGTCAAAATGTTTTTTCAGCATCTAATCATAAAATTACAAACTGATCTTTATTTTTATTCAAATCTATTAACTCTATAACTAACCTAATGTGGTCTGCTGCTTGCCTGTTTTTCATAAACTCCAATGAGCATTCTTAATAACAAAAAGTATCACTTGCAATAATCTATTTGCTAGCACTGCATTTAAGATCTTTGCATCAACATTAATACATGAGACTAGATGATAATTAGCACATAGAGTATATCTTTTTCTGCTTTGGGTATTAATTCCGTAATATAAGCCTGACTGAGTGCCACAAATAAAATTCCCTTATCTCCTCATACAATTGACAAAGTTTTGGCATTAAAAGGTCTATAAATGTTTTATACAGCTCTATAGGGAATCCATCCAATCCTGGTGTTTTAGCACTTGCCATTTTTAAAATTACATGTATAATCTCTACTTTTACATAGTGGAGCTAAATAGCCAAAAAAAGAAAAAAAAAGAAAAAAGAAGAAGAAGAAGCTATTTTTGTGTATCATTCAAATGCGGTAGGTTAATTTTATTTTAAAAGGCCTCTATATCTTCATTTAATACATTCTTTGGTTTTGCATTATAATTCTGAATAGAATTTAACAAATTGACTATTTAATCTATTGAAGTTTTATACATTCCATCTCTTTCACCCCTAATAGCTGGAATCATTGCCCTATCTTTCTTTTGCCCTTTGCAAGAAAGGGTTAAACGAATGATAGTTATAATAGCATAGTAGAAATGAAAATATACACATTGGAACAATATTTGCATTAGATAAGTAACTATTGAATTGTAACCATTAACTATTACAATGACACGTTGTACTTTGTTTATTTTTCCTGCTTATATTTAATTTTTTAAAAGCATTTTATGCCTTTTTGCCCCTTTGAGAATTTATCTAATCCCGTAATAATTTTCTTTGTGTTTTGTTCTTTTTCTTTTTCCGCCACTATTGTAGAAAATAAAAATAATTAATTAAAATCTTTGATTCCAGCACTCCTCTCCCTTCTATGCTACAATGGTTCTGTGATTAAGTTTATGTAGAACCTCTGAATGTTCTTGGTAGGTCACCTAACCCTACTTCTTGGAAATTCATACTTTGACATTAACTTCTTTGAAAAAATACCCTGCACATGAAGAAGGACTGGCCATATGAGGGTTTATGAGAAACTAGATGTTTCCAGGGAATGTTTTCTCCCTGGCCTCTGTAAACAGTCTGTGTTGAAAAAATGATTTGGAAGAGAAACAAGTTTTACTGGATAAGATATGAACATGGATTTAAAAACGACAAGCTATACAACTGATATATATAATGGCTGATGTTTTGGCAATTACAAGGGACATACAAATGGCAGATCACAGAGTGGCTGGGATAATTTTATTTTAGATTTTCAGAATAGATTTGTTA
This sequence comes from Bothrops alternatus, assembly GCA_034064705.1. Classification (NCBI taxonomy): domain Eukaryota; kingdom Metazoa; phylum Chordata; class Lepidosauria; order Squamata; family Viperidae; genus Bothrops; species Bothrops alternatus. The sequence continues at coordinate 39,272,596 of JARGCV010000007.1, read as the reverse complement.
AGGATATGAAAGGATTTTGGGGAAGGAAAATGTAAAAAGAACAATGTTTGAGAAAAATGTAAAGAAAACAAAATCTAGGACATTATTTGAAGGGATTAAAGATCAAGATGGCTAAAAGTAAAAGGAAGGAATACGAATGGGTTTAGTTCAAGGTTAAAATAGATATGTGGTTATTTTTGGTAATCCTTAATAGGCTTTTGCAGGCTAGGACTGAATGACGAGGTTTTAAGAATCTATTTATAGATGAGATATGGGATGAAGAGATTTTTGGCTATAAGAGAATGTTATAAATTGTCAACATGTTTATACTTGTTGTGACAAAGGGAGAAGTTCCTTCTTTATACATTTCTTTTCATTTTCTTTGCTATATTCTTACCTTTTTATTTATTCTTTATAATATTCTTTTCTTTTTCTGCACTTTCTATTTTTTATTGTTTGCATTACTATTTTATCTGTATAACTATAATTTTTAATAAAATTATTGTATTAGAAAGGAAATACTGGCCTTAAATAGCCTTCTGGATAATGTGTCCAGGATCAAAAAGGGAACCAATCACTGTGCAATGTGGTCATTCCATGGAAAGCACTTCACATGATTAAACCATAAAAGAGGGTTTTCCTATATTCTTTACTATGATGATACCACATCACCAGAAACAATAATACTGTACCATATTTTTTTTCCACTTTTTAAAGTAGATTCAACTGAGATACAGTTTATTGGTTCTCTTATATCTGTTTGGATTTAATGTTTTCTTACAATCTCCAACAGGGTGAATTGTGCCAATGTTTAATTTTCTTCTGAGTTCTCAAAAGGTCTTTTTACATTTACTGAATTTGCTTGACTATAGTGATATCAATAGACCAAATCAAACATATTTCCTTTCTTTTCACTTCTGCCAATACCCAAAAAAGATGTTAATGGCTTAAAAAAAACCCCATAGTTTCTTTACCCCTAGGGTAAGAGCTATCTTATTATGTTGGTCAGACAACTAACTTACAAACCATATTTGGATCCTTTGAATTTGCATTTATATTTACATTTAATGTTTTTATCCAGTGGCATTTTAATAATCTACATTTTGTACTTTGACTGTCAGTCAACCCTTTCATGTAGAATTAGCAACAACACAAAATATCAGCTGACATTGCTTGGTATTTAGATTTTGATTACTGACACTAAATTGTCTAAAACAGGCAATGTCACGTGATGTCGTGCAATGTATCCTGACTTTTTCCACATTGCCGGCAATGGGATGGGTGCGGTTTCGTCATGACACATCCAGTCTGCGGGCCGGCAGTTTGATATGCCTGGTCTAAAACATTGGCAGTGTTATTGATAAAGGAAGTAAAATGTACAATTATTTTGTTCACCAATACCTTATATATTTGATGGGCTGGATGTGTTGTTGTCCAAATTTTAAGCAATCTTAATTATTTGCCTTGTGTGTTCTTTAGTTGAGTGGATTGCTGGATAGGACTCCTGAATGTACCGTATATGTTATACCTTTGTTGACACAATTGCCCCAGCTTGTCAACTACCTACTAAGCCAGGTTCAAACTTTGGTTATGACATTTAAGACTATAAACAACCCAGCATCAGGATACCTGGAAACCTGCTTTGCTGTTATAGAAAGTGGTACATCCTGAGATAATAGTTACATGTCATGAGAAATGACATCTGGTGGCTGGTAACGGTGGTGATAGGAAGTGAGTCTCTAGTGCAGCGGTTCTTAACCTGTGGGTCACGACCCCATTTGGGGTTGAACGACCATTTCACGGGGGTCGCCAAACAATGCAGTCCGCCATTCCCCCCCCTTTTCCTTAGCTGTGCTACTCCCTCTTATTCTATTGGCTTTTGAAAGCCAATAGAATAGACTCTCTTGAATAGAGTCTAATTCTATTGGCTTTCAAAAGCCAATAGGAATTGTCCAGGCTGTCTCCGCCCTGCTGAGCCCGCCAAAAGTCCCAGTCTGCAAACGGTGCTGCAAGTTGTCTGCAGCGAAGGCGAGCTCTCCGGAAGTTTCCACCCCTCCCTGCTGAGCAAGTACTAAAACTGTAAGTAAAAGAGGGCCAGGGGTGGGAGGTGGGAGGCCGGCGGGCGCAGGGAGGGTTTTTGGCATGCGTGGGGCCCGGCGGGTTGCTTACCTCCCTTGGGCTGGGCCAGCTGGTGGCCCAGCCCGTGGTCGCCCTGCACCGTCACTGCCACGGCTGCCCAGGAGCGCCTGGGCCTGCCTGCCATCGCCCTAAATGGGTGGCAGCAAAGTTAAGGCTAGCGGGGCAGCGGCGGGCGCAGGGAAGGTTTTTGGTGTGCGTGGGGCCCGGCGGGTGGCTTACCTTCCTTGGGCTGGGCCAGCTGGGGGCCCAGCCTGTGGTCGCCCTGCACCGTCGCCGCTGCAGCCGCCCAGGAGCACCTGAGCACCTGGACCTGCCTGCCGCTGCCCCGAACGGGCGACGGCCTACGCCTCGGCCAGCACAGGGGGCAGCACCGCGCATGCAGAGCGCAGGGGTAGCACCGCGCATGCGTGGCATAGGGGGCAGCATCGCGCATGCACGGCGCAGGTCGGGGTCGCACCACGCATGCGCGGCACAGGTCGGGGTCGCTGCCTGAAAAAGGCTGAGAACCGCTGCTCTAGTGGCATCTACGTTCAAGAATAATGTTGCCCTTGAAATTGGGTGGGCAATTACTGTAACATCTTCTATGTACTTGTTAAAGGTTCACTGCTTTACCTCCCCAATATGAATGTTGAAAGAATTCTGCCTCCCCCTTTCTTCCAACCTTTTAAAAGAATAGGTTTCACTGAATATTGTTTTATATCATTTAATGTACTGTTTTATGATATACTTTATTGCTGCTTTTATTGCAGACCATTTCAAGATGCTTTAGCATAGGAAACAGCAAGTAAGTATATTAAATAAATAAATGGAACACACAAAGTGAGAAGGATGAGCCAAGGACAACTTTAATGATCAAAGTAGAAAGGAAGTGAATTAAATTAAATGCCTTATACAGTAATAAGACTAGACTAATGGACTAGAATAGACCATTTTAAATCAAATCATCATGTGACAAACTATTCAGAACATGAGACAATACAAAGGAATAGAGTCCCTAATAATATTCAAAAGAGAAAACAGCTAAATATATGCTCAGGAATAACCCAATAAATTACAGGAGAACAATAAAAAGATTCAAGCATCTGGACAAACTTCACAAGAGCCAACTATCCAGGACTCCCAAAATACCTTACTCCAAAGTGGCATTATTTCGTTGAAGTACCCAAAGGGACCAACTCTAGTTGATCTTATCAGTCTGGCAAAAACCATGGGAGACAAGTGATGTTTCAAATATGTCATCAAAGGCTTCATAAGTGATAACCAGCATCCTGAATTGTGCTCAGAAGCCTATTAGCAACTGCTGCATCTCTGCAAGCAGTAGCATCACATTGGGCATACTGAGCTATATATTCTGGATCAACTGCAGTTTTTGAGAGGTTTTCGGGGAAGCCACGCTTCACATCTAGAATGGATGTAATTGAAATGCCAAAAGTGGTGAAAAAGAGGAACCTGGTGTTGCGTGTCAACAGAGTCGCCATATTGTCAGAAGGATAATTTGGGCTTCCAACGTGAGTCGGGGTTGCACAAGAATAAATAAAAATGAGACACAGACAGGAAAGAAGAAATATTTATTCCTAAAAGCAAAACAAAATATTTATTCCTAAAAGCAGGCTGCAGAGAAACGGGTACAGTGGCAAACTTTTATATGGGGAGCTTGTCTGGGATGTGGAAGCGTGTATGTGCTGAGGGCGCATGTATGTGTGTGTTTGTGTGTGTGTGTGTGTATTCTTGTGAACATACAGTTCTGCTGGGACACTTAATTTAATTAACTCTGTGTTTGCAGACTTCATATTTTGATATATGGATTAGGTCTGGGAAACTTATTTCAGGGTTGGAGGAAGTTTGCTAATTTGATTAACTTGGAGACACTGATTCTCAAACCACTGTGGATTCTGTTAATATTTTAAGGGAAGATGGAAACAGTATAAGGAATAAAATATATTTGGATATAAAACTTATCACAATAGGATTACAGGTTTATTTGGACTGGCCAACAGAGGTAATCAGGAAAAAAAAGTGAATGGAGTTTGGCAAGGATATAATTTCACTGCTTCAGATGACATAAATGCAGATTTTACATCTGAATATCACCAGATGGTTCCTTTGGAATTCAACTGACTATATAATAAGAAATAGATGATGGCAATTCACAGTAAGCCAGGATACGTTCAGGAGCAAATTGTGGAACAGATCATGAATTATTGGTGACAAATGCAAAGGTTATATTTAGAAAGTAAAAGAGAATAAGTGTGCCAGAAAATTTGACTAGGAAAACATACAGTCAAAATATAACACCAAGATAAGGAACAGATTCAATACACTTAATTGAAATAGAATCTTAACACTATGGGAAGGGAGAAGAGACATAGTAAAAATAGATAATTTCAAAAAAAGGAAGCTTCAGAACAAGAAATTAGATGTAGGAGCATGTACAAATTAATGATGCATTTTACTAATTGCTCATGTCATGAAAAATTGCTTAAGATCTTGCAAAGAAGAATAGCACTATGCAATTCAGAAGTCTGCATTAGAGAGAAATAATTAAAGGTATCAAATTTTGGGGTTTGCCAGAAGAAATGAGAGTTAATACCTAGTTGGCAAGGTCTGTAACAAATTGCTTTTTTAAAAAACAGAAGAAATAGGATCTTTAGAGGTGCTAAGATAAATAAAATATAGATTTTAAAGAAAATAATAATATGTCTGCTTGAGATGAAATAGAACCAGTAGGATATAACATGGCTGGCTGGGGAATTCTGGGAGTTGAAGTCCCCAAGTCTTAAAGTTGCCAAGTTTGGAGACCCCTGCCCTAGGCTTTAGGCACCCATAATTTCTAGTTTCTAATAATGCCAGTATGATCTATGTAGGAGCTTTGGACATTCTTAGAAACAAAGCTGATAGAGACTGGAGTTCTGCTTTTGTAATGCTTTCAATTAAGACAGCCAGTTTGGTGTAGTGGTTAAAGCATCAGTCTAGAAACAAGGAGACTGTCAGTTCTAGTTAGACTTGAGGCACAAAGTCATGTCTGTGTGTGTGTCATTGGTTCAGTCATTCTCTCTCAGTCCTAGAAAAAGGCAAGGGCAAATCACTTCTGAAATCTTGCCAGCAAACTTGCAGCGATTAATTCAGAGATGTAAACTGACTTGAAGGCATCCACTTCCAAAACTTTTAAATTAAAACAAACAAACATCCAATAACCAAATGTAATAGGGAAAAGATGCGGGATACTACAGTATTATTGCCCACAGCCTCTAACCCTCCTGCCCTGGTGTAGAGATCTGTTAAGTGGTTGCATATTATACATTTATTTATGTATGACACATATACATAATTTCAGTGGGAAATTCTGTTCCCTAGGAAAAATGAATCAGCTGCTTCATTCTTAATTCATTTTCTTCACCACTAGAATGTCAGGTTTCATGGTCATTTTACCTTGTTCAAATTATCTATTACACTCTGGGATTGCTTGTTTATCATCAGCTTTGCATAGCTAAGTATCATTGCAACACACATTAAGAAGGCAGGTTATATTGTCTCTAATCATTAAACTAATCCGACAATTTGGGATTACTCTGCTGTGGAGAATATAACTGGAATCCTTCACACTCAATGAATTTATCTTATGTAGCAGATTCATAGATTCAGTCTCATTTCACTCAGTGCATGGCTGTAAGCATCATTGTTACTGTATATAATGGAATTAACTATATGTTTTGTCTGAAGCCAGAATATTTCTGCTTCATTAATAGCATTCAATTATTTTAATTCATGTACTCACAACAGTTGTACCTGATACAATAATCTATTAAGACTGAAAGCACTGCTTATACTGATGAGCTGCTAATTAAGAAATAAATGCAGTGATCATATTTAAACATCTTATGTGCTATACAAGGCATAAGAAATCAAAATATAGATTATTAAGAGATAAATTTACTTACTTTAGAAGTAAATAAAGAGTAAACTTTGTTGAGAGTATTGGTATCTTTATAATCCTATCACTGTTCGGGTGAATAAATCCCTGAGACCAAAGTGATTTAAATGGGGGAAGTTCTTTTAAATGGAAGAAGTTTATTTATTTCATAAATTTATATGGACACCAACTCATATTGGCATCTGGCTGGCTAATACTTACAAAGAGAATGAAAACATAGTAAGTGGTGTGAGCCAGGACAGGATAATTTTGCATGATTCTGAAGAGTATTAATAATAGTGGAGAATGGAAGATTTAACATGCTGGAAGATTTAATAATTTCTGACAGAAATTGCAGCACTGGATTTCAAATCTGAAAGTTTAAATTAAAATTCCAAATGATTTGCTCTTATAATTTGAATTCTAAGTGATTTTTTTTTAAAAAAACCCTTTTCATCTCAAAAAGCAGCTGGTTTCCTCTAGCCTCTTCATAAATTTAATAACAGCCATTATTAGAAACAATTACAAGCCTCTTGAAGCTTTCTTAACAGTTTATCCTTCCCTCTTCCCCTTCCCTACTGTTAGTTTGCAGCTTGAATGGCAATGAAGAAGATTCCAGCTCAACCTTTGGCTAGAACCCTTTAACTAAAATAAAAATAGCAATCTTTTCCTCATTGCCAAAACTTTGTGAGCATGTCCTCATTCTAACTGAGAGAGAGAAAGTGACAGCTGACTTGTCCTGCCAGTAATTACTGGCCTAAAGCTAGGTTTGTAGGAAGCTGAGGTGGAAGATCATTAACTAGCCAATTAAATGGCAAAGTATTCTCAGAATTATACATGTTACATATTATTGCAGAACAGATTAAAAAGTGTAGTAGAGGGTCATATAAGTACACTTTGTTCTATCCTGGCCCATGTCATACAATAATGTCCTTGCATTATATTTTGTTATAAAGGATTTAAAATCAATTCAAATGTTATAAATTAAACTTAATGGCCATAGCTCACACAGATACAAGTATGTGAAATGAAATTCCTGTACAAATAACTTTTGAGGAAGTAGTGAGAAAGATAACTCAGTAATTTTTCTCCTTATAGTTTGTCAGTGGTTCTTGAAGTTTCAGTAGCAGTTTAAATTAGATTTGTCCTTGAATGCCTTTGATAGAATTAAGTTCTCCACATTTGATCCCACAGTGACACGAGATGTAAAAAAAAAAATTGTATGTCATAAAAATCAGCATTAGGAAAGTGAGGTTTTGACTTGGAATTAATCCCCTGAAAACACATGATTAGGTTCTCCGATAATAAAAAATAATCTTAATTGGACTTGGAGTGGTAAAGAGGAAAACATAAAGCATATTGGAGCATCATGGAGTAAAGTAGACTAATTTTATGACTCAAATTGCAGGTGGAAATTAGGTAGGTATTATCTTGAGTTCCAACTGTGAAATCATTTGTTTACAATGTCTAACCATGAATTGAACAAAATTACTTTATTAACGTTGGCTTCCATACAAAAGAAGAAATGAAATGGGATTTATTATGAACTTATATTTCTCCCAAGGAGGAGTTTCATAAAGGCAGGAAGGTGCATTGGTTGGCAACATGCAGTTTTAATCTTAGATTATTTCTGAAGCATTAACGCAACCCAAGTCAACCCCATTATATGACATGAAGATTAGTCCTATAAGCCATTCAAATAAATAGCATTTGGGCATAAAACCTCATTTGTTTCAATTACTTTTAATATGAAATGTGAAAAATTAAAACTCTAGCAAGAACTTCTCAGCCATGAGGGTTTTTTTGAGATGGAATCAGAGTGGAAGTAAATACGAAAGTGGAAGAAAGTAAGTCTACAAATGCAGGAGATTCATGTTAAAAATCCAGCAATTCCATATGTCTACCTGCCTAAAGGATTGGTTAAGTTTATGTACCGTTTGATTGTATATAGCCAAGGATGATGTATGAGCCCAGCTGTTACGACATGGCTTCATGTATCTATGAAGTTCCTGTGCCTTGTTCAACAAACCAGGGTTGAAAAACACTTCATCCTGTTCTATAAGAAGAAAGCCTTGAGTTGCAGTAATGTCTGCATAAGCTATTATTTGCTTTTCCTGTCTTAGCCAACCTGAGCCAACTGGTGCTAGAACTCAAAAGCTGTGAATTTCCCCCTTTCTGATTTCATGTCCAACATATGTTTAAGAAAACAAGGTTATCCATGAAAGAAACACAATTTACAGCCCTAACAGATTAATAACTGAGATTAGTTAGCCATTCTTTTTTCATTACCTAAATAATTTTACTTGCTTTGCCTTAATTTCTGTCACTTAAGTCTCTGCATATGGAACTCAACCATTTGTTTCACAGTTTCATCCATAAATTACTGTATTGTGAGAGACTAAAAAAGAAATATAAAAATAATACTAATTGTATAGCCTTCTTGTACAGGTTTATGAACTGAGTTTGGAAGAAAAACTTTTTTATAGTACTCTTACTCCAATTTCTGGGAGAGAAAATGTTCACAAATATCTCTTTCATTTGCAATAATGGCAAATATCTGTAGCTCAGGTGTAGGATGAGGGTGAAGGTTCATTTTCTGAGCTTGTGTGTTGGTTTCCGAATGTTTTGTTACCAGGCTACATCTTCAGCAGAGTTTAGGGGATGTCAGGTCAGTGTTCTTCTGTTTATAAGGGTTTTGTGTGCTCAGTAGGTCTTGTAGTGGTGGGGACACATCAGGTGAGGGTCCCATCAGATCAAGGTCTTGTGATAGGTCAGGTGTGGGTGTGACAAGTAAGGGTCTTGTGGTGGGTCTTGTGAAGAGTCAGTATGGGTGATCCACTACAAGATCCACCACAAGACCCTCACTTGATCCATTCACACCTGACCCATCAAAGACCCATCACCCTTCATGTGGTCAGTAGGTCTTGTGATGGGACCCTCACCTGACATGACCTCACCATCACAAGACCTACTGACCACATGAAGCCCTTATAAACAGAAGAACACTGACACTGACATCCTCTAAACTCTGCTGAAGATGTTTCCTAGCTCAGTAATGGAATGTTTAGAAACCAACTCACAAGCTCAAAGAACAAACCTTCCACCCTCATACCTCTTTCATCTCACTATAATACAATAGCAATAGCACTTAGACTTATATATCACTTCATAGTGCTTTTTTTTGTAAAAAATTCTTTTATTGAAACAATCAACATCAAACATAAGATCGTATTAGAAAGCAATCATCATATAACCTGCAATACAACACTAAGGATTAGTCTTTGTAAACATCTGGTTTAGTAAACATTCCTCTTATATATGTTCTAACTACTGTTTCTAGTCTATCACCTATTGATCATTCGAGCTTCAGAAGTGAATTCGTCTCAGTAGTAGTGCAATCTTTTATGATCCCTAGCAAAAGATCCTGAGGTAGAAATTCAATAACCTGAGGTAGAAATTCAGTACGGTTTTCCAATATTAAAGCAATCAACATTAAACATAAGATCATATTAAGAAGCTGTCCTCATAAAACCTGAAAATAAAGCATGAGGTATTAGTCTTTGTAAACGTCTGGTTTGGTAAACATTCTTCGCTCCTCACGTCAAACCTCGACTATACACTTGATACATTTTATTTTGATTGGTGTTTCTCTTATATATGGTCTATCTACTGTATCTAGTCTATCACATATTGTTCATTCGCGCTTCAGAATTAACTTCGTCTCAGTATTAGTGCAATCTTTTATAATCCCTAACAAAAGATCCTGAGGTAGAAATTCAATAACCTGAGGTAGAAATTCAATCCGCTTTTTTCAATATTAAAGCAAACAACATTAAGCATAAGATCATATTAAGAAGCATTCATCATAGAACATAGAACATATGGCCTAATTTGTTTAATTTATTTTTAAATATTTTAATTTTGTACATTTATATGTTTTTTAAATTTTAAGGCTGTAAACCGCCCCGAGTCCTTCGGGAGAGGGGCGGTATAGAAATTTAATAAATAATAATAATAATAATAATAATAATAATAATAATAATAATAATAATAATAATAATAATAAAAAAATACAACGTTAGGTATTAGTCTTTGTAAACGTTTGATTTGGTAAACATTCTTCACTCCTCACGTCGAGCCTCAACTAAACACCAGATACATTTTATTTGATTGGTGTTTCTCTTGTATATAGTCTATCCACTGTTTCCAGTCTGTCAAATATTGTTCATTTGAGCGATCTTTCAAGTATGCCAATATTTTCGCCATTTCCGCCAAATTTGTTACTTTCAAAGTCCATTCTTCCATAGGCGGTATTTCTGGATTCTTCCAGTATTGTCCCACCAACAATCTGGCTGCTGTGATCAAGTTGAAAAATAAGTTCGTCTCTGAGGTAGTGCAATCCTTTGTGATCCCTAACAAAAAAACCTGAGGTAGAAATTCAATACGCTTTTTGAAAATGGTTTGGAGTGTCCACCATATCTTCCTCCAGAAGGCTTTGATTTTTCTGCATGTCCACCATACATGAAAGTAGGTAGCCTCCCCATCGCCACACCTCCAGCATTTGGACTGGGAGTCTGGATAGATGTATGATAGTTTTTTCGGGTCTAGGTGCCACCTATAGAACATCTTGTAGAAGTTTTCCCTTAAGTGTTGCGCTTTCGTAAATTCTACATTTCTCACCCAGATCTTCTCCCACGTGTCCATGGTGATAGAATGCCCAAAGTCTTGTTCCCACTTTACCATACAGTTCTTGACTAGCACGGTTTCAGAGTCCATTTCTATCAGAACACCGTACACCCGTTTGATGTGCATGATCCCCTGCTCTCTAATCTGTTTAATTAAATTCTCGTCAGTCTGGGATAAACCCTTCTTCTTGTCTTTATGCCACCTTGATTGCAGTTGTAGATATGATAGCCAGGTACCTCCTAATCCTTCATCTGCTAGCGTTGTTTGGGGTTTCAAGGAGAACCCATTTTCTTCTTCCAGTACAAGTTTACTGTAGGGCACCACTTCCTGCCCTTGGGACATGTTTACATCCCCTATTGCGTGTCCGGGGATCGTCCAGATGGGGATCTGGTCGTGTAGAAGGTATTTGTATTTCTTCCAGACCCATAACAACGGGATTCGTAGTGGGTTCTCCTTGAAGTTCTTGTCTGCCTTTTTGTCGTACACCAAGTATGCGTGCCAGCCGAATAGTAGACCATGCCCTTCAACATTCAATATTCTATCATTCGTCATATTGATCCAGTCACTCAATGCCACCAGTGTCGCTGCGTAGTAGTATAGCTTTAGATTAGGCATTTTAGTCCCCCTCTCTCCCTTGTGTCCTGGATGATTTTTAGTTTTACCCTCGGTCTCTTGCCATCCCAAATAAATCTGTTGATGCCCTTCTGCCAGTTGTCCAAGTCCACATCCTTTTTGAGTACGGGTAGCATTTGAAAGAGAAATAGAAATCTTGGCAATACGTTCATCTTAACTGCTGCTATCCTGCCCAGCAGGGACAGTCGTAGTGTTTTCCACCTTTCCAGATCTGCTTGTATCTTGTTCCACAGCACCTCGTAGTTATGCTTGTATAATTTCGCATTTGTTGATTCTATCTCTACTCCTAAGTATTTAACTTTCTTGACTATTTCACAACCCGTTATTCTTTCCAAGTCCTGTTTTGCTTTGTTGTCTAGATTTTTGACTACCGGTAGCATCTTCATTTTTGATATATTTACTTTGAAGCCTGACACCCTACCATAGTCATCCATTATCTCCATCAATCTCCTTGCTGACTGTACTGGTTGCGACACTGTCACCAGCAAGTCGTCTGCAAAGGCACATAGTCTGTAATCTTGTTGTCTAATCTGTATGCCCTTTATGTCCTCTGCCGCTCTTATCTTGTTCAGTAGAATCTCCAGCGTTAGGACAAATAGCAGGGGTGACAGTGGGCAGCCCTGTCTCGTGCCTCTCTCTATGTTGAATGAGTCTGTTAGGTCTCCATTAACAATGATCTGGCCTGTTTGTTTCTGGTAAATTGCCAGTATGGAGTTGAGGAACTGTGCTCCCATTTTCATCTTCCGGACCAAGTTTGTCAGAAACGGCCAATTCAGTCTGTTGAAGGCTTTTTTCTGCATCCACAAACATAAGAGTGGCGGGTTGTGCCTTTCCAAGTACTCTATTATGTTCAACAGCTGTCTCACGTTGGTTTTCATCTGGCGTCCTTGTATAAATCCCCTTTGGTCCGGGTGTATTGTTTTTTGTAGTACAGTCATTAATCTAGTGGCCAATATTTTTGTGAAGATTTTGTAGTCCGTGTTTAGTAGTGAGATGGGTCTGTAGTTTGCGGGTTGTGCATTATCTTTCCCCTCCTTGGGGATTAACGAAATGTAGGCTGTTTTCCAGGACGGTGGGACTTGGCCTCCTTCTTGTATGTTGACAAATAGCTTTCTAAGGGGTTCTAACATCTCCTCCTGGAGATGCTTGTAGTAGGTCGCTGTTATCCCATCCGTCCCGGGCGATTTTCCTGTTTTCAGTTGTTTGATCGCTGAGTGTATTTCCTCCTTTGTGATTAAGGCATTCAGTGCCTCTCTTTGTGAGTCGGTGATTGCCTGTATCTTTTCGTTTTGTAGAAACTTGTCTATCTCTTTGTCTTGTGTCTTCTCCTCCGCATATAGCTTTGAGTAGAACTCTGTGAAGGCTTTCTTGATGGTTTCTTGTCGAAATTCTTCCTTGCCTTTGTATTCTATCTTTTCAATTATGCAGGATTTCTGTTTCTTTCTTATGATGTAGGCCAGCCATCGACCCGGTTTCTTGGCCTTGCAGAATGTCTTATGTTTTGCATATTGTATATTCCTTGCAACTTGGTCTGCCATCAACATGTCAAATTGCTTTCTTAAGATCTTGATTCCTTCTTTGGTGACTTTGTCCTCTGGTCTTTTTATTAATAGCCGCTCCCTCTTACTTATCTCGGCTTCTAACTCTTTTCTTTTTTGTTCTTGTTTACAACGGTGCCTGTTATTCATGTCTATAAGAATCCCGCGCATATATGCCTTGCTGGCGTCCCAGATCATTTCTATCGGTGTTTCGTCGTTCATATTTATGTTGAAGAATTCTTTCATAGCATTTTTGCATTCAGCCACCTTTTCTTCGTGTCTAAACAGGTTTTCATTAATTCTCCAGGATCTCCTCTGTTTCACACCGTGTCTTAATTCCATCCTCACTGGGTTGTGATCTGTTAGTACTTTGGGTAGGATTTTCACCACGTTTAGACAAACTAGCAAGTTGCTAGATGTTAATATAAAGTCAATTCTGGAGAATGATTGATGTCTGTCAGAGAAAAAAGTGAATTCTTGTTCTTTGCCGTGCCTTTCCCTCCATACGTCTGTCAGTTCGAGGTCCTCCTTCATGTAAAAGAAGGATTTAGGCAGCTTGGAGTGCTTTTGCGGGTTAGGTGCAGTTCTTTTTTTGTCCAGGGCAGTCTCTATGACCCCGTTCCAGTCGCCCAGTATAATGCAAGATCTGTAATTGAGTTGTGTTAATTTCTTGTGTATCCTTTTGTAGAATTTGCCTTGTTGCTGATTCGGTGCATATATGCCCATCACCAGAATCTTCTTGTCTTCTTGTGTTATTTCAATTGCCAGTTATCTACCTTGGGGGTCTGACTCTATTAGCTTAGCTATTACATGTTTCTTTACATATATAACAATCCCATTCTTTTTTCTTGGCGCCGCTGCCACAAAGTGCGCACCTAGTTTGTAGTTGATCAGGTATTTCTGGTCTGCCGCTCTGATGTGTGTTTCTTGTAGGCAGAGTATATCGCTTTTACCTTGGTTCAGGTAGTGGAGTATTTTTCTCCTTTTCTGGGGGGAGTTTAGTCCGTTAACATTCCAAGTCAAATATTTAGTTGTCATTATCTGTTTCAGGATACTCTTGCAAGACCACTTCTGTTCTTTCTCCTGCTTTCTTCTTTGGTCTCGCTCCCATGATATCCGGATTGGTGCTCATATTGAGTTGTGGGGTCTTGTCATGCTGGTGTGTGCGTTTGGTAGTGGATCCTAGTAGCCTGCACTCCATAGACTGCTCTGCTTCCTTGTTTTTGTTGCCCTCTGTTCTCCGTGCCGTCGTATCTCGAGGTGGTCCATTCCTTCCTTATGCTACTGCGCCGGTCTGTGCTTCTGCATGGTTTGCTCGTTGATCTCGATCCCTCCCGCTTTCCAGTGGTCCATCTGTGTCTTCCCTCGTAATGTATTGAGGGCCGTCCGACTTCAGTTCCTTTTCAAGGAAGTCTTTGGCTTTCTGGACCGAGTTCAAGTAGTATCTTTTGTTTCTATAGAGAAGTGACATCCCTGATGGGATTTCCCATCGATATTGCAGAGCGCGTGGTCTCAGTTCGTTGATCAGGAATTTGTAGTCCTTTCTGTCTCTCAGCATCGCCGGGGGGGATCTCCTTCAGTACCTTCACCTCCTGCTCCTCTATGTAAAATTTCTTTTTGTAGGAAGTGACGGAGATGAGGTTCCGGAGCCCCTGAGTTGCGAAATGTATGACCACGTCTCTTGGTTGATGCCTGTTTGCTGACCTCCATGAGCCAACTCTGTAGATTCTATCGAATTGCCACGCAATCTCTTCGGTTTTCTTACCCAGAAATGTTGCCAGGGCCCCTACAAAGGTCCTGAGCAGGCCTCCTTGGGTTTCGTTTGTTATTTCATTCCACCCTCTAAACCTGATTGCAGATGCCATTTGCCAGTATTGCATCATGGTGGACTGGTCTTGGGCCACCCCTTTCATCTCTGCTATCTGTCCCTCTAAGCGGTTCTCCACTTCTTCCATCCTTTTTTCCGTATTCTCCCTGATTTCCTGAAGGTTCTTCTCCATTTCATCCTCTATTCTCTTGTAGTGTGCTTGCATTGCCTCCTTCATTTGGTCCAGGTCTGTGGCCATCGCTCTACGTTGGTCGTCCCATTTTCTCTCTAGGTCTCTACTGTGGTCCGCCAGCATCTGTTTTATGTCTTTGCATCTTTTCTCCATCTTCTGTTCTGCTTCTATGCACCTTTTCTCCATCCTTGAGCCCATTTCCTCCAATTTTCTATCCATGCCATCCATCCTTATTACCAGCGTCTCTATCGTCTCTTTTAGTTCTTGGATCATGTGTGCTGTTGGGCAGGCATGGGTTGGCCTATGGGTCTGCGGGCCTGCAGTTGGATGGGGGTGTGTGGGGGTGGATGGGGTGTTGCCTGGCAGATTGGAGGGCTGAGCCGGGGAGAATGCAACTCCCTTTGTGTGTGGCAGTTTGGTCTGTTTCGTCCGTTTGGCGGCCATTTTGAGCTTCTCCTCCTGTTAACCTGTCCACCCTTAAAGCCACACCTTAATGCAAAGAGTTGTGGGATAATTGTTCCTGTGCAAGATTATCAAGATTATCAAGCTGATAGGATAGAATAGATTGGATCAAGTTCTTCTGTTAAAAGTTAGCAAGTGTTCATGTCTCACAGTTCATATTTTAAAAGCAAAATAATAGTCCAATAAGGGGTGTAATTTATTTTCAAGTAAACTTTGCAGTACTGGCAGGGGTGATACAAAGATGGGAGGATCTGGGGCTTGTGCAGATGGCCCTTTTCTCAAGGTGCAGTAGAACTAGTCTTCAGGCACTTAAACAGTTGGGCTTCAGGCTTTCAAATAGTTTCTCAGAAATTAAGTTCTATACGTGACTCATTTGTTCTGAAGCCTCCTTTTGGTCGGGGAAAATTAGTCCTTTTCTAAGGCTTCTGGATTCCCCAAGCTCGCCACCCGCTGTGGGGGAGGAGGAGCGGCGTTTCTGCAGGGTTTCCCCCCCCTCTTTTCTTTGTTGCGTCGCCTCCGCTCGCATGCTCGCTCGCTCGTTTCCTCCTCTGCCCACCCGGCTCCTCCTTGCCGCCTCCGGTACCTTTTCAGGGTTTTCTGAGGGTCCTGAGGGTCCTCCTCCCGCTGCTGGTCTCTCCCTGCAGCTAGCGTCCCTCGGTGCACTATTTGATTCTCGCTGCTCCCGCCCGTTCTCCGCCGCTAATGGCTGCCTCCTGTTGTCCGGCAGCTCCGGTCGTCTCCCCCTCCGCTCTCTGCGCCCGGGTCTCACCTCCGCTGTCCCGGTCTTCCTTTCCTCTGGTGCCTCGTCTGGGGGTCTTCCCCAGTTCGGTCGATCCTCCTGGCGGCCTCCGCGGGTCTCACCGATGTCGTTCGCCATCTTCTCCCCGCTCCTGCCGGCTCTCTTCGGCTGCGCGGCCTCGCGGCTTATTCGGGCCTGCCGGCCTGCCGGCCACCACCGGCCTCCTTGGCCCCGTCCGCTGTCCTTACGGTTCCCTCGGCGGCGATTTCAGCCCTGTCCGGGCGAGCCGAGGGTCCTCTTCGGAAGCACCCTCTTTTCCGGTGCTTCCCTATCTCGGCAGTCCGATTTTTTGCCGAAAAAAGTAAGCCCCGTTCCGGAGCTTTACTCAGATGGCTCTGGTCCTCGTGACCGGAAACCGCCTTTCTTCATAGTGCTTTATAGCCCTCTCTCAGCAGTTTACAGAGTCAGCACATTGCCCCCAACAGTCTGGGTCCTCATTTTACCAACCCTGGAAGGATGGAAAGCTGAGTCAACTTTGAGCCGGTAAGAATCAAACTGCAGCAGCTGGCAGAATTAGCCTGCAATACTGCACCATCATAGCTCTGGTGTTGCAAAGCATAAAAGGGGTGCTTTAGTTGACTTTAAATTCTGAACCACAAACTTGCATTAAATCCTGCCCTTCCCAATCTGTATCAAATCTGGGTTAGTCCACACACTTCTAGCAGGAAGTCCAGCATAAAATTGCTAAGTATTTCCTATGAGGAACATAAGATATAACTCATGACTCATCTACAAACCTACTTTCCCAGCTTGAAGATGGCTTCCTTTCTGTTTGTTGAGGACATGCCCTCACAACAGAGCTTTCATCCTGGGGCTAGCCTGCTGCTAAGGCCCCATCAAAAAAATCTGGCAAGAAAGTGGTGTTTTCAGGGGAAAATGGAACAAGCCTTCTCTATCTGGTGAGGACCCTGAGCTAGGTCAATAACCTTCAGGCCTCCATTTTGTCCCCTCCAGTCTATCCAAAAGGCTTTGTACCTTCATGGATATTTCTCATCTGGCTGCCAGGTAGAACAAAACCTTGCCCAGAAGTTTGTTGATTTATTCATTCTATTTTGGCTCTAAAAGGAGGAGTGACCTCAAGGAATGCATCCAACAAGGTCATTCTACAGAATAGAATAGAATAGAATAGAATAGAATAGAATAGAATAGAATAGAATAGAATAGAATAGAATAGAATAGAATAGAGCTGGAAGGGACCTTGGCGGTCTTCTAGTCCAGCCCCCCACTCAAGCAGGAGATTATCAGACAAGATAATGATAATGATTTGGATTCCTATCATGGCAAACCCTGCCTTTAAACTTCAGCTACAATCCCTGGTCTTTCATGGAAGCAGTGTCTGTACAAAATGACAGCTGACCTGCCTGTTTGTTGCAATGTATACACCATTGTTACTTTATAATTTCTAGGTGTATCCATATAGCCCTGGACAGCTTTCAGCAAGAGCTCTGAGCCTGGGATTGTAAGGGAGAGTGACAGACAGAGTTCCTGTCTCCTCTGCTCCAACAGTTGCAGCAGAAGCCACTGCCCTCATGGGAAGGTGACAACTTTGCCAGCCTCATTTCTGACACATTTCTGAGGCATGATAATTGGAATATGGGGAGGGGGCAGCACTTCCCCAAATGGCATAGATATCCTTCCTCTCAAGGAGGGGATGGTGTGGAGATCTTAGATTCATCTTGACAAAGAGATTTGAATCATGAAAGTATTGTGATTTGTGTTTCATCTCTAAGCTTTCTTGTTGCTTTCTCTTTTGATCAAAACCTGAAAGAAGTTTCTGTGCTTGCTTTTCAGAGAACACCAATAGAAGACTGTCATATCATAGGCCTCCTCTTAATTTCTCCAGCAAAGAGACTTCTATTCAACTTGGATGCTGACGGGGACTGCAAAGCAGACCATGATCATGGTTACTTCTTTTAGGTCTTGGAAGTGAAGAGGCTCTGCTGTGTGAAGCAACTGTAAGGTGTGTTGGGGGAAGGGTTCACAGAAAACTTCACAAAAGCAAAGCACCCTTCAAAGATTTACACAGCCATGTAAGAGAGAACCATTTATTCTCACAAAGAAGTCCCTTGTCATTTTTATTACTTGTACACATTATTTACTATAGTTGCTTGGGGAAATACAAGTCATTTGTCCAAACAATGTTATCTTCTGTGAATCTAAATAAAAAAGAGCTTTGAGCAGCACTCTTCAAACCCTGCTTAGTTTACTCTTTACTGCTCTGTAGCTATAGAATGCAGATATGGAGATGAAGGATATATTTTTTTTGTCTATCCCTTTTAGGATCCAAGATAAAAGTTAACAATAGATTATATTTGCTAACACAGTCCAGTACTTAAAATTCAATATGGTTTGAAGTGAATGGGCAGTATGTTGATAGTAAATAACTGTCTTCTGTGCTGATATCAACTTTTTCACTGTACCATAAATAGTATTAAGCGTTTTGCAATTTTCCAGATAGTTATCCACACATCTCTTTGAATTACAAAAAGACAAGGAATTATTCATGATTTCCATGAGAACTGTAATAACAAATGTCTTCTTAGCCTGTATTTCAAGGTGCGGGTTATTTCCAGGCGATGTATTAATAAATAATCAAGAAATAAATAAAAGCACTGAAACTTAACTAAACAACTTTCCGAGGGTCAGGGAGCACAACTGTCTCACTCATTTAGAAAAGCTATAGAGACATCATTGGCAATATGATAACATCACAGAAAGAAGTGGATGTGGGAGCGCTTCTTGGAGAGTGGCTTGAAAATAATGGCAATAGCAATAGCACTTAGACAGCTCCATAGGGCTTTGCAGCACTCTGTGAGCAATTTATAAATGTCAGCATATTGCTCCCAACAATCTGGATCCTCATTTTACAGACCTTGGAAGGATGGAAGGCTGAGTCAACCTTGAGCCAGCCAGGATCGAACTCCTGGCTGTGGGCAGAGTTTGCCTGCAATACTGCATTTTAACCATTGTGCCACTATGGCTGCAAAGAAAGTTCAAGGAAGTAAAATACTCAAATTTTACTCAAAATACCTAAATAACAACCTGAAACTATCTGGCCAAAATGTTCCAAAGATGCTGTTCAAAAAGGCAACTGGACTTACTTGGTTTTTTCCTTGAAAATGTTTCACTTCTCATCCAAGAAGCTTCCTCAGTTCTGGCTGAATGGTGGAGAATGAAAGGATTTATATTCTTTGCAGTCATCTTGGTCGTTAGCACTCTGAAGGTCAGTTGTTAATTCTATGAGAGTCATTGAGGCCACTGGGGGTTTATCTGTGACTTCAGGATCACCTGATCCACCTTCTTGGATGGGAAGTGAAATGTTTTCAAGGGAAAAAACCAAGAAGGTCCAGTTACTTTTTGAACAGTACCTTTGGGACAACTATGACCTGGATAATTGAGAATCTCCATAGATATCTCCATAGGTATCTGACCAAAAGATGGTCCAAATGTCAAAAATACAGTATTTCTAGCTGTTTTAGGGATTGGGTTAGCTTTTAAGATGCAATTCAGTGGCTTACCTCCCAGAAAACTCCTGCTCCCATGCTGCTCCTATTTCTGTCCCAATTGGCTTCTATCCTTTTTATCCCACTTTCCCAGGTATTAAAGAGAACTCCTGTGAAACTGTGAAACTCCTGAAATATTTTTTGGAATGTTATTGATGCAATTTTGTCTAGGTCAGGGGTAGGCAACCTTGGCTCTTTGATGACCTGTAGACTCAGGAATTCTGGGAAGTCCACAAGTCATAAAAGAGCCAAGGTTGCCTACCCCTGCCAGGGTCACATTTTTATATATATATATATATATATATATATATATATATATATATATATATATATATATATATATATATATATATATATATATATATATATATATATATATATATATATATATATATATATATATATATATATATATATATATATATATATATATATATATATATATATATATATATATATATATGTTTTCTGAGGTTTTCGCGGGTGTTTGTATGTAGGTCTTTGGTTCTTCGGGTTTTCTCCCATGTAGAATTTGAAGTGTCTTGGCGACGTTTCGACGAAGTCTCATTCGTCATCTTCAGGCTGGTGCTTTCGGCTTCTGCTTCTAGGAGCAATGTGTGGTCGTAACTGTTTCTTCCTTTTAACTGCCAGTGGGGGTTTGAACTGATTGGCTGGGAGCTTGGCTATGTTCGGATTGGGTGGAGGTGTGTTCTGATTGGTTAGGGGCTTGGCTGTGCTCTGATTGGCTGGGGGGTTGGCTGTGCTCTGATTGGATGGGGGAGTGTTCTGTTTGGGTGGGGGCTTTGTTGTGCTGGAGGGGTTCAAAGTGGCCAATGATGCAGCTGTGGTCTGGCTCCTGGTCTGTGGTCGTGCCTCATCATCGGTGTGGGTTTGGGTTTGCTTTTTGCGTGGATGTGTGGTGGTGGCATCCTGTGTGGTTCTGGTGTCATTCTTTGTGTTAAGGATTTGTTTGTCAATAAGGGTGGGTTTCCAAATAGCTGGTAGGCGGGAGGTATCATCTCGTTTGTTCATGCTGTGAGGGCGTTTTTCTATCTCGATGGCTTCTCTGATTATTCTGTTATTAAAGTGTTCAGTTTTGGCAATAGTTCTGGTCTTTTTGAAATCAATTTCATGTCCTGTGGCTTTAAGGTGTTGGACCAGGGAAGAAGTTGGTTCCTCCTTTTTGACTGAGTTTTTGTGTTCTTCAATGCGTGCACTTATTCTTCTGTTGGTTTGTCCAATGTATGTAGTGGGGCAAGCAGTACATGGACCACAGACCAGGAGCCAGACCACAGCTGCATCATTGGCCACTTTGAACCCCTCCAGCACAACAAAACCCCCACCCAAACAGAACACTCCCCCATCCAATCAGAGCACAGCCAACCCCCCAGCCAATCAGAGCACAGCCAAGCCCCTAACCAATCAGAACACACTTCCACCCAATCAGAACATAGCCAAGCTCCCAGCCATTTAGTTCAAACCCCCACTGGCAGTTAAAAGGAAGAAACAGTTCCGACCACACATTGCTCCTAGAAGCAGAAGCCAAAAGCACCAGCCTGAAGATGACGAATGAGACTTCGTCGAAACGTCGCCAAGACACTTCAAATTCTACGTGGGAGAAAACCCGAAGAACCAAAGACCTACATACAAACACCAGAAATATGTTTCTGTTTGAGTTTTGAATTTGTATATGGTATGACTTTAACATTAGGAGGTCTACGTGGGAGAAAACCCGAAGAACCAAAGACCTACATACAAACACCAGAAATATGTTTCTGTTTGAGTTTTGAATTTGTATATGGTATGACTTTAACATTAGGAGGTCAAAAAATAACCAGTCCAACATCTGTTCTGGTGATTTGGGTTATCTTGAAAAGAAATCTGCATGAACATGAAAGCATACTTTCCTCTTTTCCTTGGTTTTCATTAGCATCATGGACTTATTTGCATAGCTCAGACATGTCAAACTCACAATGTCAGCAATGGGGTGGGTGCGGTTTTGGGTGTAATGCATCCAGCCCGTGGGCCGGCAGTTTAATATGCCTGGCAGTTTAATATGCCTGGCAGTTTAATATGCCTGGCATAGCCCAAGCATGGAGAACTTTGAATTCTGCATTTTTTTTTAAAAAAAATTTTTTAACTTGCTTATTGCAATGAAGAAGACTTAATTAACCACAGGAATAACTAACTGATAGAGTTCAAACATGTTCTCTCTGGCCATTTTTTTTTTTCATACAAGCCTTTCTCCTGGGAAGAAAAGCAAAAATAACTAAAGGATGATCATTACAACATACAGCAACCTTGATGATGGCTTTCTGGTGCATATCATTTCTTTTTAGGGACTTTTTTTTAGAAAGATCTTTGAGATCTTTGTATTGAAGGTAACATTTTTGGGGAAATTATAAGGTTAAGGCTTGTAGTGGTTTTAACCTTCCCCAATCTAGGGTCCTTCAAATAGCCTGGAGTAACATTATTTTTTTATAATGGCTATTTGTCTACAGGATTATGAGACCTGAATACCAACATTTTAAAATTTTAGGTTGCAAAAGGTAGTTTTAGGTGTTTCTGACCCCTGCCCCTTATTTTGTGCTCTGAAATCATTATCCATCCTGATTTCTTGGGACCAGGTAAGACATGTTTTGTTCCCAAAACATGTCTTTACTTCCAGGTTCCCTCCAGTATTATCCATCACTAAATTTACCTAGTTCTTCCTATTTGACTTTTCCTCCTAAAGGTTCTAAAGTCTTTATTTTACTTCAGATCTGTTCAGATATTGCTGGGTATTTCTTGTTGAGAACAAATATCCCAATATGGATTTTTCATCAAGTGATTTGAGCGTTGTTTGAGGAAAACCATGGCAAACAGTAATGTCCTCTTTGCAATGTTTATCTATGTTTCTCACAATATAGGCTTTGGTTTCCTTCTGGCATAAGTGAAAAATAGATTAATTTTTTTCCAGCTGTGTGGTTTGTATAGGACAACTACAAGATTCTATGTCATGCACTTTAATGCAGTAATCAGAAAGTTCAGCAATAAACAGTAAGTGGTTTCTGAAAGAAGGTACATCTTAATAATTTTTGCAGAATTAGAAACCATGCTTACTACAGTTGTATACATGGAATTATGCCACATCCAACATCTGGGTTTCAGAGTTCATACACTATATTAATTTGACATATAATTTACAGTTTGATTTACAGTGTTGTTAACTATTTACAGCGTTTTTTTTTAGTGATTTGGATTGTATTAACCAAGCCCTTTGACCTTAAGATTCAAGAAGGAATTTGATTAGAAAATGGATATGAAATATCTTATAAAATCATAACTTTCTAATGAAGCATTCAAATATTTAACTTTTACAATTGGTCAGATTTGTTGTTCATCTGCCAGTATTTCATTACTTGTACACAATTCTTCCATTTGTACCATTCATTTCTTACCTTCTTTCAAAAATGGATAACAATAAAATGCGGTAAAATTACTTGCAGTAGGGTGATTACAAAAGAATGGAAGCAGTGTTTCTGGAAATCCTTGAAATTTATTCTGAATATAATCAATGAGTCTACCTGATTGAAGGATTAATATCCTCCCCATCATGATAAAACTCATCAGTTGGAAATTACTAGTTCCACATGATGCATGCTATTGTTTCCTGCTGTACAAGGAAACAAAAGCAGCTGTTGAGGACCACACTAATTGAGCCTTACATTTGACACCAAGGAAATCAATCCTAGTTACAGATATGTTTTTCACCATTGAAGTCTAATTTATCAGTGCATTATTTGCCTTATAGGTGGGATGCATTTCTTTATATCCTATTTATATTTGCTATCAAAAATAGAACAGTGGGATATGGGGAAAAAGAGACCTTAAAACACATTACATATCTTGGAACTGAAAATGATTTTTTTTAAAAAAGAAGTACAGTATCTGATTTTAAAAAAGCCCTATTGTTACTGACACACAAAGCAGGAGAGAAGAAATGACAATAATGTTAAGCAATGGGGAAAGCTCTTGTACCTAAATGTTAGCTAGGTCTTTGTAGGACACGATAGTTATATTTTATGTCAACTTTATGCTTTTTCTTTCTCCCTCATCCACATTTTTCAGCTTTCTAAATATTTCTTAAATGAAAAAGTGTAGAAAATAATTATGGACCAAACTGTTTTGTTACAAGAATGAATACTTTCTCACAGATGGTAATATTTTTTTCTACACTCCCAGTCTTATCCATGAAAGGAAATCAGAGTCCCTTGAAAAGTGTTTCTGGAAATTAAAATTAATTGTCTTGTAGAATATAAAGAACAGGAATATGATCTGAGCTCTTAGTTTCTTGAATGACTACAAGAACATGCATCTTTCCCTTATCAGGCTTTTCTTCACACAATTTTTTTTTCTCCAGTGCATAAGCTCATAGTGTATATATAAGCAGCAAGTAATAGGTCATTTGCCTCCCATCTTGTATCCAACGCTCAGAAGAGTTTCTATATCAAGTGACCAAAGGGATACTACAAATTAGGTATGGAAATTTCAGTTCCACAGGAATAAAGAGTCTTGGATTTTTTATACATTGTTTAATTCAGCAAATCAGAGGTACCTTCATTCAAAAATTGTTGTGTTAGTATAATACGAGAGCAATTCAGAAATAAATCTCCATTTGGTTATCAATGACAGACATTCATGGATACAGAACTTTTATTATATACATTAGAAACTACAACATTACATTACTTTTCGACATAATCACCATTCATGTTGAGGCACTTGTCATAACGTCTTATAAGGTTTGAAATTCCTTAGTAGTAATTGCTCAGTGCCAAATTTGGGCTATGAGGGGGTAATCCAAAACATTCCAACGGAACTGAGTCAAAAGTCTTTGGGTGCATCTAGTAGTGTGCAGGCAAATAATAATAATAATAATAATAATAATAATAATAATAATAATAATAATAATAATAATAATAATAATAATAATAATAATAAGAAGAAGAAGAAGAAGAAGAAGAAGAAGAAGAAGAAGAAGAAGAAGAAGAAGAAGAAGAAGAAGAAGAAGAAGAAGAAGAAGAAGAAGTAGTAATAAAGTTGGAAGGGACTTTGGAGGTTATCTAGTCCAACCCCCTGCTCAGGCAGGAAACCCTATGCCATTTCAGACAAATGGTTGTCCAGTCTCTTCTTAAAAACTTCCAGCGTTGGAGCATTCACAACTTCTGGAGGCAGGTTGTTCCACTGATTAATTGTTCTGTCAGGAAGTTTCTCCTCAGTTCTAGGTTGCTTCTCTCTTTGGTTAGTTTGTCCTTTTCTTCATTAGACTAGACATACCCAATTCCAGCAACCGTTCTTTATATGTTTTAGCCTCCAGTCCCCTGATCATCTTTGTTGCTCTTCTCTGTACTCTTTCTAGACTCTCAACATCTTTTTTTTACCTCATGGTGACCAAAACTGGATGCAGTATTCCAAATGTGGCCTTACCAAGGCATTGTAAAGTGGTATTAACACTTCACATGATCTTGATTCTATCCCTCTGTTAATGCAGCCTAGCTCTGTGTTGGCTTTTTGGCAGCTCCAGCACACTGCTGGCTCGTGTTTAAGTGATTGTCCACTAGGACTCCAAGATCCCTCTCACAGTTGCTACTATTGAGCAAGGTACCACCTATACTATACCTGTGTATTTGGTTTTTCTTGCCTAAATGTAGAACATTACTTTTTTCACCATTGAACTTCATTTTGTTAGATAGCACCCAATGCTATCTACAATGTCTGTCAAGATCCTTCTGTATCTTAAGCCTGTCTTCTGGAGTGTTGGCTATTCCTGCCAGCTTGGTGTCATCTGCAAATTTGATGACTTCCCCATCTATCCCCTCATCCAAATCATTGATGAAGATGTTGAGCCCTGGGCACCCCGCTACACATTTCCCTCCATGTTGGTTCATTATAACATACCAGAAGTGGTGCCATAGAAAACCCCACCAAATGTAAAGATGCCAAAGGAGTACTGCTACTAAAGTTCATGAACCATGGTTCGACCATTAATTCAGCAGTCTACTGTGAAACATTACAAAAACTCAGATGAGCCATCCATAACAAGCGTCGGGGCATGCTGACTTCTGATGTGGTGTTGGTTCATGACAATGTTTGCCTACACACCGCTAGATGCATGCAAGAACTTTTGAAACAGTTCCGTTGGGATGTTTTGGATCACCCCCACAATAGCCCAGATTTGGCGCTGACCAGACCACTACTAAGGAATTTCAAACCTTGTAAGATGTTATGATAAGAGCCTCAATTTGAATGGCGATTATGTCAAAAAGTAATGTAATGTTGTAGTTTTCTAATGTGTATAATAAAAGTTCTGTATCTGTGAGTGTCAGTCATTGATAACCAAATGGAGGTTTATTTTCAAATTGCCCTCTTATATAGAGAATGATTTCTAACTTCTTTCTGGCTTCCCCATTAACTTTGCTTATGGAGAGCTGGCACAGAGCATTGGAAATCACAATCAAATGAGTATGGCTAACTGCAATGGTATAATGGTGCTGTGGCAGCCACAAATCAGAAGTTCCTTAACATTTCAATTCCATTGTAGTCATGAGTCCTGGATTTTGGATGAATTCTTTAAGTGATCCCATTTGAGATATCTTGCTTCAAAAATTGTTGCCCTATGATGCACAACTTCAATCAATCAAAGGTTACAGACAAATGGGAGAGTTTTAGTAGTATATGGATAGGATGGAAACCACGGTCTGAAAAAAATTGACTGAATTGCTTAGAGAGGAGTTGCATGCCTTTAAGAGCAAAGCTGTAAAATATTGCAGGTGGTTTAACACCTTAGGGTTATATATTTTAAGTGTTGCAAAAACATAGTTATTGACTTGTAAATCTGCTTCATGAGTAGTCTTTTGTAGCCATGCTATCAAGGTAACCAGTTTGATGTCTTGAAATGGTAGAAAAAAATTGGATATAGATGTCTAGATATTTAACTTGTTCAGTATGGCAATCATTATTTTTTTTCTGTTACCGAAATAGTTGGTAATGATGAATACATCCTCCTTAATTTTTGAATAATTAATTGATATTTTTTCTCATAGAAAGATGATAGTTTTAAAAGCTTTGCCAAAGTATAATTTGGGACATAGATAAAATAATGGCATTATCACTGGAATGGGACCTGAGTTATGGGCCAGAGTCAGAGATGGAATTCACATTTTGTGTGGGCCTGTGCAGACACATTACCATAAAACATGAATAATAAAATAGCGAGAATACACCTCTGCTTAACTGCCTTTTGAGTAGAAATGGGAGCTGTCAGGTCACTACTGACTACATTCAACATGCCCTTACATAGCACCATCATCAGCTGAAAGAGGCTATGGTTGGTAGATGAAGCTGATAGTTTCGCCTATGGCTTCCAGTGGTGAACTAAATCAAAAGCTGCTTTCAAATGAGTGTGGTAGTGTCAGGTGCAAAGACTCAGAATCACATGTTAAGCTCCAGTTAAGCTGATTTATTGCTCCTGCCTATACACAAGAATCTAGTCAACTAGCAGTCAGCATTAAATTGGCACTAGATAATAATTAATAGAATTCAAGGGGAGGCTAGAATTGTATCGTTTGTGGGAACATAGTGATTTCAGGCTGATTCCTCTCTTGACTCCACCCCCAGGCTCTGCTTGTTCTTCTCCTACAGGTGTGGTGATTAAAGCATTGGAGAGAATCAGGTTCAAGTCCAACTTCAGCCACAGAGCTTGCTGAGTAAATTTGTGCCAGTCACTGTCCCTCAGCCCAAATTCTTCAAACAGTGGTAATTGAAGAAAGAAGATTGTCTTGGGAGAGGATCTGGGTGAAAAATGTAAAATTTACACAAGCGCAACATTTAAGAGAAAATTTTTATAAAATGTTTTATAGATGGCATTTGGATCTGAAGAAATTATCATGTATGTACCCTAATTTAAAACCTAACTGCTGGAGATGTGAATGTATGGATGCTACTTATTTTCATGTATGGTGGACTTGTAGAAAAATCAAGGCTTTTTGGATAAAAATATGGTGGATACTTCAAAATATTTTGAAAAAACGTATTGAATTTTCACCACAGATGTTTTTATTAGGTATTATAAAAGATTGCACCACCATAGAGACGAACTTAATTTTGAACTTGATTACAGCAGCGAGACTGTTGGTTGGACAATATTGGAAGAAGGCAGAATTACCATCCATTGAGGAATGGACTTTGAAAGTCATAAATTTGGCGGAAATGGCTAAAGTATCTGCATATTTGAAAGATCATTCAAATGAAAAATATATGTTGGACTGGAAAAAATGGATAGACTATATTCAAGGGAAATATCAATCTAAGAAATTGTATTTAGCATATAGTTAAATTTTTATTAGGATTTATATAATAATTTTGTTTAATCTAGTGGGTTTTCTTTTGTTTTACCCTGTATTCACTTTGGGAAGTCGGGGGCTGGGTGGGCTGGGGGGGTGTAATAATGTACTCAACTGTAATACTTGCAATATATAAGAATGATATATTTATTGATATAAGAGGGGTTGCTCGGGCAGTACCTCTGGACCACATCTGGAGGGGGTGGAGAGTGAGGAGTGAAGGAGTGGAGGGAAGTAGGAAGGTTGTAGGAGAGGAGGGTGGAGAGTGAGGGAGGGAGAGAGGGGAGGGGGAGGGAAGTAGGAGATAGGGAGGAAGGAAGAGGGGGATGTGGTGGAGGGGGTGCTGCCGAGCAACACCCATAGTTATTTTAAGTATTTTACGTAAGTTTTTAAAAGAATGTATGTTTTGTTTTGTGTGGGAGAAAGTTGAAAAAGATTGTATTAAGTTGAGTTGTATTTAATTTGATTCTTTGTTTATAATTATAAAACTAATAAAATATTTATTAAAAAAAAAGAAGAAGAAAGAAGATTGTATATTATATACATTGTCCTGAGTTCTGAGGAAAGAGAAAAGGAGAGAAATGGCTCATGCCCAAAAGATATCAACCTGGGTATCTGGCAATCTTCTTCCTAGGAAGATAATTCCTTAAATGGACCATGTGCATTTGTGTGGGAAGCACCAAGATGCTTCCAGGTTTAAAGGATTTCCTTGTCTGGGGAAATGCCTGGTTTGGTTTCAAGTCACCATTAATGTGCCCACTGAAGTGGTACTGTTGGGGGAAAAATCCAATAAAGGCAAGAGACAGCACATCACAAACATCTCACTTTAGAATTCAGAGGTTTGCTTTATTAAAATTTAGAACACACATTAAATACTTACATTCAATAACCCATTGCAATGAGAACCAATTGGATTAGCAGTCATTACAGTGACAGCTAGTGGCCAAGTGGCCCCAAGTTTCATCCAGACTCATCTTTTATACCTTAACTCTCTCTAAAACCACAAACAGATGGTCGTCATCCTTGCAATGTTAATATTGCAAAGCTGGAGTGAAATGGGGGTGTCCCAAAATTAGAAAAGGGGAAAGCTTGGAACAAAATGTTCTGAGTGTGTTCCATTTGGAACTTTTGAGTGAGTTGTGCTCTGATGAAACAGATTTTTTAAAAAATATTGATCTGTCACAGGGAATAAAGAAACTCAAGTCGCTTTCTAGACTGGAGTGTCAAATATTGATTTGCCTGTGTCTCTGTGAAAGTTTATGCTGAAAGCTAGCTAATGACAATCAAAAGAAACATGCCTTTTGGAGCCTCTTCTTTTTCTCCATTTATCACCCATAAAAACTCATATCCTCAGTAACAGTAGATCCATTTCAAAATGGTCCTTTGATAACAAAACAACAGCAAAAATGAATTTATCTGACTACTGACTTGACAGTCTTACGATTACTGGCACACAAGATTCTGTTGGCCTTTGGCAATCTCTGCAGAGAAATTAAGAAGCAAGCAAAGTAATATAGTGTTTGGAAATTGTAAATGTGATCAGCATGGCAACAACCTGGCTTGTTTTACAAGCACATTAAACTAGGCTAAAACAGAGTTGAGTATATTGTGATACAGAATGTTGTAAGAAAATATTCACTGTGACCCATGTTTTGTCAACCAAGCTATAACGTATAAATTTGACAATTTTTTCATCATACCATCGTATGTGAACTCAGTTATCGTGATGTATTTAGCATGAATTTGTGGTTTAATGTTATGTATATCCAATGCTCTTATTTGCATTTGACAACAGAACTAAGAAATGAACTATAATATACATAGATATCTGTGGAGATTCTCAATCATCCAGGTCTTGGTTGTCCCAAAGGTGCTTTTTCAGGAGGTAAGTGGACTTTCTTATTTTTTTCTTTGAAGATGTTTCACTTCTCATCCAAGAAGCTTCTTCAGCTCTGACTAGATGGTGGGGGATGGAAGGATTTATATTCCTTGCAGACAACTGGTCATTTGCATTCTTTTAGAGAGTCATTGAGGCCATTTAGAGATTTACTTCAGGTGTCCTCAGAGCCACCTGAACAATGCAAATGTGTGTGGAGCCTTCTTGCTGCAGGATGTTTTCTGCCCTGGGACAACCATGACTGACAATCTCCATAGACATTTAGCCATGCTAAATGAACACCCTTTGAATGGTGCGGGAGTATGAACAGATTTCCAGAAAACATTGCAGAGTGCAGGAACCATTTTCACTTCAGTTTGAGATGCAGATAACACAGACTCATCCCCAACAGCCTGAGCCTGTCTTCAACAGTGAAGGAAAACAGGGCAGAAAACATCCTGCAGCCAAGAAGGCTCCACACACATTTGCACTTGTCAGGTGACCCTGAAGACACCTGAGGTAAATTTCTAAATGGCCCAAGGTGAAGAAGCTTCTTGGATGAGAATCAAAATGTCTTCAAATAAAAAACAAGAAAGTACAGTTGCCTCCCGAAAAATCACCTTTGGGATATAATATACATAGAGGATATAGAAACAATGTCATTATATTATAACCCATGAACCCTGACTCCAGCAGAAAATGTTTTAAACAGCATTAAAATGACCTGCCTAGCAGGCAACAGCATGTGTTTAATTGACTCTTCCTTGTTCTCCACTTTTCCTCAACTAGCTTCAGCTAACAGCAGCAGAGATGGAATTTATGCATGCTGTTTTATTCGTTTATACACTCTCCAACTTTCAGAAGCTTGCAGGATTTTTTTTTTTTGTTAAAAAAAGTTGGCTATGAAATGCCAGCATGATCACAAAAATCTGGAACAAATATTTTGTTCAAACTGCAGACAAACTTGCAAAAAAGCTAGAATCGCCAACCAGACGAATCTGGTTCAACCAATTTGAGCGTTGTTTTTGGAAAAGAACCTTAGTCTTAAAACTTTACTTGTGAGTAAACATTATGGAAGGATCATGGGCCTATATTGATTACTGTGTTGCAGTACATTAAGTGAAATGTGTAAAATCTCATTTTAAATCCCACTTATAACTACTTATGAAAAAGCAGTACTTCAACAAGTTTAAAGATCGCTAATAAAATATATATTTACATATATTTATTCTGATTAGAAAATTAATAGGTTTAGAATAACAGTTGAATTTGCCCTTGGAAAAATTGATTGTGGAATTTTAGTTCTATGGCCAAATTTTATGATTTACATCCAATTAATTAAAGTGTCCTTTTTTTCTAAGTCTAATTTATTGTCCCTGGGGATCATTGTCGCAGTTGTGGCATGTTTTATACCAGCTGGCACTTCTTTACATCAGACACACTTTTAAAGAGGAGAACATCTTGAGATTTGCACAAAGCCTTACGTTTTCCTGGATGTACTGGGGTTGACAGTTTTCTAAGATGTTGCCTGTCATTTGTGCAGCTCTGTTCTCTATACCTGAGTGTTTTGTTTACAACAACTAAAAAATTATTTCCCCTCTTTTTTCTTTTAAATAAAATTTAAGAAGCTGCTTAACCATACCTAAGATGGGTTTGAAATTATGCAGGGAAAGAAAAGGAACATACTTTTTCTAAAGGTATAATTTGGACTTTCTCTTCATTGTTGTTATTTGTGTTACTTGGCACAAGCCTCCTTGTCTTGTGATGTAGGACATGTGAGCAAGAGGCTTCACTGGTCAGCCCTCCTGCTGATGCCCATGATCCATGGGGCAAAGCCCCTTTCTCTTTCATTCAGACTCACACATGCAGACAGAGCAAAAGAGAAACAGAGCAAAAAAATTTGACAGATGGTTAAACTCATCCCTTCTCCTGACACAAGCCCTACCAAAGTTAGAGAGATTGACTGCTATATGCTAAATGTGTTTCTTTCCAACAGATAAAGCTCAGTGGGTAGAGAAAAGAAGCTGAGAGAATTCACCTGTCACTTTTCTGAACCTCTGCATTAAATCTGTAAGGATAGCACCAGCCTCATCCTTGATGCAGAACAGGACTTCACAGCCAGGAAGGAGCCATGTATCCCATGTCCCCTTCTCCTAGCAAAAGGACTGAAGTTATAACATCAATATAGTTCTGAGATTTCCATGTAAACACAGCTATGGAGAATATGACCAATTCTTCTTTGCGGTTAAGTGTTGGGTAATGGAGGTTTGGAATGGGAAGAAAAGATAAGAGCTACTTAGGTTCTGGGGATTGAGATGTGCGATGAAAGAGGAGTAGAGAGATACAGGTCCAAGACCACCCTCAGCCATAGAAACTGCCTGACTGACTTTGAACTGTTCACTCTGTCTCATTCCAACCCCCCTGCCGTAGGGTCACTGTGGGCGGAAAAAAGGAGGAGAGAGTGCTATGTATGTCATTTTGAGCCCCTATACAAAATCAAGAGTAAATCAAGAATGAAAAAAAAATGAGTTTAGTAGAATTGAAAGAACCTGGGATTTCCCATAGAAAATGGGATATAATAGTCCACAACTTACAATAATTCATTTAGTGACAGTTTGAAGTTACAGCAGCATTGAAAAAAGTGATTTATGACCGTTTTTCACACTTACAACCATTGCAGCATCCCCATTGTCATGTGATCAAAGTTTGGATGCTTGGCAACTGGTTCATATTTGACTGTTGCAGTCATGTGATCACTTTGTGCAATCTTAGTGCAATCTTCTGACAAGCAATGTCAAAAGGAAAGCCAAATTCACTTAACAACCATGTTGCTAACTTAACACTGCAGTGTTTCACTTAGCAACTATGGCAAAAAAGGTCATTAAGGGGTAAAATTCACTTAACAACTGTCTCACTTAGCAACATAAATTTTGGGCTTAATTGTGGTCATAAGTTGAGGACCATCTGTATTGCCGGAGCTTGTAGGATGAAAGATCAGAGATCTCAGATTCCTTTCCTAGTAACTCGCTGGGGCAACCCACCAGTGATTAAAAAGGAAATCAGTTTTCTAGCATTACCTCCTTGAGGCATGTGACTAGAAAAAATATCCTCTCTTCCCCTTCCTGTCATGGAAAGATAGACTAGTCTCAGAAGAGATAAATAGAATCAAACTTTATTAAAAAGAAAAAGAAGCTGAGGGAAGGTTTATACACTGTGGCAAACAAAATACTCGGGTATAGAGAATAGGACTGCACAAATCACAGGCAACATCTTAGAAAAATGCTAACCCCAATATATATGCAGCAAAAAGTAAGGCTTTGTGCAAATCTCAAGATGTTCTCCTACTTAGAAACATGCCTGATGTAAAGTGCCAATTGGTATAAAACATGCCAAACAGAGACAATGATCCCCTAAGGACAATAAATTAGACTTAAACACACAGAACACAGTTCTTAGCTGCCTTTTTTCCCTATTCGTCTAGAAAATAAATGATCTTCATAAAAGATGTAAGCACTGTGCCAATTTGTGATCTGGAAAATCCTTCTTCCTTCAAATTCCAATTTGAATCTGAGACGGAAGGAGAACCTTAGCTCTTTCTTTCTTTCTCCCCCTACCCCGACCTCAGCACACAGCTC
Organism: Bothrops alternatus; assembly: GCA_034064705.1. Classification (NCBI taxonomy): domain Eukaryota; kingdom Metazoa; phylum Chordata; class Lepidosauria; order Squamata; family Viperidae; genus Bothrops; species Bothrops alternatus. The sequence continues at coordinate 39,239,052 of JARGCV010000007.1, read as the reverse complement.
CTTGCTTCTCTCCCTCCTGTCCCAGACAGCAGTCTAGTGTTTCCCCAAAAACAAAATGCCATTTCCACCTGATGAGAGAGGGGGGTGGCGGGGAGGTTTCTTTTGGCTACCTTCATCTCTGCCCAGGAAGATCCTGCTTGAGACAAGGAGATGCAGCTTTCTTATCTGGGAGTAGCTGCCAACCTCAAAAGAGACAGAGGGCATCGCAGCAGTTATTATCCCTGCTATTATCCCACCAAAATAAAAATTGAGCTTGTTGGACCAAGGAACATACCAATTACAGAAATGTTGCATAAATTAGGATGCAAAGGTGTCCTCTTTTTTAGAGCTTAAGCCCCCTTAATAATATAAAAGGTTATACTTTTCAAAGTCAGACCAGCTAGCTCTTTCTCATTAATTTTACAAAGCCCTTCTGGAAGATTTGTCTTACTTTCTTCTAATGAGGAACAGAGCTTTGCTATGGTTGAGCAGATCAACTAAACCTACAAAATTTGCTTAGTAAGGTCTAAACGCAGAAGAAGTCATCCTGCAGAAATCACTTCATTGTGAAAGCAAATCAAACAGTTTGGAGAGATTTGTCAATATTTGCCTGCTTTTTAAAGTGAAATGTGGCTTAAAGACATGTTTTATTCTTTTCTGCATCTATTGATGTTTAATTAGTTGGATTCTGGCAAGAGAATCAACTGTGCGGATTTCAGCAAGCAGTTTTAATACTGAATTTAAGTCATTATGGAGTCATTATTAATTACCTACTGCTAGGTCCTAATTGATCCTTTATCAATAGCTGTGATAAAGAAGGTTCAGATCAGTGTAAAGACAAATATAATGCTGCAAAGTTTAGCCATTTAAGCAATCTTAAAGAATTATTGGATAATTCAAAAATATGCATCATTCAGAATGGGAAATACATTTGATATTAATTATAAAAATTAACTAGGGAGAGATGAGGAGTTTTTTGTATGGTCACTATAAATAGCTTTGTAAGAGTAATAGTAATCATGACAGTTGTGATAGAAACAAATTTAATCTTTTAAAAATAGACTCTTCCTATCTAAAACTGGGGTTTAATCATTATCTCATTTGGCTTCAATGTACTTTTTTAAAAACTCAGAACTGCAACTTTAAAAAAAAATCACAGATTTTGTAAAATAAAGTCCTCTAACTTTTGTCTTAGATCTTTTTTGTCCCAGAAGTCCTTAGTCAAGTTCTGGTGCAACCTGAAATCATCTTAGCGTTACAATCATCATACAACCCAAATTTGAATAGTTAAAAAAAGTTACTGGCTTCAACAATAATACATTTCCCCTTTGTTTGTCCTCCTCCCTTTTTAATGGCTTATTCACCGGGACCTTTGGAAACATTCAAAAAAGGTATTTCCCAATACACGTTATTTCAGCAACATTTGAACTCTGGGTTGAAAAAAATCAGACAACCACTGGTTGGCAGCAAAGAGAAATAATAAATATGAACTTTATATTGTCAACTACCTTTTTGCAATCTAAATCACATATTTTTTCAGGCTTGCTTTGCGGAAAATGTTTTAAGCTATTTTCTTACTAACTGCTGTTCAACTTTGACCATGAGTTAGATGCGAGTGCACAGGCACAAATAAACAACACAACAAACTTTTATTAAAGCTATTTACAAGTAAAGTTATGCTAAGATCTTGTGATTTGTGCATGATATTAGTTTTTGTTGTGGTGAAGATGTTGGCCTAGAAACCAGGAAACTGAGATCTAGACCTCCCTTAGACATGAAAGCCAGTTGGGTGACTTTTGGCCTGTTGTATTCTCTCAGGCCATCTCATAGGATTGTTGTGTGGAGGGATGCAAGAGAAAAAAATGGCAAGATGGTATCTTTCAAAATATTTAGATAAGACATCTTGAAGCTGCAGATGTCACCAGGAAAGATTTATTGATCAAATGCAACTTAGGAGAAAAAAATGGTGCAATCATTTAAAACATGGGACAAAAATAGGCAAGTGTCAAATGAAATGAAAGAACCCCCTCCCCCCAAAAATTTGGACAAATAATTGAGCAATAAAAAGTTGATTAGATAAAGCAAAAACAAAATTCAGGAATGAGAAATTAAGAAATTAAGCAATAGATTTGAGAGGAAGATAAAGATAAGATCGAGATTTGAGAGGAAGATAAAGATAAAAATAGCCAATGCTTGTATCTAAGTTGAAGGCTATTACTCTGAACAGCTCATCTATTTTGAAAGCAAGCAACATAGTTTTTTTAATGCTTTGAAGCAAGGTGCTTGTTTGCAACAATGCTGTAAATGCTTTCTGAAGCCCTCTTATTTATAAGAAAGTGTCCTTGGATTTCAATATTTTCACACTATTTTGTGATTTGATCTGGCCTACTTAAGGTATTATCTGATGTGAATAGTGGATAAACAAGCCATTTGCTGAAAATTTTCCCTGATGCAATATTAGTCCACAAGATCAAGAAACATTAAAAATAATACTTTCAATAAAAGTGGCATGTAGGTTAAGTTATAGGTTAGGTTATTGTTTTCTTATTTTTCTTATTTTTTATTTTTAATAGGGTGTTTTTATATCTGTGTAAACCATCTTGAGTCCCCATGTGCCAGTAGGCGGCAGTATAAATTTTCTAAATAAATAGATAAGTGGGATTTTTGCCATATTAATCACATCTGTCCTGGATGATCAGTTTTGCTTTAAAGAAAATTAAAGTTGTTTTGTATATGAAGTTTATGTCTGCATGTGAAGTTTATGAATGATGGCTTGAGGGCATTCTTGGCTCCCAAATAATCTTTTTTAGTTTTGGCCCATCAAGTCAAAGCATCCTTGACTCAAAACATCACCTACTTTTTCAATTAAAAAAAAATCATTTGGTGATCTAGAAAGACAAGTAGCTTCCTCCTTAATGGGCACTAGTGATGGTGTAAAAGTTAGAACCAAAAGGCATAAAACAGAGATTTTTTTAAATCTTCTTTTACCAGCTAGGAAGAATAATAGTGCAAATTATACTGTACACTGTGTTCATGTACTGTAACATGTTTAACCAGATCGGTTAAAGACCCAGAGAATGCTCATTATTCCAAGCGTGACTAAAGATAATCATGGTAGGTTTTCTGTGACTTCCCTTGTGTACAAATCCTGCCCATCCAGTTAATGTATAGTTCAATGAATCATGTGAACCATGAAAACAGGTTAATTCAGAAACCAGGTTGCAGCGTATAGAGTGAATACTGCCTGTATCATAGAAAGATAGAAAACTGATGGCAGAAAAAGACCATTAAGTCTGTCCTTTGAGGGTTTTTTTTTTCTGCTTGTATCAATGAAAAACAAGCTGAGACAGAAGCCTCTTTAAGAACCAGGATACTTTTGTGGTTAAGGAAGTAGCAAATTAGGACCAGAGTTCCCACTTAATCGTGGAGCTCATTAGATGATTTGGGGTTTAATACTTTTAGCCAAATTAATTTCAAATGAGAGGACTACTGCAATGCTCTCTACATGGGGCTACCTTTGAAAAATGCGCGGAGACTTCAGGTAATGCAAAATGCAGCCGCGCGAGCAGTATTGGGCCTGCCTAGAAATGCCCACATCTCGGCATCACTCCGCGAGCTGCATTGGCTGCCAATTGGTCTCCGAACCCAATTCAAAGTGTTGGTTATGATCTATAAAGCCCTATATGGCATCGGACCAGGTTACTTACGGGACCGTCTGCTGCCTCATGAAACCCAGCGACCGGTTAGGGCCCACAGAGTCGGCCTTCTCCAGGTCCCGTCAGCTAGACAGTGTCACCTGGTGGAGCCTAGGGGAAGAGCCTTCTCTGTTGCGGCCCCGGCCCTCTGGAATCAACTCCCCCCGGAGATCCGTATTGCCCCCACCCTCTCCACCTTTCGCAAATTACTGAAGACACATCTTTGCCGACAGGCCTGGGGCAGTTAACACCTTGCCCCAGCCAGTGTATGTTTGTTGCATGTCTGTTTGGATGATTGGTTTTTGATTGAGGGGTTTTTATAATGTGTTTTAATGTTAGATTTCTATCCATGTTGTGAGCTGCCCTGAGTTCCTGGAATAGGGCGGCATAGAAATCCAGTTAAATAATAAAATAAAATAAATAATAAAGAGAAAATTGAAAGATAAAAGTTATCACGGATGAATAAATTATTCATAAAGGAATGATAAATTGGTGTATAACATCCCTACTCATGCCATGCATGTCTTTTCTGTCTACAGCCATATCAGCTTAAATAACAACCTTAATCAGATTGGAAATAACTTCTACTTATCTTGTTCACTTGAAGTTGAACAGTCAACATTGGTACAATAATACCAAAAGAAGAGCCAAATAAAACAGCTGGCTCTCACTATTGATAGTTAAATTACTATGGCTGAGATTGGTATTTAAGTTAAATTTGTCTTCCTCAGCTGCTCAGCATTTCATCTGTACAGCAATTCATGTATTTGTTTTTAAATTCTAGATTAATGATATTTTGTATTAGCTGTGTGTGTGTGTGTGTGTGTGTGTGTGTGTTCATCTCAAAGCTGTGACTGAGAAATGAAAGCACTCTCATTTCTTTCAACTAATCCAAACATTCATGATTGGAATTTAAAATGATTATTTATCCTTCCTTAGAAAATCATACACAAATTCTAATCCTTCCCATAACAAGCCAATTAATTTCTGCACTGCACTTTTAACCTCTTTTAAGCTGCATAAACATTATTGCATGTAAGGGATTAAGAAAACATAAATACTCTTATGTATAGCAGGTATTAATGTATCTGCTTCTCAATTAATTTTGCCTATCATGACATTCTTCAGCCTTTTGCAGATGAAAAATGAAGACTTTATTGTGTCCTTTTATTAATCTGTACACATTCTAACTTCAAATTAATCACAACAGTATACAGCAGTTACCCCATTTTATGCTCCCAACAACCAGTGAGGTAGGTTGGCTTGACACACTGGAGTCACAATTCCCTAGGTAAGTGATACACAGTAGCACAACAGAATGGCTTTCCATTAATATTTTTTTTATTGATAGTCATTTCAACTAGTTCTACCAGGCTGTTGCCAGAGTTAGGCAGTATAAAAATTTAATAATCATATTATTCTCAGTCTGTAGTTTTAAACATGTTTATCTGGAAATAATGCTACAAAATACAGTGATGTTTATCTTTAAATAAAAAAAGCACAAGATCATACAGGTTTTAAGTAATACTAATTATCTGTTTCTTTTTATTATTCATTTATCCTTGGATTTCTCTCCTACCATTATCTCTATTTGGAAATAAAAGTGATTTGTAATAATAAAAAAATGAATCAGCATTAATACAGTTAAGATGTATTTATTGAATATATAACTTTTTTTGGGGGGAAGAGTACAGAGCAATGCATAGAAACAAAACCAATAAAAGAATAAACAATGAACTAAATTAGCAAAAACTATTAAAATGCAACATAGATCTATACAGAAGTTAAGCAAAATTCCTTTGAAAGAAATTTTTTTAATCAAATTGACATATATGCTGCTAATCTTGTGGCTCAAAATGACAAATTCTTGTTCAGTACTAGTTTTTCCTTGTAAAAGCCTATCTAAACATTTATAGTTAGGCAATGTGGTAGCAGCTGTACTTTCCTTGACAGAGAGTTCCATAATTGGAGTACTACCTCAAAGGAAGTCTTATATTTTGTCATCATGGTATTGGCTATAGATAGAGGTGGGGTCATAAGCAGGGGTCCACAGCTGATTTTAATACATAGTTTACCTTTGAGGGCATTCCATTTCAAAGTCAACACCATGAATTAAACTGAACTGCTGTTGCTTTCATGTTAGAAGCATGGGTTGAAAGGATTAGACAGTGCTATCACTATTGCCCAGGGGATGCCTGATTATGGGCTTCTTTCATGTTCCCAATAATTGCCTACCAAAGTGGTACCTATTTATCTACTTGCGATTACTCATTTTCGAACTGCTAGGTGGGCAGGATCTGGAGCGAATGACAGGAACTCACCCTATCACAGAGCAGCACTTAGGTCTTCAGTGTGGGCTTCCTCATTGTCAGCCCAGTGTTCTAATCACATGATCCACTGTGCTCCTAACTGAACCGAACCATGCAAAAGTATAATGATCTATGAGGTCCTAATTATTTGACTCACTTAGCAAATTCTGAAATTGAATTGTATTTCACTTGCAGCCTTCAAAAATAGCCCATTTCAGCATCCAATTGTGAATATATTAGGGCAGTGGTTCTCAATCTGTGGTCCGTGGACTCCTTGGGGGCCACAATGTTGTCACAAGAGATCTACAAAGGCTTGAAGAAATGTTATGATTTAAATCTTGAGTTGGGTCTTGTGGGTTCATGGCCATGGTCTGTGGCTACAAAAGATATTTAAAGAGGGTCCGTGATGAAGAAAAGGTTGAGAACCACTGTATTAGGGAGTGTGTGAAATTCAATGCTTTATTCTGTGGAGCTGCCTCAAGCAATCTGCTTCATAGGGATGTCTCAGGAAAGAAAAACATTGTGCAATCAAGACCATCAAAACTGGTTGTTTCATTTCCCCTGCCTTGCATCTGCCATATCAAATAGCTGCATTAATAACTTCCAGAAATGGGCAAAAATGTCTTTTTTCACATGCATAGCAGACCACTGGAAGTTATTAATGAAGCTATTTGATGTGGCAGAAAAGCTGTGATACAACACCTAGAACAGAGCATCAAAGAAGCTGATCAGTCAGGACAATCAAAGTTATATGCAGGCTATATGCAGGCTTAAAACCCGACTGAAATAGGTTTAGATCAGTGGTTCTCAACCTATGGGTCGCGACCCCATTTGGGGTCGAACGACCGTTTCGCGGGGGTCGCCGGACACCGCGGTCCGCCATTTTTTTATTATTATTATTTTTTGATTTTTTTTATTTTCTTTCGTCGGCGCGCACCGTGCATGCGCGGTTCGGGCCGTTGCGCGCGCGCCGCACATGCGCGGATCGACCCGCCGCGGTCCGCCATTTTGGTTTTTTTTAATTATTATTATTATTTTGATTTTTTTTTCGTTGTGCGCGGGCCGCGCATGCGTGGTTCGGGCCGTCGCGCACGCGCCGCGCATGCGCAGATCAGCCCGTCGCGGTCCGCCATTTTGGGTTTTTAAATTTTTTTTTAATTTTCTTTTTGTCGTGCGCGTGCGCACAACGGGCCGATCTGCGCATGCGCGGCGCGCACGAGACGGAAAAAAAATAAAAATAAAAAATAAAAAAAAATAAAAAAACAAAATGGCGGACCGCGACGGGCCGATCCGTGCATGCGTGGCGCGCGCACGCACCGGCCCGAACCGCGCATACGCGGCGCGCACACGACGAAAAAAAACAAAAAAAAATTAAAAAAACAAAAAAAACAAAATGGCGGACCACGGGTCGGGGTCGCGGCGCGCATGGGCGGCGCAAGTGGGGTCTCAACCTGAAAAAGGTTGAGAACCACTGGTTTAGATCAAAAGTGTGTGATCTGAAGTCCCTGATCCTTATTACCACCACCACCACCACTCAAAAATTTGGGACATGACTCCAAGAGATCTCTAAAAGTTCATATTGTGATTTGTAATGTGACAGAAAGGAAAATCATTAATGATATTATTTTAATTGTAATCAAACATGAATAAAATGAAATCTATTTTTGTTGTTATCCTGGAGTCACTATTCTGTCTTTATATTATTCAGCATAATTCTGGCATGCATTCAACTGCTAAATGTGTTTCTTAGCTTTGATAAATTTGTACTTTTCTGCTTTAGCTAATATGCTTCTTCCAAGCATATTTATAATTGATCAATCACTAACTCTCTTATCATTTTACCACGGAGAAAGATATTTGCAGCTGGTTAATCAAAATTTCCAAATCCAGAGAGGTTGCATCATTATCTCTTTTAAAATGCTGGTACCATAATCTTCATATAAACAGATGTTAACTATTTCCTTGCATCATCCAATTAAACATCTCTTGCCAGAGCTTAAGAGTCCTGATGGGCAAGTACCTGGAGAACAGGGAGCTGATCTCCACCAGCACATTGTCTACTTATTCTGTCCCTAGTGACTGAAAATGATCCTTAGACTCCAATCAGAAAATGTGAATAATTTCACCTCTTAAGCAATTTGCTTTCTTTCCAAATGTTGAGAATTGCCTACTCCTTATAACAGGCAAATATTTTACTGAGGATAGTCTCTGATAGATTAGCACTGTATGAGAATCTTTAGTAATTTAAGTGACTTATTTACCACCCTGTTGCAAAGACTTGCATCCCAAACCCAATTTAATTCACATGATTTCTGAATAAATTAAATTTAGAACTACAGTTGACCCCCAAGATGTGGCAATTTGTCATAAATACATGCTTGCCAGTTGCCAAATGTCTGAATTGCATGACTGTGGGGATGCTGTGATGGTGGTTTAGTATGAGGATTAGTAGTAAGTCACTTTTTTTCAGTGCCATTGTAACTTTGAACAGTCTCTATACAAATGGTTGGAAGTCAAGGACTACCTGTATTCTCCAGGTATGGACTTCAATTTCAATAACAGTTAGTTGGCATGAATCAAATATATACATTCAGTTTGAAGAAGCAAATACAACTATAATTCCGGACTATGCAAAGGAATACAAAGAAAACAGCATTCTTTTAGATCAGTGGTTCTCAACCTTCCTAATGCCGCGACCCTTTAATACAGTTCCTCATGTTGTGGTGACCCCCAAGCTCCCATCCAGCTGGCCGGGGAGGGGGGGCAGGAAGGCTGCTCCGCTGGATCCACCCAGCCTGGTTGGAAAAGCGCCATTCCTCTCCCTCTTTCTCTCTCTTTTTCCTCTCTCTCTTTTTCTCTTTCCTCTCTTTCTCTTTCCCCTCTCTCTCTTCTCTCTCTCTTTCCTCTCTCTCTTTCTCTCTTTCCTCTTTCTCTTTCCTCTCTTTCTCTTTCTCTTTCCTCTCACTTTCTCTTTTCTCTCTCTTCTCTCTTTCCTCTTTCTCTTTCTCTCTCTTTCCTCCCTCTTTCTTTCTCTCTTTCCTCTCTCTTTTCCTGTTTCTCTCTTTCCTCTCTCTCTCTTTCTCTCTTTCCTCTCTTTCCTCTCTTTCTCTTTCCTCTTTCTCTTCTCTCTCTCCCTCTTTTCTCTCTTTCCCTCTTTCCTCTTTTTCTCTTTCCTCTCCCCCTCTTTCTCTCTTTCCTCTCTCTTTCTCTCTTTCCTCTCTCTTTCCCTCTTTCCTCTCTTTCTCTTTCTCTCTCTTTCTGTTTCCTCCCTCTTTCTCTTTCTCTCTCTTTCCCTTTCTCTCTCTTTTCCTCTGTTTCTCTCTCTTTCCTCTCTCTCTTTCTCTCTCTTAAGGCAGCATTGTCGGCCCGGCCTCCGCCACGTCCTCAGCTGAACAGGCGGGGTGGGGGAGCAGGATGGGAGGCAGCGGCTCGAGCGGCAGTGGTGGTGGAACGGCAGCATCGTTGGGGTTCCTCGCCGCCGATCCCGGCCCGGCCGCTGCCCCGCCATGTCCTCAAATGAATGGGCGGGGAGGGGGAGCAGGACAGGAGGCAGCAGCTCTGGCGGCAGCATCATCAGGGTTCCTCGCCGCCGCTCCCAGCCACCACCCTGCCACGTCCTCAGCCGAACAGGCAGGGAGGGGGAGCAGGATGGGAGGCAGTGGCTCCGGCGGCAGCACGGCAGCATCATCAGGGTTTCTTGCCACCGCCCCCGGCCCAGCCGCTGCCTCCACCACGTCCTCAGCCGAACAGGCGGGGAGGAGGAGCAGGATGGGAGGCAGCGGTTCCGACACAGCGGTGGCATGGCAGCATCGTTGGGGGTCACCACCGCCCCTGGCCCGGTCTCCGCCCCTGCCGGGGCTCCGCGCTACCCGGCCTCATCCTCCATCCATCGATGGAGCCACGGTGGGGGCTGGTGCCACGCGGCCCCTGCCAGCCCCTCTGCCAGCCTGGCTGCTTCCCCCAGGCACCCCTCTTGGCCTGGCGCCTGCACAAGCCTTGTAGGCTGCAGGAGAAGAAGGGGAGGAGGAAGAGGAGGGCAAGGAAGCTGCTGCCTGTGCCGGGCCCCAGGAAGCGACTCTCCTCTCCTACTTTTGCTCCATCTCCTTCTTCCTTCCTGGCAGCCTGGACTCCGGCACGCCTTGCTGGCCAGTGGGTCCAATGGTCAGGCTGGCTGAGGATCGCAGGGGCTGGTCTCCCTTGGGCTGTGGCTTACGGGAGGGCTGGTCCACTCAGCGGAGCCTCCAGCGGGCCGCTCCCAGCAGGGATGCTGGGGCTTCCCCTGTTGGCTCCAAGGCCACGAGGCCCTGGCCGTGCTTCTCCCAGGGGGTGGGGCACCCAGGCGCAGGGCCAATCAGGAGCCCTGCAGGAGGTAAGTCCACCTGTGAGAGAGAGAGAGAAGGGAAGTGAAAGTGCCTCTCTGTCTGTCTCTCTCTGCAAATGGCGGAGGAGGCCATTCGGAGACGGATGCGAAGCGGTATCTCGATTCCTAAGACCATCGGAAATATGTGTTTTCCGATGGTCTTAGGCGACCCCTGTGAAAGGGTCATTTGACCCCCAAAGGGGTCACGACCCTCAGGTTGAGAACCGCTGTTTTAGATGCTTTTAGAGAGCCGTGGTGGTGCAGTGATTAGAATGCAGCATTGCAGAGTAATTCCACTGACTGCCAGCAGTTGGATACTCACCAGCTCAAGGTTGACTCAGACCTCCATCCTTCCGAGGTTGGTAAATGAGGACCCAGATTGTTGGGATCAATATGCTGACTCGGTAAACCGCTTAGAGATGGCTGTAAAGCACTGTGAAGTGGTATATAAATCTAAGTGCTGATCCTATTGCTTTCTTGTCTGAAATCATTAGAAATGAGTTGAAATGTTTTTAGGCTTTGGATAAGGATTTTAGTGCATCTCATTTTAAAAGTGGATACAGGTCTACTGAACTTGGTTGTCTACAGGTAATGTAATCTCTGTCCTTCCACAGCAAGCATTTTTTTAATTATGATGCATGCTTTTAATTATCATATGCATACATACAGTTGTGGGTTGTCCTGGCATAAATTAGAGTTCCATAATAATTTATGACTTTAATCAGATCGTCCATTACTAATATACAAAGAAGTGAAACAACTAAGTATTTATACACATAAACATATATACATACTTCTGCAGACTGGCACTTTGTGGAAAGTAAAGGGCAAATAGACACAACTCTTCATTTTTATCCCTCACTCTCTTCACCTGAGCCCCTGGGTTTGCAGAAACAATTGCGAAAGAAAAAAAAAAAAAAAGAAAGAAAGAAAGAAAGAAAGAAAGAAAGAAAGAAAGAAAGAAAGAAAGAAAGAAAGAAAGAAAGAAAGAGAAAAAGAAAAACAATCCAGATCTATCCCAGCTGTTTTTTTAGTAGTAAAATCAGAAGAATGATATGGATTCACGTAGTTGAGAAAGAGAAGCAACCTGGAACTAAGGAGAAATTTCCTAACAGTTAGAACAATTAACCAATGGAACAACTTTCCTCCAGAAATTGTGGGTGCTCCAACACTGGAAGTTTTTAAGAAGAGATTGAACAATAATTTTCTGAAATGCTGTAGGGTTTCCTGGCTGAGCAAGGGGCTGGACTAGAAGACCTCCAAGATCCCTTCCAACTCTGTTATTCTGTTATTCTGAGATCTCAGTAATTACTGTCAATGGGGATTTGTGAAACTATGAAGCACCTTTTTTTGTGGACCTATGTTAGCAGAAACTAGAAGGTGAAGTGAAACAAGATTTCCCTGCCATTGAGAAGACAGATTCTTCACATACTGTACATGCATACTGTAATCTGTAATAACTTCACACAATGAAAAGACTGTTGTTTTAATCTGATATTCACTACACTGCAGAAATTGAATGGGTGGGTGTCAAAACTGAACAATGGGATGCAAACACACAGCTCTGTTTCTGAATCTGGAATAACATAGGCTCCATATGAAAGAGCCTTTGCTTTACATTTTGGGCATCTCTAATGGGATGAGAAAACTGGAAGAAGCACAGCCAATCATCACTGCCAGCACTAAGTAAAATAGGCCATTGGTATGACTCATATTGCATAGACATTCATGAAAGACATTGCTATCAATGGCCACTCTTAATCATGGTAATATACTTTCTCCAGACCCCAAAGCAGCATGGTTTAAATACAATTTGTTTGAAAGCAATAATGGAGAGGGTCTTTTTTCTCATGTCTTGTGCATGAGCTTTCCTGATACATCCTGGGAGCTTCAGTTTCACCCTCTCCAGCAGAATTTTTCTTATGTGCCTTTAATATTTTCATAAAATATTTTCATATTTTCATATCTTTTTGCCAGGGAGACTGCCAATGCATTTTTTGTATAATAAAGAATGGTTTCATTTCAGAAATTTCAGTTGAGAACATTTCTGTTCTGCTTCAGCTCTGCTTAAATTATGTGGTGCATATTATTCATTATTATTATCTCATGTTACATTTATTATGTTTATCCACTACTTGAGACCTGCTGGAGTTTAGGTAGGTATTAGTTTTGTTCTAAATTGTTACTAATATGAGATGGGTGGCAAATAAATTTGATAATAGTAATAATTATCATTTGTATTATTTTATCATTTAAAAAACTCAATAAAATATTTTTTAAAAAAAATACCTAGATGGGAATAGTTATAGAAAACCCTTTCCTGGAATGGAATGTATCCTTCCTAGAAACAAATCCTTTCCTAGAATAAAGTTTGATTTTGGTAGTGGTGTGGAGGTGTCCATAGTATAAAATTATTATATGCTTATTAAAGTAACAATATAATTGACAGAAAGAGTAGCCAATTAAAAAATGTGATCCATTGTTACTTTAGATTTTGCTACTGGAAACTTATATATTAAAATACATTAGTAGATTTTATATATATGACCCAAAAAATAAAGAAATCCTTAAATTTAACTCAATCCCTTTAGCTTCATTCATGAGCATCCATATAATTTTCTTGCCAACTACTTCTGGTTTGATTTTTTAAAACAACAACAGCACAGTTTTCCTTATAGTTCTGGAATCTCCAGGAGTTTCTCAGGTAAGCATTAACTAAATCTTACCTGCATCTTCTTTGCAATTAGCCAACCTGCTTGCATCAATATTCTCCATTGAGCATATAACTATGGACCTGTTCTATATGGTTTAAAAATTTCAAATATACAAGCAGATTTCAACAAAAACTGCATGCCCACTGGATAATGATTCCCCATAGTCAGAGTCATCTAAAAACTGGAAATTTGTCCAGATGTATTAAAAAATACATATGTGTTTTTTAAAATGTTTCTGTGAGGGTGTGAGGGGTGTGTGGATGTATAACTTCAAACTATGAGCAACCGTTTTTCTCTGCAGGTCTTTGAATAGCACATTCTGCAAAGAAACTGACCTAACTTTGAGACATTGTTCAACCTATTAATATGATCTTCAGTTCTGAAAGAAATAACCTTCAGATGCACATTGGTAGAAAGAAAAAGCTGATTTGGCAGAATCCATGTTAATGCATATCTGTCTATGAACCTATTCTCCAGAAGTCCGGTCTGAAGTATTCGCATTAAGCTCAGCCACTCTTCATAGATCTTAAGTTTCTCTTACATTGCTGCTAAGTTCCTTTCTTAATATTTTTTCACTCTCCTTGAAGCTAAGTTCATTCTGCAAACAGCATTGATGCAAGCAGGTTAATAACTATTGATGTAGCTATGTAAATAGTCATTTTACTATCCATGGATCAGTGTCCTCCCCATTGCCCATTAATGAACATGGCGCATTTAATCACTTTTTCCCAATGTCCATGGAACTCAATTCATCCCATGAACTTTTAATAATTCTGAATAGCTAATCACAGTAATTTCTCACTGTCTAAAGTTGCAAGTTCACCGAATGCTTGGTTCTGCTGTTCTAGTTAATCATTTTAATCTCTCAGTGCTCATGAACTGTAAAATGTGTTGACTGCTTTAACATCTCACCATCCCAAAACACGGGTCTGAAATGTATCTCTGTTCTTCTCATCAAACAGAGCAGAACAGTTATGAGTCTTTGGTCCTAAAATCAAATCAAATTAAAAAAATGTTTTTACCCTTTACACTTTTTGAAAAGGTGACATTTTCTGATTTTTGTATCTTTCTCCACTTAAATCTGTTGGAGTGTTTGTAACAACACTTTCATAAAGATAAACTAACCTGAGCACAACAAAGCCCCCACCCAAACAGAACACTCCCCCAGCCAATCAGAGCACAGCCAAGACACTTCAAATTCTATGTATGTATATGGAATTATAGGAATCATCACTAACCATCTACGATCACTATGCAGACTCAACAAGAGTTGGTATAATGATTAGAATATTGGACTAGGATCAGGGTAACCAAGTTAAAGACTATCCTAGATCATGGAAATTCAGTGATGTGTTTATCCGGTGGTCAGTTTTTAACCAGCCTACCTCACTGGACATATTGCCTTGAGTTTCTGAAGAAAAGGCAAAATATAAATCTAACAAAATAAGTATTGTTTCACTACATCTCTAATATCATTATCATCTAAACTCTCAGCTAATGAAAGCAATCAGGGATATGAACAGGGATCAGGGAGGCCCAAATGAAGTTTACCAAAGTATCCAGCAAATTTGGTGAATCACAAAATCTAAGGTTATGTTCTAAATATATAACCATTAGGGAAGACAATGAAGAGAAGGACAAGGGGGGACATGATAGTAGAGTTCCAATATCTCAGGGGCTGCCACAAAGAAGAGAGAGTCAAGCTATTTTCCAAAGCGCCTGAAGGCAAGACAAGAAACAACAGATGGAAACTAATCAAGGAGAGAAGCAACCTAGAACTAAGGAGAAACTTCCTGACAGTTAGAACAATTAACCAGTGGAACAACCTGCCTCCAGAAGCGGTGAATGCTCCAACACTGGAAGTTTTTAAGAAGAGACTGGACAGCCATTTGTCAGAAATGGTATAGGGTTTCCTGCCTGAGCAGGGCGTTGGATTAGATGACTTCCAAGGTCCCTTCCAACTTCATTACTATTATTATTATTATTATTATTATTATTATTATTATTATTATTATTATTATTATTATGAGTTGGAATCTGTTGTTTTTTTTAACTTAGACTTTAAAAATTCTAGAATAGAGATCTTGCTTTGTGCTGATGGATGCCCAGCACAGCAGAGTTTCAGTGTGTACTATGACATCTCTGTAGCTGGAGACAGTGAACTATTACATCAGCAAGAGTTATACCATCTTTTGTGAATGCCACAATCCAGTCCAATATTTGAGCATTCACATGAGGAGTTACTTCAGAGTAGTTTATTGCTGCTCATCCATAGAGAGAAACCTTGCCAGATTAAAGCTCTTATAGTATCTGCATAACAACTAGCTATACCAGGGGTAGGCAACCCAAAACACTCAAAGAACCACTTGGATCTGTTTCCCACCGAAAACAAAACACTGGGAGCCGCAAAACCCTTTTGATATCTAAAATGAAGATAACACTGCATATATCCTTTTTTACCTTTGTTATAGGTGTGTGTGTGTGTGTCTGTGTGTGTGTGTGTGTCTATGTATGTATAAAAGGATATGTGCAGTGTTATCTTCATTTTAGATGTCAAAAGGGTCTCTCTCTCTCTGTCTCTCTCTCTCCCTCCCTCTCTCTATCTGCCCTTGGTCTGCCAGTCCTCTTCCCCCACTCTCTTTCTTTCTCTCTCTCTTTCCTCTCTTCTCCCTCCCTCTCTTTCTCTCCCCCCCTCTCTCTCTCCCTCTTTCTCCGATCTTCTGCTCACCTGGCAAGCTGGCTTCAAGCTGTTCTCCAACAAGCTCAGGGGTAGGCAACCTCAGCTCTTTTATGACTCATGGACTTCAACTCCCAGAATTCCTGAGCCAGCATAACTGGGCTAGCTAGCTCTCTCCTGCCCTTCCTGCTTCCTGCTTCCTGCAGAGACGCAGCAAAGGGAGGAGCTCTGCCCAAAAAGCTTTTCAGCTCCTCAGAGATATCTGAGAAGCAGGGAAGCGCAATTGCCTCTCTCTGTCTCTGTCTCTCTCTGCAAATGGCAGAGGAGGCTGGGAGCCACAGTGGAAGGCTCGAAGCCGCGGGTTGCCAACCTGTGAGCTATACCCTGTAAACTGCTAAGGGAAATGTACCTTTGCTCTCTGTCTACATACCAAAGAGCCCAAGTTTCTTTGTCTCTTTGCTCACTGGGAAAGAGCTCCTTCCTCCTGCACCTTGGAATGGCCCCACATTCCAACACACTATGTCATCTCTAGCTACCTATTTGTCATCAGTGTCATAGGGAAGGCAGAGGAAGTAACTGCCTTAGGCCCTGCCATGCTCCTCTGTGCCTCATAGCTTCTGCAAACCTGATTGAGGGATAGGCCTATGGCAGGGGTGGGGAACCTTAGCTCTTTTATGACTTGTGGACTCCAACTCCCAGAATTCCTGAGCCAGACCACCCCGGCCTATGGTTTCAGGGCTGTGGCTAGAAAGAGTATTTCGAATCTTTTGCCGTTACTATAGCAGAAGAGTGATGCAAAAAAAAAAGGGGGGACCAGGAATTCTGGGAGTTGAAGTCCATGAGTCATAAAAGAGCCAAGGTTGCCTACCCCTGGCCTATGCTCTATAGCCTTATATGGATGCTTTAGCTTCTCTCTTTCTGACTTCTGAATTTGCTCACAGCAGAAGAGCAGGAAGCCCAACCTCAGAGCTTCTTTCTATTTGCATCAAAACAGTCTATGCAATAGTGGCCTCCCAGCAGTTTTGCCTGCAAAACAGTTCAATAAAAAGAGATTCAATTCTTGTTTTGTTGATTGAAAACGTACTGGTCTACAGGACAAAAATAACAAAGCATGCTTGTACACACAGATAATCTCCTGCTGAATGTAAAGAAATATCAACCAGCACATTATTCCATAAACAATTATTGCATTCATATTTCAACTGCTTTTCAAAAATCAGTCAATTTCTTGGAAAATGAATTAGGCACTGTGTCCCTTTCTATTGGTTAGAAAAGTACTAGGACTGTACAATGCTTTGGATTTTTTTTTAAAAAGGTATTATAATGGATGCAAACACCTCTCGTCTGCAACTCTGTATGTTACCATGTCTTGTCTTATAATTGTGCAGCTGCCACAAGATCCTAGGGAAAAAGATGCTGGATTTCAAGAGTTGCAGGCAGGTGCTCCACAGACATTCTCACTAGCTTTGAAACACTATTTTGGAATTTGAATCCAAAACACAGTGTACTCTTAATAAGCTCTATGCAGGGAAATGAAGATGGAGGATGTCTTCCCTAATGGTTATATATTTAAAACATAACCTTGGATTTTGTGATTCACCAAATTTGCTAGATACCTTGGTAAACTTCATTTGGGCCTCCCTGATCCCTATTCATATCCCTGATTGCTTTCATTAGCTGAGAGTTTAGATCAGGGGTCTCAAACTCAATTTCACTGAGGGCCGCATCAGCATTGCGGTTGCCCTTGGGGGGCCAGGTAGGTGTGGCCAGAGTGAGTGCAGCTTACTGGGTGGGCGTGGATGGAGTCGGTGTGGCCTACTGGGTGAGCATGGCCAGTTCTATATCATTAGCATCAAGGGTGATTGTGGGGGGCCTGGGCAGGAATGGGACAGATCTGAGGGTCTCTGGCAGAAGGGGGTGGGACTGGGGCAAGTGCCAAGGCATAGTCCACCAGGGCAAGTACCAAGATGGCCACCACAAAATTGTACTTTGGCTCCCGGGCGGCCAGGGCCAGGGCCAAGGCAGCAGGGGCCGTTCCCTCACTGTTTCCAGGATGGCTTCACGGGTCACATGAAACCAATTTGCGGGCTGCATCTGGCCCCCGGGCCTTGTGTTTGACATGTCTGGTTTAGATGATAATGATATTAGAGATGTAGTGAAACAATACTTATTTTGTTAGATTTATATTTTGCCTTTTCTTCAGAAACTCAAGACAATATGTCCAGTGAAGTAGGCTGGTTAAAAACTGACCACCGGATAAACACACCACTGAATTTCCATGATCTAGGATAGTCTTTAACTTGGTCACCCTGATCCTAGTCCAATATTCTAATCATTATACCAACTCTTGTTGAGTCTGCATAGTGATCACAGTAATGCAATATGCTTCTTGATCTCTGCCCGATATCCATGACTACTTTCAGCCAAATTGGGAGGAACAGGATGGCCTATTTCAGTGCTCTGTGCTAAAATCGACCTAGAAAGTTTTTTAATATTTCCCTCTTCTTCCCTAGAGGACTGCTGTGTATGTGTGCAGATAGGCCAAAGAAGCATGCAGTCAAGGTAAAGAGCAAAATTGAACTGACTAGAGAAATTATTGGAAAGTGCTGGAGGGCCTTTGGGAGAAGATTGGTTACTGGGGCTCCTTGGAATCATAATGATTGTCCAGATAGGAGGGATAGTTCTGAATCGTAGGTTATCCAGAAAGTAGCAAGCTTATTTTTTTTATTAAATGTAATTTTAAAACAGATTTGAAAAGATTCACAGACCAGTTCTGTTACAAACCTGAATACATATGCCGTACGTGTGTGCATATTTGTAAATATATATACAAATCAAGAATCATTAACTGTAGACCACCCAGAGCCACTCTGTGAGTGAGATAGGTGGTATCTAAATTCAAACAATAAGCCATTAAAGCTAGTTCCGATTTTATTCTAAAATAATGATCGAATTCACTGATGAGATAGAGGCCAATCAATAATGTCACCTGAGGCTATTCTTTAGACAAAACACCAGGCTTATACTACTGGTAAGAAATACTTTAGGCACATAAGTTGTATGAGACTCTGCCTGTAAAGCACAAGTTTTTAAAATGCAGCTCCCAGTGCAAGACACACTGTATTTTTTCGTTTATTTCTTTTGATCAGTGTGGATGCTTGCTATCAACAGCTTATATGGACAATTTGTCAACAGAACAAACCTGCAGTTACTTTCAACAGAAACCTTAATATGTTGAGCAGTTAATGCTTGAGGTTTAACCATAAACTCCCAACTGAGCTTAATCCACTCCCAACTGTCAATTCCAGCTATAACTTAGAGCATCCCCAAATCAGGGGATAGAGCAGGACAGTGGATCTTTTGATTTACGAGCCTGAAAAGATTTTCTGCCTGCAAATCCATCGAGTGCTTGAGTCTGCCCTAGGATTGTTCCAATGCCTGTTTAAAAGCCGGGACTTGCTCATTACCAAACTTCGGTATCCCCAGTTTGGCTTTCGTTTGTCTGCTATTCTCCCAAAGAACTACGGAAAGTCATCTGGTTCTTTTTATTATTGAATCCAGCTTCCCACATTGAGAACATTTAGCCTAGATGGTTAGTTGTTATATTTTTCTGCCAATGTTCTTTATTGTATACTGTACAACTGTATAATAAGGAATATTGATTGTATTTCTTTTCCCAAAATTTTATTAAATTTCAGAAAAATATAAATATGAAAAAAGCAGAAAAAATTAAAAAGAAAGTGCGAAGGTTAGAGGAAAGGCAAAATTGGGGACTGCAGACCAAAAGAATAAAAGCCACAGAAAGATGTGACTTTCTTTAATGCAGATAAAAACCTAAAAATCAGTGTTGCTTTGAGCCGTAACAAACCCTACTTCTATACTGAAAACAAGTGTAATCATCAAAACTCAAGGCTAACATTTAATTTCCTTCAGTTTCAAGCAACAAATCCAAGAATGGTTTCCAAGAGGAAATGAAGCTAGACAAAGCTTTTCCTTTAAACAAAGGATTTTGCCATCTCTGCCAATTCCATTAATCTCACCAGCCTTTATTCCATTGTGGGTATATGATGGACAGTAGCATGGTTTCTCTGTGCTAAGAGATGGAAGGCCATCTCTTAGCACAGAGAAACCTTGTTGCTGTCCATCACACCTAAAAAAAAGCCTCTAGTTTCAATTATATCTTCAGTTTTAGAATTCTCTGAATTAAAATATATACTTGATTCCAATCATTCTTAGCTTCCTTAAATGTCCACCAGATGTGCTAAAAAGTGCCAGGACACAGCTATTTTTTATGGTTAATTCTACTGGAAATAATATCTATCTTGAGTTTGAAATGCATACTTTAAAGAACAAAAAGAAACCACAGATATTTGCTTAATGGACGGAGTTCATGGCTGCAGTCAGAGTAACCAAACTTCACGATTGATTAAATTGTAAAACATAGCTTCTGATTGCATTTTTAACTCATTTGAAAAAAAATGATTTTTTTCATTATTATATAAATTATGGGAAATTGGGGAGCCATTTTAGTGTGGTGGTGAAGGTGCCAGGCTAGAAACAAGAAGATTGTGAGTTTTAGTTCTGCTTTGGGTATAAAGCCAACTGGGTGACTTTGGATCAGTCACTCCATCAACCCACAATGTCAGGCTCCAGTGACAATTCATTCAGTCAATTCTTGTCATACCTAATGGATTCCCATTTGGTTGATCCAGAAAAGAAAAAAAGACTGTATTTGTGGGAAAATGCTAGAAAAAATGGAAATTAGGGAAATTATTACTCACCTTTACAATCTAGCCCAAATTAATCACAGACTTATTCCTGTAGTCTTGTCTGGAGTTCTCCTGACTAGTTTTATCTGTTTTATTTAGTTCTCTTTATCTATTAACTTGGAAAATAACCAGAAGAACTGTGTTCAGTAAGCTGATAAAATATTGAAGTGCGGTCTCCATAACAGAAGCTTACTGCAATTTCTTAACTCAGACAGATTTTAGCTGCTATTATTCATGCATGCTCCAATACTAATCTGCTTTGCATTTCTGGGATAGATTAACACTTTCACTTTATTGCTAGCATTTAGCTGACCTATCTGATCATGGTGATCTTAGAATAAAAAATACTCATGCTAGGAAACCGGGTATTTTCAAATCACTCAAAATTTGCTACCTCAGGTAAGAATCATAAACCACTGTTGTACCTTTTACTGGTCTTGCTGCTATTTAAACAATATAATTATTGTGTCATTCCAGTTTTTGAAAGGGACAATTTTTCATTGGCAGTTTGAACGATAAGGATTGTTTGGCATTCCTCTAATTCAGTGCTTAGAATATTTTTTAAAATGACAGCTGTATTTCCTGATCCTGCAGACCAAGAGCCTCCAAATCATTCAAAACTCTCTTGGTATGAATTCAGAAAGGCTGAATAAATATTTTTATTTTTATCTCAATAATTGCTTTACTTAATATGCTCCATTCAATGTGTTGAGAAGGGATGACTTACTAAAGACAAGAATGGACTGGGGCGAATGCCACATGGAATAAAAATGAATAACTGAGGTCCAAGAGGATATCAGGAAGGACAGTATTGGACAAAACTAAATCTCATTAGCTGCTGTTGATCCAGTGCTGAATTCTAATGCTCAATAATATGATTGTTAACAGTGACCATGGATAAAGTCATTCAAAATTTAAGAAATGTACTTTGCTGTCTGGAACTGCATAATAATATATCTAGTTGCCATTGGGAAGATGTATTTTTCCTTTATCAGGATGGTCAAGAAATATTTGGTCTTCAAGAATAGAGGGCTTTGACAAAGAGAAAGGAATTGGGCCATAAGTGAAATTTAACCAGTGGAAGGAAAAATACAACAACCTAAAATAAATAAAATTCACTATTGAATATCATTCAGTTAAGATGTGTCCTCAGGGATAGTTTGTCAACATCAGCATAGCTTTTCATGAAGCTATTAATCCTTTGTACATCCACTGTGGATGAAAATGTGAATTGTTTTCTATATCAAGTAGGCAATGTTTATATTTTTACAGATTAAGGAAAAGAGATTAAGTAGCATGGGTCAATGTAGAAATGATGTATTGTCAAACCAAACATAATAAAATAACCCAACATTATACGCTAATTACTCTTGAAGGATTTTTCAATAACTATATTTCATCAATTGGGATTTCAACAAATGAAAGTTTTAATGGAAATTTCATGATTTTTCAGGCATTTCTAAAATGTCCAATATAGCAACTAGCAGCACAATCCTCAAATATTCATTCAAAAGTAAAATGTAATGTGTTTGAACTGTCCTGCCTTCTAGGTACATAAGCATATGATTACTTTATTAGTTATTCGTGCATGATTTAAACATGTACTTCCTGTAGAATTTCTTTTAGCTGGAATATCTCTCATGTAAAATGTGAAGGTAACAACAATAATAGCAATGTAACAATAATTACTGTATAACCAGGGGCATATTGGAGAGAACAAAAATTCAAGATGCCCCATTTTTATATGTATCATAGGCACTTAGAGATGGATGGAGCTTTGATGGCACAGTTGCAACTAACATATTGACTTCTATTTTTATCCCTCTTATACACACACAGATATCACCTGCTTAAATGTAGTGTGTACAGTAATTCACTCACGGAGGCTTCAGGCTGCATGGTGTTTAATTTTTACTTATTGAACAACTCATTGAAAATGTGCATATATGCTAATAGCATGTATTTCATAATGCTTCTTACTATCGCAAGCAATCATCAGCCATTACCTCATCCACTGAGGCATCATGTACCTAATGAGAGGCCATAGTGCTGAACAACCATTCCATCCCCAAATGCATGCCATAGTGATAGAGAGAATCAGTTCGGAGGAAGAGCATTACTGGATCAGATTTCAGCTTGAATGGATCCCCCTAAATGAACAAGCATCTCAACTTCCTCTCAGAACAGTCACTAAAGACGGCAATAATTTATTTTAAGAGCCAATATTTTAATAAAAAATTACTGACCTTTCAGCCCGGATGAAATACTGTAATAGATATGAACATGAATCAGATTATCCTTGAAGCATAACTATTATAGAAATTTAATTAGGGATGACATGTGCACCACACCTGCTTAATTTAGAAAGGGCTCAACTAAAACAATTCATGTTCAATGGATATTTTTCTCTCCTTAAGGTCATGTTCAGACATTGCTAGTGGCATGTTTTAGAGCATGGCAGAACATGCCCAATTTACTCTATAACTGTCATGGGAAAGTCACCAGGATCCACTGGCCATATAGTTCTATAATCCCCAATAGGAACCTCTGAAAGCATGAGAAATAGATTTCTTTCACACTTGAAGGCTGTCCTTGGCTCAATATCCTTTTAAATCTGCTATATCTGTGTATCTCAAACTTGACAACTTTAAGATATCTGGATTTCGATTCCACACACATTGGCTGGTGAATTCTGGGAGCTGAAGTCCACACATCTTAAAGTTGCTAAGTTTAAGAAACAGTGTGGTACCTGTTCAGGTATGAGGAGTTCAATAGTTCATAGATTAGGAGCTACACAAATTGAGTTATCAAACATTATTTTTAAAAAATCTGCACTAACATTCAGCAGCTGTCTGACCTGCCACAACTTAAACCTCTAAATAGAAATGATCCTTAGCTCCATTTGTTGAGAAAGATATAGTTTTATTAGAGATCAAGTGTATTGCAGTAATGCAAAGCCAGAATAGAGAATCACGCACCAAAACTCCTATGTTCAACTGTTCTCTGCCTTAGCTATCTCTCATTGCCCACCACTTATAACCAATCAGGTTCAGGCAAGATGTTTTCATAATGGTCATTCCAAGCGTAGTTTGGTATGTGGTCCCCTCCATCTTCCAGCTGGGTGACATTGAGGCAGTGTCTTCAGGAGATATATCACTTATTTTCACTTTACCCAAAACATTTTCCCACCTTCATTCCCCCCTCCCCACAGTTCATGGCAGTCTGTCACCATATAGCAGCAAAGCACCAGCAAGCATAAGGAGGCAGCTGACAGTAGCTCTCTCAAGAAGTCCCTCACATAACCCTGGGCTTCTTGGGAATTTTGCCAAATTAAGTAGGAGACAAATGTGGAAGACCTTACTCAGATGATAAATATTTCTCTGAAGAATTGATAATACAATCAGCAACAATTCCTTTATATGTACTGTATGTGTGTGTGTGTGTGTGATTTCTCTATTCCCTATGCAGCAGACATTAATTTACAAATGTCTAACCATATTAAAAAAGTTAGGATAAAAAATTCAAAATTCCCATCTGCAGAGCCAGCAAATTAAAACATGATTTTGCTAATCCTATATTTAGACTGACCTTTACCATCTTTCTTGATTTGAAACTGTGTCTAATGGTATACGTTGGGGGTGAGGGGGAGAGGCAGGAAAATCAAGGAATTTCTAAAATGATTTTTATTTTCTGGCTGTTCAGACTTAAAGAAAGTTGCTGATGGTAATTTCAGCTGATTTGTAGATCTTTTGCACTTGTTTTGCCTAAGTGGGTTTAATTTTTTCCCACCTGCCACTTAGCTGCTTTAAGAAAAGTAATTGCAACATTTATGCATAATTACTGGGTGATGAATATTTTAAGAGATTTTATTTTAAGGCATTTAAATAAACCTTGAGGAAAGAAAAATCCATTTCAGCCATCAGTAGTCAGTATCTCTATATTTTTCCTTCCTGCGTTTCCCCCTCCCTACTTATCTATTAACTTGTTCCATTTTAATTCTTATCTCTTAAAAAAAAATCACAGGGGGCATTTTCATAACTGAGGAAGAACTTTTTTTCAGTTAAAGCCTATTTGGTTGTGTGTCTTGCAAAGACCAAAAGTCGGCTGAGCGGGAAAATGAGAAACCTCTGCGAACATCCCAGAAGTTCACCAATGAGTGAGCCGAATGTATATGTCATTTACGTCTTTATTATATTTGTATCCACTTTTATGTCTATTCATCTCTCGAGACAATTTATAAGAGTTAAAAATGCCATTTCTGCAACTCTTGATCGCTCATCTTTTAAACCCAGTGTGCAGACCAGGATAGCTAGTAATGCGGCTCCCAAGATAATAAAAAATATAAAAAATATTTTAATCTAATTAAAATAGAGAATTTAGAGGCAAAAATTAATACTAGGAACAACATACTGCAGAAATTATGTGGAACTAAGTGGGGAGCCTCAGGTATCAGCACCATAATAATAATAGTAAAGTTGGAAGGGACCTTGGAGTCCAACCCCTGCTCAGGCAGGAAACCCTATACCATTTCGGACAAATGGCTGTTCAGTCTCTTCTTAAAAACCTCCAGTGTTGGAGCATTCACCGCTTCTGGAGGCAGGTTGTTCCACTGGTTAATTGTTCTAACTGTCAGGAAGTTTCTTTTCTGCAGCATAATCAGTGGTGGGATTCAGTCAGTTTGCACCGATTCAGTAGAACCAGTAGCTAATTTTTTGTTGCCTAGACCCAGAATGGACTTCCGGAAGTGGCACTCACACAGAGAACTGGTTGTTCACATATTTGAATCCCACCACTGAGCAGAATACTGTACTCCTGTATGGCTTAACAGCTACCATACTACTGCTACCAAGTTAGACATCAGACTCAGTGACACCATGAGGATTATAAACGGATGTATTAAAACCACTCTGACTTGCTGGCTTCCTGTTCTGAGCCATACATAGCACTGCCAGCTTTACGAAGGCAAGATGCATTAGTAAGAGAATGCAGAAAAATTATGAACAACTCACTCCTTCCGGTGCATGCTAACCTTCCTCATTTATCACTCAGAAAACTCAAATCTAGGAAGCCCCCATTGGCACTTGCACAACACTTGTTAGTTCTCTGTGGTTTCTTCTAGTCAACCTTAGGTCTCTTGTTATCACCTGTTAATTTTTCAATCAACAAAATTTTCCCACAGGAAGATTTTTTACAATGGATTTCAAAAACTTCATGCATTTTTTAAATAAAGGGTTAGACACCCCTTCAAGCTGATCTAGTCCCTTAATTCTCCAAAAGCAACATTCTAACCCTCCCCTCACTTTGCTGTTATTCAAAAATTATTCTTTTTTCTTTTTAATCCTTAAATTTACATAGAACTTTTTTCATCCAGGGTAGAAGGAGAGTATCTAGGCATAATAAAACTTGCCCTCTAGAAGGTTCTTAAAGTCAATCTAAAAAGTCAATAAAAGCCAGCTTTTTAAAGTAATTAAGAGAGGAAATAGATCAGGGGTTCTCAACCTTGGCAACTTTAAGACTTGTGGATTTCAACTTGCTGGCTGAGGAATTCTGGAAGTTGAAGTCCACAAGTCTTAAAGTTGCCAAGGTTGAGAACCCCTGAAATAGATGAACCCAATGTCCCTTTGAAGGTACCAAACTATAGCTTAGTCAATATGATTCCTCTTCCAGTTCCCAGAGTTCCCCAATCTTGGAGATAGCTAGTTTACAATCTCTTCACAAGATTCTGCATGGAAGAAACTCTTGGGTGATTCATGTCCTGTGCTTGATGTAGAGAGGAGTTTCAAGGAGCTGAGCTCCTCTTTTTGCCATGGTTATTGGCTCTGTGAAAGAGGAGCTGTCTTTAGCCTGCCATTACCATCCCTGAAAGGGCACTTTTCAGTACCTTCTAAAGAAACACAGGGATGTATCCAATCCTATACTTTTGGTTTGTCTCATTGAACTAAGTGAAGAGTTGGTAAATCAGAACTCTTCCAATTAAGTAGCAGAAACGCTGTCCTTGTTTCCAATTCTGGTCAGTTTTTGGATCTGAATTGTTCCAACAGCATCTTTTTGAACGCATTTTAAAATGCAAGCTACAATTAATATATCTGAGTGAACGCACACATCAAAGAAGAAAACTACTTATTTTTGAAAAGTTTTTTTTCCCTCTTGTCTCTGCCTCTTTCTCATTTCCTTGACATCCTTTATTTAGAGAAGACCCATTCTTTGTTTCCTACTCACTCACTGCTGGTTCAAGACATTATCAGTGTATAATTAGAGAGACTTTTTGTCACATTGTTTCAGGATCCACTATGGCTTTCCTATTACTGCATTCTAACCGAATGTTTATTGTGGTTTTAAGTACCTACCAATTATAACCTAATCTGTCAATTTTACCAGTCCCTCCTATAATAATAGCATTATTTCTCTGATGCATTGAAATGTATCTCACTGTTTGCAATTCCTATGGTTAAATTCTGCCCCCCCCATTTAGCTCCTTTTATTCTGTTGTTATTTTTCCTTTTATGCCCTGTGATTCTTTCCAATTATAGGCATGTTGTATTCAAATGTGATGGTTTCCTTTTTTCCCCTCTAATTCCTGAAAAGAGGTGATTAGCTTAAAGTGCCCCATCCTTCAGCTTTGAACCAAGAGCTCATATGCTAAGCATTTCATACAGTTTTTAATAAATGAAATATGAAATATGAAAGCACCAGAGAAAGGAGAATGGTCTTTTGAGAGAAAGATTGCCAAGAAGTTATGACTGCTTCTCAGTGGTGGGATTCAAATATGTGAACAACCGGTTCTCTGTGTGGATGCTGCTTCCGGAAGTCCATTCTGGGCCTGGGCAACAAAAAAATTAGCTACCGGTTGTGCCGAAGTGGTGTGAACTGGCTGAATCCCACCACTGCTGCTTCTTAATTTGGGTAGTGAGTGATGGTTCCTTCCCAAAATGAATTCAATACACTTTGAAAAATAGTAGTTGAATATGAGAACATCACTGAAAGAATTAAGGGACATGGATGAAAATCTAACAAAATATTCTAATTGGAGTGGCTATGAGTATGTATTGATCTAAGTATCAATGAGAAGTCATTGATAACCGCAGAGCTTCCTATATGTGAAAAAGTTTCCTACTTCTTTTCATCTTGGAAGGAAAAATGTGAAGGTACATTTGATTTAAACACAGAAAAACGTTACATTTAACTTGCAGGAACTCTTTTATACTGAATCGAACTTTTTTTTTAAAAAAATCTACATTCAGGAACCTCACGGGCATATACTAACTGATCCATTTAATTGAGAATGCCCAACATCTACAGACCAGAAATGTTTATATTTATGCCATCACAATTGAGAAGAGATTAATATTGGGTCACTTATACAAGTGATTTCGTTTGCTAATGTAAGAGAAACAGCTGTTCTCCTGAAAAATGATGGTGGTGATGAGGATGAAGATTGTCCTAGTATTAACCTATACTCTTGTTTGGGATCTTCTTAAACAACACTTTGGAGGATTATGCCTCAAAGCGATCAAAGGATAGATATAACCCAGCGACCGGTTAGGGCCCACAGAGTCGGCCTTCTCCAGGTCCCGTCAGCCAGAGAGTGTCGCCTGGCGGGGCCTAGGGGAAGGGCCTTCTCTGTTGCGGCCCCGGCCCTCTGGAATCAACTCCCCCCAGAGATCCGTATCGCCCCCACCCTCTCCGCCTTTCGTAAACTCCTTAAGACACATCTCTGCCGACATGCCTGGGGCGGTTGACATCTTGCCCCTAGCCAGTGTATGTTTGTGTGTACGTTTGCTGAATGAATGGTTTCTTAATTTAGGGGTTCTCTTTTTTATATATGTATTTTTTATATATGTATTATGTAGTTTTTTATATTGGATTTCTATTTATGCTGTGAGCCGCCCTGAGTTCCCGGAATAGGGCGGCATAGAAATTTAATAATAATAATAATAATAATAATAATAATAATAATAATAATAATAATAATAATAATAATAATAATAATAATAATAATAATAATAATAATAATAATAATAATAATAATAATAATAATAATAATAATAATAATATACAATCTTTCATATCTTCAGTTCACTGATCGTACTACAGGTAATCCTTGAGTTACAATGGTAATTGGGATATGAATTGATGTTGCAAAGTGATGCACTTATAAAGCGCAATGTCATCACTTAGTGAAGCAATCCCAGAAATCCCCATTGCCACTGCTAACCAAATTCTACCAGTTGTTGAGCACCTGATCCAAGCCTTTTCCATCTTGGTCCTTCCCAGTCCCAAGCCTCGGTAAAGTAAGGAGCTGCCTCTTCTGCCCCCTTGTCAATTTCCACCACTTTTTGAATCAGAATAAAGCTGGAAGGGACCTTGGAGGTCTTCTAGTCCACCCCCTGCTAAAGCTGGAGACCCTATATACCATTTCAGACAGGTGGCTATCCAATCTTTTCTTAAAAACTTCCAGTGATGAGGCCCCTACAACTTCTGAAGGCAAGCTGTTCTACTGGTTAATTGTCCTCACTCTTAAGAAGTTTCTCTTGAATTCCAGGTTGTTTCTCTCCTTGATTAGCTTCCATCCATTGTTTCTTGTCTTGCCTTCTGGTGCTTTGGAAAATAAATTGACCCCCTCCTCTTTGTGGCAGACTCTCAAATACTGGAATACTGCTAAAATGTCCCCCTAGTCTTCCTTTTCTCTAGACTGGCCATAACCAATTCCTGCAACCATTCTTCATATGTTTTTGTCTCCAGGCCTTTAATCATCTTAGTTGCCCATCTCTCCCTAATCTCTACTATTTAGACCAACCCTGCACAACAGGCCTCTTCGGTGACAGCAGTGCTGGGACTGAAATAGAGGTATAGCCTTCAGCAGTCTCAGACAGCTACCATCATTTCCAGGCCTTGTTTTCAGCCCTAGCACTGCTTGTGCTAGCGCCATGCTGTGGCTAGCCACCCACAACCATAAGGCCCTAGGAGTCTCCATTGCCCTGAACTCCACAGATCATGTCATGCCCTGCTGATCTTAACCATCTTCATTGTGCTGCTGCTGAGACATGCCCAATCTGGTCCTATGTGAGGCAGCTGATGGCTCACATCCTCCAAATTCCATGCATCCTTCTTGCAATGCTTCAGAAAGTCTTTAAAAAGCTTCTGAAGTCTTCTGAAGCATCCTCAGAATGGCACAGAATATTTTGGAAACAGAGGGCAGAGCCTTCTCCTGAGGCTTCAGAAAATCTCAGAAAACTGCCAAATCATTATGAGAACAGTGTGCCCTATTTGGAGAGAAGCATGCACTATTTAGAAACAGGGAAGAAGGCCTAGCATAGCCAGCAGGCTTCTCATATTGGGCCACCTCATCAGCGGCAAGAGGAAGATGGTAAGGTTAGCTGGGTGCAGCAGTACCTGTGAAGTGCATGATGGTGTGGGGTGTGTGGCAGGGATGGTGGAGGCTTTGTCCTAGGGTACTGGGGTGACTGGCCATGGCATGGGGCTTGAGCGGCACCACCCTTCCGTGGCACTGGGACTGCATCAGAAACCCAGGGGTAGGGGCAGCTAGCATCGGCCCTAGTAGTGCTGCTTCTGCTGAGGAGTGCAAGCATGGCCAAAAGGGCGGACATGAAGCACTTCTATGGTTATAAGTGTGGAAAGACTGGCAAGTGAGGAATTTTGACCACATGCAATGGCCCTAACTTTGGACAAAGCATAAGTACCATTTGTTCAGTACCATTGTAATTTGGAACAATCAATGAACAAATGGCATACAGTTCCTTTATTGGAACCACAAAACTGTAAAAACGGTTCTACTAAACAAATGGTTGTTAGACATTCTCTGATGCAAATATGAAAGGAGAAAATGAATTATTTTCAGATATTGAACTAGTGTTATTAAATTGCCTTAAATTGCCCAAGTAGATGTAAACCTGATATGTAAAAATTAAAGAGAACCCATTAAAGAAAATTATTAATTATTTTAACATTGTTAGATTGAAAGAAGTCTATAAAGTCTGCCTTGTTCAGCTTCTTTGTATTCTCAGTTTTGTTCATAGGAATAGATCCATGTTATGTGGTTTTTCTTGCATTTTCTTGCGAAAAGTACTGCCACAGTTTTAATACTTGCTTGCACACTGTCTCTCTGACAGGCCCTATGAAAAGTTGGCAGCTGCTATTGACTTCTTTGCTCATACTGTATTTCTGCTCAAAAGCTAATTCCATTCCCTTCTGTTTACAACCCCAGTAACCTCAGAGAAGGAACAGATGGAATACCAAAGGTAGAATGAAAGAGGTGAACGAGATAGAGCAAGATACTCCTTGGAACAGATGCCTCCTGAGAATAATTCAGAAGGGTTCAGATCAGTTGATTATGCTGCTCAGACTCTGCTTGTAAGTGATTGTTGAAACAAAGATAAAATTCCACTACCAGCAATTCTAACCTTTATAGTCTGAATAAAGCCTGTCAGAGAAATAAAACCAGTTATAGTTTCATAAAAACTCTGTTTTATGTTTATTTAGTAAATAAATAAATTAAATTTTCCTAGTTATTTTTCCTGTTTTGAATCAATTCTGTACAGCAACGGTCCCCAACTTTTTTGGCACCAAGGACTGGTTTTGTGGAAAACCATTTTTCCTTGTACCGAGGGGGGGAGAGGGTTTTGGTTTTGCTCACTCGCCTGCCCCTCACCTCCAGCTGTGCGGTTCTGTTGGGGATCTTTGCTGTACAGTACTGTTATCCAGGTATCTTTCATCTGATTCAATGTACCATTTGTTTCCACAATTGGTATTGGCAACCCTAGAAACCTGCTACAAGAAAGACCTACCTTTGCAGCCCAGTATCTTTGAAAGTTAATGCAATCTGACATTTTTAGAACACATATGATGCATAATAATGCACAATCAATGTAATGTAATGTAGTGCATTCACTTTATTATGGAGTTCAATAGACCCCTTTTAGTCAGATTTCAGGCTGCAGGACAGTACTGAGACTGCCTTGATCACAGTGGTAGATGATCTTTGGCAGACTTGGGGTAAGGATAGTGTGGTCATCCTGGACCTCTTTGATTTATCAGGGGCTTTTCAAATCATCATCCACAGTGTTCTGGACCAGCATAAGAGTTAAGAATGGAGAGGTACTATTTTGCATCTGTTTGCTTCTTTCCTCCACTTGGTCTTTGGGGAAAACTCCTGCTGACTCAGGTCTCCATCCTCTCCTCACTTTCTCTCCTCTGAAGGAAGAAATCCTCCATCAGCATGGGGTACAGTATCAGCAGTATGATAATGATGATGATTCTCTATTATATACCTTTGTCCTTGGCTGTCCTGGGGAAGCTGTTGAGATTCTGTCAGAATACCTGGAGTCTGTGAGGGCCTGAATGAGGAAGAACAAGCTTCAACTAAAGCCCACCAAAATTTATTTGTTCACATACCTAGCCGTTAGAGACTGATGGGATTATAGAGGGTAAAATTGAACTGAAGCAAGATGGAGCTGCTGTTTTGTGCATTGAGGTACTCCAGTAGTTCCGGTGTTATCTCTTGAAAAGATGGCACCATCTAATAGTCACTTCTCATTTAACCTATTGCAATGTGCTTTATATGGTGTGGCCCTTGAAGAGCAATCAGAAATTGCAGCTGGTCTGGAATGCTGCAGAACATCCAAGTAACACTTCTGTACAAATAATACCACCGGCTCGCAGTAGGTTTCCAGATCCAGTTCAAGATGCTTGAGGCCACTGCCTATCTACATTGGTTTCCATCTGTTCTACCAGATGAAGTAAAATGGGCTGCCTCCATTTTC
Organism: Bothrops alternatus; assembly: GCA_034064705.1. NCBI lineage: Eukaryota > Metazoa > Chordata > Lepidosauria > Squamata > Viperidae > Bothrops > Bothrops alternatus. The sequence continues at coordinate 39,206,769 of JARGCV010000007.1, read as the reverse complement.
CTTCTGCAAAACATTTTCATCTTGCAGGGCCCAAGATGTATGCCTTCTTTGTCCTGGTGTTTTCTTTCTGGAACAGCCTCTCCCTGGATAAAATGTTCCATTTTATTTTTAATTTAGTTTGGATATATTATTTGTATTGTCTCACTTGATAGAGGCAGTAAACACATTCAGGACACAAATTTTAGAAGTTTTGTAAGTTAATATTAAGGTAGATGTTCAGCACTTAGTATTTTTTTCATGCTAAGGTCCTTTTATTCAGTGATATGAAGTGGCAGCTGCTTTGTAGGAACTATATAAATTATATGTAAGACATTTGGTGGACTAATTTTTCCTTGTTTATTCTTTTTTGCTTCTTTATGAAATGCCAGTTTGATCTAGTGGTTAAGCCAGTTTGGTCTAGTGTTAAGGCACCAAATAAAAAGTGGGAGACTGTGAGTTCCAGTTCTATCATAGCCATGAAAGTCAGCTGGGTGACTTTGGGCCAGTCATTCTCTCTCAGCCCAACCCACCTCACAAGATTGTTGTTGTGGGGAAAATAGGATGAGGAAAGTGTATTAAATATGTTGGCTGCTTTGACTTATTTGTAAAAATATCAAAGAGGGATATATAAATAAATGTGTATGCTGCTTCAATCCATCTGGATTCTAGATGGTTTCCCATATGTATGCATGTGTATGCGTGTGTGTGTGTATGTGTGTGTGTGTGTATGTATATGTATATGTATACACACACGTGTGTGTATGTGTGTGTAGTACAATAATAATTATAGGAATCTGAAATATAACATTATAACTACAATAAAAACTAAACTTACATTGATGCTACCAAATCTTTATTACAACTATTTCAACATGTATTTTTATGGGACTGGTATAGGGCTGGCATTCCTACAAGAGACATCTAATATTTAGTATAATCCATGAGTTCCACTTTGTTTATTGGGTGCATATCTAACTCTTTGTTTGAAATGCACATTCATGAGCACTGGGAGATGAGTCCTTCTGAAGTAACAACCCAACAGAAATTTACATCTGAAGGCCATGTTTCCATTATGAGAAAGCAAGCTATCTTGTGATGTGGCACAGAGTTCTTGTGATTAATCTTGCTCTAGTCACTCATAGTATTAATTGAAGCCTGCTTCTAAGCAGCAGCAAATCCTTAGAAGTTGCTTATTAACTATCAGTGTTACTCCTCCTATCCTTCAGCAGTTTCCATCTTATATCTGCAAAATATGATCAAAACATTTTGGGGGCAGGGAAGCAGAGATTGGAGATTGTGAGAGTAACAAAATTTTAGCTTTGTGAAAGGAATGAATCATCCCTGTTTTGTAGTATGCCTGCTAAATAGAAGCAGTTCTTAGTTTTTCACTAGAAGACGTAAAAGTGGAATTTTATTTTTTTTAAAAAGACCCATTATGGTTCACAACATGAATGAATTAGTCTAACAGCAGTACTATGAGAGACTGCTTGAAAACTCTGGAAGTTCCATGGCAATAATTATTGTTTTCAGATAAAAGAGATTATGCCACTTATGCTGTTTTCACCATGAACTTAAGTATGAGAAGAGAAAAAGTAAGGAGAAGTTGAAATATCAACTTAATGTGAACCTGCTGGGAAATAACTAACATAGGGACATATATTACATGTTACATAATAGTGGTTTTGCTCAGAAATTCTAAAGGATATCAAATATGACAATATAAAACATCTGCTGTCCAAGCATGTTCTCTACCATGGATTAAATTCCTTTGGTACTTCTGTCTTTAATTCCCTAAGCATACCTGTAAATCTTTCATTTCATTAAAGCTTTACAACCTACCATGTTTCCCCGAAAATAAGACCCGGTCTTATATTTTTTGCCTCCAGAAAGAGGTACCAGGTCTTATTTTCAGAGGATGTCTTAGTTTAGGACTGCTGCAGCCAGGCCTCCCCCACCCCAATACCTGTTGCACTGCTGCCCAAGTTCTTCTGCGGCCGCTTGTGGCTGCATGCCATCTGGCACATCACACTGCTGCTGCTACTGCTCTCAGCAGGCCATTAGGCTCGTCGCACTGATTGCGAGTGGGCGCAATAGGCGTGATGAGCCTTGCAATCTCCTACCGCGAGCAGCAGCGCTGGCTCAATCAGCACAATTCGCCATGTGGCCTCCTACCACGAGTGATGGCACCAGCACAATCGGTGCAAGGAGCCACACAGCATCTTACTGCAAGTGGTGGCAATGGTGCGATCAATGCAATAAGCCTCAGGGCCTGCAGCTGTGAATGGTGGCAGCGGCATGATCAGCGTGAGTCTTGTGGCCTTTTGCCATGATCAGCAGCAGCGGAGTGATGCACCACATGGCATGCAGCTGCAAGCAGCCGGAGAAGAACTCACACAGCAGCATGACAGGTATTGATGCATGGGATGCCTGGCTACAGTGGTCCTAAGGTAAGCAGGTGTGGGGCGTATGAGCAGCTCCACATCTCCACCCCGGCTTGATTTTTACATATGCGCCTCACCCCAAAACTAGGGCTTATTTTTGGGGTAGGGCTTATATTGGGTGCAGGTGTAAAAATCAAGCTAGGGCTTATTTTCGGGATAGGTCTTATTTTCAGAGAAACACAGTAGTTATCAAAGAGGCTTTTATTGGAATTTTTATATTTTTATATTTTTTATATATTTATTTTGAACTTTTATACCGCCCCTCTCCCGTAGGACTCGGGGCGGTTTACAGCCAGATTAAAACATATAACAATAATAAATATTTAAAACTAAATTAAATTTAGACCTAGGCTGTCACTAAAACCAATTAAAATCAAGCAATGCAAAGTATCTCCTTCCTTCTTTCCTTCCTTTCTTTTGTTTCAAAGAGATCTTGGAGAAAGATCCCAAGTCAAGTGCTTCTGTTGCTATTCTGATGTCATATGTTGCTAATTATTAATCTCAATCAACAAGATGAATGAGAATGATATGAATATGTCTTTATCCGGAAGAAAAAATAGTTCCTTTCAGATCCTGGTTTCTTAAACCTTGATTTAGGAATTACTAGTGAGCTCAGGCACTGCAAATGGTTTGGGTTCTGACAACCCAATGGTTAAATGACATCTCAATCACTAAATCTGCTTAGTAAATTAATTGTTCTGTCTTCACTACATGTTTTCCTATATGCAGCTTGACATACAGCTAAACCCACCTATCCTTCAATAAACCAGACCATGTGCATAGATCATGATGCTTTATTAAAGGAACAGGATGGATGAAACTGGGAAAAATAGAAATAAGTACAATAAGAACTGAAAAACAAAATGAGCAGTGTTGAGTTGCTGGTGAGCATAACAATTAACAAATGCAGATAAATCTAAATCTCATCAGCAATGCTGTGTGTATGGGATGTGGATTTTTGTCCTCAGATGAATACATGCTGCAGATTAGGCTGGATTCCACCTGATGCTTCTGTTTCCTTCAGAATGTTAAAGGAAATGGAGTCTCGCCTCCCAGGATGCACTTGCTTTGAGAATGAGGGTTCATGAATAGAGGACTGCTAAAGGGGCGGGGTCAGTTTCCAAACAATACAGATTGTTATTTGGTTCTGGCCACTAGATAGAAAACAACAACAGTATATACACAAATTATATTTGGGGGCATGATATTAATATTAAAGTACAGGACTCTGTTTTCCTGTAGAAGAGGTGTATTTTGGAAAGGCCAGGATCTGCTGATTTTTTTTTTCTGTGTTGAAAGCACTTAGGTGCTTCCACTGTAAAAAAAAATCAGCTGATGACATCACCATTGCCTGGGGGTGGATCCCCAGTTGGGAGCTCCTTTCATGTCCCCGATAATGAATCCATCGAAGTGATAGTTATTTAGGTACTTGAATTTGCATGCTTTCGAACTGCTGGAGCTAGAGCTAATGACGTCAGGAGCTAGAGCAAATGATGGGAGCACTTGGGTCTGGAACGCAGGCTTGCAAATTATCAGCCCAGTGCTCTAACCCCATGAACCACCGTGCCCCTGCTGATGCTGAAACTTTATGAGAAGAATCAAGAGAACATGAAATCATAGGGGCACAGTGTTTGTAGCAGATTAAGCCAAGATTATTACACATATACTAGCTGACTGTCATATTGTTATTATAAAAAATATTTCTTTGCAGCCATAGATGTTTACAAGTAGTAGAGATCACTACTCAATTACACTACATCTAGAAGCCAAACATTTCCTCATATGACATGGACAGTTTACTTCCATTACAATGTCTCTTAGACATTGCATATGTAAGCTGACTATGGTGTATGTGGTTGTTTTGAGCAGCTGCTGCTTAAAGCCCGTTGTAATTTTGTTTAGAACTCTAGTTAAAGAAGAGCAACAGCACCCAATCCTGTAATGTAATGGATGACATACCTCCCCACACACATACAGTATCAGGTACTTTATATACTTTTTGTCATGTTGATGGGTTCAGTACCAAATATATTGCTAGATATATGAAAAGAAAAAAAACCTCACCAACCCAAATTACACTGCAGAAGGCTTCCTTGGAATATTATAATTTTAGGCCAGCTAGATTAGAAGGAGAGAGGTCAGCTTTTGTAATATCTTTCCTTTCATATTTTAAAATAAACATCTGCTCAGTGAGGGAAAGAGGGGGGGAGAAACCTTGAATGAAAAGCACTGAATAATGCATTTTCCCCCATTCTCAGGATTCACAAAGTAAGCTAATGATTTTCCCAACCACCAAATCACAGAAAAGAAAGACACCATATTGTGTCAACTGTTTATGTGCAGATGAAAAGGTGATGAGGCCAGAGCTTCCTTTTGATGGTAACAGAGCTTTTAAAGGATCAGGAAATTGCAGTCAGGGACAGAATTTAGACGTGATGTAGGCCTACATGACATGAGCTAGTCATTAGTATTCCTTTAACTCATCCAGCCTAGCTTCAGTTACAAAGTTTTGGATATTATCTAAGTTTCAGAGAAGGCCATCTTCCCACAAGAGACTAAGCAATAATACACCTACAACAGCGATGTCAACAATCTGTTTGCAATGCAGCTTCTTTTAATACTTTATTTGCTGCAATCTTACCCCATCTTTTTGCAGATATCAAAGCTGAGGCATGTAAGGATCTCCTCTAATTTTTTTTTCTCTACGAAAGAAGGTGCCTTGGACTGAGAGTGGAAAAATGGCTGTTCACATACTGTTGTGGTCTCCTGACCTGGAGGTAACAGTGATCGTTTGTGATTTTGTGATTTTTAGCACCCACTGCTGGAAGTACAGCAGTAATCTATTTTCAAATTTCAAAGTATTATCTATCTGAGCCCCTGAAATCTCATTTCTAAGCAATTATTACAGCAATTCAATCACAGCATGAATATGTATTGTTTATTTATCTTTCTTGATACTCTGAAGATTGGTACTGGAGAAATTGTAAATTTGCATGTCCTCTTATAAAATTCTTAATAAACATATCATTCAACTGAGATCGGATGCCATATTGGAGTGAAATTTTAAAAAATGCTTTCTTCAGAAGTGCATGATGACTACACTATAATTTTAGTTAATTGTAATAATAATGTGTTTATAATCTAGCAGTTATGAGAAGTAGTTAAGTATCTTTTTTTTTTTGCTTTCAAATATTTTTTTTTATTATTATAAAAATTCTTTTATTAAAACAATCAACATTGGACATAAAAAACATATTATGCAGCAATCATCATGACACCTGGTATACAATACTAAGTATTAGTCTTTGAAAACGTCTGAATTAGTAAGCCTTTTCCCCCCTCCTTGCGTCTAGCCTCAACTATACTCCTGTTACATTTTATTTGATTGGTGTTTCTCCTATCTGTTTCAATATTAATGTGATCAACATTAAACATAAGATCTTATTGCTAAGCAATCCTCCTAGAACATAGCATACAACATTAGGTATTAATCTTTGTAAACATCTGTTTTAGTAAACGTTCTTCCCTCCTCCCTTACATCTTCAAGTATACTCCAAATACATTTTGTTTGGTTGGTGTTTCTCTTATATATGGTCTATCTACTGTTTCTAGTCTATCGCATATTGTGCGTTTGCGCTTCTGAATTGACTTCATCCCATTACTAGTGCAATCTTTTATAGTCCCTAACCAGAGATCCTGAGGTAAAAGTTTCATATCCTGAGGTAGAGATTCAGTCCGCTTTAACAATATTAAAGCAAACAACATTAGTCATAAGGTTATGTTAAGAGGCATTAGTTATAGAACATATACATTCAACATTGGGGGTTAGTTCTTGTAAACATTTGATTTGTTAACCCTTCTTCCCTCCTCCCATCGAGCCCTAGCTAAACGCCAGCTGCATTCTGTTTGATTGGTGTCTCTCTTGGATATAGTCTATCCACTGTTTCCAGTCCGTCACAAATTGTTCTTTGGAGCGATTTTTCAAGTATGCTGATATTTTTGCCATTTCCGCCAAATTTGTTACTTTCACAGTCCATTCTTCAATAGGCGGTATTTCCGGATTCTTCCAGTACTGTCCCACCAACAATCTTGCTGCTGTAATTAAGTTCAAAAATAAATTTGTCTCTGAGGTAGTGATGTCCTTTGTAATCCCTAACAAAAAAGCCTGAGGTAGAAATTCTATACGCTTTTTAAAAATGGTTTGAAGTGTCCACCATATCTTCCTCCAGAATGCTTTGATTTTTCTGCATGTCCACCATATGTGGAAGTAGGTAGCTTCCCCGTCCCCACACCTCCAGCATTTGGGCTGGGAGCCTGGGTAAATGAGTGATATTTTTTTCGGGTCTAGGTGCCATCTATAGAACATCTTGTAGAAGTTTTCCCTTAGTTGTTGCGATTTCGTGAATTCTACGTTCCTCACCCAGATTTTCTCCCACGTGTCCATGGTGATAGAGTGCCCAAAGTCTTGTGCCCACCTTACCATACAGCTCTTGACTAGCTCGGTTTCAGAGTCCATTTCTATCAGAACGCTGTACACTCGTTTGATGTGCATGGCCCCCTGATCTCTAATCTGTGCAATTAGTTTCTCGTCGGTCTGGGAGAAGCCCTTCTTCTTATCTTTACGCCACCTTGATTGCAGTTGTACATGTGATAGCCAGGTACCTCCTATTCCTCTGTTTGCTAGCGTTGCTTGGTGTACCAATTGGAACCCATTTTCTTCTCCCAGTACCAGTTTACTGTAGGGCACCACTTTTTGCCCTTGGGTTGTGTTTACATCCCCTATTGTGTGTCCAGGGATCGTCCAGGTGGGGATCTTGTCATGTAAAAGGTATTTATATTTTGTCCAGACCCATAACAGTGGGATTCGTAATGGGTTCTCCTTGAAGTTCTTGTCTGCCTTTCTATCATACACCAAGTATGCGTGCCAGCCGAATAGTAGGCCATGTCCTTCAACATTCAATATTCTGTCGTTCGTCATATTGATCCAGTCACTCAGCGCCACTAGTGTCGCTGCATAGTAATATAGCTTTAGATTAGGCATTTTTAGTCCCCCTTTCTTCCTTGCGTCCTGTATGATTTTTAGTTTCACCCTCGGTCTTTTGCCATCCCAAATATATCTGTTGACGTCTCTCTGCCAGTTGTCCAGATCCACATCCTTTTTGAGTATGGGCAGCATTTGAAAGAGAAATAGGAATCTTGGTAATATGTTCATCTTAACTGCTGCTATCCTGCCCAGCAGGGACAGTCGTAATGTTTTCCACCTTTCCAGGTCTGCTTGTATCTTGTTCCACAGCTCCTCATAGTTATTCTTGTATAATTTCGCATTCGTTGCTTCTATCTCCACTCCTAAATATTTAACTTTCTTGACAATTTCGCAACCCGTTATTCTTTCCAAGTCCTGTCTTGCTTTGTTGTCTAGGTTTTTGACTAGCATCTTTGTTTTTGATATATTTACTTTGAAGCCTGACACCCTACCATAGTCTTCCATTATCTCCATCAATCTCTTTGCTGACTGTACTGGTTGCGACATTGTCACCAGCAAGTTATCTGCAAAGGCACATAGTCTGTAGTCTTGTTGCCTGATCCGTATGCCCTGTATGTCTTCTGCTGCTCTTATCTTGTTTAGCAGAGTTTCCAGCGTTAGAATAAATAGAAGGGGTGATAACGGGCAGCCCTGTCTCGTGCCTCTCTCTATATTAAATGAATCCGTTAAGTCTCCATTGACAATGATCTGGCCTGTTTGTTTCTGGTAAATTGCCGTTATGGAGTTGAGAAACTGTACTCCCATTTTCATCTTCCGGATCAAGTTCGTCAGGAACGGCCAATTCAGTCTGTCGAAAGCTTTTTCTGCATCCACAAACATAAGAGCAGCGGGTATCTGGTTGTGCCTTTGCAGGTACTCTATTATGTTCAACAGCTGTCTCACGTTGGTTTTCATCTGGCGTCCTTTTATAAATCCCCTTTGGTCTGGGTGTATTGTTTCTTGTAGTACAGTCATTAGTCTATTGGCCAAGATTTTTGTGAAGATTTTGTAGTCTGTGTTTAGTAGTGAGATGGGCCTATAGTTTGCGGGCTGTGTTGTCTTTCCCCTCCTTTGGGATTAATGAGATGTAGGCTGTTTTCCAGGATGGTGGGACCTGGCCTCCTTCTTGAATGTTGGCAAATAGTTTTCTGAGGGGTTCTAGCATCTCCTCTTGGAGATGCTTGTAATAGGTCGCTGTTATCCCATCCGTCCCGGACGATTTTCCTGCTTTCAGTTGTGTGATCGCTGAGTGTATTTCCTCTTTTGTGATTAAGGCATTCAGGGCCTCTCTTTGTGTGTCGGTAATCGCCTGTATCTTTTCTTTTTGTAGGAACTCATCTACCTCTTTGTCTTGTATCTTGTCCTCGGCATATAGTTTCGAGTAGAACTCCGTGAAGGCTTTCTTGATGGTTTTTTGTTGGAATTCTTCCTTACCTTTGTATTCTATCTTTTCAATTATGCGGGATTTCTGTTTCTTTCTTATAATGTAGGCTAGCCAGCGGCCCGGTTTGTTGGCCTTGCAGAACGTCTTATGTTTCGCATATTGTATATTCCTTGCAACTTGGTCAGCCATCAACATGTCAAATTGCTTTCTTAAGATCTTGAGTCCTTCTTTGGTGACTTTGTCCTCTGGCCTTTTTATTAGTAGCCGCTCCCTTTTACTTATCTCATTTTCTAACTCTTTTCTTTTTTGTTCTTGTTGGCGACGATGCTTGCTATTCATGGCTATGAGGATCCCGCACATGTACACCTTGCTGGCTTCCCAGGTCTTCTCTATCGGTGTTTCGTTGTTCATATTTGTGTTGAAGAATTCCTTCATAGCTTTTTTGCATTCCGCCACCTTGTCTTCGTGTCTAAACAGGTTTTCATTGATTCTCCAAGACCTCCTCTGTTTCGGGCCGTGTCTTAATTCCATCCTCACAGGGTTGTGGTCTGTCAATGTCTTGGGTAGGATTTTCACCGTGTTTAGACAAGTTAGCAAGTCACTAGAAGTTAATATAAAGTCAATTCTGGAGAAGGATTGGTGTCTGCCAGAGAAGAAGGTGAATTCTTGTTCTTTGCCGTGCCTTTTCCTCCATACGTCTATCAGTTCGAGGTCCTCCTTCATATCGAAGAAGGATTTAGGCAACTTAGAGTGTTTTTGCGGGTTCGGTGCAGTTCTTTTTTTGTCTAGAGCAGTCTCTATGACCCCGTTCCAGTCGCCCATGATGATGTAAGATCTGTAGTTAAGTTGTGTTACTTTCTTGTGTAGCTTTTTGTAGAATTTGCCTTGTTGCTGGTTTGGTGCATATACGCCCATTACTAGAATCTTCTTGTCCTCTTGTGTTATTTCAATTGCCAGGTATCTACCTTGGGGGTCGGACTCTATTAGCTTGGCCATTACATGTTTCTTTACATATATAACAATCCCATTCTTTTTTCTTGGCGCCGCTGCCACAAAGTGCGCGCCTAGTTTGTAGTTGATCAGATATTTCTGGTCTGCTGCTCTGATGTGTGTTTCTTGTAGGCAGATTATATCGCTTTTATCTTGGTTCAGATAGTGGAGAATTTTTCTCCTTTTCTGGGGGGAGTTCAGTCCGTTCACATTCCAAGTCAAATACTTAGTTGCCATCATCTGTTGCAGGATACTTTTGCGAGACCATTTCTGTTATTTCTCCTGTTGTCTTCTTTGGTCCCGTTCCCATGATATCCGGATTGCTGCTCGTATTGGTTTGTGCGGTCTTGCTTTGCTGGTCTGTGTGTTTGGTAGTGGAGCCTGGTAGCCTGTCCTCTGTAGGCTGTCTTGCTGCCTTGTTTTTGTTGCTCTTTGCTCTCTGTGCCCTCGCCTCTCTAGGTATTCCATTCATTTCCTCTGCTACTGCCCTGATCTGTGCCTCTGCGCTGTTTGCTCGTTGGCCTCGATCCCTCCCGCTTTCCCGTGGTCTATCTGCATCTTCTCCCGCGGTGGGTTGAGGGCCTCCCGACTTCAGTTCCTTTTCGAGGAAGTCTTTGGCTTTCTGGACCGAGGTCAAGTAGTGTCTCTTGTTTCTATAGGAAAGTGACAGTCCTGTTGGGGTTTCCCACCGGTATCGCAGTGCACGCGATCTCAGTTCTGTGGTCAGGAATTTGTAGTCCTTTCTGTCTCTCAGCATCGCCTGAGGGATCTCTTTCAGAACCTTCACCTCCTGTTCCTCTATGTAGAATGCCTTGTTATAGGAAGTGGCAGAGATGTGGTTCCGGAGCCTCTGTGTTGTGAAGTGGATGACCACGTCCCTTGGTTGCTGCCTGTTCACTGCCCTCCAGGCGCCCACTCTGTAGATTTTTTCGATTTGCCACCCAATCTCATTGGCGCTCCTGCCCAGGAATGTTGCCAGTGCCTCTACAAAGGTCCTGAGCAGGCTTTCTTGGGTTTCGTATGTTGTCTCTTTCCACCCTCTGAATCTGATCGCAAATGACATTTGCCAGAATTGCATCATGGTGGACTGGTCCTGAACCTCTGCAATCTGTCCCTCTACGCAGTTTTCCACTTCTTTCATCATCTTTTCCGTATTCTCCCTTGTTTCTTGGAGGTTCTTGTAATGTGTTTTCATTGCCTCCTTCATTTGTTCCAGGTTTGTGGCCACCGCTTTGCATTGTTCTTCCCACTTTCTCTCCAGGTCTCTCCCTTGGTCCGCCAGCATCCTGTTCATGTCTTTGTATCTTTCCTCCGTCTTCTGTTCTGCTTCTATGCGTCCTTTCTCCGTCTTCGCACTCATTTCTGCCAATTTTCTATCCATGCCATCCATCCTTACCACCATCGTCGCTATCGTCTCATTTAGTGTCTCAATCGTCTCTTTTAGTTCTTGGATCATGCGTGCTGTTGTGGTGTCATGGGTTGGCGTTTGGGTCTGAGGGCATGCAGTTGGATGGGGGTGTGTGTGGTTGGGTGGGGTGTTCCCTGGCAGATTGGAGAGCTGGGTCGGAGAGGGTGCAGCTCCCTTCGGGTTTGGCAGTTTGGTGTGTTTCGTCCGTTTGGCTGCCATTTAAATTTAAATTTCTCTTCCTGCCTGTCTGTCTAACCTTAAGGCCACCCTTTGCTTTAGAGAGTTGTATGGGGGTTGTCCCTGTGTAAGGTTTTCAAGCTTGTGAGATGGATTGGTTCAAGTTCCTCTGCCAAAAGTCAGCACATGTACATATCTCACAGTTCACTTTTCAACAACCATCCCCAAGTCCACTAGGGGGTGCAGTCTGCCTTCAGATAAATTCTGTATTGTGTATTGTTGGCCGGGGTGGGCCCAAGGCTGGGGGGGGTCTGTGGCTTGGGGCCCGTGCGGATGTCTCCTCTTCTCCCTGGGCAGCACTATCAGTTTTCAGCCACCCACGCCCCTAGACAGATCGGCTTCAGGCGTCTGGCTGGTCTTTCTTGAGTAACGCTCCCCACGCGTCTCTCTTGTCTTGGGGCTTCGTCTCCGCCCGGGGGGGTTTAGCCTTCCTCCAAGGCCTATGGTGCTGGCCTCCCCCCTCTTGCTGCCCTCCGGGTGGGGGGGAAAGGGGAGGTAGCGCGTCTGCAGGAATTCCCCCCCCTCTTTGTTCCCTCACCGCCTCTTTGTCTTAGCCTGCCCGTTCGGTTCCTTCTTCCTCCACCCACCCGGCTCTTCCTTACCTCCTCCGGTTCTTTCCGGGGGCTGGGAGGGGTTTTGTGGGGGTCCTGCCGGGGGTCTTCTGTCCGCTGCTGGCCTCTGCTGATGGGGCCTCTCGGGGAGTTGTTTTCAGGCCCCCTCCGGTCCCGTCGTTGTCTGCAATCGTCTTCTTTCCCCTGTGTCGGCCGGCTCTCTCTCGGCTCTCCTAGTTAAGTATCTTGATGCTTCTTTGGGAGAAAAAAAATCCACTTGCTGTCTTTCCATAGAATTGCAATATGATCACATATGCTACACTGTATATTGATGAGTAGAAGATGATCACAATTAAAATGATATTCTTTTCACTCTCAACAGGCAAGCTGGCAGTTTGTCTTTCTTTGTTTATTACTCTTTTGCTATTCCCTTCCAAAAAAAAATGCTTATGGATATTTTTCTGGTATTCATAGGCTCCCAGTTCCCCCAGCAGATTGTAATTTGATAATATGGCCACAAAGGTAGTAAGGACAGGTCTTTTTCTACAATAAGGGATTTATAGGTGACCCTAAAGCAGGGATGTCAAACTGCCAACCCACGGGCCGGACGTGTCATGCGGAAGCTGCGCCCACCCCCATTACTGGCAATGGTGAAACTGTCCCGATACATTGCGTGATGTCACATGATGTCGCAAATTTGACCTGTCTGCCCTAAAGCATCTTTAATTGGACCTGGAAATGAAATGGTAACCAATGAAACTTCTGCAAAGTAGTTGTGCTTTTGCTATAATATTGTTTGTCAGTCTCCGTATGAGCAGCTACACTTTTGCAGCAGCTGTAGCTTCTAAATGGTCTTCAGGGTCAAGCTGGTGTAGAACAAGTTACAATAACCTAAACATTAGATAGAGGTTTGAGTAATTGTTGCTTGGTCCAGAAATACCAATCAAAGATAAGCAAAAACATTTCAAGTTATGGCTTCCACCTGCTGTTTTATAGGTGGATCCCAAGGCTATAGATTTATATAGATTCCTCTATTGATCTATAATACCACCTCCTCCAGAATTAAAGGTCAGCGCTGGAACCAGATGTTTCTTAAGAAATTACTCCTCCATCTTACTGGGATTCATCCTAAACTTAAGCTTGTCCCATCTAGTCTCTTATAGCCTCCAGGCAACAACAACAATAACAGCAGCAACACAGGGTTTCCACCTGTGCACCCTAGGATAGAGACATACAGCAGGGTATAATTAGTATGCCAATGACACCTCACTTGAAATGACAGAAGATCTCTCTTGTCACTAGTTTCATATAGATATTTAAGAGGATGAGGATTGCCAAGCTCTCTTTTCCCATTAACAACTAGGAGAAACACCTCTCAGGAAATAGCAGAACTGTTGCAGAACAGTCTTCAACCCAAAGAGCCACTGAAAGACACTACCATGAACAATTACACTGAATCATTCCAATAGGTAAAGCAGGACTTGGTGGAGTGACGTCCCCCATCAAAATCTTACTACAGATCAAGAGCGACCAGGATAACCAGAACAGTTACTCATCCTATACCTGAGCCTGAACTTTCACTGGAAAGGATACAAATAATTCCTAGGGACTCTTTATAAGTGCCATCACCTTTACATCAATATTCTTTACAAAGTAAAAGTAGGAAAGAACTCAATTGTTCATGTTGGCTGGGTCAAAAGATAGTCCAGTGATGGCAAACCTTTTAGAGACCGAGTGCCCAAACTGCAACCCAAAACCCACTTATTTATTGCCAGGTGCCAGGTGGGCGTGGCTATGGTGGTCATGGCAGATTGGGTGGGAGTGGCCAAGGTGGGCGTGATCACCTTGATGTTGCTCGTGGGGAGGGACACCTGTGGGGGCCGGGCAGGGTTGGGGGAGATCCAGGGAGTCTCTGCCAGGTGGGGCAGTGGGCAGGAGGCTCATCCTGCAGGGTGAGACGAGGCAAGGCAAGGCAGGGTGGGGGTGCCATTGTCACAGGGCAAGGTGTGGCAGGGGCAGGGGTGGCTGCTGCCTGACACCATCAGCCTCTGCACACAGAGGCCAGCGAGCGCATGGGTCCTGAGATGCATCTGGCCATGTGGGACCTCGGCGAGTTAATGGGTGGCTGGTTGAAGAGGGACGGTTGCCATCTCCAGGGCATGGCCTGTGTGCCCACAGAGAGGGCTCTGAGTGCTGCCTCTGGCACGCGTGCCATAGGTTCGCCACCACTGGGATAGTCTGTTAAGAAGGTGGCATAATTATCTTCTGTTTGAAAGAGTCATTTGCAACACCCTATTTTGTGCACAATATTGATTTGAATGTTTGGCAAAGTTTAAGGGAAAAAAATCTAAAAATTACTCTAGCAACCTTCTATAAGGAAAACCTCTATAAGATGTTTTATAGGTGGCATCTCCCTCCCACAAGATTAGCACGAATGAACAAGGGGAAATCATCGATATGTTGGAAGTGTGAAGAGACCGTTGGGAATTACTACCACATGTGGTGGCAATGCCCAAAGGCACAAAAATTTTGGAACTTATTAAAGAAATTTTGCAAATAGATACAGAAGCCAAACTGGAATTTTTCTTATTGGGAATTATAGAAAGAAAATATAAGAAAGACACAAATTATTTACTACTGCATGTAGTAACAGTGGCACAAATAGCCTTCACTCAAAAATGGAAAGAGAAAGATACTCCAACTGAAGAGGAAATATTATTGAAAATTTTCAATTGCGCTGAAATGGATAGACTTACATGGGAACTCAAGGACAAAAGTGAAACCAAGTATTATAAACTCTGGGAACAATTTTATGATTGGATAGACAATAAGAGGGTAGCCAAGATAAATGTATAGTGCTAGAATAAAATATAGATTATAGACAAATGTATATTTAAAAGATAAATAGATATATAGAAATAAGGGAAAGAGTGTTAATAGTATATTATAAATAATGAGCAAAGTTCAAGAACTATATGTCTATATGAGTACTAATACTATAGTAAAATGTTGGAAGATGTATGGAACCAGTGACATATCTATGTCTAATGTGTTTTTAATTTTGTATTATCAATAACAATTTTTTTAAAAAAGAGTCATTTGCAACACCCATAGTAATCTTTCATTCTCTCCCTGGCAACTCCAACAAGGTGGGACAAGGATCAAGCCCACAACTGACAGAGATCATTTCATAGAGAACACTGCCTACTTGTTCATAATTCACAGGTTGAATGAATCCCAGATGTTCATAGTGTTTCCCTTTTCTCTAATTGAGTTCTGCCCATCAGATATTAAGTAAAATGAATGATTTTGTCCACAAAGTTGTTAGCAGAAAGGCCAGATCCATTTATGGATGTCATTCTGACATATGACTAAAAAGGAATATATAACCCTACTCAAGGCTTCTGGGCAGGAGCTTCTAGATACTGTAAGTTCTGAGAAGTAAGTTCTTTATGGCCATAACAATCTCTAAATAGCATTCATGCCCTTGTACAGTTATAATTATTCCTCCTTTTCCATTAGCATTACTTTAGGCATCTCTTTTAAGATTTCATCTCCTGGAGTGTTTAGTAAACCAAGGAACTCTCCCAGATCAACATACAGAGGGAAACTAATCAAGAGCCATCTTATCAAGCACTTGCCCACTTTTTAATAATATGAACAATATTTACTTCATTCTCCTTGCACAGTTTATCTATGCACTGAGAGTTACATTGCCTAAAGAGAAGGAGTGGAGGAGAAGGAAGATTACTTGCAGTAGTTGATAATTTATGATCTCATTAAATGCAGTTGTTCTGCTAAATTTTATCTGCACAAAATAAAGATTGTTACTACCTAGATTTAAATTACAATTCTTCTTTTAATGGCTTCTAATAGAAAAAACGGAAATGTAGTAGTAAAAAGCCTTTAGTGGGAATAGGAAACAGCACTTTATTTAGAAACAATTTGTTCAGTTTAATTAGGAAGCTTTCTGCACAGGTGCACAGAAGTCAACCTTCACCACTTTTTAGTTAAATTAGCATACTTTCTACCCTGTTTGGGGGGTATCCCCCATCTTCAGGTTTCAGACACAAGCTACTAACAAATGACTTGATACAGAGTATCCCAGAGAACTATTTAGACTAAGACAGCTCTATAATTACCTAGTTATGGTGTAGTTGGAGGCAGTTTAGCAGAAATGATAATGAACTATAATTAATAATAGGTTCTGCATAAATTGCTTTACCTGCCTTGATGAAAATAAATACTGTTCCAGGAGACCAATGATGCATCATGCTCAATAAACATTGGTTGGCTTTTGGAGAAGATAAAAAATAAAATCTTGTCATCTAGCAAATTCACAGAAAGAGAATATGAATCAATAACATACCATATTATTTGGTACTGAAGGAAAATTAAGAGAATCATGATTAAAGTCCCAGGCCAGCCAAGAGTAACCATTTTTTAAATTATCAGTATAACTTCTGCTGTATTTATTTTATGGTGTATGCATACAATTAACTGCAGAAGATTGTATACAGAAGTGTTAACAATACACATAATTCTATGAGCAGTAAAGCTTTGATGATTAAAATTTACACATATGAGTCAGGATGTCTAAGCAATTCATTCTCTCTGCAAATCTTTATATTCCCCAGATACCTGCTCCTAAGGGTTGGGGAGTTTTGAAATAATCAGGACAATGATCCAGGGGCAAAGATGCAGATGAAGTGGATAGAAATCCCCCTTTAGCATGAGTGAAAGAGCAAATTAGGATCTATTTATTATATAGGCTAATCAGCCAGCCTGTCAAGGTATTGATTTAACAGCTAACCAGCTTATGTAATGTAAGATGTAAGGTGAAATAATGGGAATGACTCAGCAGGGTCTGTGTCTCTTTAAGAGCCTTTATATAAAGGGAAGGCTTTGCTGATGTTTCCTTCTTCTTCCATTTCCTGCTGTAACTGTGGTTTGTTGGATCCTGCTGTATTAGCTCGTGTATGTATATTGTTCCTGGTGTATGATATTGTAGATAGTGTAAGATAAACCACCATTTACTATAGACCACTGTTTATTGTGTTTACTCCTGGGTTAGCTCACACAATAAGACTGTGCATGCTCTGATAC
Source organism: Bothrops alternatus (assembly GCA_034064705.1). Lineage (NCBI taxonomy): Eukaryota > Metazoa > Chordata > Lepidosauria > Squamata > Viperidae > Bothrops > Bothrops alternatus. The sequence continues at coordinate 39,189,650 of JARGCV010000007.1, read as the reverse complement.
AGCCAAGTTTTAAAAATGATTTGGAAGTTTTTTAGGTTACTAAGCTTTCGTGCAAACTTGAAAAAAGTATGTTGCTACTTTAATGAACCAATCTTTAAAGGAAAAATATTTAGTATGACTTTTTCAGAAGCAGCATCTATTTTCAGGCTCACACTAAAAGAGAGGTTCTTGTTTTAATGAATAAAAAATAAACACCACTATATAATTTTTGAAGCATGTATTACCCTAATAAGTATACATTATTATGGAGTAATAAGTCACGTGATCAATTTTCTCTCAGAATAACAATGTTCTGGATAAGTGGTCTCCAATCTGTTTAAAAAACACTCCAAAGCTCTAATGAGAAAGAACTCATATTTTTTAACTTGTAGAGTTGATAGACGCTTATGAGGTCTGAGAGAAAAACATATCATAATTAGGATATTTGCTCATTTGATTAGTGGAATAATTCATGAATAAAATCTGAACACAGACATCAACAGGGGAGCAAATAATGAACACAAATTTTTCCCTTTTGTGCTTGTATTGTAAGTTTGCACATATGCATATAAATGGCAGAGTTTGCATTGTGACATCATGATGAAAATCTCCATCATTTTGATGAAATCTCATCTTGCTGGGCATACCAGTGAATCTTTCATAATTTTAATCTTTTTATATTGATAATTGTTTTTATATCTCTCTGATTTATTATTTTGTAACCCACCAAGAGTTGCCTCAAACTGTGAGGTGGCTTGTATATAAATTTAATAAATAAATACGTAACATTATTTTTCCCAAGCCTTTAGGTAGGATGTTTTTGGAACCCAATCATTATTTGTTACATGTAATATTGTCCAGATGCTCTTGTTTCTTTTTATGGTTTTTTTGTTTTAAATGGTAAGCCACCTAGACTCATCCTGGAATCTAGTGGGCTCCAAATTCAATGAATGGATGAATAAATGAATGAATATTAGTCTGCAGCAGATTTATTTGCCAATTCTATTGCACCTATGGGCTACAATTACAGAAAAGCCAAATTTATTGAGTATATTAATGAGTCATATTTCCCACACTTAAAAATGCATAATAATTTCATTCATAATTTCATAATTCAGTTGAGGGGACAGGGGCATGTTCTTGTCCGGTCATCTGGGGAGAGTTTGAGGCTGTTACGCCTGAGGAAGTGGACAGGGCCATTGGATCTGTATGTTCTGCCACCTGTTTGTTGGACCCGTGTCCCTCCTGGTGGTTTCGGCCAGTAGGGAGGTGACACGTACCTGGATCCAGGAGATTGTCAACGCTTCCTTGAGGGAGGGGTCCTTTCCGGCTCCCTTAAAGGAGGCACTTGTGCGCCCCCTCCTCAAGAAGCCTTCCCTGGATCCAGTAATTCTGACCAACTATCGTCCGGTCTCCAACCTTCCCTTTGTGGGGAAGGTTGTCGAGAAGGTGGTGGCGCATCAGCTCCAGCGGTCTCTGGAGGAAGCCGATTATCTGGGCCCTCTGCAGTCGGGGTTCAGGCCCAGCTACAGCACCGAAACTGCTTTGGTCGCTCTGATGGATGATCTCTGGCGAGCCCGGGATAGTGGCCAGTCCTCTGTCCTGGTGCTTCTTGACCTCTCAGCTGTGTTCGATACCATTGACCACGGTATCCTTCTGCGCCGGCTGGAGGGATTGGGAGTGGGGGGACACCGTATTGCGGTGGTTCTCCTCCTCTCTCACTGGTCGGTCGCAGTCGGTGTTTGTGGGGGTCAGAGGTCCGCCTCTAGGTTACTCCCATGTGGGGTGCCTCAGGGGTCGGTTCTCTCCCCCCTACTTTTTAACATTTACATGAAGCCACTGGGTGAGATCATCCACTGCCATGGAGTGAGATACCATCAGTAAGCTGATGATACTCAGCTGTACATTTCCACTCCTGGCCATATCAGTGAAGTGGTTGAGGTGATGTGCCGGTGTCTGGAGGCTGTGAGGGTTTGGATGGGTGTTAACAGATTAAGGCTCAACCCCGATAAGACAGAGTGGCTGTGGGTGATGCCTCCCAAGGACACTTCTATCTGTCCCTCGATTACCGTGGGGGTGAATCTATAAACCCCTCAGAGAAGGTTCGCAACTTGGGAGTCCTCCTCAATCCACGGCTGACATTGGATCATCATTTGTCGGCAGTGGCAAGGGGGCATTTGCCCAGGTTCGCCTGGTGCACCAGTTGTGTCCTTACTTGGATCGGGAGTCTCTCCTTACAGTCACACATGCCCTTGTCACCTCGAGGATCGACTACTGCAACGCTCTCTACATGGGGCTACCCTTGAAGAGTGTTCGGAGACTACAACTAGTGCAAAATGCAGCTGCGCAAGCAGTTGTGGGCCTTCCTCATTGTGCCCACATTTCATCAACTCTCCGCATGCTGCATTGGTTGCCTATTGGTCTCCGAGCCCAATTCAAGGTGTTGGTTATTACCTATAAAGCCCTTCATGGCATGGGACCAGGATACGTACGGGACCGCCTTCTGCCACATACTTCTCTATGACCGGTGAGAGCGCACAGGGTCGACCTCCTCCGGGTCCCGTCAGCGAAACAATGTTGTCTGGTGGGTCCTAGGGGGAGGGCTTTCTCTGTTGTGGCGCCCACCCTCTGGAACCAACTGCCTCCTGAAGTCCGCATTTCCCCGATTCTCCCGGCCTTCCGAAAGAATTTAAAAACCTACCTCTGCCAGCAGGCCTGGGGATGATTGTTGATTGTGGTGTGACTGATGAGTATATATGGGGTTTTATTTTTAATGTTTTTTGTTCAGATTTAGTCAAAATTGTTTTATATATATGTTGTGAGCCGCTCCGAGTCCTCGGAGAGGAGCGGCATACAAATCCGAATAAAATAAAAAAAATAAAATAAAATATGTATTAAAATAATTGGGGGCAATTTTTGTAACAAATGTCTACAATATGTGCTCTTATGTTATTCCAGAAAGCAGCAAATCTACAAAAACAAAAATTGTGGCTGAGAAAAGGAGATATATGTTTCAAATTTAGAATGTATGAGATTTTTTTCCATAATGGGGAAAAAAATAAAGCTGTTGCTATAGCAATAATCCCTCTTCTATGCTTGAAGCTGAGCAACCTCTGGTTGTTAGATACATACATTAATTAACTGAGTATATGTTAGCATCTGGCATATTTTACCATGCAGTTATTTCATATCTACTGGCACATAGTGTAGTTTGAGCAGTGAGTCAGAAGCAAATGTACTTGGTAGGGAAATCATTGCTAACGATACCTTACCGTTCCCTTGTATTATTATTATTATTATTATTATTATTATTATTATTGTTGTTGTTGTTGTTGTTGTTGTTATTGTTATTGTTATTATTATTATTATTAATTATTGCACAGTCAGCCAGATGTTCAGACTGGATTTGGCATTTTTGTCTACCTATCGATTCCTTGCCAAGGACCTGGGTTAGGCAGTTGTGGATGTTTATGGTATTACAGATATCATCACAGGATGGAAGCTGTTCCTAGTAAGGCCGCCTTTTGCAATTGACTGATTGCGAATTTGTCAATGCCAATGGTGTTCAAGTGGTGCTCCATTTGTTTTGGGATTACACCCAAGGCACCTATTACTATTGGTACTACACTTGCTTGCCTTTGCCACAGTCATTCTATTTCTATTTGTAGGTCTTTGTATTTTATAATCTTCTCCAATTCTTTCTCTTATCTTCTGCTGTCTCTAGGCACTGCCATGTCCACTTAACAATTGTTAAGTCTGGGGTGTTATGTGGCACATGCTTGTCTGTTTGAATTCTAAAGTCCCAAAGCAATTTAACTTTTTTATTTTCTATGACTTTTTCTATTTTATGGTCCCACCAGTTTTTGCTTGCAGGCAAACAATATTTCTTGCAGATCTTCCAATTCACCATGGTTGTTACTTTGTCATGACACTACTTGTTTCTTCAGCTTCTTTGCATAGGCAGCACTACTGTCTATTGCTGTCTTCTCAAGTTTGACTTTGTATGCATTTTTCCTTAAGGCTTGGTATTGTGCAGCCAGAATTAGTCCCTCAGTCTCTTTCTTCAACTTTCTGCTCTTAGCCATTTCCAGGTCTTGTTGTCATCTGCTTTCCCAGTACATTTTTTAAATGTACTGGCCATGTAGTGCTTTGTCTTCCCATGCCTCCATTCTGTTCTTCATTTGGTCTTTCTTGTAGGACAGTTTGGTCTCTCCAGTAGTCAGTAAGCCTTCCTGATATACTAACTTCAGTATGCTAGTATATAGTATACTAACCAGATAGTTGACTGTGCGCAAATTTACATGTCATCATATTTTTTATGGGAGAGACACTTTTTGTCTGACTCCTCTGATGAGACCTGTCTCATCAGTATGATTGAGTAAGGTTGAACCTCTGGCATAGCTCTCATCTTCCTCAGAGTACACAAACCATACAACCACGTCAAGGTAGTGCCTCACTGGGATGATATTATTGTTATTGTTATCTTCAATTTAATTCAGTCTGGGACTGGTAAAAACTCAACACTTCAAGTCCTAACCAAGGATCTACAGCTGTTAAGGTAATGTCTGAGAATATAGGCAGTTCTGAGTAGGATGGTTTTTTGCAAAGTCAGAATATTCAGGTCTAATAAGTTCTGAATTTCTATGTATCTAGGAAATCCTTTGGGTATTGCTCTAAGGGCTCTTATTATTATTGGTACAACTATTGATTTCTCCCTCCACAGTTGCTTAACTTCAATTTGCAGGTCTTGGTATTTCGTTATTTTTTCTAGTCATTTCTCATCAATTCGTGCATCACCTGGTATTGCGATATCAATGAACCAGATTTTTTTCTTTTCCACAATAACGATGTCAGGCATGTTGTGGGCTAGATGTCTGTTTGTATCCGAAATTTCCACAAGATTTTTTTAGCAGTGGTTGTTTTTTTTTTTTTTAAATAATTTTTTTTATTAAAATTTTTTATAAAAAACTTTTAACAATTATAACATAGTAACCTATTAACTCAACTGAAAACAAACAAATTACATAATAAAAATAAACAATACAAAGAACTGCTCGGAACCCCCCTCCAGAACACCCTCCACCAGCCCACTCCTCTTGTATTTTCGCTCCTCCTCCTCGCCATCCAAAACACTAGCTACAATTCTACCGAGCATCCTACAAAAATTATCTAATCCCTAAGCCCCCAACTACAGTTGAGAAACATAAGCTAACGTATATTATCTCCCTCCCCCCTCCCCCCCCCCCGACTTCCCAGAATGAATACAGGGTAAAAACACAAGAAACCTCACTAAACTACTATATTAAACTATTTAACTATATATCAAATCTAATTCTTTCAACTGATATTTCTTTTGCATATAATCAATCCATTTCTTCCAGTCCATCAAAAACGTTTCATTTGAGTGGTTCTTCAGGTATGCCGAAATCTTGGCCATCTCCACAAGATGGGTAACTTTTAATGTCCATTCTTCAATAGATGGTATTTCAGATGACTTCCAATATTGTCCCACCAACAGTCTTGCAGCAGTAATCAAGTTCAAAATCAACTTAGTCTCTGTGGTGGAACAATCCTTTGTAATACCCAACAAAAACAACTGTGGTACAAACTCAATACGCTTTTTCAAAATATTTTGAAGAATCCACCATATTTTTATCCAAAAAGCCTTAATTTTTTTGCAAGACCACCAAATGTGAAAGTAAGTAGCGTCCATAGAGTCACATCGCCAACATTTGGGTTGCAAATTTGGATACATAGACGATAATTTTTTGGGATCTAAATGCCATCTGTAAAACATTTTATAAAAATTTTCTCTTAGATGCTGAGCTTGTGTAAATTTAACATTTTTCACCCATATTCTTTTCCAAGTTTCCATCATAATTGGGTGGCCGAAGTTACCTTCCCATTTAATCATACAGTCTTTAATTAATTCAGTTCCAGAATCAATTTCAATTAAAGCATCATATATTCTTTTAATATGCATCTTTCTTTGATCTCTAATTTGTATAATTAATTTTTCATCATCCTTTAAAGAAAAACCCATCTTGACATCTTTTTGCCATCTGGCTTGAAGTTGTGCATGATAAAACCAATTATGAGCTATACCTTCCTCCCTTAATTTATCTAATGATTTCAGTTCTATGCTATTCCCTTCTTTATTTAAAAGTTTATCATAGGGCACCACGTCTTGAATTTGTTGTATACCTATACTCTGTATTTAGCAGTGGTTGTTAAGTGAATCACTGCAGTCTACAGTAGGTCTTTTTTTTTTTTTTTTTTTTGCTGGAAACCGGAAGAAATGCCAGTTTCCAGCAGAAAATATAAATCATGGTAACATGACTGCAGGACACTGCAAACATAAGTTGCTGAGTGCCTAAATATGATCACATGACCACAGGGGCCCCATCCACCAGAACGTCAAATCTTGGGTCATAAGTAGTCTTGGGGAAGTCTATCATAATTTCAAACAGGCTCTAAGCAACCATTCATAAGTCAAGGACTACCTATAATCTACAAGAGCAGCTGTTTTCCAGTACCTTTTTCTTGCATATTTTTTTGACTTCCCAATTGATCCTTCAGCCTAGTTGAGCCTTCATGGTTAAACAGTATATACTAATATATGCTGTTATATATTAATATAACATTATTAACATGTACAGGTTATATCTGTATATGCAGGATATATCTACTGTGCCTAATTATATTTAACAGTGGCAATATTACAGCTATAAGTGAAAAATTATAATACTTAACCAACTTACAGATTTCCCTTTTTGCCTGTTTTTTTTTAAATGATCACTTTTACCAACAAGAAGGCAGGATTGCCACAGCCTTTCCCAAGTCCTCTCATTTAAGGGCTGGGATTTATTTAGGGTTTAATGTCCCTTGATCCTATACTTAGCCCTGTCTACTTTCCAGCCCTTATACTTCAGCAGCTGCTGCTGAAGTTTGAAGTAGCCTGGCCTTGTTCCCTTTTACCAAGTTGCTTCTCTGACTCTCAGTTCTCATCAGTTTGTAAGAGGGAGAAAACACTTACTTGTTATTATCTATAGATGGTCTGCATCATTGCAGCTCGTGAGTTTACAGGTAAGTTTCAACTTACTATCCCAATTGAGCCCAAAATTTATATTGCCGATTGAGGCAGTTGTTAAGTGAGTTGCTCCTCATTTTATGATTTTTTTTGCTTTAGTTGTTAAACAAATCACTGCAGTCGTTAAGTGAATTATGTGGTTGTTAAATGAGGTTGGTTTTCCCCTTTGACTTTGCTTGTTAGAAGCCAGCTGGGAAGTATTCAAATGGTGATCCCATGGGACAGTGCAACTGTCATAAATACATGCCAGTTGCCAAGCACCCAATTTTGATCATGTGACCATGGGGATGCTGCAATGTTTGTAAATGTGAAAAAGGGTCATAAGTTCCTTTTTAAAGTTGCTGTTGTAACTTTGAACTATCACTAAATGAAGTAAATCAAGGACTACCCGAATAAGATTTTGCTCCTTTTTCAGCTGTGGTGGCTTCCAAGTCTCTTTACCCAGTCTATTTGGTCTCACCTCTTCCCAGCATGACTGCCCACTTAAGCACATTTCTCTCTTCCATCAACAACCACCCATTGAGTCTTCAGCATTTATTTTTTATCACCTGGCAGTACAGTTGTGGTACTTTGTCCTCTTAAAATTCCTGGGAACAATCCATAAGAAAGAATATAATTCACAAGGAGGGAAAACCCAGGTCAGCAGCCTGCAGTAACTTAGAATCTATTGTACAATTCTTGCAGCCAAAGATTTATTTTATTATTTTATCAGTTCTTCATAATTTATTGGAGTCTGAATCTGTAAATTATAATGCACAAGTTTAATATTACAACTCTCCCAAAGAAACTATGGAGATTAACTAGAAAGAGTCACAATAGATCCACATCTGGGAAACTATAATTGGAAACGGTTGGAAAATTAAGTGAGACAAATAAAATGGATTTAGATTAAAACTAACAACACTGATCCTTCAGAGAATAAGTTTAGAAGGACAACAAAGGTCACAGTTTTAATGGTTTATATAATTAGTACCAATATGGTGAATTAATACATCAAATCTTTTTTTGGGGGGGGAGATGCTATATGGAAAAAATGAATAGGACAGGAAATTATAAATTATACTTCCTGATTCTTCACTTTAGTCTAATAATTATATGTGATGTGTTTAAATGAACCTATTATACTGCATGACCTCTAAATCCTAAACTGAAATATCATGTGCTTTTTCTCAGCTAGATCCCACTCTGCCACCCTATCTAATTGTACTGCTTTATCTTGTATTAGAAAATGATGTTATACGTAGCTAAATAAAACTTGACAAAAATGGAAATTCTAAGTTAAGGTATATAAAAATTTACAGTATAAATTGCTTTGACTTAAAGAATTATTAAATATAACTTGTGGACTACCCTGTACATAAGGCTCAATCCAATTCCCTATGAATGCTATGGTTGTCCTTGAAAAAGCAGTAATTCAGTGGCCTAAACATATTTTGCATAAAGAAGGTCCCAAGCTGAATTCTTGATATCTTCCTGTAAGTGGGGAAAGTTTCCAGTAAAAGTGCTTTCAGTCAGTGTTGTAACAATAAAAAGTAGAGAGTAATTATATTGCAATGGCATGAAAAGGTCCATTTAGTAAAAGAGAACCTAGACATAGTATGGAACATTCGGGGGGAGGGAGAGAAAGCCAGTTTGAAAGCCAGTTTGATCTAATATTAAGGCATCAGACCTGAAACTAGGAGACTGTGAGTTCTAGACCCGCCTTAGGCATGAAAACCAGATGGTTGACTTTGGGCAAGTCACTCTCAGCCCCTGATGTCAACCTAGTTAGTCAATTGGTTGGTCAATTCCTGTCACAACCATTGCATTGACCCTCAGTTTATTTGAGAAAAGTAAACCCTGCTCTTGTGGGAAAACACTAGGAAGAATATTTTTGAAGAGGCTGGAGAAAGTAGAGTTCTCAACAGCTTAGTTTGTGGTAAATGGGATATTCCAGGCCCAGCTAGTTTGCAAAAATATTCACAATACATCAATATTTTTAACATTTTCAACATTTGGAACTTGTGGGACAGAGAATAGAATAGAATAGAATAGAATAGAATAGAATAGAATAGAATAGAATAGAATAGAATAGAATAGAATATCTTTATTGTCATTGTGTAACTCACAATGAAATTAAGTACTGTCCACAGTGCACACTACACACAAGTAAAAACAACAATTAACAATATATATTATATACACACGTCCTTCACATTCTATTCACCATTGCGCTGCCCCTAATATTGCACTTCAGTGTCACACTATACAGTGGTATTTAATACAGTTACAGCTCTGGGATAAAAAAACTATTTTTCAGCTTAATAATAATAATAATGACAGATTTCAAGGTTTGCAAAGAAAAGTAGTTGAAAAAAAATGGAGAACTTTCAGTAGCTTCTTCTACAACTCACTTTGTAGACACTATTCAAATGATACTAAATGATACTAAAAGGACTGAAAGATAAGAGAGAATAATAGAGTTGGAAGGGACTATGAAGGTCTTCTAGTCCAACCCCCTGAATTTTTTTTTCAATTCCCAGAAATTTTGCCAGATTTTTGACAGGAGGGCCCATTTTCTCCTGGAACTCTGAGCTCAAATTCTTCCATGAATTTGGAAATTTCCATTTTTCTTCCAAACGGGACCCTAAGAAAAACCTTCACGATGATTTTTTCAGAGTAAGATTGCATAAACATCCCCTAAAACTGTCCCCATTTGCATTGCTGATGTGTGTCTTGATAAGACAAAGACAGAGGTAGGAAAAGGAAACAAGGAGCAGGAGGAAGGTGTGTTGTTAACTCAGTGTTCACCACCTTGTGTTATTTGTAAAAATAATCAAGTCAGGGAATAATTAATAAATAAATATCTCTGTTAGCTTATGTTATCTGAGACATGAACTCTTAATAAGTTATTCCTTTGTTTGTCAATGCAATAAGTATATAATTTTGGCTCTTCTGTGGAATTTCTTTCAGTAATCAAGAAAAGGAATCTGTACAATTTTTTCAGGGCTATCAGTATTTTGACTTTTTTTGTCAGGAGGAAACCCACCCAGTTAACCCCATTCAATCACCTGGACCATTCTCTTCCCCATCTTTATTATAGTTGGTTGCCCAGTCAGCCAGATGTTTAAACTGGATTTGGCATTTTTATCCACCATCTATCAAGCCATTCCCAAGAACCTAGGATAGGCAGGTGTTATTTGATGGTGGTGTTATTATTATGGTTAATCACTCAGTAACCCAGGTGTTTAAGACTGGCTTTTGGCATATTTGTCCATATATTTGATTCATACCCCTTATTCTTTCTTCCTCACAAATAAAGAATAAGGGGCATGAATCAAATATGCAGAATTTGGTACTGATGAAGAGGAAATCCCTTCTCTTGAAAAGACAAATGAAAGAGAGGACAGACATGGGGTGCATATGTTGCCAGAGGCACATCAATTATTGTGTGGTCTGATGATCACTGGAAGAAAGAAAGAAAGAAAGAAAGAAAGAAAGAAAGAAAGAAAGAAAGAAAGAAAGAAAGAAAGAAAGAAAGAAAGAAAGAAAGAAAGAAAGAAAGAAAGAAAAGATGGCATTGGCAACTGTGATACTTTACAAAGGGAACAGCTTCTGGAGGAAAAATTAAGGTGACATTCACACACACCCAGAAGTTCTTTGAGGAATTATTTCATACTTTGAATGCCATTCCGGATTCAGCATAGCACTGATTTAGAAAAAGTATGATATTTTGCTGTGGACATCTGGACATCAGTGCTCCCTGTATGAATACATTATCCTTTATCTTCACATCTTGTGTGAATAAAGAAAAGGAGAAAAATCATTTAATTAAAAAATATTTAATTCCCACCTTTTTAATACATATATACCATACGTTTGAAAAACAAACCTCTGTGAATCATTCATATAGGTAAATTTTAATTTATATTGATGGTCTTGTAGATTGTGCAACTTAAATAGCTTGCCTTGTACAGGCTGTTCGGTTTTTATCTAGAGCCATTTATTGTTCTTGATGGTAATCTTATACACAATGATAACCTCCAGAAAGTTGCGAAAGGAATTTTGCAGTGTTGCTAAAACAATTTTAACTCTTGTGGAGGAGCTCTGAAATGCACACAGGAAAGAAATAAAAACCAAAAATGAAATAAGCAACCAAATATACATTAAAAAGACCAGAAGACAGAGAATAGTACAAAAGATATAATTATACATGAATTTATCAAACCATTTGAATGTTTTAGTATATTATTATGGTTGGTCACACACTCAGCCAGATGTTCAGATCTGGCATTTTTGTTCGCCTGTCAAATCCTTCCCAAGGATCTGGGATAGGCAGATGTGGAAGTTTAATGGTGTTACAGATATTGCAGGATGTAAACTGTTTTAAGTAGAGCTGCCTTTTACAACTGACTGATGGTGACATTGTCAGTGCTGATGGTGTTCAAGTGGTGCTCCAGTTGTTTTGGGATTACACCCAAGCATCCCTATTACTATTGGCATTAACTTTACTTCTCTTTGCCACAGTTGTTTTATTTCTACTGGCAGGTATTTGTATCTTATTATCTTCTCCTGTTCGTTCCCTTCTATTCTGCTATGTCCAGGCACTGCCATATCCACTATCCATACTTTTTGATCTTTCTTATCAACAATTGTTAGGACTGGATGGTTATGTGACATGTGCCTGTCTGTTGGAATTCTTAAGTCCCAGAGCACTTTAACTTCTTTATTTTCTATTATCTTCTCTATTTTGTGATCTCACCAGTTCTTGGCAACCAAGGAGTATTGCTTGCAGATCTTCCAATGCATCATTGTTTCTACTTTGTCCCACCATTGTTCATAGTCAGTCTGTGTGATCTTCTTGCACCAGCCAACTATCGTAGATGATCAGGTAAGCCAGCATTCCCCAACCTTTCTGGGTTGGTGGCCAGGTATGAGGGAGGAGGAAGAGAGGATGGTTTTGTGCAAGGGGCAGGCACTTGCATGCTTGTGCGTTTGTGCTTGTGCACATACAGCTTCATTTGTGTGAGAGGTGGGCGCATGCTACTGATGTTTGCAGAAGAGGGGCTGCGTGTGCTGGTGCCTGTCACTCACACAAGTGGGGCTTCCTGTGCTGGTGCATGCTATTTGCAGGAGTGGGATTGTGTGCGCCGATGCCTGCTGATCACACAAGTGGGGCTGCGAGCACTGGTACTCCATTGCGAATAGACCATGACCCAGTAGTGAGCCATGACCCACATGTTAGGGAGCCATGAGGTAGGCAACACCACAGAAACAGAATAAGCAATATACTTTCATTTAAAAGAAAAAAGAACACTATTTTGAGGACAATAATGTTCACATTTTGGACAGGGAAGATAGATTGTTTGAGAGAGGAGTGAAGGAAACCATTTGTGCCCAAATGGAAAATCCTTCCCTCAGTAGAGGTGGAGGCCTCAGACACAACTTGTTCCCTATTTTTTTATGCTGCTCTTTCATCAGTCCCTGGGAAGATGAATACCACTTCACAGGTTCATCAGGGAGCCCACACTTAACAACCCGCCTAGGGTAAAAGATTTGGGAATTGGAACATTTGTATCCTAACAACTGTCTGCCTACTTAGCTAAGGAGTCCATCCAGATTAGATGAGAAATAAAACCTCCCTGGAGGACATATATGAGATCCCCTTAACCAACTTGCTTAGACTGAAAAAGCTAGTTGAATAAGCAGCAAAACATTTTGAACAAACAAAAAAAGAAGTCCAGTTGCCATGACTGAACTTCCAGACAACTCTGCCTGGATGACTGAGAATCTTCATCTTCAGGTAATATTGTCTGTGAAGATTTTAATTGTCATTATTTTCAATTCAAAACAATATGAAGTTGCAGCTGCTAATTCTTTAGCTGGTGTTGACCTTTATATGCATCAGGTTCTTCCTCCCAAGAACCCAGGAAGTCATAATGTGTCAACATAGTAAATGTGTGAATCCAGGCAGTATGGTCTTTTGCAATTGACAAATTTTGTCAACCTGCATATTTTGTAACTGCCATCCAAGATTTGTTGGTATGGCACCCAGTGTGCTGATGATCATTGGGACCGCCATGACTGGTTTATGCCATAATCTTACAATTTTCATTTTCAGATCTTTAGTATTCCATTTTAATTGTGCAACATACATTATTTAATTACTTAATAAGCAATCTTAGACTCCAAAAGCTTTAAGTACAACATAAAAACAATAAAATGATGTGAAAATTGCAGGCAACTCTGATAGGATTCTGATTGTGCTTTCCCAGATAAATCGATTCAAACATTTATTTTTCAGTTGGATCATATAAATCCATATTCATATAAAATCAAATTGACAAGCTAATCTAGTAAGTTAATAGACAATTCTCAACCATGTGTTGTTTTATTTTAACAGTTAATAGCGTAGTAGATATGAAGCTATGATTTCCAATTAGAGTTGAAATGTAGGCAGAAGAACATATCAAGCTATTATCCATATACAATAATGGCTTTTTCATGAAAGGTGAAACTGCCATTGAGTACCCCATATTTTCCTGATACTAACTCTGAATAAATTCCTTAATACAGTATGTCATTTTACAAAAAAAAGGGGGGGGAGACTTGGCAGATCACAGTGTATTCTTACAAATTTGATTATACAAAGTGGATTTCCTTCACAAAATAGCTCAATGCATTTGAATTCTTGACATATAATGGTTACAGCGACTTGAGGAATAAAATCTTTCTGGAATAAAATCCCTGGTAACTTCAGTAATCTGTAACATGAGTTGACACCCCCATATGGGGTAGATAAACTTCCTTTCCTACTTCATGTGGCCTGGTGTACCTCTATGATGATGTGGGACTGATTGTCAAAGAACACTATTCATTTTTTTCCTCAATCCATTTTATTAATTTGAACAACCACAAATAAGAATACAAAAAGAATATTGAGAATACCGGAGATACTTCTAGTGGCATAAATTCCAAACGAAAGCTTTCTAATTACAAAACAATCACAATCAAATTAAATATAGGGCCATGTAGATTGGAATAAGGATAAAAGAATGATAAACTATTGAATTTGTGATCAAATTCTCTCTCAAAAATATGAGAACTTCCTGTTTTACTTCATTATGAAATGACACATGAAGAATAACATGTAAAAAACAAATACTGAAAGTTACCAGTTTTTGTTTAAGTGGAAGAATCCATACAGATAGTCCTTGACTTAGAACACTTCATTTAGTGACCATTCAGAGTTACAACAGCACTGAAAAAGTGACTTATGACCATTTTTCACAGTTACAACTTTTGCAGCATTCCATGGTCATGTGATCAAAATTCACATGCTTAACAACTGGTTCATATTTATGATGGTTGCTGTATCCCAGAGTCCTGTAATCACCTTTTAGACTTTGTGACAAGCAAAGTCAATAGGGAAGCCAGATTCACTTAACAACCAGCTTACTAAATTAAGAACTGTATTGATTCACTTAACTGTGGCAAGAAAGGTTGTAAAATGAACAAAACTCATTTAACAAATGTCTCACTTAGCAACAAAAAAATTGGGATCACTTGTGGTGGTAAGCCAAGGACTATCTGTATATTATTTAAAGATAATGTTTGGTACTTCATAAAGCAATATAAACCTGAATGATTAGATAACATTGTGAGCATTAGATAATGGGAATAGAAGTATTGTAGGTTTTTAAAAAATAATTACTGCAGGTCTTTAGGAAATTTCTAAAGTTCATGTTGTTCTTTCTTGTTAAGATTTGATTATTTTTCTGACTTGTATGTTATTGTAAAAAGTGCTAAATTTTTAAAGTGTCTGAGCTGGATGTTTTATTGGCACACTTAGCATTAATTACATTGTTGAGTTTGTTCCTTGTAGTTCTTTATACTGGCTTTCAATGCATAATGAACAAGTTCTTGTTTTTCTCTTGTCATAATAAATAAAGTTATCTCAAAAGTAGAAAGCAAGTTAATATTCTGAAATGAAGAAACTATTGGTTTTTATGCAATGATAATAGACATATTTAGTCCAACATACAGTATTTATTATAGTAAATTTTGTTGTATTTCTAATGGAGCTTTTTTATATTATTTGCACTTTACTTTGTAAACTTTATATAAATGGTTTACAGAATGCTCATGCAGAATTTGATCTGATTTGTCATGCATCACTAAGTTTATCTTTTCCATTCATTAAGCATTTGACTCTCAGTTAGACAGGAAGATAAGCTGATATTTTGCAGTAGATCAGATTCTACTAATATGCCCTTTTAAGGAGAATTGTAAGCTTTGTAAGAATTTGAGAAGAAAATTATATTGTGTTATTGTTTTATGCAGAAGCATAAGAACTTGAACGAAAGAGAAACAGTTGCTGTTTATCATTGTCAGTTTAAGTCAAACATTTTAGGAAATATTTTTGTCTTGTCCACACTGTACTTTATCTAATGCTGTCTGTGTCCAGCCACTTCATATGTGACTAATGGCATTATGGAATCTGGAATTAATATTAAAAACTAGAATGGTGAGCAGTTTTGTATGCAATGTTACCTCTTATTCTCAGAGATTTATTGTTCTTGTAGAATCTCTCTTTCTCTTTGCATGTTATAAGAATTGGAGATATGAGGTGATGATAGTAGCTTCAGTCTTCTGGAAAAGCCATTATTCAGAGGTGATACTAGGGAAATGATCACTATATTACAAATTTTGTCCTTTGGGAACTTCCAGTGAGGATTCATGATAAAGTAGATGTCTCTGAAGGAGAGGGATGGCATGGAGGGAGAGAATGGTGGCCAGAGGATGAATTCTGAGTGGAGAATTCTCTCCAGAAAAAAGGAGAGCTTGTGTGATCATTAATTTGTACTCTGTAGATCTGCCCCTTATGAGTAGCCTGATGGAACTTAGGTTTTGTGATCGGCTCATGAGTTGAGTGGCTGGGAGTTGAGGGATTTCAATCGAGTTTACAGTCAATGCAGTCAATATGGAAATAAGCTTCATATGACTCTCATTTCTTAACCACTTTCAGATGTAACTAATATACAGCTAAGGAGAAATTTTCTGAGCATCAGAGTAAAAATTCCTCTTGGTGAGTTATTATTCTTTCTGAATTACAAAAGAAGAAAGGTTTTTAAAAAGGTTTTTAAAAGGAATCAAAATAAGAAAGTTTAAAATGGATAAAAGGGATAGTTATTCTGAAAGATTATTTTGGGATGATAGTGTTTTTAAATAAATTAAATTTGACAAACAAACTGGACCTTTTTTTGCTGTTTACTATCAAAGAGTGTATACAATTGATAGATTTTATCAAACGAAATGTAAAGCTCCCATCCCATTCATGTTGGATGCACCATTTAAGGTGCTTCTAGGCTGAAAGGATTAGCCAGCGACATCACTGTTGTACAGGGGGTGCCTGTGGGGGCTCTTTTCATGTCCCCATCAAGGAGCTGGAGCTAATGACAGGAGCTCATCACACTGCAGCAGTACTTGGGTCTCGAACACGGGATTGCTAATCTCCAAATAAGCGTCCTAACCGCATGAACTATATAAAGGTAATATAAGTCAGACTGATGCTTACTGTACTTATGTTGTGTCATTTGAAATGAAATTATTAAGGGCACAGGAAGACAAAAGAGAAAAAAGGGGGAAGCTTGTCTTTTCTTTTCCCCATGTTTGAAAAACTTCCATCTTTGGATTATGATTATAATAGCAACCACTAGAAAAACAGCAAAAATGGAAAACAGAAAATTTCTTTATGAACATAGGATTACTAAAATATATAAACTTTTATGGTAATTTGAAACAGAAGAGAAACAAGTGAAAGAATATATGATGAAGTGACCTAAAATTTGATTATAATTCACACATGGAATAATGGGAAAATATGTAACTGAAAGAATTGAAATTTACATTATGCTATAATTTTAAATAGAATTTTTACTAAATGATGTGTTGGTACATAAAAAAATATCTGTAGAAAGTATAAAGGCTCTTCAAATTTTTGTTGGACATGTGAACAATACGAAGGGAAAATTTATGATATTTGGTGGTTATATAAAATAGCTAGAAAATTCTGGATTCAAATATATACACTAACTCAGAGGATTTTAAAGATTAATGAACATTGGAGACCAGAAGTTTTTCTCTTGGAACTGATGGACAAACAGTTGGAAAAAAGTCATGAAGCACTATTTTTTATATGAAAACGGCAGCAAGATGCACAATGATGTATGCACAATGATGGAAATATTTGGCACTATCATGATGAAGGAATGGTTGATGAAGTTTATGGAACTTGCTAACATGGCTAAATTGACCTCTGTGATCAGAGAAAAGACAATATCTAAATTTATTACTGACTGCAAATCCCTTATGGATTGTTCTGCTTAAGAAAAATTGAACTTATGATTTATGATCATGATTAGAGAGAATAGATTATATAAAGAGGAGAGTTATGCTGTAACCATAGAGTAAAATGTACATTTATAGCTGTAATTATAATTGCTAAAAAGAAGATATTGCAACCTACTTCTTTGTACGTATTTTTCTTAGTTTTGTATTTTTTTCCTTTTGTATACTTCTAGTTTTTTATTTCTTTTTCTTACTTTATATTAATTTGTGTATTTATGTGTCTGTGTATGTACACGTGCATGTATCTCATATTTATATAAATAAATCTTATCCTTTGGCCTACAGAAATCTGAAAACTTTATCTAGCATCTACATAAAAGTGCTATGGGAGAACCTTTGATGTCATCAAAATGCATTCAACATTTCTCTATCCTTCTTCCCCAACTCATTCCAAAAAGGCAACTGAATTATGACTTAGAGATAGAAATATAAGTGGGTTTGCAAATGGAAACTGAATCCATACATGACTGCTCTTAGTCAATTGCTGCTTTTAATATTTCAGATATATTGTTTGTTGTTTCCTTCATGCTGATTTATACCTTTATATTTTAGTCAGTATTTTTGGCTGTGATTATTTAATTGTGAGATGCCTAGAGCTTTGTGGAACAGTAGATTACTCTTAGACTTATGAAATGAATAGATAAAAATGAAATGGTAGATGCTGCACCTAAGTCAACCCTCTAGTGTATAGATAGAAATGGAAATGCCACCTTTCCTAGGGATAGAGCTATGAGACCTTAGCTGAAGAAGAGAAAACATAAACTAGATTTTCTATACCAGCTTAAAAGCTTTCAAACTGAAATGCCATTCTATTGGATATGACCTTCTGAAACATGACTACTTAAAACTTCCTCCTGTGGTATTTACTATTAAGCAGGTACAGTGCGATCCTCTTTTCCAAACCTTGGCTAAATTCCTTGTGCATCAGGCAGCTGAAAAGAGGCTGAAGTCCCATCTGACAGAAATGTCAGCTTGGATTTATTTTGATCCCCTTTCCCATACCATCAAAGCCTATGTTTATTATTAAAGTACAAGCAGTCTGCATGGTTTATTATAGAAGAATACATTGCTTGCAGACAACGAGTATAGACTAATATGTAATATGATTCGCAATTGTTCTGAAAATCCCCTGTCTTATAGGCATAAAACTGAATATATTGGATTTCAAAAAGCATAAGTGCTAAACTCACAGAATATTTTACCAAAGATTCATTGAAATTAAGAACTTTATTTCTATATAAACCTGCAAAGACTAAATCAGATTAATAGGTTGATATGCAAGGGTAAAATTTATACCTCTGTTCTTGTGCTCAATTTCCATGGCAATTTGTCGATCTGAGAATGATGAATTCCAGCAATCAGTGTACTATCACTGTCTGTTTGTTTGCTTATAAAATGTGTACACTGCCCAACTCTCAAAACTCATAAAGTAAATTCTCTCTCTCTCTCTCTCTCTCTCTCTCTCTCTCTCTCTCTCTCTCTCTCTCTCTCTCTCTCTCTCTCTCTCTCTCTCTCTCTCTCTCTCTCTCTCCTCCTCCTCCTCCTCCTCCTCCTTCCTCCTCCTCCTCCTCCTCCTCTTTCTTCTCCATCATCATCATCATCTAGCATCTAGCATCTATCTATCTTCTCCCAAAAGGAGAACAGGGATCATGTGGGATTTATTGGCCACCCAACATGATGGTAGTACGTAATGAACAGAGTGGCTGCAATATAACTCCCTTCTTTTGATAATCTATTCTATCTAATCATCAACCCATAAAGTTCTTTTTTTGTGTTTTACTCAAAAGGTCTGTAAGGGGTTTGCAGTTACCAATAAATAAACTGCAGATATTGTCTTTGCTCTGATCAAAGAAATCAATTTAACTGTCTCAGCAAACTCCAACATCTTCACCAACCATTGTGAGTAGCACAGATAGTCTGTCAATCTCACTGCATGGATGAAGGGCATGGGTTTGTGTAAATTACATCTCACCAAATTGTTGTTAGAAGGGGCACTCTTTGTCTGCCTGCTCTGATGAGACCTGACCAGTATGGTTGAACCTCTGGCATAGCTCTCATCCTGTTGGAGCAGATTATTATTATTTGTTCCAAGTCTTTATCTAAACTTTGTCTTGTTCATTCAGTATTAGCTTTTATCTTTTCCAGATTATTACACGCATAAGAGTTGTCCCTATCTGGGACAGTTTTAAACCATCAATATATTCAAGTGTGTTATCAAAGTCTCACAGATTAGGACTTCATCCTAGCAATTCAGAATTCTGGGATATTTTATTCTCTACCACTTCAGCTCCTATATGCACAGATTTTGTACTATTTTGAAATCTTGTTGAGTGATGGGGTGAGCACTGAAACACTGGTATTTTGATTTTAATATTTAGTCTTTTTCTGATTGTGAGTCCTTGACAATAAATTAATTGCCCAATGTGTAATTGTATTCAATTATAAAAGTTCAGAATATAAACTGCCTACCAAATTAAAAGCACTAGTTTCAAATAATAATAATAATAATAATAATAATAATAATAATAATAATAATAATAATAATAATAATAATAATAATAATAATACTTATACCATTTCAGACAAATGGCTCTCCAGTGTCTTAAAAACTTCCAGTATTGGAGCATTCACAGCTTCTGGAATCAGGTTGTTCCACTGATAGTTCTAACTGTTCTAACTGTCAGAAAATTTCTCCTTAATTCTAAGTTGCTTTTCTCTTTGCTTAGTTTCCATCTATTGCTTCTTGTCCTGCCTTCAGTGCTTTGGAGACTAGCTTGACTCCCTCTTCTTTGTGACATATTGGAACACTGCTATCATGTCACCCTCGTCCTTCTCTTCATTAGACTAGAAATACCCAATTCCAGCAACTGTTCCTTATATGTTTTAGCCTCCAGTCCCCTAATCATCTTGATTGCTCTTCTCTGTACTCTTTCTAGAGTCTCAGCATCTTTTTTACATTGTGGTGACCAAAACTGGATGCAGTATTCCATGTGTGGCCTTATCAAGACATTGTAAAGTGGTATTAACACTTCACATGATCTTGATTCTATCCCTCTGTTAATGCAGCCTAGCACTGTGTTGACTTTTTTGGCAGCTGCAGTACACTACTGGCTCATATTTAAGTGATTGTCCACTAGGACTCCAAGTTCTCTCTCACAGTTGCTACTTGGCTTAACTTCACCCTAAAATTTAAGAAGGATTCAGGTCCAGAAGTAATAGTCTGGCTCTACAGATATTGCGGCTCTTGATTGTGTTTCAAAGCCTGGTAGATATGCTTTCACCCATTCATGTCAACTTTATTTAAAGCTTGACCTTAAACCTCAACATTTTAGGGTGCTCTTTTCCCCAAAATACACCAATTACATTTTTACGAATTCCTGAAGAATATTTTTTAAAAAAAATTAAAAAGCTTTTATGGGCAATCTTCCATCAGTGTTAATGTATTACATTTCACCTAAGCTTGCATGTACTCTGAAGCAAGTTATCAGCTTAATTGGGACTCTTATGAAATTTAATGGTGCTTTTTGAAAAGGAAAAAAAGATGAACAGTTGCCTAGAGGGGAATCTTAAGCACAAAGTATTTTTAAAAATTATACTTTGAGGATCCTATTTTTATCCCTGCCTCCACAATTCATTTAATGAAACAACATTAGCATTTCACCCTCCCTTTTCTAGTTCTTTCTTGGTTTCCTTTCCCTACAGGGGAAAAAAAATCAGTTCCTGAATAGCATCTTGATGACTTTACAGTTATGAATATTCTTTTTTTGTGGGGGGGGAGGTTTGCAAACAAAATCTACAGTTCTTCTTAGACAACTAGACTGATATTTTTGGTAACATGGTTAATTCTGAACGTTCATTTTTTTCAGTGGATTAGCATTAACAATTCTGAATTTCATGCATTTCTAATATTAAATCATGCTATATTCTAAACTATAACCTAAAGCATGGGGTAATTATTTCTACCTTAGCAGACAAAAGAATATTGATCAATGGAATATAATAGGCAGTTCAAATCCTGCTGTTGCTGTTGTTGTTAATAATAATAGTAATAGTAATAGTAATAGTAATAGTAATAGTAATAGTAATAATAAAGTTGGAAGGTCCCTTGGAGGTCATCTAGTCCAACCCCCGCTCAGGCAGGAAACCCTATGCCTATACCATTTTAGACAAATGGCTGTCCAGTCTCTTCTTAAAAACTTCCAGTGTTGGAGCATTCACAATTTCTGGAGGCAGGGTGTTCCACTGGTTAATTGTTCTAACTGTCAGGAAGTTTCTCCTTAGTTCTAGGTTGCTTCTCTTCTTAATTAGTTTCCATCTGTTGCTTCTTGTCCTGCCTTCAGGCGTTTTGGAGAATAGCTTGACTCCCTCTTGTCTGTGAGTTAATCAGTGAATGACTTCACATAAGCTAGTTAGATTATGAATAAAAAAAATTACAATGGGAAGCAAAATCAGTGTTCTTTAAGTGGCTGGCGTCATTGAATCATTAGACAATATTATTATACGGTGAAACTAGAGGAGAAAATCAATTTGTAAAGTTGTTTAGTGGATCATTATCTTTATTTCCTTAATAATATTTTCCTTTGTTATTATTTCACCTTTAGGTGCTGGTGCAACCATATCCATTCCCCTCCCCCTCTTCTATGCTCCTCCCTCCCTTCCCCTCCCAACCTTTTAATGAAGTAACTGGATATCACAGGGTAAGTCTGTTCTACCTGAAGTATCTGGTAAAAGCCAATCTTATAGATAGATGTCCTTAAAAACAAACTAACCACTTAATATCAAATACCATCTTTGGTTTTAGTACAGGCACTTGAGTTCCCAAATAAAAAAAAATCTAATGGCCAAATTATTCTAAAAACTGAAGGGAGGATGAAGATTGTTAAATTTATTTCTAGATTGTACTGAATGTTGGATTAAGAAAAAGTCTGCTTTTTTATATTGATTCAAGAAGCAGAAACCAAATGCTTATCACTATTCAGTTGGAAAGAAAAAGAAATGAGGGAGAATCACCACCTGATCTTACCTTTTCTGATTTATCCAAAACTATTCAGAATAACTTAAATATGGATATGGATAAGATGAAAATTTGTAACTTAGTTTGTTGGATATTAAGAAAAGTAGCAATAAAGAGATAGGACTTAATATTAAATGGGAAGTCCCAGCACGGGAGAGCAGCTATTGTATATCCTTGCCAAAGAATGGTGCACTCCAATCTAGACTGGACATCCTTTTCCACAGAGCAGGCAGCTTTGACCGGGATACACTTAGAATAGCACAGGAGAAAGAGAACATTTGCCTAGTTAGCCAGGTCAGCTGAAACAACTTTGCTGATCAGTGGAATAATAGCTGTCACAGTCAGTACATGCTCTCATTCTCAATAAGGAATTCTACTTCAACATCCACAGACATGGATAGCAGTGACAGTGTCATCTGTTGACACTGAATACGGTCACTTGACTATATCCATTTTATTTATTTTAGGTATGATATTCCAAGTGTGTGGGGGTTATTGTATTCTGCCGATTGGCCAAAAACTATAATGGTTTTTATAATGGTAATTGTATTTTGCTGATTGGCCAAAAACCTATTTATGCCTAACAGATCTGTTGTTACAGTGAGAGCAATAAACTACTGGAAATTAAGAGTTTAACAATTAACAGTTAACAATTAAATGTTAATTTAATTGTTAAACACTTAACAATTAAATTAATTTAACAGTTTAACAATAAACAGTGAGAACAATTAACCAGTTTAATGGCTTGTCTTCAGAAGCTTTGGGTGCTCCATCACTGGAAATTTTTAAGAAGAGACTGGGCAGCCACTTGCCTGGAATGGTATAGGGTCTCCTGCTTGAGCAGGGGGCTGGACTAGAAGACCTCTTCCAACTCTATTATTGCAAGTGTTAAAGTTTATCACTCCTATTCTTCACAGGTGGCATCTTTAAAAACAAGAAGGCTCTGCTACATCTCTCAAAACAGTGTAGAGTCCTCTAGACTCGGCTTATGCGGTTATTTTTATTCTATGTGATACAGTTCAAGTAACCCATATATTTCTTTAAAGAATATTTCATGAATGACTTTTGTGAGACCATGAATCCTGAGCAACAAACATATATTTAAGTGAGATTGTTAACTGTACTGTTGCTAGACATATGTTTACAGATATATCACGCCAAAGATACTATTTCCTCCAAATACAGAATAACAGATTTGGAAGGGACCTTGGAGGTCTTCTAGTCTAACCCCCTGCTCAGGTAGGAAGCTGCATACCATTTCAGACAACTGGTTGTCCAATCTCTTCTTAAAAACATCCAGTGTTGGAGCATTCACAATTTCTGGAGGCAGGTTGTTCCACTGATTAATTGTTCTATCAGGAAATTTCTCCTCAGTTCTAGGTTGTTTCTTTCCATGACTAGTTTCCATCCATTGATTCTTGTCCTGCCTTCAGGCGCTTTGGAGAATAGATTGACTCCCTCTTCTTTGTGGCAGCCTCTTAGATATTGGAACACTGCTATCATGTCACCCCTAGTCCTTCTTTTAATGAAACTAGACATACCCAATTCCAGCAGCCTTTCCTTATATGCTTTAGCCTCCAGTCCCCTAATCATCTTTGTTGCTCTTCTCTGAACTCTTTCTAGAGTCTCAACATCTTTTTTACATCGTGGTGACCAAAACTAGATGCAGTATTCCAAGTGTGGCCTTACTAAGGCATTGTAAAGTGGTATTAACACTTCACGTGATCTTGATTCTATCCCTCTGTTAATGCAGCCTATAACAGTATTGGATTTTTTGGCAGCTGCAGCACACTGCTGGCTCATATTTAAGTGATTGTCCACTAGGACTCCAAGATCCCTCTCACAATTAGTACTATTGAGCCAGGTACCACCTATACTATATCTGTGCATTTGGTTTTTCTTGCCTAAATGTAGAACCTTACTTTTTTCACCATTGAATTTCACTTTTTAGATAGGACCCAATGTTAAAATCTAGCAAGATCCTTCTGTATCTTAAGCCTATCTTCTGGAGTTTTGGCTATTCCTGCCCGCTGGGTGTCATCTGCAAATTTGATGAGTTCCCTATCTATCCCCTCATCTAAATCATTGATGAAGATATTGAAGAGTACTGGGACTAAGACAGAGCCTGCATGCAGTAGTCCAAGTGTGGTCTTAAAGCGGTATCAGCACTTCACATGATTCCATGTAGATGCAGTTCCATTAAGGACTACACATTGAGTGTGGTTGGTCAGCCAGTTACAAATCCATCTGATGGTCATGCTGTCTAGCCAACATTTTTGTATCTTATCAAGTAATAGGTTTTGGTCTATTTTATCAAATGCCTTACTGAAGTCCAAGTAAATCATATCCACAGCATTTCTTTGGTCCACTAATTTTGTCACTTGGTCAAAGAATGCAATAAGATTTGTCTGGCATGATCTATTTTTGACAAACCCATGTTGGCTTTTGGTTATAACTTTGTTTGCTTCTAAGTATTCACAGATTTGTTGCTTGATTATCTTTTTCAGAATCTTCCCAGGAATTGATGTAAGGCTGATAGGTCTGTAGTTTTCTGGATCCATTTTTTTTTCTTTTTGAAAATGGGAACAACATCAACTCTTTTCCAGTCCTCAGGTAGTTCTCCAGTGGTCCAGGATCTTTGAAAGATATAATTCAGTGGTTCCAGTGCTTTTTTTGTTAAAAAAAAAAAGTGCCGGAACTCACACATGTCATACAACCTGCCTTGCCTACCCTACATCCAAAAAAGGTGCCAGAACTCCGTTCTGGATGTTCTATGATAAAAAAAAAAGCTCTGAGTGTTTCTGAGATCACATCTGCCAATTCTTCAGAACCTTTGGGTGTAATTCATCTGGTCCTGGTGATTTGAACTTGTGTAGGGTAGACTTATCATTTTCTTGCCTATTTTTACTCGTATTCCTAATTTGTTTTTTACAGTGCTGGTTTTGATAGGGCGAACTGGTTTTTCCTTTTGTGTAAAGATGGATGCAAAAGATGAGTTAAGTAGTTCTGCTTTCTCCCTGTTGCTCATCACCATCTTGCATGAGACATTCAGTACTCAAAAGATGCTGAGAATTTCAGCCCAAACTGATTTCTACATGCTCACAAACTCAGCAGAGACAAAGAGAAATGAACCTTTTCTGCAGCCTCCCTAATCTTTCTTATTTTCTGACCAGGCTGCTTTGCCATTATTGCATTTTGTCCTTTTTACAAATAGTTGTTACAAAACTATGATTGTTTGTACAGTTTTTGTATTTATGGAATTCCATTTCCTCTAATTACAAAATTCAGATATTTGAGTTCTTTTCCATAATGTTATACTGCCTAGGCTTTACTTCCACAGCAATTTCTGCCAGAGAAATTCAGGTTAATTTATAAAAATCTTCATACATAGAAAGGGGGGAAATACCAGTATATCAAAGGTAAAATCAATAGTAATAAAGCAATACAATATATGTTAAGTGAAGAATAATAAAAAGACAAATATAAAAGTGTGTGTGTGTGTGTGTGTGTGTGTGTGGTATACACATATATACCAACATAGTATGATGAAATCAGTTCTGAATGAAACCTTTCTGCCATATGGCAGTATTTCTCTTTGTCACTAATGTTTGACCTGACATTTAATATAAGCACTGTTAGACAAACTGAGAATTGTTTTTATGACTCAAGCTATGCAAATCACTGCTGAATGATGTTCCTCAGATCAGTTCCCTAATCTTAGAAACTCCTCTGATTCAAATTTATGGGACAGTTTGCAGCAAACACAGAACTTAAGAAGATTGTATCTTCTTTTTATAGTCCTTCTTGTCTTTTGCTAAAAAGTGGTTAGATTATTATCACAAGTAAATGGCACTTTTTCTGTCTCTATATGGTACCTTCTGGAATAGAGCTTTTCAACAGTAGCTTGTTATCCTAGAACTGTCAGGTGATTGTTTTTTAAGCAGCCTTGCCCTTCTCTCCATGAGATTATGTACAATCCAGAAAAACCCAAATAATTGCATCTTTTGGTTAGGATGGATTCCATAATACCATCCTGGCACTGAGAAGTCCTTTTCACAGTCTGCCCAATGGCACCTAGATTCTTGAATTATCTTTGTAGCATGTAGCATGGTGCTATCCAATATCCATAATTTGGATCATTCCATATAATAAATGATCCAATTTTAAAAGTATAATTAAAAGTGAACATTTTGTGCTCAAGTACCGACTAGAAACAATGCATATTAGAAAAAAAATCAAGATTCTTTTGCTACTACTTTGCATGTAGTTTGATATGTCTGATGATAAGCAATGTCCAAATTTGATTATATCTATCTATCTATCTATCTATCTATCTATCTATCTATCTATCTATCTATCTATCTATCTATCTATCTATCTATCTATCTATCTACCTTAACTATCTATCTTCCTTAACTATCTATCTTCCTTCCTTCCTTCCTTCCTTCCTTCCTTCCTTCCTTCCTCCCTCCCTTCCTTCCTTCCTTCCTTCCTTTTTCCTATTCCAAAAATGTGTCATTGCAAAAAGAAGATGCCATTAATATGTTGTATAGTAACAAACTGAATCTGGTGTATCCAGAAAGCATAAGAATGTTTTCAGCAGGGAACACCTCATCATTACCTTTATCTTGGCTGCTGCTTTAATCCTTATTGATAACCAGCTGCCACTGACTGAAGATTCATGAGTCAGATGAGTAGTTGCTTCCAATAAAGCTTTAGCCTCAATTTAACCCTGCCTGAAAGAAATAGGAGAAGCAAAAAAAGAAGCTGCCAGAAAGAAAACATATTCTCTGTTTTTGAAGTGCATTCATTTGATCTCCATCTAGAATCATAGGAAATATAGCATATTCCTTCAGTTCTTCTTTTTTTTTTAAATGAACCCAAGTCTAATGCAAAGCAAAGCTTGGTTTAACAATGCTCTAGAACTGACCTAGTCAAACACACTGAAATAAAATAAAGTGGACATTCCTTCCCATCTTTATATGCTGTTGATGAAAAACATTTCTTTTGGTTAAGCAGAAATTGCCTGTGTAAATGCAATTAGTATCCGGCTCTATCTACCAGTATACACATCCATTAATTTGTAGCATTATTCTTGCTTTTTGTTTCTTCATGTTTTGAAGAATATGAGCACATCTGCAACAAGAGCAAGAACAATTTTTATTCCTGTCTCAATCTTTCACCTCAGGGTAAATGCAAACTGAACTCCAAATCCTTGCCCAATATATCTGTATTTTCCCCCCATTCTACTGCAAAAATGCTACCTACAGATTCCCTTGCAACTTTCCACACAATGTTCACTAACATTTCCCAGATGCAGGAAAAGGTTGCATCTCAGTCTTAAAGCTTCTCCTTTTCTTGCCAAAGTTCTAAATTTAGTCTCTGGCCTTTCCAAATTTGGCTGGGAAAAATTCCAATCTGAAAACTCAAAAAGATGTTGCATATCACTGTGGACTCTATTAAACCAGATGGACCAATATTTTGGCTTAATATAAAGCAGCTTATTATGTTCACAATTTAAAATGTTGCCATGGTTATCTAATTCATTGTTAAGATGTTCATATTGGTTGAAATATGCCACTAAGCAATAAGACACACTTGCAAACAAAACAAAAATGGGTGGTTGTGAGATATGTTTTATCCATGTGCACCATGCAAGCAATTCAATTTGCACTTGATGTTGCAGCTTTCTTGTCCCTCCTCCCAAATTCCTGCAGATATCAGTATGATAGCAGTTTCTGGCAAACCTGAAGTAGTAAAGGAGTGTTTAGCAACATCAGAGTTACATGTGAGGCTGGCAGATAAAATGATCTTTAGTAACATCATCTTCAGAACCAGGAATAGTTCTCTGCATGTCACATAATCTTGGTAGAATGTTAATATTTGTACTAGTGACCTACTTGCAACGTTCACTTATAAATTAATATATGAATATAAAAATAATTTTCTGGTGCTATTTGCTCTAAACCAAAGAGGGTTTCCACTCTGACCTCATATTCAGTTTTCTTACCCTGTAAATTTCTTCTATTGTTACTTTACTTATAAAGATATAAATATCTCTCTTTCTTGCTCCTCCCCCTCTAGATCTCTACAATAATTATTTTCGCCCTTTCTCCCTCACACACATACAGAGACAGACATTTATTCCATACTATTATTCTCTGTTAATTCCAGACGAACTCTTGAAATTGATGTCTTTCTTCCTCTAATTAATTACCATTAGAATAGGTAGAAAAGTAAGGCAATGAGAGAAAGGTGACAAAGAAAAGATTCAGAAAAATAAGATTTGAGAGTTTTGTTCAAGTCCATGTCTAAGCCAACTGAGGTTTTCCCATCATTGTAGTCAGAACTTTGCTAAAAGCTCAGATGAACATTTATGTTTCCATCCAAGCCTGTATTCTAAAATCTCCTTTTCTGGAATTTAAAAGAAAGTTACTGTGTTTTGGAATAGCTGTGATACAATACCAGTGAATGGCTTTGGTGATAGGGATGTGAAAGAAGCTGGCAGTCTCTTGTGGGTGGGGTGCCACAGCATTTCGGAAATCCTCCAAGTAGCAGTTTTTGAGAAGGAAAAAAATGTTTCAGCCCATTTCAAGCGTTGGCCTTTTAAAAGTGGAAAAAAGACAAAATGCAGCGAATGCCAAGGAAGAGTAATCAGATTGTCTAAAGTTGATCAAATGGAAATCAGTCAACCACAGAGGAAATAAGCAGAAGAATGAAGAATGTCAGGTTCAAGAGCTATATAGCTAGCAGACTTTACTAGACTAAAAGGAGTCAAGAAATATATTTAGTTCATAGTCAAAAGTCCAACAAATTAAATACCTCATTCAAGTAGGCATGTGGGTGCATGTTTTTTGGGGGGAAAACCAACAAATGTAAGATAAAGGGATATGACTAGTCTATTAGAATTGTTGTTGGGGTTGTTGTTTTTTTTGACAAATCCAGCACTTTATGTATTTGCTTAAAACCTTTTAACACCAGGCTCATCCCACAAAATATGTCAGAGAAGTTTAAAAACAATTAAAGCATAATTTACAACTAGTGCTCTTATTTCTTTCTTGCATTTGGTGCTTTTCACCTTTTCATATGAAGCTATCTGTCATTTTGGTAACTTTATTATCAGTATTAAGACTGGTTGTTCTATCCGTTTTAGCCTCCAGTCCCCTAATCATCTTTGTTGCTCTTCTCTGTACTCTTTCTAGAGCCTTGACATCTTAATGGGATTCTAATCAAATATTCATATGAATTTTCAATAGTGAATTTCTTATAATAGTCTTCTATCTTCCTCCCCTGTATTGCCTCATTATGGTGCTGGTGGTGTGTTCATGGGAGGTATGAGCCAAGAATGTAGGAAATGTATGCCATAAGTATATATTCCCAACTAAAGGAAGCTGGCACCTACATTGGGCAACAGCAATTTAAATAATAATTCCCAACATATCTTCTGAGTTTTGTTATTGGTTGGACAAATTTTTATGCAACCCCTGGAATAGATTCAACCTTCTCTATTAGCTTTTTCCTAATCTTCCTTGGTAGAACTGGCTCTTTGCCTTAAAGCTTTTGTTATTTTTATCTTTTGATTGAATAGAATTATAATTTTCAGTATATTAAAGGATTCTGTTATTCACTGGCAAACCTAGGCTTGCTGATGATATTTTAACACATAATAGATTTCCTTGTCTTCCTTTTGTCTGTTCTTCCAGGTATCCCTTTTTTTGTTACTTTCCTCTTTTTTTTCCTCCCAGCACTCTTTCAGACAAATGTCTTTATCTTGCCTCATTGCCTTCATTTCCTCTAGTGTTATTTCAATAATTAGTTGAAAGGCCTCCAATTTCAGAGCTTTGAACTGTAAATTCCAAAGTGGATTTCCTCTCAGTTACACATCTTTGAAAGTACAGATAAAATTGACCATTGTATGGTCTTAGCACAGCATGATCCTCAAATAGTGTTTTTCTACTTTAACTTCCCGGTGCCACATGTAATGGGGCTTTGAGAATAACTTTGGGAGATAGGAGAAAAAGCCGTAGAATAGATAATGGTCTAATAAAATCTGAGGAGGAATGAAGCTGGAGAAAGCATCTCAGAAGAGACCCTCTCTAGCTCTCTAAAAAGTAAAGGCAGGAGGGGGAATAAGTGCTCTCAGAGGTATTATAACCTTACATTACAGGTAGCATTAGATTCATGGCTTTGGTTTCAGAACACTACAGAGCTAACACTACAGCCAACCCCTTCTGCTTATGTGCATTGTACAATAACTGCTAAATTTAGGCCCATAGACTAGTTATATTCTGTTAGGTATGTTCCCCAACCTCAATAAGAAATAAAATTTGTTTACCATTATTATTACTGTTGTTGTTATTTATATGGCTGCCCATCTTAAAAAGCACAACTCCGATCAGTTCACCACTGCAATAAAACCTCAAACATAATAAAACCCATAAAAACAAAGGGGCCTCACTCATCTAGTGTATCCAATACATCCATTCCCAGTTCCAACTTTATTCTAGTGCTTGGTTAAAGAGCCAGCTCATTATGGTCTTCTGGAAGGCTAAGAGAGTGAGAGCCTGCCAGATCCTGGGAGGAAGGTATTCTACAGATCATCTTGATGTTCTAATGAAGGTCATCAGCCATCTATGGCAAGTTTTCTCCAGAAGAGAAAAGAAGGTTCTCAGTCATCCAGGTATGGCTGTTCCAAAGGTGCTTTTTTTTTTTTCAGGAGGAAACTCGACTTTCTTGTTTTTCTTTTGAAGACATTTCGCTTCTCATCCAAGAAACTTCTTTAGCTCTGACTAGATGGTGGGAAGTGTTTCAAAAGAAACACAAGAAGGTCCAGTTGCCTCCTGAGAAAAGAAAAGCACCTTTGGGACAGAAGAGCATGTCCAGTCTCATGTAGGCAACCTCCTTTTTAGAAGTGAGAGTCAAAGTTCATTTGTTTTAAAAAGGGACAAGACACTGTTAGGAGAAACTAACTGTTCATTAATGAAAAGAGCAAACAGCAGACTAGCTTTCTGAGGAGGAAGAGGGAAAAGATGAAGGAGTACAGCCTAAAGAAGTTAAGCACCCGAAAGCTCAATTTATGTCTAAAAGAGGAAAGGACGACAGAAGAAGGATGGCAAAGAAAGTGAGAAAATGTGAAGAAACAGGAGAGGAGGAAAATTCAGTTTATATGAGAAGAGGCAACATAGTTCAGATGCAAGAGACACAGGAACAAAGGACTTTCAAAAGACTCTATAGTAACTGAAGTCTCCTGCAAATCTGGCACTGGAATCCACAGTTAACAGTATCTAAACTTCTGTTTTACCCCAGACTGGCATTAAATATACTTCCTAATATCCATGCACATTTGCTTCCTTTCTTGGCTAGTAGATGGGATTTGACCACAGAAACCCTCATAGAAATCAAGCAAAAGAAAGATGTGAGTACTATACCTGTGTGAGAAGCTGCCTTATGCAAAGGGAAGACTGAGAGGAAAGTAAGGCATTGGGAAGGGAAGGGTCCTACCTTCCTGGTTGGTGGATTCATTGGTTGGTTGGGTGGATTCAGAAATTCCCCAAAATATCAATCTTTATATGAGAGAGGTGACAGCAACAAAGGCTAAGAAGGAGGGAGGAGACTTCAGACAAGGAGCAAAGACACTTCAAATTCTACGTGGGAGAAAACCCGAAGAACCAAAGACATATATCTATAAAGCCAACATTCAGACTACGTAGTAATGACTGCCAGGCAGACAAAGAAGGAAGAAGAAGCTAAGAGGTAGGTGAGAAAAATCTGTGAAAGCCAATAGAACAGACTCAATAGAGGAATCCTGCACTTTATCTAGCAATTTTGCTGAAAAATGCTGGTAAATACTAGGCATCTGGAAGAATTCTGCACCACATTCTTTCAGAAGTCTTTGAGAAAAGTCTGAAGGCTAGAGTAGGTAAGACACGACTCCAGTAGAAAAGAATATTTGTAGCTCAGGATTGAACTGAGGAGTCATTAGTGCTCTCTCAGCTTGATTGTTTGCTTGCAGCCATTTCATTACCTGACTAGCTTTCATTACTCTAATAGTTACCTGGTTACCTTTTTGTGTATGTGTGTGTGTATGTCTGGCAGTATGCTATTATAAATCTTAGTACCATAACTGCAGACCAATCCAAATCTTGCTAATTTCTGCCCATTAAAATTAATAATTAATCAGGCAGAAGTCAGCTTTTATATTCACATTGTGCATGTTCTGTTATAAATTGGGTATGCTTTGCCTGATACAGATTTCACTTTGCTGAAAAGTAGGAAAAGTTTACATCGTTGCCACGCTTAAAGATCTTTTTCAATTGATGAGATATACCAGAATCTGATATATTGACATGGCTGAGTCATTTATCATATTATTCCAGATCTAGGGCACCTTCTGGCTGTGCAAGTTTCAGTTCCCAGAATTCTCATTTGTTACGATCTTACTGGGGAATTCTGGGAATTGAAGTCCGTGCACTTGGAGGTCACCCAGTTTGAGGAATACTTAATAAGCATGCTAAGTATTCATTTGGATCAGCTCAAGAAGCATGTTGATTGTGTGGCAAATTCACAGGATCGTCACTGGATCCTCCTAGGCAGAGTATGAACTATAGATCTAAGAGCTGAATGGACAAAGTACTTGTCCCAGATCTGAACTGAGCAACTAGATGCCTCTTGAGTTCTTTGTGTCTATTTTTCTGCCCCCAGAATTCCGATGCCTTTTCTGTGGCTGCCTTTATGGAACAGTCTCCCCCAGTTATTCAGTGGGCCTCCACCTTCCTAGCCTTCCAGAAGACCATTAAAACCTGGCTTTTCCCCCAGACAATGGAGTAGAATAGTGGGGGCTACAGAGGAAGATTGATTGAGGTTTTTAAGTTTTATTTGGTTTTAATATTTTTAGTGTTGTTATGAGCTGAGAGTTATTTTAAGATGGGGGACCATTTAAAATTTTAAAATAAATACACTTGGGCATCAGTTATATAAAGATAGAGACTTTACATCTTTTTTATTTTTTTATTTTTTTTAATGAAAAAATTCTTTTATTAAAACAATCAGCATTGAACATAAAATCATAGTATGTATCAATCATCATAGCACCTGATATACATCACTAAGTATTAATCTTTATAATCGTCTGGTTTGGTAAACATTTTTCACTCCGCCCATCAAGCCTCAACTAAACGCCTGTTACAATTTATTTGCTTGGTGTTTCTCTTTTCTGTAGTCTATCCACAGTTCCTAGTCTATCACATATTATTCATCTCAGTATGAGTACAATCTTTTATGATCCCTAACCAAAAATCCTGAGGTAGAAATTCAGTATCCTGAGGTAGAAATTCAGTACGCTTTCCCAATATTAAAGCAATCAACATTAAATCTGGGTTCATATTAATAAGCTGTCCTCATAAGACCCAAAAATACATCTCTTTTATATAGTCTATCTACATTCATACAATCAGCATTGAACATAAAATCATAGTATGCATCAATCATCATAGCCCCTGATATACATTACTAAGTATTAATCTTTATAAACGTCTGGTTTGGTAAACATTTTTCACTCCTCACATCAAGCCTCAACTAGACGCCTGTTACAATTTATTTGATTGGTGTTTTTCTTTTCTGTAGTCTATCCACAGTTTCTAGTCTATCACATATTATTCATCTCAGTATTAGTACAATCTTTTATGGTCCCTTATCAAAAATCCTGAGGTAAAAGTTTAATAACCTGAGGTAAATCTTGTATATGGTTTATCTACTATATCTAGTCTATCACATATTGTTCATTCACGCTTCTGAATTAACTTCGTCTCAGTAATAGTGCAATCTTTTATAGTCCCTAACCAAAGATCCTGAGGTAGAAGTTTCATAACCTGAGATGGAAATTCAATCCACTTTATCATTATTAAAGCAAATAACATTGAGCATAAGGTCATATTAAGAGGCTTTCGTCATATAACATAGGCATACAACATTAGGTGTTAGTCTTTGTAAACATTGGATTTGGTGATCATTCTTCCCTCTTTACGTCGAGCCTCAACTTTTTTAAAAAGGAGTTAAAAGGAAGAAGAAAAGCAAAAAAGGAACTAACTGTGTTGCCAGTCTCTGCACGGTAATTCTGCTCAGGGCAAATAAGGCTCTAGGAAATCATTTTTGCTTGTTCTTCATTCTGTAAGAGTGAATTAAATAAATAGGCATAGATAAAAAGTATGGCTTTAGTTATATTTATGCAAACTCTGAATTTAGAAGACAATGAAAAACAGCAACACTGGTTGTTCTAGGAGACTTTTCTTACGCAATGCAATCAGAATCAAAGCTTTGAGGTTTAGCATTTCTTAAAGTTCTATTTGCTATGGAATATATATAGCAGCTGTCTTCTCTGTGAAGTGGAATGTATAGATCATACATTGCTAATCAGGAATGCTTCATTAATCTCCAAAGACATATTCCACACTCCTTCTTATTCTTAGATGAACCATTTAGGGTCTAACTATAGACCTATATTATACATTAAACCTTGAGTATTTATTCCCAGATGAATTTATTGATAACAATTTTGACCTTGGAAAGCTAAGTCAACCTTGAGTCAGTCAGGATTGAACTCCTGGCAGTGGGCAGAGTTAGCTTGCAATACTGTGTTCTAACCACTGTGCCACCATGGCTCCTTAAAAACAATATTAAAAACAGAGCTCAAAAGCTAAAAGTTATTCAAAGTAAGAGGTTAAAAAAGTTTTAAAAATATAAATATTCTGCATTCTTTCCATCCTGCCCTTATATGGAATCTTTCTTAAAGCTCATGTAGTTTCATTTGTGTCAACAAATATAAATAATTCATTACATAATAGTGTAGGATTTATATATTTTCTGCTAAGTTTTTTTGAATGAATATTTGAAACTTCAAATTATAACTACAAACAATCTAATGTTAAGGAATAATTGATTGTGCTATTTTTATACTATTATTTCATGTACCAGTATTACCTCTCTTTGACCTGGGGGAGAGACCATGAAAGATGGAGGTGATAGGTTCTATCAGGCAGCAATGAGCAATAGGTGGTATGGTGGGAAACAGAGGTTGGGCTGTCCTTGGGGAAGGTTGCCTCAGTGTTAATACTGAAATGTTCAACCCTGAGTCCTGGTTATTAGAACTATTTGAAACCCAAGAATGAGAGGACCAATCTGGCCTAAATAATAATAATAATAATAATAATAATAATAATAATAATAATAATAATAATAATAATAATAATAATAATAATAATAATAATAATAATAATAATAAAGTTGGAAGGGATCTTGGAAGTCATCTAGTCAAACTCCCTGCTCAGGCAGGAAACCCTATACCATTTCAGACAAATGGCTGTCCAATCTCCTTTTAAAAACTTGCAGTGTTGGAGCATTCACAGCTTCTGGAGGCAGGTTGTTCCACTATATTACCAAGACCTTGGTTGGGGGGAAAGGGGGTCTCCTTTCTGAAATGTATTTAAATGGGTTTTGAGTGTGACCATTAGCATTTGGGATATTCTAGAGTAGTGTTTCTCAATCTTGACAAATTTAAAATGTGTGGACCTCAAGTGCCAGAATTCCCCAGTCAGATGCTTAGTCTTCACATATTGTATCCACAAAGTATTTCTTTACTGCTTGCCCCTTTGCTATTGCTGGTTGATCCTAAATGATGGGTGCTTTTTAATTTGATCTTGTTTATATTTAATTTTAGTCCCATTTTTTTCATTGTTGTGCTGACTCTTTAATGTTTATTAGTAGAGCTTTCAGATCTTTGCGTTTTCACTATCAGAGCAATGTCATCAGCATAGCACAAGTTATTGATGTTTCTTTTTCCCATTCTAAGATAAACATTCATCTTCTTCCAATCTATCTTCCTTTAATATATATATTCAGCATGTAGGTTGAACAAATAAGGAGAGTATAAATACTTATCTCTCTCCTTTGCCAATTTGGATCTAGTCTGTTGTGCTGTCTTCTGCCAATACTGTGGCTTTCTGATCTGCATATAGACTGGATCCAAGTTTCTCATGAAGACAATGAAGTGTTCTGACACTATATTTTTTTCTAAACATATTCCACAGCTTGACATGATTGACAAATAAAAGGCTTTCTATAATCAATAAAGCACATAGCGTTTGTTTGGTATTCTTTAGTTTTCTTAATTATCCAGCAGGCATCAGCAATAATGACTTGAATTTCTTGGCTTTTTCTAAAGCCAGCTTGA
Source organism: Bothrops alternatus (assembly GCA_034064705.1). Lineage (NCBI taxonomy): Eukaryota > Metazoa > Chordata > Lepidosauria > Squamata > Viperidae > Bothrops > Bothrops alternatus. Next base: position 39,152,954 of record JARGCV010000007.1, on the reverse strand, counting down.
ACATCTGGCATTTCTTTTTCCATGAAGAGCTCTAAGCTGCATTGGATGATCTTAAGTATTATTTATTTATTTATCATATTTATATAGCCACCCATCTTACATTATATTTTTCTGGCATGTGAAATTAAGAGTATTGTATAATAGTTAAGGGTGTTGTATAATAGTTATTGTGTTAAATCTCCTTTTTTGTGTGTGCAGAGAATATTATAGAGGATGGCCTTGATGGAAAAAGGGAAGATCCGTTACCAAAGCAACGGACCAAAAAACATGGGTTCATTCCATACAAAGATATTTACAAAAGCATTTAGAGAAAGTGTCCCTATTATTATTTCAACAAGCAATTTTCTTCTTCCCTCTAGTTTGTAGTATGTTCTAGATTCCATTTAGTAATTTTTGTGAACTTCTGCAATGCAATTTTTGTGAAACTTGTAAGATACAAACCAAACTTATTCCAACTGTCTGTGCTTTCTCTAATATGTTGATACCAAGCAATCTTTCACAATCAGCTCTTGGAAAAATTATATCTTTTTGTGTGGCAAATTATTTGGGTATCCTAATATGGCTTATCCTTGTAGTGCCCTTTGGAAATACTGCAGCTGTTCAATGCCTCAGCATTAGTTTTTTTTTTCTTTTATTGCACCTCAAGCTTAGAAAGACTATAACTGTTATGTCCTGGGCCTGCTGAGGGACCAGACAGGCTGTCTCCAGCCTATTGCGCACGCGCAATGCGGGAGAATACATTGCATTGATTGGCTGACACTGTCCCTGCAAAGGGGTATATAAAGGAATCCACGCCATTTTGTTTTGGTTTTGTTGGAGATTCAATAAATAAGCATCTGTTGTTCGTCTGCCTCGTCTCAATGCCTTACCAACGCACAGAACAGAACATTGGTGACGAAGGTGGGATCGTGCTGAAAGAAAACAATGAAAGAAGATAGGCTGACTCACCATGGAAGGCCTGAAGCACTGGGAAGTTTAGCATTCTGAAGAGCGTGACTCTGCCTGCCAGTACGAAAACACTGGAGGAGAGCTTGGCAAGATTCGTACAGGAACCCTTTCTCAAGCGAAGCAGCACGAGGCATTGACGAGGCCACTGAGGAGCAACAATGTCCAAGCTAGGCCGTCTGTCAGAATTCGACACAGCACTCCTGATCATTGGAGTTCGTACGTGGCCTGGGTAGAGAACTATTTTCGGATAAACCAAGTTCGGGAGGACAGTCTCAAGGCCACAACGTTACTGTGTGTCTGTGGGCAAGAGACATTTGATATTGCTGAAAATCTGGTCACCCCAGCACCACTTGAATCCATCGCTTATTCTGAGCTAAAGGAAAAGCTACGTGAACATTTCGAACTGAAGCTTTCGGTGATTGCATGGCATCACGCATTCGAACAGAGGGACCAGCATCCTGGAGAGTCTGCTGCGGACTTTATTGCTTCATTGTGACAAGCAGTGAGGCCATGCAAATTTAAGGACCTGGAAGAAAGACTTTGTGATCATCTAGTTTGTGAGCTAAGAAGTTGTCAGCTACAGCAAAAGATATTTGCGAGAGAAGATGTTTCCTTCCAGGATGCCCTCAGGGAGATTTTGGCCAACGAAGCAGCAGGCAGAGTTGTGAAGGCCTTGAGGATTGCCAAGAACGCTCCAACTTCGAGCACAGTCCATCAAGAGGTTGCTCAAGAGGTATCCGAACAGGATTCAGAGACAGAGGTTGACCGATTGCAGCAGCCAGCAGAGAAAAGGCCTCAAGAGCGAAAGGACAAGGCAACTCTATTCCCTCATTGTTTCGGATGTGGAGGACACCACAAGTGCTCAGATTGCCATTTCCGCTCCGCCATTTGCTGGGCATGTGGCAGGCAAGGCCATATAGCCGCCGTCTGATTGGGTCCCCATAAAGACCGGTCTTCGGAAGAATTGCCATGGAAAGGTATCAGGGTCCACAGCCAGAACAGGGTGGGTTACTGCACATCCCATAGGAGCATCTTGAAAACAGGGGCCCACAAGCCACTTAAGAAGAAGCTACGAATTGATGTCAAATTGCAGGGGATCCCCTTAACGATGGAGCTGGACACGGGTTCCACCCTGTCAATCATATCCCAGAATATCTTGAAACAAATTTGCTATAGAAGCGGCCAGCGAATTAAACTCAGGCCGCCGAATCTAATTCTTACCGATTTTCAGAATTCCTGAGTAAGCGTGAAGGGGGAGGCCATGCTCAGAGTGCAGCATAGGAACTTTGAAGGGTTTTTGGACATTGTTGTGGTTGAGGGTGACCGCTCGAGCCTAGTCGGACTCGATTGGTTCGAGGCACTTGGGATTCAAGTGATTGGGCTGCAAACAGTTTGCAAACGGCCGGCCTTGCAGAAGTTTGCAAGGAGTTTGCTGATGTGTTTAGCCCAGAACTAGGGTCATACAAGGGGCCTCCAATTTCCTTGCGATTAGACCCATCCATCGCACTGATTAGGATTAAGCCTCGTCGGGTGCCCTTTGTGCTCAAGCAAAGGATTAATGCAGAGCTGGACAAGTTGCTCCAGCAAGGTATCTTGAAACCCGTGGATAGTAGTCCATGGGAAACACCCATAGTTACTCCACTGAAAGCCAATGGTGAAGTCTGCATTTGTGCTGACTACAAATGCACATTAAATAAAGCTTTACAGCAGCACTCTTATCCGGTGCCTGTGGTGAGCCACATTTTGGCCTCACTCAAGGGAGGCCGAGTTTTTGCCAAACTTGATTTGGCTCAGGCTTATTAACAGCTACCAGTGGACAAAGCAACAGCTGAGGCCCAGACAATCATAACGCACCGGGGAGCTTTCAAAGTAAGAAGACTGCAGTTTGGGGTTAACTTAATCAGCATGATGGAGGGTCACCTGAATCTAGGGGACATCAAAGTCCTGGTCTGCCGAGCCTGGCAGGCGAACTTGCAGGCCAGGCAATCACAACCACTCCAAGAAGATCAGAGTGGGCCAGAGGTCCACCCAAGCATTTACAGAACTATGTAAGATTCTTGTGAGTAGATGGGCAGGCTTAAGGGTACTAGAAATCAGAACACGCTCAAAAGAACAAGTGTTAGATTTATAGTAGTGCAAAATAATAAGTGTTCACTTGTTTTGAACTAAGAGGGGAGTGGTGTTATATCCTGGGCCTGTTGAGTGACTCAGCAGGTGCAGAAAGCTTCAGAGAGCCCCGGGCAGACCATGTGGTTGCCCGGGACCAGACAGGCTGTCTCCAGCCTACTGTGCATGTGCAAGGCGGGAGAATCCGTTGCATTGATTGTCTGACACTGTCCCTGCAAAGGGGTATATAAAGGAATCCGTGCCATTTTGTTTTGGTTCTGTTGAAGATTCAATAAAGAAGCATCTGTTGTTCGTCTGCCTCGTCTCAATGCCTTACCAATGCACAGAACAGAACACTAACCTTCATCTTTACCTTTTGGAAGGAAATCGGAAACCTACAGTATGTTCATTTGTGAAGGGGCTGAGGACACTGATTATCTATAAAGGGTAGAACTGCAAGTTTGATCATTTAGTTAATTGAGAATATAAATGCAATGGTTCATCATATCATTGCCTCTCTGTAGCCTAGTTACCCTTTTTTCCCCCAAAAGTAATTAGTTTTATTTTCTTTATACAGCTTATGATATGTGTTTTTATTTCATCTTAGCATGGCATATATAAAAATAACAAACTGATACAGGCTATCCTTATTGATTTTGGGCTTTTTGTTTGGTGCATCTTGATAAGGAACTAAGAAGGAGATACTTGAAACAAAATGAGGCCAAGACAAAATGTCTTGTCCCTAAACTTGTGTCTGTTTCTGCAAGTATTCTGCCTTTGTTGAACACCATAAACAAAAATATTTAAAAAGTAAATGAAAATAACTACAGGACTTACTACATTCAAATTGAAATTATCACTAGAAGGGCACATAACTAATGCAGAATATCAGCAAATAGCCCGAGCCTGCAAAAGTGAAGTGAGCAAAAGTAAGGCTCAGAATGAACTAAGGCTTGTGGCAAAAGTCAAAAATAACAAAAAAAGATTCTTTCAACATGTAAAAAAACAAGAAAAAAGTGAAGGAAATGATTGGTCCATTAGTGGGTGAAAGTGGCAAAAAGGTGACAAGCAACAGGGAGAAAGCAGAACTATTTAACTTGTTTTTTGCATCTGTCTTTACATAAAGGGAAAAAACAGACCAACCTATCAAAAATAGTGCCATAAAAACAGAATAGAAACACAAGTTAAGACAGACAAGAAAATGATAAGTGAGCACCTGTCCAGCCTAGACGAATTCAGGACCAGATGGATTTCACCCCAAGGTTCTCAAGAAACTGTCAGAACTATATTTTTCAAAGATCCTGGAGTACTGGGGAACTATGGAGGACTGGAAAAGAGCTGATGTAGTTCCCATCTTCAAAAAAGGGGAAAAAATGGATCCAGGATCTATCAGCCTGACCTCAATACCTGGGAAGATTCTGGAGAAGATAATCAAAAAATGAATCAGCAAACACCTAGAGGCAAACAAACTCATTACCAAAAGCCAACATGGGTTTGTCAAAAACAGATCATGCCAGACAAATTTTATCACATTCTTTGAACAAGTGACAAAATTAGTGGACCAGAAGAATGCTGTGGATATAATTTATTTGGACTTCAGTAAGGCATTTAATAAAGTAAATCACAACTTACTACTTGATAAGATAGAAAAATGTGGGTTACACAGCATACCACCAACTGGATTTGTAGCTGGCTGACCGGCCATACTCATGGAGAGAAATGAGTAGTGGGGTGCCCCAGGGCTCTGTTCTGGGCCCAGTGCCCTTCAACATCTTCATCAATGATTTGGATGAGGGGATAGATGGGGAACTCATCAAATTTGCAGACGACACCAAGCTGGCAGGAATAGCCAACACTCCAGAAGACAGGCTTAAGATACAGAAGGATCTTGACAGACATGAACATTGGGCACTATCTAACAAAATAAAATTCAATGGTGAAAAAAGTAAGGTTCTATATTTAGGCAAGAAAAACCAAATGCACAGGTATAAGTTAGGAGGTACCTTGCTCAATAGTTTTAACTGTGAGAGGGATCTTGGAGTCCTAGTAGACAATCACTTAAATATGAGCCAGCAGTGGGCTGCAGCTGCCAAAAAAGCCAACATAGTGCCAGGCTTCATTAATAGAGGGATAGAATCAAGATCATGTAAAGTGTTAATATCACTTTACAATTCCTTGGTAAGGCCACACTTGGAATACTGCATCCAGTTTTGGTCACCACGATATAAAAAAGATGTTGAGACTCTAGAAAGAGTACAGAGAAGAGCAACAAAGATGATTAGGGGACTGGAGGCTAAAACTTACAAAAAAAGGTTGCTGCAATTGGGTATGTCTAGTTTAACGAAGAGAAGGACGAGGGGGGGGACCTGATAGCAGTGTTCCAATATCTCAGGGGTTGCCACAGAGAAGAGGGAGTCAGGCTATTCTCCAAAGCACCTGAACGCAGGACAAGAAGCAATGGATGGAAACTAACCAAAGAGAGAAGCAACCTAGAACTAAGGAGAAACTTCCTGACAGTTAGAACAATTAATCAGTGGAACAACCTGCCTCCAGAAGCTGTGAATGTTCCAACATTGGAAGTCTTTAAGAAGAGATTGGAGAGCCATTTGTCTGAAATGGTATAGGGTTTCCTGCCTGAGCAGGGAGTTGGACTAGATGACCTCCAATGTCCCTTCCATTTTTTTTATTATTATTATTAATTGGATTTTTTAAAATTTTTGCTGGAGTTTTATGAAGTGTGATTTGTTTGGTAACAAGCAAACTAAATCCTGGTTCATTTGTCAGCTCTTCAAGGCAGGGAGGACAGGAAAGAGACAACACAAGAAATTCTAGAGTTCTTATTGATATGGGCTGTAATAACAAGATGTCAGGCTAAGTCTAAGAGCAACATGGCACAATTTAGTCAGAGATTAATTCTGTCTCTGTTTACACATAACAGACAGAATCTTGCCAGATTAAATCCTTATTACTCTCAGACTAATGGATATACACTGGGAAATTCTAGGGAGCTGTTCTCCAAAATTTCTATCTTCTATCTATTTCTGGGCTATGCTGCCTCTTGTCTCCCCTCTTCTCCTTTTTTGGAATGCGCTCCTTCCTTCCTGGTAAACTGCTCCCTCATTGTGGTCCTTCACATCAGCTTTTCCTCTGTGGGCATTACCTCTTAACATGAATCTTGAAAGTCTAAGAAAGTTTTTTATTTATCTCTCTTATACCAAAGAGAGTCAAGGTGAGGCAATCCTGAATTTCTCACACTTCCTTGTTTTTCTGGATAAAACTTGTTTTACTAATTGTCACTTATATTTTCCCTAAAGTCATCTCACTGCTTCTCTGTATTTGTCTATGGAAATATTAAAAATAGAAAGTGTGGAACCTGAAAAGTTATAAATAAACAAAGAAACCTATAATCTTTGAGAATTCTAATAACACTCTTTCTAAAAATTAAAAAGAGCAAATAGCAGAGCAACATGGAACCAACCACTTGTCAGCTGAAATCACAGAAAACCTGCAATATACCTGTTGGTGACAGAACCTGCAACACACAGTTAGCAAATGTCAGCTCTCTTTCTTGGTTTAAATCAAGCAGATGTGCAGCATGGGACTAATACCAGTGTTTTTGAAACCGATATCTAGTTCACTTTGAAAACAGCATGAAATCAATGTATATAAGAAGTTTGAATAAGACCTTGTGATGCCTCAAGGATTTCAGTCACAGAAGTTCAGCCCTATCATAGACCCCCAAGCTGCACTAACCAGACATGGTTTCCTTACCTTTGTAGAATGTGAGAGGTGGTGCTGAGAAGGTTTAAATAGAAGGAAGTACTAGTTATTTAGTTGCAATGTGGAGAAGAAAAAGCTATGAATCATCACCGGCTTAGGAATTACTCTTCAACAGTATAGTACATCTAGGTCACGGGTGTCAAACTCAGTCGCATCACATGATGTTTCATGACGTATCATGATGTTTTTAGCCTTTGCCGAGCCAGGGTGGGTGTGGCCTGCACGTGATGCATCTGGCCCGCGGGTCGCCAGTTTGACATCTCTGATCTAGGTGATGGAAGGTAGAAAGGTTCAAATCCAAAGGATATCCATCTCAGAAGATCTCAAAGAAAAGAAGGCAGCCAAGGACAACCAAAGTGAGAGCAACTAGGAATTCTCTCTCTATCTCTCTTAAAGTCAGTAAGCCCCAAAAGAAATGGCCCAAAAGTTTACTCTGCCAACTGAGAGCTAAGAGAATATATCTGTGCAAGATAGGAAGGACTAATTGTAAAACCTGTGAACAGAGGAGGAAAATCAAAATAGGATTGACCTATAGATAAAAAAATAAAAAAATTACATTTAAGAAATTATAACTGGGGAGAGGAGTTGTTGTAGTAATGTAACTCACACAATACTAAGCAACTTTAAATTCCTGTTTAGTTTGTCAACAATCATTGCTTGATTTGTGGCCATCCCAACGTAACAATCATACATGATTTGGACTGACATTTCTGAAGAAGTGATGTATCTTCTGCAGCTGAAGCCAAAATGGCCATAGAGGATAATGTTGGTGACTGAAAAAGATAGACTTTTCTGCCAGCAGCTTAAAGCAGCCAATAGAAGTTTGGCAGAACCAGGTCATTGTCTGTCTCACCAACCTTATTGTTAGGTTTAGGGTATTACATCACGTTCATGGTACAGAAAACAAAGAAATGACTACTTTTTTTGATACATGCTATCTTTTCTCCTGATTGTCTACAGCGTGATAACATCTGAAAAAAATTCAATGCTTCTCCCCTTACTGGTTTCCCAAGAGCTACTCCATACTAGCTTGAGTATCATTTATGCTCCCACTCTGCATTGTCATCTTGAGGTCATCTTGTGTGACTGTTAGCTGATTAAATGAACTCAGTGCCACGTACTTTGCTTTATTCAGTGCTTCAGTGGAAATCATACATAAATATCTGTGTCAAAGTTCTGACTAATGAACCCAACAAAGTAAACGCAGCTGAGACGATTAAATCTCTAATGCAAAACTTCCTTTAGTGCACCATTTTGGCACTGATGAAAGTGAAAACCAGCTCCGAGGTTTTCGCACCTATTTTGTTACATTAAAAGAATAGAAACCTCCCTCCCCTCTTTGTGCAAGTCACATTGCCCAGTTGCAAGTTAGACAGTTGCTATGAGAGAATCCACAATCTTCACAAGCTTCTCAAGAAGTAGCCAGCAGGTGCTATGGCTCACATTCCAATCTCCCTCTCCCCCCAAGCTATTGGAAAGCTACAAAGCAGTTATGTCTGAACCAGCCTGGTCACTGCGAGGCTTGACATTCTGAGTGATAAGGACACTGCAAAATGCAGTGTGCTTTTACAAGAGCAAGTGCATTTGGAAATGGTTTTGTTCTGTAGGTTTTGTTGCTTCTAAGGAAAAAGAATAAAGCCATTCATTCCACACACATTATTTATTTTTCTAGGGGGCGTACTGTATATTGAAAAACCCCAGAACGGAGCAATTTTTGGAATTGTGCCCCCTTTCATATAGCCTATCAAATATATACAAATAATAAATTATTTACCAGCACTATTAATTTGTGGTAATTTCCTCCTGTGCCTTCATATGGACAAATCCTCCTCCATACCCCATACAAGGAATAACCAAATTATGGCTGATGATATGCCTCCAAATGGTTCATTTATTTTCTCCCTTTTTTATTTATTTGATTTATATTCCACGCATCTCACTGAGAAGGTAACTCTGGGTAGCTTACAAAAGATAAAAAAAAGTTAAATATAAATAGATATTTATAACGTAAGCTGCAAGTACCATTTCTCATAGCCACTGAATATTTTATTCAAGCTGCATCCTGGGTTTGCAAATACGGTAGTTCAGTGCAACATGCTAGAACTGTTGCTTTTGTTCAAAATCCAGCATTTAAAAATGCCTCCCTATGTTGAAGCAAGCAGAAGCCTACCTCAAAGTAGAAATACAATGGGTATAGGGCATTCCTGCATCTATGTAGTTATGCATGCATTTTAACATTCCTCTTTACAAAATAAATGAGGATTCTCCCGCCCCCCATATTGAAACATTTTTTGCTTTGCCGAACTTCGTTTGTCCCTGGATATAGGTAAACATCCCCTGAGGTGATGATGATAGAAGAGTACAGTAGTATAAACAGAAGACTCCTCTTGCATTGTTAAAATCAAACCATTCCTGTTAGGTTTCTGTGAGTTTTTGGAGACTGGCTACTTCTGCAACCATTATAATTACCTGGAGATAAGAATAATATTATGATGAAAATGCTTGGGCTAATACCTGGCCGGGGGGGGGGGGGGAGAAGACAACTTCCTTGTTAATTTTTTCATGGATTGTTGTCCCCTGCCTAGAATCTTGTATGAGATGAGGGGTCATGTATTTTAAATCCTGTAAATAAAATAAATAAATGATTTCCCCCCCCTTTCCTACATAAGATTGTACTCTTTAATATTTACATATTGCTTTTCATTTAGTTTTGTGTTTTAGAGTAGTGTTTTTTATACTTGGTAATTTTAGGATGTCTGGAAGCAGAATTCTCTTCCTCCCCAAGTATGTTACCAGAGGAACTCTTGAGAGTTGAACGTGCATCTTAAACTACCGGTAATACACAACTCCCAGAATTTCCCCTTCACAGAATTATCCTTCCCCATAGGTTGGCTGGGTGATTCTGGGGGAGTTGAAGTCCACACATCTTAAAGTAATCAAGTTTTAAACATTGTCGCTCTATTATCTATCATCAGAATAGAAGCACATCTTCTGAATTCTGCACAGAAGACAATATATATGTTTTTGTACTAAACATAATGTGTTTAATATGAAAACATTGAAGTAGGTGCTGTGCTGTATAGAAGAGATTCCATGTGCTAACTCTGAGTTATCTTTTTAACGAAAAAGTTTTTTGGAAGCTTTTGCATGAGAAATGATGTAATTTGAGGAAATATATATAGCAGATTTGTACATTTGGCACAACTGAAGATTCTTTCTTTCTTTTTTAATACACACATTTTAAATATGTGCACACAGCATATTTTCCAGCATACAAAAATTGATGCAGTTAAATAAAGCAGGACATTAGTTCAGATATATATATAGAGAGAATTGTGAAGGCATGCAATGACTTTTTGCATTTTGGGAAATAGTGCCTTATTTGATTTCAAATTTCCTTTTGAGAATTGGAAGTCTAGTAAACCAGAAGACAGTTTGGGCAGCAAAACTTTAAAATAGCTTGCAGTGCCATGTATCAGGAAGTGGCATGGCAGGAACTTAATCACTAAAATTACATCCAGCCTTCAAAATGCATTCCTATCCATTCTGTGTAAATGGTGAGAAGTCAGCTTTGCAGGGGGGCCCTTAAATTCCAAAGCAAGACTATAATTAGTCGTAATAATACCCAAAGTAACTTTGCTGCTATCATTCTCAGCAGGCAAACAATTATAGTGCAGTGGTGTAACGAGACAGCCATGCTGTAAATACAGAACAATCATTGGAAATATATGTCCCGTAATCCAAATACATCTCAAATTAAACAAAATTTGTTTTCTACTTGCTGTTCCTGACATAAATGCTATTGTTTGGATTTTTTTTTAAAAAAAGTCATATAAATATAGCTCTGTTTAATGGGCTATATAGAGCCTAATGGGAAGTTGAATTTGCACGGATGTTCCATGATTAACTTGAAGCGTGATGCATGGAGATAACTAGAATTCTGTGACAATCTTGTTTCTTTATGCGACCAAAAAGTTACATAGCATGTGTAGAGTTGTGAACATTATATATTAGTAAAGCGGGATCATTTACACATTAATCTGGGTAATTAGTTTTATTAATTAAACCCACCATTCCTAAACATTCATGTCTCACAACAAATGCAACTAAGCTCACACTATATGAAAAGAAAACAGTATTTGTAGTCTTACAATCTCTTAGTTTGTATATTCTAAACCTGCTGCAGTACCTTTTAATCTGATGGTTGCCTTTTTTTCCCTTTCTTATTAATGTGGTTTTATTTTTCTAAGGTGCTCTAGCATCATTCAAACTCTGCCAACAAAAGACTGGCAGGATGGATGTGAAGAAAAGAGAAAAAATGTATTTATTATTGAGCAATTGCAAGTATTGCATGAATGAGGTGATCTTATCAGTTCCAGTTTCAAGTTGGTAAAGATTGTTCATTACAGCAGGGGACTAAACTTTTTTATAAATGGACTATTTGATGTCTCTTAACCTACTACTATATATATCTTCTTTGGGCCCTTTCAAGTATTCAATTTTCTAAATAACTGAAAGAGCCTGTGACTGGGGAGAGATGAGACAGTTTGAGAGCAAGTCTCCAAAACTGGTAGGGGCTTCTAATCTTTCCATAGTCCATAGTTTATAGTTTATACTTAATAGTTTTGTTACTATATCTTCCTTTTTATGTAGTTAGCCAACCATTAGGATGTAAATTAAACAAATTCAAAAACGAAATGAGAACTAAAAAGTGATATAACATCTGAAACATGTCTAGCCACAAAGCAGGTACAAGTAGATTTCTCCAGCTTTATGCATCTTTTAAATCGAGCCTCCTAGGGTCATTCAAGGCATATCTATGTTAACAGAGGAAGAGCTATAGGATGAGGGAGTTTTGGTGTGCAGAAAAGGTGCATTCCCTTTTACTTCATCCAAAGACCAAATAAAGGTCACAACATTTTGATGGTAAACATTGGGTTTGAGCAAAACGATTTGGGGTGCTCTAAGGCCCTGGGATCTGCACATATGCCTCCTCACTGCCATACAGTAACTAAGGACCATGGAACAATTGAAGAAAACCACTTGTGATTAGCCTTCTGCCATCTCGTATCCTGTACAGGTGTGTGGATTACATATTATAGAATTCCTAGACAGTTGCTCTAATCCTTAGCAATGTTGTATGAAATCTATGAAAATAAATGTATTCCACAAGTTCCTTCATCTTGTTTAATCAGTATATTGTACTGATGGTTCATGTTTGTTAACTCTACAAACAAACAAAAATAGACATCTTTGAAATTATTTAGAAGAACAATGTTTTATTAAAATTCTCTTGAATGGTCAAATTATGGAGTTAATTTCAAGTATTGTCAATAATGACTAATGGTTATGGATAGATGCCCTTTGATATATTAATTGAATTCAGTTTCAGTTAGTTTGATGGTTCCTTATGGATGTTAAAAAGGACAGCTTAATTAATTGGGCCTTCAACTAAAAAGGCCTTTTCTCATTATTTTTGTTGTTTTATTTGCAAACAGACACCACTACAGACAGTAAGACATGACAGGCTTTTTCTTTCTAAGTGCCAACAACTTCAGTGCATCAGCTTCCCATTCAGAGCATGCATAGCAAGGAAATTAACTGCACATAGCTAAACAGCATTTCCTCAAATATAATTGTAAATATATTTAGTACAATAGAGAAAATGTAAAAAAAAAATATGTCAGCACTCTATGCATTTTGGGGAACACTAAGACCAGTGCAAGGCCAAGAACAAGTAGAATGTAAAGAAGATGTATAATTCCAGATATACCTCCTTTGTATTTGATCTCTCAGTAGTGACACTGAGACACTGAGTTTATGGGAACCATGGAGCCATCTTAAGTAGGTTGCAGTTTTGCAGGTTTGAGGTATACACATCAGATGTTGTTGTACATTAGATCTGATTTTTGCCTTGGGGCAGTGGCAGCATAATCTGATGCTACTATCACTCTCTGATTGCTTTTTGTCTTGCTTGTGCTATTCTTTGTTCCCCCACCCCTTTCAAGAATGTGATTAGCGTCAAGCACCAATCCCACATTGCTGCATGGTGTTCTAATCTGGAAGGTGAAGCTCCAGAAGAAATGTCTGTTGGAGAAAGATAAAGAACAAATCTGACTGAGTACAGGTATGTTTTCAATTGTAGTGGTAAGAGCTATGAAATATTCCTCCTGGCTTGTTGAGATTACTCAAGAGGTAATATTTGGTTGAATTCATGCAGTGGTGGCTGCTTTCTTGAAGAGAAGGTAATTCTGCTATTCTTAAGGGATACTTTTTCCTCAAGAAGCCATATAGCTATTCTGGAGAACTTTGTCCAAAGTCTACTCTTCTTTTGGGAAAGTTGTGGAGAAGGTTGAGCTACATCTCCAGAGGGCCTTGAATGAAACATGATCTGGACACATTTCAATTGGATTTTAGATTGGGATATTATTATGGACAGTGCTGATTGTAGTTTTTGGCAGATCTGGGAGGGTGATGGTATAGCCATCCAGTTCTCTTTGATTTATCAGCAGCTTTTCATGTCATTAATTATGGTATCCTTCTAAACTGAGTATGGAGATTAGGAGGCATCATATATCATCATTCTCTTCCTTTTTGGTTGATTGGTTCCAATTATAGGATGGAGGTTTTGCCCAGGGTCCCTCGTGTGTGATGCCTTAGGATTCAACACTCTTGCCTCTTCTATTTGATATATATGTGAAATCATTGGTCATCTTTCAGTTTGCTGTTGGTATGAACATTATGCTGATGGTACCCACTTATATGTTTCGATTCTAGGCTACCCAAGTGATGCTCTCAATATGTTGTTTTGATGCCCAGTGGCTGTGAGGATCTAGCAAGATTGAGTGGTTAAAGATATTTGGGCTCCTTGATTTCAGATATTTTCTATCTTTAGTCCTGTGTACAATCACAGTTTCTGTTTGAGAAGCAGATAGCAGCAGTGGTCAAGAAGGCCTTTGTACAAATTCATCTTGTGCACTAATTGCACTCCATCCTAGATTGGAAGATTCTCTAGATGGTAACTCATGCCTTATTAACCTCATGAGTATCTATTTCTAGATGACACAGAAGTTAGAAATGATCTGGAATGTAGCTGTGCAGGCAATAATGCACATGCTTTGGTATGCTTGTGTGATACCTACTGCTCTGTGAACTGTACTGGCTACCATATCATATGGATGGTGACTACCTTGAAAGCTCTTCATGGCATAGAATCTGGTTACTTAAGTGATTCCTATCTCTGTTGGTTTCTGCTCATGTACACAATTGGGCATACTAAAAATGTTCTATTTGACTAAACAATATAATGTATGAGGTCCCAAGAATCTATGGGGACCTCTTCTATAATGTTGGCCTATTCTTTGGAACAACATCTCTCCAGAGATTCATATGACCCCCATCCTGAAGATATAAAAGAAGTTCTGAAATTCTGGATGTTTCTCTGGTATTTGGATTAAAATGGCTGCTGAGTCCCTATAGAACTTTATTTGCTTGAGGACCTTTGATTTCAGAAAAGTGAAACAAGCTTTCATTTGCAAAATCTAAACAAATTTTTTTATAATTTGTTTTCTGAGGTTTTCGCGGGTCTTTGTATGTAGGTCTTTGGTTCTTCGGGTTTTCTCCCACGTAGAATTTGAAGTGTCTTGGCGACGTTTCGACGAAGTCCCATTCGTCATCTTCAGGTCGGTGCTTTCAGCTTCGTGCTTCTAGGAGCAATGTGTGACTGTAGCTGTTTCTTCCTTTTAACTGCCAGTGGGGGTTTGAACTGATTGGCTGGGAGCTCAACTGTGTTCTGATTGGGTGAAGGTGTGTTCTGATTGGTTAGGGGCTTGGCTGTGCTCTGATTGGATGGGGGCTTGGCTGTGCTCTGATTGTATGGGGGAGTGTTCTGTTTGGGTGGGGGCTTTGTTGTGCTCAAGTTAGTCTGAGTTACAGGAGGATTAGAGATGGTGAGCTGCATAGCTGTTTGGCTTTGCGTTCGTGGTCGTACCTCATCTTCATGGTGGGTGTCAGTTTGTTTCATGTATGGATTGGAGGGGTTTAAGGTAGCTAATGATGCAGCTGTGGTCTGGCTTCTGGTTTGTGGTCGTGCCTCCTCATCAGTGTGGGTTTGGGTTTGCTTTTTGCCTGGATGTGTGGTGGTGACATCCTGTGTGGTTTTCATGAGTGTGGGTCTGGTGTCATTCTTTGTGTTATGGACTCGTTTGTCAATAAGGGCGGGTTTCCAAATGGCTGGTAGGCAGGAGGTATCATCTCGTTTGTTCATGCTGTGAGGGCATTTTTCTATCTCGATGGCTTCTCTGATTATTCTGTTATTAAAGTGTTCAGTTTTGGCAATAGTTCTGGTCTTTTTGAAGTCAATTTCATGTCCTGTGGCTTTAAGGTGTTGAACCAGGGAAGAAGTTGGTTCCTCTTTTTTGACTGAGTTTTTGTGTTCTTCAATGCGTGCACTTATTCTTCTGTTGGTTTGTCCGATGTATGTGGTGGAGCAAGCAGTACATGGGATTTCATATACTCCTTGATTTTCTAACTCAATTTTGTCTTTGGGGTTTCTTAGGATGGTGGATATTTTTCTCTTTGTGCAGAATGCTGTTTTGATGTTATGTTTGTGCAGGATCTTGCTGATTCTGTCTGTGGTGCCTTTTATGTATGGGAGGAGGGCTTTGCCGTTTTCTTGTTCTCTGTCTTGGATTTTAGTGGGAGTTTCTTTTTGGATTAAGTTGGAAATCTTATTTCTTTGGAATCCGTTGGATGTTAGTACATTAGTGAGAGTGTGTAGTTCGATTTTTAGGTGTTGTTCGTCAGCTAGGCATTTGGTTCTGGAGATGAGTGTCTTGGCTACGGAGTTGATCTGTGCTGGGTGGTGGTGTGAGAGTGCGTGCAGATAGCGGTTTGTGTGTGTTTTCTTCTAGTAGATGGTGTGTCCTAGGGAGCCATTGGATTTCTTGTAGATAAGACATCCAGGAAGGGAAGTTGGTTGTTAGCTTCTGTTTCCATGGTGAACTGTATTTTGGGGTGTAGGCTGTTGAGGTGTGTGAGGAAGTTGTCCAGTTTTTCTTTCCCATGTGGCCAGATTACGAAGGTGTCATCTATGTATCTGAGCCAGAGTTTGGGTTTGTGATCAGATTTTTCTAGGGCTTGGGTTTCAAAGTGTTCCATGTAGAGGTTTGCAATGACAGGTGAGAGGGGTGATCCCATGGGTGCTCCTTCTATTTGTTTGTATTTTTGTCCGTTATAGATGAAGTATGTGTTGGATAGACAGTGGTTGGTCAGATCTAGGATGTTTTTGGGGGGGTTATATTTGTTTTGGATATCTGTTAAGGCTTCTTTGATTGGCACTTGGGTGAAGAGGGATATGACATCGAAGCTAACGAGTAGGTCGCTGGGCTGTAAGTTTTGTTCCTTTATGATCTCTATGAACTGGAATGAGTTTTTTACGTGTGAGGTGATGGATTCTGCATAGGGCTGTAGTTGTTTGGCGAGAAATTTGTCTAGGTTTTGTAGAGGTGAGCCTATGGAGCTGACTATGGGTCTAAGTGGGGTTCCTTCTTTGTGTATCTTGGGGAGACCATAGAGCTTAGGGCATCTGGATGATTTCTCTCTGGGAATGATTCTTTGCTGGATTTCGTCGCTAATGGGGGAGGCTTTTATTTTGGATCTAGTGGTTTTTTCCAGGTAGGTGGTGGGATCTGTGTTTAGGGGTTTGTATGTGGAGTCTTGGAGTAGGTTGGTTAATTTGGTTTGGTAGTCAGATGTATTCATGACCACCGTGGCGTTGCCCTTGTCTGCTGGTAGGATTATTATGCTGGTGTCTTTTTTCAAGTTAAGTAGTGCTGTCTGCTCCTCTTTGGGTAAGTTGCTTTTGGGTGGCTTGCTGGTGCAGAGTATGTTGGTGATTTCGAGTCTGATTCTGTTAGCGTCGTCGGGGTTGATTTTGGTCAGGCTGGTTTGAACTCCGCATATAATGGTTTCAGTGGGGATGTGTTTGGGAGCGACTGCAAAGTTGAATCCTTTGGAAAGGACATTGGTTTCGGCTTTGGTGAGGATCCTATCTGAGATGTTATGCACTGTTTGTTTCATGTGTGGCTGTGAGGGAGGAGGGGTTTGTTTCTGGTGTTCTTGTAGTCTTCGGAGTTTGTTGGTGTGTGTGTCTGTCTTGAGGGTGGTCTGTGAACACAGCCGAGCTCCCAGCCAATCAGTTCAAACCCCCACTGGCAGTTAAAAGGAAGAAACAGTTGCAATCACACATTGCTGCTAGAAGCACGAAGCCGAAAGCACCAGCCTGAAGATGACGAATGTGACTTCATCGAAACGTTGCCAAGACACTTCAAATTCTACGTGGGAGAAAACCCGAAGAACCAAAGACCTACATACAAACACCCGCGAAATATATATATGTAGGTGTTTGGTTATTCGGTTTTTCTCCCGCATAGAAAAGTGAAATAAGCTTTCATTTGCAAAGTCTAAACAAAATTTTATATATATTTGTTTTCTGAGGTTTTCGCGGGTGTTTGTATGTAGGTCTTTGGTTCTTCGGTTTTTCTCCCACGTAGAATTTGAAGTGTCTTGGCGACGTTTCGACGAAGTCCCATTCGTCATCTTCAGGTCGGTGCTTTCAGCTTCGTGCTTCTAGGAGCAATGTGTGACTGTAGCTGTTTCTTCCTTTTAACTGCCAGTGGAGGTATGAACTGATTGGCTGGGAACTTGGCTGTGTTCTGATTGGGTGGAGGTGTGTTGTAATTGGTTAGGGGCTTGGCTGTGCTCTGATTGGATGGGGGTTGGCTGTGCTCTGATTGGATGGGGGAGTGTTCTGTTTGGGTGGGGGTTTTGTTGTGCTCAGGTTAGTCTGAGTAGCAGGGGGATTAGAGATGGTGAGCTGCATAGCTGTTTGGCTTCACGTTTGTGGTCGTGCCTCATCTTCATGGTGGGTGTCAGTTGCTTCATGTATGGATTGGAGGGGTTTAAAGTGGCTAATGATGCAGCTGTGGTCTGGCTTCTGGTTTGTGGTCATGCCTCATCATCGGTGTGGGTTTGGGTTTGCTTTTTGCGTGGATGTGTGGTGGTGACATCCTGTGTGGTTTTCATGAGTGTGGGTCTGGTGTCATTCTTTGTGTTAGGGACTTGTTTGTCAATAAGGGCGGGTTTCCAAATGGCTGGTAGGCAGGAGGTATCATCTCGTTTGTTCATGCTGTGTGGGCATTTTTCTATCTCGATGGCTTCTCTGATTATTCTGTTATTAAAGTGTTCAGTTTTGGCGATAGTTCTGGTCTTTTTGAAGTCAATTTCATGTCCTGTGGCTTTAAGGTGTTGAACCAGGGAAGAAGTTGGTTCCTCTTTTTTGACTGAGTTTTTGTGTTCTTCAATGTGTGCACTTATTCTTCTGTTGGTTTGTCCGATGTAT
Organism: Bothrops alternatus; assembly: GCA_034064705.1. Classification (NCBI taxonomy): domain Eukaryota; kingdom Metazoa; phylum Chordata; class Lepidosauria; order Squamata; family Viperidae; genus Bothrops; species Bothrops alternatus. The sequence goes on along the minus strand of JARGCV010000007.1, from coordinate 39,134,719 downwards.
GTGGTGGAGCAAGCAGTACAAGGGATTTCATATACTCCTTGATTTTCTAACTCAATTTTGTCTTTAGGGTTTCTTAGGATGGTGGATATTTTTCTCTTTGTGCAGAATGCTGTCTTGATGGTATGTTTGTAGAGGATCTTGTTGAAATCCCATGTACTGCTTGCCCCACCACATACATCGGACAAACCAACAGAAGAGTAACCAAAGACCTATATACAAACACCCACAAAAACCTCAGAAAACACACACACACACACACACACACATGTTTTAACTTAAAGCATTTCCTCTCTTTTGTTGTTCTGTTGTAGTTTATTTGTAAGATAGATTGCAAAAGCTGTCAGTATTCTCCTCGGGCTACAGATTGGTTGATTTGAAAAAGTTTGTTTCTGGGAATGTCAACCTTCAGCTTCTGTAGCAGACTGAGCAGCAGATGTCTTCTTACTGAATCATGCATATAGCCAAGAAAGAAAGATGAGACACTGCTCAATTAAAAAGCTGGTTCCTGTCATTGACTTCTCGTTTTCTCACCCAGTGGACCTAAGTATCAGAACAAGTAACCATGATCATTCATGAATAGCCAATGAGAATGAAATCTGTGTACAGCTTTATTGGGTTTTTAACTTCCCATGGCTTCCTTACATGAGTCCTGACTCATGTAAAGGTATTAATAATGGGATTAATAATGGGATTTTTACAGCCTACCATATATACCTATAATTATTAACACAGCATTCTTGCACACAAACCCCAAAGTTAAGTTAAATAAAATTATTTTTTTAAAAAAATATTTTTTAAAAAAGAATGTTTAAAGTCTCACAATATTGTCAGATCTCATTCATGGCAAGAACAACATATGCTCACAAAATGTGGTTATATCAAGAGATTTCCAACATATAAATAGTTATGTTTCGATATTTATTTCTCCATAGCCCAAAAGGGACTTGACCAAGTTCAAGGCATAGAACAATACAGATGGTCAGTACTAAAAAAATGTGGAAAAAACAGATGTTATATTACTATTTAGTTATTTCCACACACATTCTTGCAATACGACTCACCTAATGCTGGGTAGTACTTTGTTAGTCAGATTAGGAATTAAATAGTGAAGGCTCTGAAACCCAAACATGATTTGTATGGTTCTAACTCATTAGGCATTCTAATAAATTAAACCAAAGTCAGCTTTAGAATATAAGAAATTATATTCTATGTCCTTTATATTATTATTATAATATGTCCTTTATATTATTATTTTAGTATGAAGATTGACTTAGTTGAGTGTCAAAAGAATGCAAAGTTCTGAATGTAAAATAAAGTTTAATATTTTTTCTACTACAACTTCTGATCAGATAGTGGAAATCAATGTTCTTTATATGGATGCTGCAGAAATGGGGTATCTGTTCTGTTGCAGTGTTCTGTTGACAATGAAATCTTGAATAAAAATGTGATATTTCAGATTTGTCATTAAAATGTGCCTAGATATGAATTATCTTCTACCTAACACATATATTTGAAAACCAATAGAGTTTACTATGTGTAATTGGATTGGGACAGTTTATCTACTTTCGCATTTCAGTTGAAACATCTAATATATTATCAGTGACAATGTATGAAAAATTATATTGAAAGCTCTAATTTAGGGCATTTCTTTAAAGCTATACTTATTTCACTATAAGAAATTTCATCTTGCAGCTTGGGAATAGCATTTAGCAATATTTAAGCTTATATACCACTCCACAGTGCTTTATAGCCCTCTCTGGGTGGTTTACAATGTTGAAGCATTATTTACATATTGCCTTCAACAATCTGGGTCCTTATTTAGCTACCTCGGGAAGGATGGAAGGCTGAGTCAACCTTGAGCCCCGTCAGGATGGAATTCTGGGCTGTGGGTAGAATTTGCCTGTAATATTGCATTTTAATTACTGAGCCATCAAGATTAAGCATTGATAAATACTGTATGCTATATATTGAAGCAAGGGCCAGCAATGAGGCAGCATTTTCATAGTAAAATGTAAAATAATCTATTTTTATTGAGTGTAAAGATGTATCTTCTCTTTAAAAAATATTGACTGCAAATGGCATAATCATAGGATGGATTAAAATCACTGAAAATGGTTCTTCTTGCTAGTGTTTCGAAGATTCATGCATGTACTTAAGGGGAAAACTTCACAGAAAGAAGCAATCTTTCTTTTAAGACTTGTGAGAGCTAAATACAAATTTAAATTTAATTGGCCATCTGAGACTGCCTTTTGCTGCAAATGGCTAATCCTGTCATTGCCTTAATAACAATTGTTAGTTTAATGTAGTGGCTTTGAGCAAGTTCTCCTGTTACTAATGTGTAGAATAGATGCAGCATTACCCAAAAACTACCACATAAATGTGGCTTCTGTTTCGGCATCATATTGCATTCCAAACATCCTTCCCTGATAACAAATTATGCCATAATCATATCTCACATTTTACTTCTCTAAAATGTCAATCATGCCTACTGTTACAGTTGTCACTTTGGAATCTTTGTCCTGTCACTGTTGCTATTTATATTTTTACTATTCTATTTACACACTGTTGCTCATTATTACTTTCCACTATCAATAAATAATTGGATAAGATCTTGAATTGTTAAACCTACTGTACCTGCAAAATTGATTCTCTACAAGTCCAAAGTCCCAATATGACATATAGGCTAACTAAGGTTTCTAAGTGTTTATATGTGTATTTGAAGGCCTTGAACCAGATATAGTTTCAGATTAAAGTTTATTTAAACAGCTGCAGCCTTGTCTGTTCTTCATCTTCTGCTGATTCTTTGTTTACAGCTATGACCTTTCATTCCTCTTGAAAAGAACTCTTTCCCTAAACAGACTTTTCTTCTAAGTGGGCTCTCTAGTGGCCAATTAGATATTCCTGTGAGTTCTGAAATATTGGACTCTTCACTGCAAGTGTTCTGAGGTGTTACATGATAAACGATGAGCCTCAGGAGGCTTGACTGTGAAACTGAAGTAATTTTTGGATGCCTTTGGCTTGGCTTCCATGGAATGGGAATCTTTTGGGCATTGTTTTTTCAGCATCTCATTTAAGGGCCTTCCATACAATTAAGAAGACGCCTTCTTCAAAAGAGGATTTTTGGATTTTAGTCATGCTGGATAATGTTCACTTTACTATTCCAAAACCTGAAACATTTTACATGTCATACTTTGTGATTCCAAATATAGTTTTTATCTGAAGTACTTTCCAAATGTTAAATACAGGTGGCCCTCAAATTACTTGAAGTTCATTTAGTGATCATTTGAAGTTACAACAGCACTGAAAAAGTGACTTATGAACATTTTTCACACTTACCACCATTGCAGCATCCCCATGGTCAGCTGATCAAAATTCAGGACACTTGGCAACTGACTCATATTTATGACAATTGCAGCGTCCTGTGGTTATGTGATCACTTTTTGCAGCCTTCTGACAAAGTTAAATAATTTAACAACTACAGTGATTCGCTTAACAATTGTGGCAAGAAAAGCTGTAAAATGAGGCAAAATTCACTTAACAATGATCTCACTTAGCAACAGAAATTTGGGGCTCAATTGTGGTCGTAAATCAACAATCACCTGTGTTGATACTTTGATGATTCTGGAATACCTTCCTTTGCTGATATATGAATTTTTTTTAACATGTGCTGATTTAAAATACAAAAGATAGATAAACTATGGGTTATGCAACATTTTGAGGACCAGAGTTGTCTAGCATTCTGCAAAGTTTGGGGATAACATCCTAACATGACTGGGCACAAAAGTGAATATTTTGAAGTGCTAGTGAGGGTGATCATATGCTTAGCAATGCTTTGCTAAAAACAGAATGTTTTACTTCCATTTTTGTTCATTCATTGTGATAATTATGAGACCATTCTTACAGCTAATGAAGCTGTCCCAACCTTTGCAACTAGCCATCTACATGGTTTTGTTTCTAGAAAACTAAATTTATAAACCTGCCAACAAGCATGCTGAGGAGATATGGATCTATTGGATCTTTGTTCTATCCTTCTCCTGTACTACCTCTTCCACCTTAAGCCAAAATTTTAGAATTAGGATGACTAAGGAAGGGAAAGGTATGGATGTATGCATGAGAGACTTGAGAGCATAATGGTGGGTCATCACAAGCATAGCAGTCTCATGAATATTGTCTTCTCACTACAGAATTTAAATTGTGTTCATTTATTCAGCTATGTGTCCTCTAACATAATGGTTCTTAACCTGGGTGATATCGCCCCCCCAGGGAGCGATTTTGTTTTTCAGGAGGGCAATGGAACGAAAAGGGCGATGTGGGACCGAAGGAATGAAAAGGAGGCAATATGGGGGCGATATGGGGGCGATGAAATGAGAAGTTTTGGGGACACTTTTGAGACTTTTTCGTACAGTGAATCGTTGTATATCTGTCGTACAAAAACATCAGATCACTCGCTATTAGTGGATTGAATTGTATTTTCAAATGTTCCTCCAGAAAGCTTCAGTACAGACCGCCGTACATATGTGAATACGCATCGCTTATCTTCATGCGTGTTGCGCAGCAGCCTCTACCCATACAGTGGCGTGCCATTGGCCAGAATATGGGAGATATGAAAAAAAGACTGGAAATAAATTATTTGCATCGATATGTCCTGATGACAATTTTAAAGAAAACAAAAAAGTGTTTGCATAAATTGAAGAATTATTTCCTATGTTGTGATTGGGAGGTTATGTTGGGGGAGGGGGTGATGACAACTTCCTCATTGGCTCAAGGGGGCGATTCGTTCAAAAAGGTTAAGAATCACTGCTCTAACACAAGTCACAAATCTAACATTTTGTAACCCCTCCTTTATCTGATCCATCAGACCGAACTCAATATGCGATGGTTGCAGTATTTTGAATTATAGGTAGTCCTTGACTTACAACAATTTGTTTGGTGACTGTTCATAGTTATAACGGGACTGAAAAAAGACTTTGACCTTTTTCACACTTATAACCATTGCTTGCAGCACTATGATCGTGCAATCAAAATTCAGACACTCAGCAACTGACAGTTGCAATGTTCCGTGGTCATGGGATCACCTTTTCCAATCTTTTGACAAACAAAGTCAATGGGGAAATCAGATTCACTTAACAACTGTATTACTATCTTAACAACTGCAGTGCTTCATTTAACAACTCTGGCACAAAGGTCGTAATATGGAGAAAAACTCACATAACAACTAACTGTCTCATTTAGCAACAGACATTTTGGGCTCAATTGTCATAAGTCAAAGACTAAGTCAAAGAGAACATTTTTATTTTTGCTGACACAAAAATAATATATATATTATGCCAGGTAGGTAAAAAGGGAATCTAGTTTTCTGATTGACATCTCTAGTTTTAACAGGCCTTCCAATTTTCTTTTTATCTCTCAAGCTGTAAAAGGAATGGATCTCAAACTGATTTAATGATTTTGTGTTCTTTGCCAATTGTGTTTGCCAAGTGTAGTAACTGCAACATTTGAAGGCACTGAGGATTTGGTTAATGTGTTTTGCTTGTATGACTTCTTTCAGTCCTTCTTGCAAACCAAATTCTTAAATCTAATTTGCACAACAATCTATTTTTGTAAAACAATTTATGCTGTTTATGTTTACCTTTAATCTAATTTGAGGATTAGAAACAGACTCCAATTTTGGCTCCACTAATATTTAATTTCAGAGTTACTCTAAGGTCAGTATGGAGCTTTCAGTATCTGACTTGGTGTTACATACACAAAGGGTTAACTCCATGATTGTACAGATACTTCTTCAAACAAAGAATGTCCCTTTGTTATCTTCACTACCAGATCTGTTCTAGAGATGTACCACAAGCAATAAAGAGGACAAGGGACTTGGAAATAAATTATACAGCTGATGAATGCCTCTCTGCTAGTCAGAGCTACTAGCTAGATATAATCTACAATATTGTACTGATGCATTGGTTTCAGTAAAAAAAAAAGTGTCATCTTCTATTCATTCATGCTTTTAAGGCTGAATGAAAATTGATTAGAACTTTCTTCTCAGCCCATCAATTTTATACTTTCTCTGATTTTGTGTGAACTATAATTTTTTTAAATCCTTATGTTCTGTTTTTAATATAAACATCCTTAACCCTAATATCTATTTTTTTCTCAAATTGTTCCACAGGAAGTCTCCATCTTCTTCCATTCATTTTCTTTCCATTAAAAAAAACTTTTAAGTGTTATTTCATTTTAATAGGGGAAAACAAGTACAGAAATTAGGATATGCTATCAGATTTATTTGATTCATTCATGATGATGCAAGTATATTTGCAAAAAAGAGCACTGTAATAACTTAGTGCTTTTATCAGATAGTCCCCAGTGAGTTTTCCGGGTCTCTTTTATATGTATTCTGCTTCTTTATTTACTTATTCAATGTATCTTTATCCTATGATTGAATCCCAAACTATCACAAGAATGCCTATCAATTAAAAAACAATCTATGTTAAAAATATAAAACAGCAGAATTATACAGAATGTAATAAAGTTAGAATAGAATAAACGAAAAAAATTAAAAATAAATTGACCATGGTATTAAAAAATATCTAGGCAAAAAACAGCTTAACTAACACCTAACAAAACCAATCCCAACAGTATCTTGCTACTGCACGTTAGGTCAAAGTAGTATCTGGTCAGGAGACCATGGGGAAATTCCAAGACTGGGAAATTTTTAAGAAAGGAAAAGGTAATGACAAGCTATTTCCATTCTGTTTCCAGGAAAAGAAATAACCATCTGGATTTGCCCATAATTTGAACTCAGTTTGAAGTCAGCTTTCCTTTACCAACATAAAAGCCAACCTATCAGCATACATCTAACCTAATGAGACTCAAATAATTATTTCCAAAGAATCTTTTGTGATAGAACAGGCAACAGGTCTTTTTTTCCCCTACCTTAAAGCCATTCAAAGAAAAAAAAAACCTCATCAGAAAATCATGCAAAATAAATTTGTTTTAACTAAAATAGCAATTCACTTGGAAGAGGTAGCACCAGCTGTTGCTACTGTACCAATTACTTTCAATAATGTTTATTATGGCAGAAAAATATTTGTGCATCCTTAGGGCAAATTAGAACACGATGGAGGTAGATGGTAATTAAGACTTCCATTGGTATGACAAAAGAATGATTTACAAACTTTCATTTCTGTGTTCAGAATTATCTCCTGATCTTTTGACTGCTTTATTGCTCTACTTATATGCGGAACACTTATATTGTTCTTCTTCCTTTAAATCACCACCTTGTTTTCACTTGAATTAGGAAGAGGAGAACCCCCCTCCTTCTTCAGAAAGAGAACAGCTTCTTAAACAGGTTGAAAAAGCTATAAAACCAAATAAAAAGTAATAAAGAAAGGAAACCAATGTGAAGTTGTCTCCTTTTTTAAAAATAATTTCACAGAGTTATACACCTTTATGCAGATATACATTTTCTGGAGGTGAACTACAGATTTGATATTTTAGATCAGAAAATGGACAACAATCTTGGTTGATTCAGTGACATGAAATTACATCCACTTAATTTGAAAATGCTAATAAAGTGCCATGGATGTGGAAACAGTTTTGAAATAAAAGTATATGGAATAAAATAATCCAATTGCAAAGTATAGAGGATCATTTATGATTTTAGAATACAACATGAGTAAGATAACAAACTCTGGGAAAAAATTATACTAAGATTTCTTATTACTGCCAAAGTATTAACTTGAAATCAGAGCTACAGTACTTAACTATAATTTCAATTTTCATTTCTATTCTGAACAAAACCTAGTTCTATTTTCTTGCAATATTTTTGAGATATAGACAATGGCACCATATTCTGCATACTGTATATCTCAACAAATAGGATTTTTAAAAGTGAAAGTAAAGAAGATAATTCAATTTCTAGATCTACCTCTACAAATCATTTAGTAAAGCTAGCAGCTGCATGGAATAGGATTTTTTTTCTCTTTTGGGGTGAATCTATGAATTCTGCTGTGGAAGAGCAGAGGAAAAATTGTGATGTTTTGGATTATCTGAAATGAAAAGGTAGCAGTCTTGTTGAACACATAATTTTTTTTATTTTGTATTTTGATAACAGATTAACTAACTTGATTTAGGGCATGTAACTGTACAGCATTTTTAGTGTATTTCATCCTGAAGTACTAGGAATTGTAGATCTTATTTTTTAGTTTAACTTTATAATTTTCTTTTTTGAAATAGTTTTCTATCTGTAATTTAATTTTATTTATTTATTCTTTTACATTTTTATTTAATTTTTAAATTGACTGTTTTTATTTGACTTATGGAAATATAGCTTTGTCAATTTGAAGTTGTTTTATATACAATTCTAGTTACAGAACTTCAGGGAATATAAAAAAAGGTTTTACACATTCTTCAAAAAGGAAACAAATATTAAGTTGGGCAACTTAAAAAATGGTAGTTATTTTTAACAAGACACATTATTTACATTTATAAGGTAAGATAGTCAAACATACATTATAGGTAGCCCTCAAGTTACGAATTTAATGGAGTCTGCCCATTCTATTCATAGCTTGAGTATTCGTAGAAGTCAATCTCATACCTTGAACATGATTCACTCAGCTTTCTCCCACCCATTTGCTAATTTAATATATGGGCAAATGTGTGGCTTGTTAAATGAACATGAGGTATCTCAGGGTGGGGAAGGCCATGGGGAACGTAGTTATGGAACAGGCCATCTTCAGACCACCTAAGGCCTCCACTGACCCACTGAAATACCTCATGCTCCCTCCCATGGGGGCCCACAATTGCTCTCCCCCATACTTCTACATTGGGTCACTTACCTTGTGAAGATCTGTCTCCTCTCCAGCTTCTCTGTTTCTTTCTCTACTCCTGGCAAGAGCAGAGGGAAGCCTCTGAGGTTCAGAAGGACCTCTGGAAGCATGTGGCTACTGCCGACAGCCTGTGTTCTAGGCCTTGGAAGCTTGAAGGAGGCCTCCAATGCCCAGGACGGGCCTTTGGAGCTCCACTGAAGCATCCCCTGGTGTCATTTCTGGGTGGCAGCCCAGAAAAGGCCTCTGCTGCCAGGATCGTACCTTCGGAGCCCCACTGAAGATGTCCAGCATCATTTCTGGGTGGCAGTGGCCTGGAAAAAACCTCTGACACCTGGATTTGGCCTTCGGAGCCTCACTGAAGCATTCCACGGCATCCTTTCTGAGAATCAGAGGCCTTTTCTGCCCAGAACAGAGGCTGTGGGCAGTATTCATGTGCTTCCGGAGGTCCATTCTGGGCCTCGGATGCTTGGGGGAGGCCTCCAAGGCCCAGAACAAAGGCTGGAGGAGGCTTTTGCATGCCTCCAGGGATCCATTCTCTCCCGGCTTCCATTCTTTTCTCTGTTGCAGAGAACAGAGGCCTAAACTACTGTGAGATCATGTGAGATCAGTAGCCATTGATCTCGGGCCATTAATCTTGTGTGATATTGCATTACTTTAGCCCTCTATTTTCTGAGAATGCACCGAAGAAAGCAGCGAAATAGCCAAAACAGTGAAGGATATCTCGATCTTGCAAGGTGAGTATCCATAAGCCTAGTGCTGCAACATGTGGCTCTTTCAGCCTTCTACTATGGCTCCCAGTCCTCCTCCACCATTCGCAGAGAGAGAGAGAGAGACAGAAACAGAAAGAGGCACTTGAGCTTCCCTTCTCTCTCTCTCTCTCTCTCTCTCTCTCTCTCTCTCTCTCTCTCTCTCTCTCCCATTTTCTGCTCACCTGGCCAGCTGGGCTCACACTGTTTTCTGACAAGCTGGGTGGGCTCCCTGCCCTTTCTGCATCTCTGCAGGAAGCAGCAGAAAGCAGCATATCTCTCTCTCTCTCTCTCTCTCTCTCTCTCTCTCTCTCTCTCTCTCTCTCTCTCTCACACACACACACACACACACACACACACACACACACACACACACACAAACAATCACTTTTACTTACTTAGTGGGGGAAGCGGACTGGCAGACCAAGGGCAGGAGAGAGCCAGCCCAATAAGAATATGTGTCTGCTTGTTGGAGAACAGCGTGAGGCCAGCTGTCCAGGTGAGCAGAAGATCAGAGAGAGGGAGGGAAGGGGAGAGAGAGGAAAGAGAGAGGGGGGAAGAGACAGAGAGAGAGGGACAGGAAACAGAGAGAGAGAGAGAGAGGGAGAGAGAAAGAAAGAGAAAGAGAAGGAGAGAGAGGGAGGGAGAGGGAGAGGGAGAGAGATAGAAAGAGAGAGAAAGAGGGAGAGGAAGAGAGATAGAGAAAGAAAGAGGGAGAGAGAGAAAAAAGAGAGATGGAGAGGAAAGAGAGAGAAGAGAAAGAAAGAGGGGGAGAGGAAAGAGAGAAAGAGAGAGAGGGAGAGGAAAGAGGAAAGAGGAAGAGAAAGAGAGAAAGAGGGAGAGGAAAGAGAAAGACAGAGAAAGAGAAAGAAAAAGGGAGAGGGAGAAAGAGACAGAGACTTACTGGACTTTTATTAAAGAACGTTTAATCCAATATTTTGATTTTTTAAAATTAAGAGATGAGGTATTGGGATAATTATGCTGTATTTAAAGATAGTAGATAAGCTAGTAAAATTGTTTTCACCTGTTGGGATGAAGGAGAAAGGTTTTTTTCCCCTCTTTCTCCGGCATAAAAATTTGTTTTCTTTGTAGCAGTTCATTGATTTCATAAATGCAACACACTATAGTTTTTTATACATAACATAGAAAAACAGGCATTGCTGAAAGAAAATCAACATGGTTTCTGCAAAGGCAAATCATGTCTTACTAACTTGTTAGAATTCTTTGAGGGTGTAAATAAATACATAGATAAAGGGGCCCCAGTTGATATTGTATATCTTGACTTTCAAAAGGCTTTTGACAAAGTCCCTCACCAAAGGCTCCTAAAAAAGCTCTCCAGCCACGGAATTAGAGGACAGGTCTTGTCCTGGATTGGTAACTGGCTAAATTGTAGGAAGCAAAGGGTGGCAATAAATGGACAATTCTCCGGATGGAAAGAAGTGAGAAGTGGTGTACCCCAAGGTTCAGTTTTGAGGCCTTTACTTTTTAATTTATTCATCAATGATCTGGATGTAGAAGTTAATAGTGAGGTAGCCAAGTTTGCTGATGACACTAAATTGTTCCGGGTTGTGAAAAGTGAAACTGATTGTCGGGAGCTCCAGAAGGATCTCTCGAAATTGTGTGAGTGGGCAACAAAGTGGCAAATGCATTTTAACCTAAACAAGTGCAAAGTTATGCACATCGGGGCAAAGAACCCCAATTATACTTACCAACTGATGGGGACCAAACTTTCTGAGACAACCCAAGAAAGGGATCTTGGGGTTTTGGTGGACAGCTCGATGAAGATGTCAACCCAATGCACAGCAGCAGTAAAAAAAAGCAAATTCCATGCTTGGCATGATTAGGAAGGGAATCGAAAATAAGTCAGCAAGTGTTGTATTGCCTCTGTACAAATCGATGGTGAGACCACACTTGGAGTACTGTGTACAGTTCTGGTCACCGCACCTCAAGAAGGATATAATGGAACTGGAAAAGGTGCAAAAAAGGGCAACAAGAATGATCAAGGAAATGGAGCGCCTCCCTTATGAAACCAGATTGCAACGCCTTGGTCTCTTCAGCCTTGTAAGACGGCGTTTAAGGGGTGACTTGATCGAAGTGTATAAAATCATGCATGGGATAGAAAATGTGGATAGAGAAAAATTCTTTTCTCTATCACACAATACCAGGACAAGGGGGCACTCCCTAAAGCTTATAGCTAAGAAAGTGAGGACAAATAAAGGGAAATATTTCTTCACCCAGAGGGTCGTTGATTTATGGAATTCACTTCCTGAAGGGGTCGTGACAGCTGTCAGCCTTGACAGCTTCAAGGCAGGGCTAGATAGATTCATGGATGCAAAGTGTATTGGTGGTTATTAAAACAGATGTCCATGTGCCGCCTCTATGTTGGTTGAGGCAGGCAGGATTCCCTTGAGTACCATTTGTTTGGGGGTCAAGGGAAAGGGAGGGTTTTGCCTTCTCTTTCTGCTCAAGATCCCCATGTACATTTGGTGGGCCACTGTGTGACACAGAATGCTGGACTCGATGGGCTTTGGCCTGATTCAGTATGGCTCTTCTTATGTTCTTATGTTCTTATGTAAAAAAGGATATATGCAGTGTTATCTTCATTTTAGATGTCAAAAGGGTTTTGTGGCTCCCAATGTTTTCTTTTCTCTTAAGGTTGCCGACCCCTGGCCTAGGGAGACCCGGGAGGGGGAGGGAGGAAATACCCAGGGTGAATGTTGCAGTGCCACTGCGGTCATTTGTAAAGGTGAACAACTGCTGTGGTGCAGCAACATTCATAATTTTGGGACTTTTTCATAAACACTGGGGGTGCTTATCGCATAACTCCAAACGATCACTAAGGGAATGTCCGTAACTCAGGGATTACCTGTAATGGGAATTCATCATTTCTTAGGAGTATAGTAACTTTAAGAAATACATGATTCAGAATTTTTTTAATTTGATGATTTAATATTTTAATATTCATATTTCAGTAACTCCTATGATAATAAAAATGCTTTATAAGGTGTTTTGTTTGCTATTTACTTTATCAAATCAAATAAATAAAGATAATTGGATCTTTTGTTATATCATAAGGGTGCATCAGTGAAATTTTACAATTTGAAAAATGCTATACTGAAACTTAATTTAGGAATATTCTTTAGGAATGTTCTTTATTGGCCAGGTGTGATTGGACACACAAGGAATTTGTCTTTGGTGCATAAGTTCTCAGTGTATATACAAACAACAAAGTGATAAGTCATATATCATAAGAGGCAATCATAAATCATAAGGTACAAACAACAAGTGATAAATCATAAGATATTAATAGGAGAAGGTAATAGGAAATTTGAGAAGATGAGAAAGATAATAGCAAAACAGCCCTACTACATAGATAAATATTTTTAGGCATAAGACAGTACTGTAGGAATGGGGGGGGGGGAAACTGCCTTTCTGTGTAGATGTTTTGGTGTCAATGGCCTATAGCAGGGGTGTCAAACTTGCAATGTTCCATTGCCGGCAATGGGGTGGGCGCAGTTTTGGCATGACACATTCAGCCCATGGGCCAGCAGTTTGACACCCCTGCCTTATAGCATCGTCTTGAGGAAAAAGTTGAACCAGTTCATGTCCAGGATGTGAGGGGTCTGTAGATATTTACTCAGCCCTCTTTCTGGCTAATGCAGTATACAGATCCTCAATGGAAGGCAGGCTGGTTACAATTGTTTTTTCTGCAGTCCTAACTATCTGTTGAAGTCTCTCTATGTCCTATTTGGTTGCTGTGTGAAACCAGACACTTATGGAGGTAGAAATGAGAGACTTGATAATTCCTCTGCAGAACTGTATTAGCAGATCCAGCAAATTTTGTTGCTATACAGAGATTTGTACACATTTTTCCCAACTCCCCATCAGACTGGTTCCTGACAAGAACTAATCCAAGGATTATTTTTTTTAACTATCTTAATCTTATCTGAACACCTAGATAATTGTAATGCAGATATTGCAGTATCTAATCATTTTTCATTACCTTAAGAAGCTGGCATTTATTTATAAAAGACTGGAAACTTTTATAGACTTTTTGCTGAACATTGATAGAAATTGATTTTGGGACTTATTGGTTAAAAATATTTATTTAGGAAAGAATAGAACTATGCAATATGGCAGGGTGGGGATGGTAATTGCTATGTTCTAACTGCTGGAAAGATCAGAAGTTACTTCTTTATATATTTTTCTTTTTCTTGCTTTTTTGTTATTATTCACTTTTTAAAAATCCTTTTATAATATTTTTATATTTCTATGTTTCTTTGTAAAATCTTTTAATAATTTATTTCATAAAAAGATGATATTTAAATATATTCTCATTCAAGAAACCATTTTTTATTAAACAGGTGAAACAAAATATTAAAGTTTTTTTTAAAATAAATAGATAAACTGAGAATGTAATGGTTATTTGCCATGCTTTTAGGAAATATATTCATGGTTGCATCATTGTACATGTTTTATAGAAAGAGAATAGGGCCACAGTAGCTCATGTGTTAGAATACTAAGTCAGAAGACCATTGAAAGGTCAACAGCTCAGATGTTCTAAACCCAAGAGTGCAAGCCACATACACAATGAGCTCCTGTCAATTTGTCTTAGCTCCTGCTTAGCAGTTTGAAAGTATGCAAATGCAAATAGATAAATAGGTACCAGTTTGATGGAAAAATACCGGAGATATGAAAGGAGCTCCCTTGGGTGTTCTCTGGTCAATGGTGACATCACCGGTAATCCTTTCAACTCGGAAGCACCTTAGTAGGTGCTCAGTTGGTGCTTCTGACACATATATAGTAATAGTACAGAAAGAGAAAAAATAAAAATCTGACAAAAAATGTATTTTTTCAGTGTTATAAAGTTGTAAGTCGACCGCCCTAGGAATTATACAAATTATACAAATGTTTTCTTTGTGCTAAACAAGAACTGAATTTTCCTGCATGTGCTCAGTAGAAATTCACTGAATTGCATAAAGCAGAGGTACTGGGTGGAGGAGAAAGTATTATTTTTACTATCAAGAATATGTAGGAGAATGTATACAGCTAATCATATAAATCAGCATTTTTAACATATTCAACTTTATAGTACTGAATCAAAGATTACTGAAGAAATTGATGCAACATAGCTCTACCAAAGTTTACATATACATAAGCTATTTATTTATTTAACTTTTTTTAGAACTATAGATACTATTAAATATCCTGTCTGATAGCTATTCAGTGAGTGGCAAAAGATAACTAGAAAATGCTTTTTTCTCCAATATGATCTAATGGTTAAGGTACCATGTTAGAAACCAGGAGACAGTGAATTCTCTCCTTAGACAAGAAAGATGGCTGAATAATTTTGGACCACTCTTTGATCTCCTTGCTGAATGTTTATGTCAGATTTTGATATCATATCTGGCAAATATAATATTTGATTATATTTCATGTGCAGTATTTCTTTATGAAAGGTCTCAGATAATACTAAATTATTAATTGATATTTTGGATACACATTAATAAAAACTGGAATCAACACAGATTGTTTCATTGCATTCCAGAACAAAAGATTTTTGATAATGTGTAGTGGTATTTACAGAGTGGCTCTGGCCAAATATGGATTTCTTTTCTGTTAATTGGATTCATATATGGAGCTCTAATCCTTTTGCCAATGTTATCACAAATGAAATTATTTCTTAGTCTATTAAGATGTGCAATGGAACTTGCCAATGTTTCCTTTATTTCTTCTTATATTTAATACAATATTGGAATCACTAGCCTCTCTTATTAAGAAGTTGAAGGCTCTTCTGGAATAAAAACAAAACTGGAATAGTTGAATGTAGCTATTATAAATTGATAATATTCTGTGTTTTTTTTAATGTTCTGAGAATAGCACCCCTTCTGGTCCAATAGAAAGGGAATATATGTTAGCTCTACCCTGTCATCTAAATGCAACTGTCATTGCAAAGTCTTTTAGAAAATTTATAAGTCCTCAGAAAAGGGCTATATAATCTATTGTATTTTTATTATTTGTTATTAAGAATTTTGAGAGGAAGGTTAAAAACTAACACAAACTAGTATACAGTAAAAAAACACAAAATAAGTACAAAAAAGAATGAAAAGAAATAGAAAGTAGCTTCCCATTTTCTTTGCAGCAAGTTTACAATAAGTGAAATTATAATATTGGTGACTTCCTTGTGGGAATCTGACAGGGAATATTGGAAACAACCTTCCTTCCTTCCTTCCTTCCTTCCTTCCTTCCTTCCTTCCTTCCTTCCTTCCTTCCTTCCTTTTCTCCCTCCCTCTATCCTTTTCTTCAACATTGGTGACAAATACAAATCCTCCTATAATAACCTTTGTTTCTGGGTAAGTTATCATCAATTCAGATATATAGTTTTCTAAGTTTTGCCATGCTTTGGTTTTGTTTTTTTTTAAATTGCATTGAAGGCAGAAAATAGAGCAGATCGCCAACTTCAATTCTTGGGATTTGTGCTTCACCACTCTGTGAAGCGTCACATGCCCAGAGGAGTTCAGAAGTAATTCTTTCTTTCTTTTTCTCCAGAAGTGCCCAATATATACCATCTGCCCTCAAGTTTTTTGAAGCTTATACCAGCCATTATACTGAGTCCAGATAAACCTAGGAATCAATTACCAGAACTTGGAAAGGATACAATAGAAATTCTTAAGAAAGCTATTCCAGGTAGCGAAATGCCTACCTTGAGGCTGGAGGCAGGACTTATCAAAGTCAGAACAAGGGCATGGTTATGCACAATTAAATATTGGTTCACTTTTAACCCCAAGGACTGACTGAACTAACATTACTTGATAAATATGATACATTCTGGAAATTCCAAATTGAGAAAAAATATGCAAATTAGGTTTTTCAAGAGAGATTCATGCCCATGGCAATAGTGATGCTTAAACAAAGGTTCCTTGATATAGAAGTACAGTCAGAATTATAGTCGGATTATAATAACCTCTTGTCAAGGGCACAAATGGGACATACGAATGCACATTTCAAAGCAGCATTCTACCTACATCAATTCACAAGCAATAAATTTCAATGTGCATTTAAACTACTGCAATTCAGTATTATGCCATCAGCAGAAAACTTTATAAAACATCATATGCAGAAAGGCTTTGCCCTTGTAATTGGTGAGACTTTGAAACACAAACTCATATTCTGTTATATTGTAATGTCTATCAAGACCTACACTAACACCTCTTCTAATTTCATTTCTCAGATGGACTGAAGAGTTCAATATGCACTTTTTACTAGCAGATAAGGACCCCAGCGTAGCCCTTGCTGTTGCAAAATTTGTTTTTGCAGCTTGCAAAATCCATATATTGCTGACAGCAAAATAGTGCAAGTGCAATTGTAGGGTCTGCTTTGCAGATTTTATTTCGTATGTTTTACTCAGTCTGGCTTGCTAACCTGTAATAAAGATTTTGAAATTGAAATATTAACAATTATGAATCTATTATCTTGATAAATATTAATATACTACAATACTTAGGTGAATTCTCAGGTTTTTCAGTTAATTGAAATAAGTTTCATATGTTTTCTATAGGATCTAATTTATCTGCGGCAGATAGTAAAAATAGGAATGCTACTTTTTACTCTAATTCTCTTGGAACAATGATCAGACATAAACTACATTGTTTGTAAATGTAACTATATCAAACTCTTTATCTGATATAAACAAATAGTTAAATGAACTTATCAGAAAAGATAAATGTTCCATGAGTAAGTATTATTTCAAAATTACTCACATACTTAGAGATATTCCAGTTTTAATACCTTTAAGATATTTATAGAGATCTGTAATTTATTAAGATATTTTCTATGTGAAGGACAAGCCCCTAAATTTTGTCTAAATGATAATTTTTCCTGATTTTCAGCTGTAACACAGCATAAGGCTATCATTGATTTCTGTTTATTCATGGAATTTAAGAGCTCAGTTGAAAAACTATTGTAGGCACAGATAAGTTCTTATCTGACCGTTTTGTTTTTCAGATAGTTCTCGACTTACAGCCATCTGTTTAGCAACTTTTCAAAGTTACAATGGCACTGAATACAGTGGCCTTCATCCCCATGGTAATGTCATTAAAATTTGGGGGCTTGGCAACTGGAATGTATTTATGATAGTGGCAATGTCTTAGGATCATGGGACTCTCTACAAGAATGCCGATGAACAGCTGTCTACAAGGAGTATAAAACCTTCCATTTCCCCACCATCCAATCAGAACTGAAGAAGCTTCTTGGATGAGAAGTGAAACATCTTCAAAGAAAAACAAGGAGGTCCAGTTGCCTCCTGGAGAAGCACCTTCGGGATGATCATGGGATTGCTATTTGTGATCTTGCCAGAACACTTCCTACCAGCAAAGTCACTGGAAAAAGGCAGATTTGTTTAAAGACCACATGATTCATTTAAAAACGGTGGTGTTTTGCGAAAAAGGTCATAAAATCAAGCTGACTTATTTAGCAATGCAAATTCTGGTTCCTATTGTCACTGCAAGTTGAGTATTACCCCTAATAACATGTATTTCGTTTCTTTCTTTTTTTAAAGTCTTATTTTATTTCCAGTATTAAGGGCACCGGGTATTTGCGGAAGATGTTATAGTATTATTTTCTTAGTTTCTTACTCCCCTTGGGATAATTCCAGTTTGAAAATGGCAAGTAAGTTTTTTCTGTTTTGAAAATTATTAACTAATGAGCTATTGGCATGTTTGATTTGGACTGTCTGAAACTGTGGAATGGCATTATACAGTCAATTAAAAAAACCTTTTGAATTCATAGTTCACAGGGGATGTATCAACAAGTTATTCTTTTATTATGGAAATTTAATATTTTCCTAAATGTACTGTCCTGGATTGATATTTATTGTCTCTCTGCTTATGAATTGACTCTATATGCTATAAGAGAAGGAAGACATATTATTCTGTGTGATCAAAGTTCAATGCTGTATTTAAAAACTGAGCACCTTTATTTATTAAATGTCCTTATTTTTCTTTTTTTTTCTGTTCGTCTGTTTTTCTCTGCTGTATTCTAATTCAGTACTTTTATTCCAAAACACTTAAAATTCTTGAAAAGTCAAGAAAGTCATGATTTAGATATTATAACTGATCATGATTGCTTTTTTAGACACTGCATTAAAAGAGATATTATTCCCCTATTAAAGAAATTAATATATATTTGTAAATTTGTAATTTACCCTTGTTTGAAAGACAATATTTTAACTAAAAATGAAGCAGTATTTCTTTTGTATTGACATCTTATAACAATAGAGCAGTATTCTTAAGTAATATATTTATTCTTTCAATTTTATAACAAAATACTATTATAAGATTTTATATATATATATATATATATATATATATATATATATATATATATATATTATTTATTTATTTATTTATTTATTTATTTATTTATTTATTTATTTGATTTCTATGCCGCCCTATTCCGGAGAACTCAGGGCGGCTCACAACACAGTAGAAATCAACATAAAAATACATATAAATATAAAACCTCTTAAATTTTTTTTTTTTTAAACCCAATCATTCAGCATACACACAGACATACACTGGCTTGGGGCAAGATGTTAACTACCCCAGGCCTGCCGGCAGAGGTGTGTTTTGAGTAATTTACGAAAGGCGGAGAGGGTGGGGGCGACACGGATCTCCGTGGGAAGTTGGTTCCAGAGGGCTGGGGCCGCAACAGAGAAGGCTCTTCCCCTAGGCCCTGCCAGGCGACACTGTCTGGCTGACGGGACCTGGAGAAGGCCAACTCTGTGGGCCCTAACTGGCCGCTGGGATTCATGGGGCAGCAGACGGTCCCGTAAGTAACCTGGTCCGATGCCATGTAGGGCTTTATAGGTGATAACTGTTGTGGGTGTCTCACGACTGGATGATGACATATCAGAGGGGGAGGAAGCACAAGCAGGCCCCTCTGGGTATTTCCCCCCCGGCAGCCGAATCAGATAATGAGGAGTTTTGTATGCATTCTGAATCAGACTCTCCAAATGATGAGTCAGATTTAGAGCAAGAAGAGAAATGGATTGATCCGAGGTTCCGAAGGTTTGATAAGCGAAGGTGTCAGTTAACTGGAAAAAGGAAGTAATGGGGGGAAGTGACGTATCGGACACTATATTAGAGGGGGGAAGTAGACTACGCCCTTGTTACGAGCAACGTTTATCAATGAGAGGTTTGGAAACTTTTGCAATGCTTTGAAAGTCTGATGTTTTGAAAACCTAGCGAAGGATAATGAGGTCTCGGACAATGTGATAAAGACAGAGTGAGTAATTGGGAGGTTTGGAAGGAGTTTGTTGTAATCTAAATGTAAATAATTAGTCTTGGATGTTTTGCCAGCAAAATGTCAGCAGTTTGCTTTGAAATGAATCCTTTTGAAATGTGTTTAATAAATCTCTTAAAGACATTTACGTAGCTTTTAATGAGCTGAGAGAGACCAGACATAACAATAACCAACACTTTGAATTGGGTTCGGAGACCAATTGGCAGCCAATGCAGCTCGCGGAGTGATGCCGAAATGTGGGCATTTCTGGGCAAGCCCAACACTGCTCGCGCGGCTGCATTCTGCATTACCTGAAGTCTCCGAACATTTTTCAAAGGTAGCCCCATGTAGAGAGCATTGCAGTAGTCGAGCCTCGAGGTGATAAGGGCATGAGTGACTGTGAGAAGAGACTCCCGGTCCAAATAGGGCCGCAACTGGTGCACCAGGCGAACCTGGGCAAATGTCCTCCTCGCCACAGCCGAAAAATGATGTTCCAAATTTAGCTGTGGATCGAGGAGGACGCCCAAGTTGCGGACCTTCTCCGAGGGGGTCAAAAGCTCCCCCCCAGGCTGATGGACGGATAGATTGAATTATCCTTGGGAGGCAGAACCCATAGCCACTCCGTCTTGTCGGGGTTGAGCTTGAGCCTGTTGGCACCCATCCAAACCCTAACAGCCTCCAGACATCGGCACATCACTTCCGCTGCTTCACTGAAATGACACGGGGTGGAGATGTAAAGCTGGGTATCATCAGCATACTGATGATATCTCACCCCGTGTTGTCGGATGATCTCACCCAGCGGTTTCATGTAGATATTAAACAGCAGAGGGGAGAGGACCGATCCCTGAGGGACCCCACAAGGGAGGAACCTAGGGGTCGACCTCTGACCCCCCGCCAACACCGACTGCGACCGACCAGTGAGGTAGGAGGTGAACCACTGCAAAACAGTGCCTCCAACCCCCAACCCCTCCAGTCGATGCAGAAGGATACCATGGTCAATGGTATCGAAAGCCGCTGAGAGGTCAAGTAGCACCAGGATAGTGGAAAATCCCTTATCCCGGGCCCGCCAGAGATCATCCGTCAGCGCGACCAAAGCAGTTTCCGTGGAGTAGCCGAGCCTGAATCCTGACTGTTGAGGGCCCAGATAATCAGCCTCATCCAAGGACCGTTGGAGCTGGAGTGACACCACCTTCTCAACAACCTTCCCTATAAAGGGAAGATTGGAGACAGGACGGTAGTTGTTTAATACAGCTGGGTCCAGGGAAGGCTTCTTGAGGAGGGGGCGCACAATTGCCTCCTTGCAGGGAGCCGGAAAGGACCCCTCCCTCAAAGAAGCGTTGACAATCTCCTGAACCCAGCCCCGCGTCACCTCCCTGCTGGCTGAAACCAGCCAGGAGGGGCACGGGTCCAATAAACAGGTGGTGGAACTCACAGCTCCAATGGCCTTGTCCACTTCATCGGGTGCCACAGGGTCAAAGTCCTCCCACACAACAGGATCAAGACGAGTCCCTGTCATCTCGACTGAATCATTATCAGCCGACACTGCATTCCATATATATTTATATTGAGTGTTTCTTTTTAAATTGCACCCTGACAACCCAAATATGGGAGAAAGAAATTTTAAATCTTAAAAAGAAACACTCAATATAAATCTCTTCCCTCCCTGAGACTGCTGACAAAGTGAGAAAGAGCCGGTGGCCTAGAGGTTAATACAACTGCCTAACATGCATACAGCCCAGGTTTGAATCTCAGAAGGGTAAGTTCTGGCTGATGAGAGTTAAGAAACTCGAAATAGCTATCCCAGTTCTCCCTTTATTCTTTTTTATTTTTATATTTTTTATTTTATTTTTATTTTATTTTTATATTGGTACTCCTGGCACTATTATTTTTAATGTTGTTTCTTTTTTTGTTTCAAGATTGTGTTTAGATTTTTTTTGTTATTGACTTTAGTATTTTGTTGCTTCCTCCACTTTTTTTTGATACTCTTTTGTAATCTTGATATTAAAAACAGTAACATTGGAAGAAACATAATAGAAAAAAAATCCTTGTTTAGAGACTGTACATAAAAGAATCTAGTTGGGAATGTATGAATTCAGAAAGTACCTGAACATTTAATCTTAGTAACCACATTAATAGTTTCAGCTATAGGAATGATTTATGGATTGGATAGTTTTGGATCTGTTTAATCTTGAGAAGACAGCATATGTTTATCCTCA
This sequence comes from Bothrops alternatus, assembly GCA_034064705.1. Taxonomy (NCBI): domain Eukaryota; kingdom Metazoa; phylum Chordata; class Lepidosauria; order Squamata; family Viperidae; genus Bothrops; species Bothrops alternatus. Next base: position 39,112,657 of record JARGCV010000007.1, on the reverse strand, counting down.
TAGAAGGATACACTTAAGTAGCATGGAAGTCTGGCATTACCTCTGCCCAGAATTACTGTGTGTTTTGTGTATTTGTACATGCGTACACACACACACACACACACACACACACACACATGCTTTTGCTTCCAGTGTAACCTTCCATTCTTGAATTTCTCCATGGTCTCCCATCCAAGTCTTTTTTTAAAATTTTTAGATCAGTTAAAGTCAGCTATATGCTGCCACCTGCTGTATTACATTTTATTTTTCATTTGTCTGAATTCTTTCTTACTTTGCAAAGAAAGATTCTCATTCCCCAGCCCTATCCCCATCTTTATTTTTTACTTTATTCTCAAGTGGATTAAAAATTTCTTCAATTTCAATGATCAAAGCTAATTGAACAATCCTATCCAACCAGTGTACCTCAGTGGCTCTCTTTCAAGCTGAAAGGAAATGTTGAACTGCAATCTAGACTCTGTGCTGTTTAACAAATTAATAAATAATATGGATGCTTACAAATGATTACAAAACATGAAATGTGCATTTACAGATGACACTAAGATAGGAAGGGTAGCAAACTTCTTAGAGACAATATTAAAATTCAGTGGGAACTTGACAAGCTTAACAAATGGGTGCAAACTAGCAGAATGTATTCCAATGGGGACAAATGCAAAGTTCTAGATTTAGAATAGAATGGAATGGAATGGAATGGAATAGAATGGAATAGAATAGAATAGAATAGAATAGAATAGAATAGAATAGAATAGAATAGAATAGAATAGAATAGAATAGAATAGAAGCTGGAAGGGACCTTGGAGGTCTTCTAGTCCAGCCCCCTGCTCAAGCAGGAGGACCTATACCATCTCAGACAGGTGATTGTCCAGTCTCTTTTTAAAAACTTCCAGCGATGGAGCGCCCACGATTTCTGAGGGAAAGCTGTTCCACTGGTTGATTGTCCTCACTGTCAAGAAGTTTATGCAGATAAACTCCTTAATTCCAGGTTGCTTCTCTCTTTGATCCGCTTCCAACCATTGTTTCTCATCCTACTGTCTGGTGCTCTGGTGAATAAACTGACCCCCTCTTCTTTGTGGGAGCCCCTCAGATACTGGAATACTGCTATCTATCATGTCTCCTCAATTTCTTCTTTTTTTTAGACTGGCTAAATCCAAGTTCCGCAGCTGTTCTTTGTACATTTTGGTCTCCAGGCCTTTGATCATCTTAGTTGCTCTTCTCTGAATTTTTTCCAGACTCTCAACATCTTTTTTGTGATATGGTAACCAAAACTTGCTGCAGTATTCGAGGTGTGGTCTTACTAGGGCTTTATAAAGTGGTACTAGTACTTCGGGTGATTTTGCTTCTATGCCTCTGTTTATACAACCCTGGATTGTATTAGCTTTTTTGGTTGCTGCTACACACTGCTATATCACAGTAGTCCAAGTCTATGCTCCAACCACTGGTACTGAAGAGGATGAAATTGACCAGTTCTATGAAGCCCTTCAGCACCTTATAGAATTAACACCAAAAAATGATGTCCTTATCATCATGGAGGATTGGAATGCTAAAGTAGGAAGCCAAAAGATAACCAGAATAACAGGCAAGTTTGGCCTTGGAGTACAAAATGAAGCAGTGCACAAGCTGATAGAATTTTGTCAAGAGAATACGATGGTCATAGCAAACACTCTTTTCCAACAACCCAAGAGAGCTCTACACATGGACATAACCAGACGGTCAAAACAGAAATCAGATTGACTATGTGCTCTGCAGCCAAAGATGCAGTCAGTCAGTAAAAACAAGACCAGGAGCTGACTGTGGCTCAGATCATGAGCTTCTCATTGCAAAATTTAGGCTTAAATTGAAGAAAGTAGAGAAAAGCACTAGGCCACTCAGGTCTGAAGTAAATCTTATCCCTGATGTATACACAGTAGAAGTCACAAATAGATTTAAGGAATTAGACAGAATGCCTGAAGAACTATGGATAGAGGTTCGCAACATTGTAAAAGAGGTAGCAACTAAAACCATCCCAAAGAAAAAGAAATGCAAGAAAATAAAATGGTTGTCTGAGGAAGCTTTGCAAATAGCTGAGGAAAGAAGGGAAGTGAAAGGCAAGGGAGAAAGAGAAAGATACACCCAATTGAATGCAGAATTCCAGAGAATAGCTAAAAGAGATAAGAATGCCTTCTTAAATGAACAGTGCAAAGAAATAGAAGAAAACAATAGAATAGGGAGGACCAGAGATCTCTTCAAGAAAATTGGAGATATGAAGGGAACATTTCATGCAAAGATGGGCATGATAAAGGACCAAAATGGCAGGGACCTAACAGAGGCAGAAGAGATTAAGAAGAGGTGGCAAAACTACACAGACAAACTATACAAGAACGAGCTTTACATCCCAGATAACCATGATGGAGTGGTCACTGAACTCGAGCCATACATCCTAGAATGTGAGGTGAAATGGGCCTTAGGAAACAAAGCTAGTGGAGATGACAATATTCCAGCTGAGCTATTCAAAATCTTAAAAGACAATGCAGTAAAAGTGCTACACTCAATTTGCCAGCAAATTTGGAAAACTCAACAGTGGCCAATTCCAAAGAAAGGCAATGCCAAAGAATGTTCAAACTATCACACCATTGCACTCATTTCACATGCTAGTAAAGTTATGCTTAAAATCCTACAAGCTAGACTCCAGCAGTATGTGGATTGAGAACCAGAAGTACAGGCAGGGTTTCAAAGAGGCAGAGGAACTAGAGATCAAATTGCCAACATACGCTGGATCATGGAAAAAGCTAGGGAGTTCCAGAAAAACATTTACTTCTGCTTCATTGACTATGCTAAAGCCTTTGATTGTGTGAATCACAACAAATTGTGGCAAGTTCTTAAAGAGATGGAAGTACCAGACCATCTTATTTCTCTCTTGAGAAACCTATATGCAGGTCAAGAAGCAACAGTGAGAACTGGACATGGAACCACTGATTGGTTCAAAATTGGGAAAGGAGTCCGGCAAGGCTGTATACTGTCACCCTGCCTATTTAACTTATATGAGAGCATATCATGAGAAAGGCAGGACTAGATGAATCAAAAGTTGGAATTAAGATTGCCGGGAGAAATATCAACAACTTAAGGTATGCAGATGATACCACTCTAATGGCAGAAAGTGAAGAGGAACTAAAGAGCCTCTTGATGCGGGTAAAGAAGGAGAGTGCAAAGGTTGGCTTGAAATTCAACACTAAGAAAACCAAGATCATGGCATCCAGCCCTCTCAATTCCTGCAAATAGATGGGGAAGAAATGGAGGTAGGGACAGATTTTACTTTTCTGGGCTCCAAGATCACCGCAGCCAAGAAATTAAAGGCACTTGCTCCTGGGGAGGAAAGCTATGGCAAATCTAGACAGCATACTAAAAAGCAGAGACATCATCCTGCCAACAAAAGTACGTATAGTCAAGGCCATGGTTTTCCCAGTTGCAATGCATGGCTGTGAAAGTTGGACCATAAAAAAAGCTGAGCGCCAAAGAATTGATGCCTTTGAACTATGGTGCTGGAGAAGACTCCTTGGACTGCAAGGCATTCAAACCAGTCAGTCTTAAAAGAGATCAACCCCAACTGCTCTTTAGAAGGCCAGATCCTGAAGTTGAAACTCAAGTACTTTGGTACTTGATAAGGAAGGACTCACTGGAGAAGAGCCTAATGCTGGGGAAAGATTGAGGGCAATAGAAGAAGGGGACAATAGAGAATGAAGTGGCTGGATGGAGTCACTGAAGCAGTAGGCATGAGCTTAAATGGACTCCAGAAGATGGTAGAGGACAGGAAGACCTGAAGGAACATTGTCTATGGGGTCGCGATGGGTCGGACACGACTTCACAACTAACAACAACAAAGCACACTGCTGGCTCATAGTTAAGTGATCGTCCACCAGGACTCCAAGGTCCCTCTCACAGTTACTGCCGCCAAGCCAGGTCTCACCCAATCTGTATTTGTTCCTTTGGTTTTTTCTGCCTAAGTGTAAGACTTTGGGTTAGAAAAATCAAAGGCATGAGTATGGGAGGAGGATGATATTGGACAGCAGCACAGGCAAGAAGGAAATAGATATTGCAATAGATCACCGGCTGAACATGATCCCATTGTGTGATGCATCTATGAAAAAAAGAAATATATTCCTACCAAGACCAAGAGAAGACATTGTTCCTCCTTGTGGGTCAGTCAACATCTAGATCAGCGGTTCTCAACCTATGGGTCGTGACCCCATTTGGGGTCGAATGACCATTTCGCGGGGGTCGCCGGACACCGCGGTCCGCCATTTTGTTTTTGTTTTTTTGGGGTTTTTTTGTTTTTTTCGTAGCGCGCACGCTGCGCGTGCACAGTTCGAGCCGTCGCGCGTGTGCCGCGCATGCGTGGATCAGCCCGTTGCGGTCCGCCATTTTGTTTTTTGTTTTTTTTTCATCGCGCGCGCGCCGCACATGTGCGGATCGGCCCGTTGCGGTCCGCCATTTTTTCCCATCGCGTGCGCCACGCATGCGCAGTTCGGGCTATCATGCGCGCGCCGCGCATGCGCGGATCGGCCCGCTGTGGTCCGCCATTTTGTTTTTGGTTTTTTTGTCGTGCGTGCCGCGCATGCGTGGATCGGCCCGATGCGCACGTGCGCGCGCGCGCCGGGGTCACACCGCGCATGGGCGGGGCAAGTGGGGTCTCAACCTGAAAAAGGTTGAGAACCACTGATCTAGATGATTGCATCCAGTGCTAGTTGTGGCATTTTAGAAAGTACAAGCAACATCTGTAAATGGGCTCAAAACAAACAAGATGGTGATATTGCCATCATAATTGAAGGCAGGACATAACTGAAGTAACAGATTTGAAACTTATTAAGGAGAGATGCAACCTAGAACTAAAGAGAAATTTCCTTACAGCGAGAAAAATTAATCAGTGGAATGGCTTGCCTCCAGAAGTTTTGGACACTCCACCACTAGAGGTTTTTAAAGAAGAGATTGGACAGCCATTTGTCTGAAATGATATAAATGATATGAGCACAGGATGGGACTAGAAGACCTCCAAGTTCCCTTCCAACTCTGTTATTATTCTGTTATTAATTAAAACTCTACCCATTGTCTAGGTGTGTCAAGTCTCATGCATGTGCAAAAGGTTCAGTCATGATACAACCGCTGCTGTTTTGCTGAGGAACTCTGGAAGGGACATTGAAAAACTGCAATTTTTTCCAGAGGAGGAAAAAATAATGATTGGGGGGGGGGAAGGGGAGACTGTGAGGAGACATGATAGTTGTCTTCTGAAGGGCTGTTATATGGAAGGCAGGGCAGAATAGTTGTTCGGAGTTGTTCCAGAAATCAGGATCAAAACCATGGTTTGCAATTACAAGCAGCTGCAATTTTGCTGGATGAGCAGTATCGCAACAGAAAGAGTTACTTGCCCATTTTATTGGACAATTCTAACAATCAACTGGTAGGCTTCTTGCTTTAGTGAGCATCTCCCTCACTCCCCTATTGACAATCAGCTGGTTATAGAAGTCATTTTGGCACAGAGGTTGTGGAGTGGAACTGTTGAATTTTGAAAGCATGCTAAACCCACTGTCAAAACAAGATTGTCTGACAACCGATTAGCAACTGGGAGAACAGCACATAAAATGGGGGTGCCTGAAATTTGAGAGAGCCAATCTTTCACAAGAAAAACTAGCTCTGCTGTACTTAGTGTAAGGTTACATTAACAGAATCTTGCAAGCCGGAACCTATATTTCTCCCCTGTGCCTTTATTATCCAAGAAACTAAAGAAGGTCCCTTCTGAGAGGATTCCAAGGGAGGGATAAGGAGGGATAAGCTGCCTCTTATCAAACCACTGCCCTGCCTGCAGCAGTTCCCCTTTCTCCCAAGATAATTCCTACACACCATTACAACTGCATCCCTCAAGTGCCATTCAGATGTTTGGCAGATTGTAGGGAACTACTTATATATCAGCCCCACTAGATAGGCTTGATTAGGAAATCAACTCCACAGGAAAGCTAAAAGTGATTTTATTGAGATTTACTACAATAACAAAATCTTACAAGTCTGGTGCTGTATCTCCTCCTCTTTCTTATAGCTCAGTGAATATTGTAGGTGTCTGAGCCATTTCTGAGTATTATTTGGCCAGTCTGGACTTTAAAAATGCTTTAGTCCCTTTTGCTTTAGGCATAATCGCTTTCAGTAAGATAGGTGGTTATATAAATTAAAAAACAAACAAACAAATTATCTCTGTCAAGGTCATGTTCCTTATTCACTACATAGAAAGTGCAGTTACTGCTTTGTTTTGATCTTTGACAAGGGAAGAGGGAGAGAATAGAGGCAGGATTCCAAGGGAGGGAAGTGTGACTGCATCTGGTGTTGCTGCCTGAAGTGACCAATAGGTGCTGGGTATTCCCACCCATCCACCTCCCCTCCCCCCCAGGGGCCTTCTGACTGTACTATAAACAGAATACTGTGAAGCATGTCAAAATAAACTCACCTTGAAACTAACACAGGTTAACTTGCTAGCTGAAGGGGGAGGAAATCATTCCTTCAAAATTGGTGTAGCCATCTTGTAAAACCATTCATTTATGGGCTGAAAATCAGATGAAGGTAATGTCATGAAGACTGCCGTGTATGAAAGCAACTACAATGATGCTCACCTACTCAGATAGTGTGATTTCACACTTGCATATTTAGAAGCAACATTTGTATGGCTTCAGCATCACATTGCAAGAGGTATCATTTGCGCGCGCGCGCGCGCGCACACACACACACATTAGACACACCACCTCTCCTGAGGATGTCCAGGAGGGGGGATATAGTAGGGAAAAAACAAAGATCTACTCAAGGTATCATGTTTGTACCACCCTAGCTTAGGTGACCTTATCCAAACAGGAGCAAATAAGTTGAAATGCTGCTTGCACACTTAGGGACGTGTTATTCCTTGGACACAGGCACTTGGCTTACTTTCCAAAACGGGATGACTGACCGCGAGTAGCGCCAGGTGAACTGGGAGCGAGAAAGCTTGGACACAGGCCCTTGGGCTAAAGCAAGGATGCTGGTTTGCTCCGGCGCCCGATCTTGCAGGTTTTGAAGGCGGGCCAGCCTTTCCTCCATTTCCTCCACGGGCGAGCTTGGCAAAGCGGGAATCCTGGCAATGGGCAGCAGGGGAAAATCCCAGTAGCCCGGCGTGCAGAGGGGGTGGGGCAGGCGCGAGCAAACACCCGGCCGCTGGACGCTCTTTCCCTTGGCCTCTCCCCCTCCGCCAACATACACCGAGGAAAGACGCAGCACGTGGGAAGCCATAAGTGGGAGGAGGGAAGGAGGGGGGGGCTTTTCTACTGGCTTGTTGGAGCTGCTGGTGGGGTTGTGTCTGCCGCCGCTGAGGCGAGCTTGGCGTTCATGCTGCTTGCGTTGCCTCTGCCAACGGCGTCTCTTTCGCTGGACTCCGCCAGGAATCCCGCAGGCAGGAAGCGAGAAGAGTGCCGCTGAGGCGCGGGGAGGGGAGCGCGGAGCGCCAGGGGAAGCCCGGCAGCGGCAAGCCGAGCCAGGAAGAGGAAGGTTGACAGCGAAAGCGGGAATTTCCTTCTTTTCCTAGCCAAGCGGTGGCGGCGGCGGCAGCAGCAGCAGGAGGAGGAGGAAGAGCGGGTCCAGGTGTGTTTTCCACAGCGATGTTTCGCCAGGCAAGGCGGCAGCAGCAGCATCATCCGGGTGAGTCCAGCATGCGCTGAGTGCCGAAAGCGGGGAGGACTTGTGACAGGCAGCAGCCCCCGGCTGGGCTCCCGCTCCGTCGAGGATGCCCCGCAGTGCCCGGGCGTGAGGAGGGCTTCTCCCGCGAGCTACCAAAAAAAGAGGCGGCTGAGCCTGGCTACCTCCTTGCCCGAGCTGCCTGCGCCGCTGGCCCCGCAGCTGGAGTCACCATGATTTCCTAACAGGCTCGCTCGACTCGCGCTCACTCGCTTCCACGGTCTCCTCTTCCCTCCCCTCTCCCCGCTCCCCGCTCTCCATGGAATTACCCTGCTGGAAGGGGCGCTGCTGAAGGGCTCGCGTCGCTCGGGCCAGTCCCCGAAGGGCGCGTTTGTTCCATCCTGGACACAGTTTGGAGAAGAGGCGCTCAAGTTGGGGGGGAAAAAGCCTCCAACATCTGGGGTGGGGTGAGTAGCCTGACTCGCTAGAGATTACTCTGGAAATAAGTTGGGGCGGGTGGGGTCAAGTGGAAAGAAAGCGGGGGGAGCCACCAAGTTTCTTTTGGTCGACTGCAATGAACGAAGCTGTCTGAACAGTTACTTGTAAAGCCCCAGCCATCTCAAGAAGCCAGGAATTTGACATTGCTTGGAGTTTGTAACGTTTCCACTTTGCACCTTCTGTTTTCTGTACCGCGTCTAAACTAGAAGGCAGCAGCTGCCTCTCTCCCTCCCTCCAGCTCTCCCTTCCTCTCTCAGACAGAAAGCTGTTCTTAGTGTTCTCTTTCTCTCTGTGTGTTTGTGTTTGTATGTGTGTATGTATGTATGTATGTATGTATGTATGTATGTATGTATGTATGTATGTGTGCGCGCTTGCCCGCGTGAGGTTCGCGTTTTTGCGTGCGGTAGTGAAGCTTCCTGATTTGCATTCCAAAGGGGAAAATCGGATCTTATAATGCATCGACGGGATGTTAGTAATTTTGAGGGGGCTTATATTATCTATTGGCATTTGCGAACAAGCCGACTTTTTTCCTTTGTCCAGTTTCCTGAACAGTCGGGAATACTCTTCCCCGGCTGAAGCGGTCCTTCGTGGGTTTTAAATCTCAGTTCAACTGGAGGCAGCGCGCCTCGTAGAATGCAAGTAAGAAAAAGAGGTCACTGAAAGTAAATCAAGGTTGTCTTAGGACAACTCCGGTGAGAAATTGTAGTGAGTGAGATTTTGCTATTTGTGTTTTTTTTCCCCTCAGGTAAAACTGGATGGATGGATCCAGATTGGCTTTCTGGTTCATATTATTCAACAGGTGGGGGATTTACTGTATGAACAAAAAGGCTGGCTTTCCAATTATTTGAAGCCTGTCCTAGTTTCAAATATCACATAGAAGGGGTAAAAAAGAATAGCATAACTTGCCTTTTTTTTTAACCTCTCATATTTTTTAACACTCATATTTTGCTGGTCTGAGATGTCACTTTCTTCCTAGAGTGCTGCTGTGAAACAGTAAATTCCCAGCTGATTCACTTTAAATGTCCTGAAATGGTGGCATGAACTTGGGGGAAGCTGATGTGCCATTTTGATTGAATGGATGGAAGATTTAAATATGGGGGATTTTGATAAGTATGTACCTTTCAGCAAAATGTTATGCAGCAATCCCTCTGGGAAAATAATAGCCTTTCAGTCACCAAATCTCTCAACCATGAATTATACAACTCTGGATTGTTGGATAGTCATTTCAGTAACTCACTTAATAATTTTCTGATGTCTTTCTGAGGCTGTATTTGATTTTAACAGATGTAGTGTGAAGTTTTTAACATCAAGGAAATGTGTCAGAATAACATGATAATGGGGGAAAGATATATTGGCAAAAGCATCTTAAAAGCTTAAAAGTATAGAAAGAAACTTACTTAAATGAATTCAATTTATGCTGTCATTTCTGGATTTTATTTATATTTTGGAGGCATTCTAGCATTTGTATTAGAAATAAATCTGCCAATGGCTTAGAAGGAATAATGTTTGACAAGCAATTTAAAAGCATCTATTGATTTGTATTAAAATATTTCCATGAATTTCCCTACTCTGTAAAATCATCAGGTGTAGAATTCTTGTGGCATATTTTCCATTATCAAAGAATCTTGGCAATAAAGTGCATTTAAACATTCTTTTTTTTGCTATTCCTAGTGATAAATATTAAATTCTAGGACTTGGATTAGTATCTATGAACAAACGTTTTTTGCTATATTTCACATCTTTTCATTCTGATATAATTTTGATGCAAATAAAGGCATACCGATGACAACAAAGTGCCTTTTTGGCTGTGACCTCAAGCTATAACAGTGTGAATGATCTCATTCACTTTTATACAGTATTAGCATAACTGAAACCACTTTATAGATTACTTCTGACAGGTTCAGTTCTTTGAAAGTAGCTCACTAGTGGAAGAAGCGGAAGTATTAAATGGAAAATATTACAAACCTTTGGTAAAATTTTAAACAAATATTGCAGTCAATCTACCAATTCTGATGTAAAACCCACTGAATTAAGTGGATCTTACTCTCGAGCATGCAAAGAATTGCAGTTTTATGATAGTATTTAAAAATTCCTTCCACCAATGGGATGGAAACTACTGGTGGATCAAATAGCCTAGCCTCCTTGTAGATTAGTTTTGGAGGATTGTGAATCCCATGGGGCAGATTTGAGGGACGACGTCTGCAAGAGGGAGTAACTTACACTATTGTGCAAGTGAAAACTAAACAAATAACATTAAAATTCCCTCTTAGACGTTACAAATTTTGCTTCAGAGATAATTTATTTTTGGTTCATGGTTTCTAAATGAATGAATTTGGGAGCTTTGTGTATGCTTCATATTCATTGATTTTTGACAAGATTTCAGTTTCAAGGAAATGTGATATTTAATAATTTTCTTATTGAGCACAATGATCTTTTGCCCTGGAATGCTCCTACATTTTCTTTTCTCAATGTTCCATGATCTTTAACCCAAAGACTCAGAGTCTCAAGGCTATTGCAGAAATGTCAAGTTTTTCACAATTTTGTTGCCCGATGCTGTTGATACAGTAGGAACAAAAAAGATAGATTTTAAAGCTGAAAATAAGTCTTAGGAATCCTGTGATTTGAGAATTAATGATTTAATTGTTTGATATTTTAAAGACTTTTTTCTTTGTGGGAGAAATACTTATATATTAATGATATAAGATCTTGAACTAAACTTTCTTTACAGGTATCAAACTTGTTATAACCGAAAGATTAACCAAGACCTGATTTGCATTTTTTTCCTAAGAAAGAAAAGTTAAGATTTTTTTAAACATACATAGTGTGACTTCTATGCATGTTCATTCAGCAATTTTAATAATGATTTATTGCAACCTGGAAGATCTTCCAGAAAGATGAGATCCAGCCCATTTTATAATACAGAAGCTAAGTTGCCATCTGAACTAAGGACTTAATTTATGGACCAGGTAGACTGTGAGTGTGAGCTAAGTTTTAGAACAACCAGTCTAAAACAGATGAAGCTCCAAATGTAGGTAAGAACAAAAAAAAAAACAGCTTAAAATTTATTAAATAGAATGAGATATTACAAAGATTTGTAAGTTTCTGAGCGAAGAGCCATAGTGGACTGAATGATATGGGCCAAAAGCCTCACCCTTAAAACTAGTGATTATGAGTAGCATTAAAATTAAATGTAATTTTATTTCACTAATTTTAAAATCCAGTTAATATTAAATATTACTTATAGTTAACACTTTCTCCTCTGATATAGTAAAACACAATTTGGTAAATGATAAAAAAAATTTGGAACATTTGGGTAGTTCTATCTAAGTCTTCATGTGTTTCTGAAGATTTGGGCTATATACTTCTGAAGAAAATATTGAAGTTCCTTGCAACAGCAAAAATTGATGATAAGGCTGAGACATTTGTAACCCAAAGAACTCTAATATAACTGGCAGTGAGTTCATTTCAGTACTTCCTCTCTGTCTGTCCCATTCATCTTCAAAGGCAAGGGCAAGAGCAGTTGGCTGAGCCTATCTGAATTATATTGGGTTACATGATATAAAAATAATCTAGAGGGGTGCTGTGGTCTCAAAGGGAAGACACTAACCTCCCACGTGGAAGGTTGAGAGTTCAGTCCTAAGCAGCGACAGATGTTTCTCTATCAGGGTGCAAAGAGAAAATATCTGATGCATCAGGAAGGACATCAGCTCCATTCAGTTGCCCCCAGCTCCATCCTGATAAAAGGGATTTCAGAGTCTTAAAAAGAAAAAAAAAATGATATAAAGGCAATCAATATATTTTTCCATATCAATGTAAGTTTCTTAAATTTAAGTCATAGTGAAAATATGAATGTTTAGAACAGCTGTTTCTGTTGTCCATTAGAAAGTGTAATGTAGTAATAAAAGTTGAGTATGAAAGACAAGTTTCTTGGCTACATCATCCTTTCAGACCATGTAGGTAGGGTACCAGAGTAAGGTTTTGCTCATAGCATAAAGTATAATAAAGAATTTTTTTACTAGTATACCCATCTCCATTGGCTATACTCTTCTCTGCCCCTGAATGTCTGCATCCTATTCTTTGCAACAGTCAACATCACGTGGTAAGGAAGATTGCATGAAAAGTGGTTACCTATTAGGCCAGGGGTTGAAGTCCACAAGTCTTAAAGTTGCCAATGTTGAGAACCCCTGTATTAGGTGCATTAGCCAGATTCTGTTTTTTTCTGCCTCATTGTCAGGTTTTGTGACTGTCAGGTGAAATAAACTTGCTACTAGTTCCTGTATCCTTGGGCGGCTGATAACAAAAAGCTGTAAAACCAGGAAAACTCATCAGGGCCTATCCCAAAGATGCTTTTTTTCATGAGGCAACTAGACGTTCTTGTTTTTCTTTGAAGACGTTTCACTTTTCATCCAAGAACCTTCTGGATGAGGAGTGAAATGTCTTCAAAGAAAAACAAGAAAGTCCAGTTGCCTCGTGAAAAAAGCATCTTTGGGATAACTATGACCTGGATGATTGAGAATCTCCATAGCATCAGGGCCTAGTTTAAAATGAAAAACATTTAATGTGGCATTCTTCAAAATAACTGCACAAGCTGTCTTGTTTCTTCAGAAAACTATGACATGTTGCTTTAGACAATTTTAAGTTATGCTTAAATCATTATATATTTTAGACTCATGGAGTCAGTAAATCGTAACTTTAGTACAGCGGTTCTCAACCTGTGGGTTGCGACCCCATTTGGGGCCGAACGACCATTTCACGGGGGTCGCCAAACACCGCAGTCCACCATTTTTTCCCCATTTCCCCTCGGCTGGCGCAGGGGGCAGCACCGCGCATGCGCCCACCGTGCCGTGCATGCGCAATGCGGGCCCATCGCGCCGCACATGTGCGATGCGGGCCGTTGTGCCAGGCATGCGCGATTCGGGCCGTCGTGCCACACATGCGCGATTCGGGCCGTCGTACCGCACATGCGCGATGCGGGTTGTCGTGCCGTGCCGCGCATGCATGATTTTTGCCATCGTGCCGTGCATGCACGATTCGGGTCGTCACACCACGCATGCGCAATGCGGGCCATCGTGCCACGCATGCACGTGCAGGTCGGGGTTGCGTCGCGCATGGGCAGCGCAGGTCAGGGTCTCGGCCTGAAAAAGGTTGAGAACCGCTGCTTTAGTGGTATAAAATTATAGGCAAATAATACATGTTTATTTATTATTTGGCTTAGAAATATCATGCCAGAATATCTTGCAGTCTGTAAATCCTTGTAGTATTAAAAAGTGTTGATGTGCATAATTTTAACCCCATTAAAACTTGCTGATCCAAAACATCTAATTATAACATTATGGCCTGAATTATTTGAACTAAATTCTCTTTTGGTTTGAGTAAGTGCTGTTTTATTGAAACTGGTAGGTTTCAGTCACACACACATATATATGCTATCCATTTTTCAAGATGCACTGAATGAGAAAGACTTTTCTGATTGGGCAAGAACTGGAATCTTGCATGGTAGATAGATTTAAAACCATTTTTATTTAAATGATTCTTTAAATTTCAAAAAAGCGAATGAATGTGCTTCTTTATTAAAAGTCTATGGTTGTACATATACTTCAAGAAGAAACTTGATTGCTAACCAGTGGCTTGAAGAAATGTATAATATATAAATAAATAAAACTTAACAGTGACATACTACCTAAAATGTTCTGAAACTGAGCAATGCTATCCTTACTGTTAGCAGAAAAATTTACCATATGTATTCTGTTAAGTGATATGAATGGCTGAGTGATAACAAAATGAGAGAATATTGTAAAAAAAATACTTGGGCTATTTGGATATCTGAGAATGGTGAAAGTTGGTAAGTATCTATTGGGGAAATATATTTTTGTTTCCAATACCTGATTTTAATTAATATATTCATATGTATATGAATGCCAGTTTGGTTTTAAGTAGTAGAAGACTGACTTATACTCTTGCTTTGAGGCATAAACCAGCTGGTTGACTTTCAGCCAATAATTCTGTCTCAGCTCTAGAAGGTGCTGATGTCCATATAATCAGACATCATTTTGGTTGTTTGAAGACTGCATTGGATTGGCAAAAAAAATGATAAATTGTTGCCCTGCTTCATTTTGATTTCCTAGACTATAGAATTCAACTACATTTTTATCCTTAAAACTTCAAATTTTGCTTGGATATTCTGTGAATTTCAAATTGAACTGAACAATAAAACAACAACTCCTCCTCCTCCTCCTCTTCCTCTTCCTCCTTCTCCTCCAAAAGACTGTAAGTTGGAATGCCTCTTTACTTCCTCTAAAGCACGTGTGTCAAACTTGTGACGTCATGTGACGTGTTGTGACATATCGTGACTTTTTTCCCATTGCCGGCAATGGGGTGGGTGTGGTTTTGTTGTGACGCATCCGGCCCGTGGGCTGGCAGTTTGACACCCCTTTCCTAAAGGGATCTCCTCCCCTTCAGCCAGTGGTTCTACCACAATATTATATATGGCTTTGCTTTATTCTTCCTGACTTCGAAATCAATGAGTTCCTTGGTTTTTTTGTGTGTGTATGTGTATATCCTGAGTAGCAAACTGTATATCTTCTGACTGAAAGTGTCCAATTCCAGTTTAATTCATTGATGCCTGATGTCAGTCTGTACTCCATTTCATTTCATCTTTCACTGTGTTAATTATTCCCATGTTCATGCTTCTTTCATTGTGTTCCACTGTAATTTGTTGTTTGTGACTTCCGATTTTCTTTTTCTGTATGACACCACCAGACATCCCAAAGGTTTTATTTAGCTCATCATAAACACTATTAGTACTCTGAAAGATCTTCAGCTGCTCCTCAGTAGCATGCTGAATGCTATTTGATCTGAAAGGCACATCATCTGACACTTTATCTTGTATACCCATATGGTTTTCCTGGTGAAATAGAGGAGTGTTTTCCCATTGCCTTTTCTCATACGGTATTAAAGTTTTTAGGGGGAAAAAAAAGAACAAATGTTAATTTTGTAGAAAAAGAATGTTAGATATTGCAAGATGAGTAAATGAAACAAAAGGGAGCCAGTTTGATGTAGTGCTTAAGGCAGAGATCCTCAGACTTGGCCACTTTAAGTCTTGTGGACTTCAACTCCCAGAATTCTGGGAGTTGAAGTCCACAAGTCTTAAAATGGCCAAGTTTGAGGACCCCTGGCTTCAGGCATCAAGCTAGAAAATGAGCTGTTGTGACTTTGAGCTGGGTGACTTTGAGCTAACCACTCTTTCCCAGCCTAAGAAGGTTGTTGTTATTGTTCAGTCACTAAGTTGGGTCTGACTCTTTGTGATCCCATGGATCATAGCAAGACAGATTCCACTGTTCTCTCCTGTCTCTTGGAGTTTTCAAAGATTTATATTCATTGCATCAATGACACTATGTAACTATGTCATTCTCTGCCGTTCCCTTCTCCTTATGCCTTCAATCTTTCCCAGTATCAGACTCTTTTCCATTAAATCTTGTCTTCTCCATTAGGTGGCCAAAATATTTGAGCTTCAGCTTCAGGCCCTAAGAACAAGGCAAGAGCAAACCTTTTTCTGAATCCTGCTAAAACAATTTCAGGGACTAGTCCAAGCAGTTGTCAGGAGTCCAAAACTGAGAAAAATGAAAAAAAAACAACATATACTGTACATATATACACACATGAAAAAGCAAAAGTTCCACTGAAATGTTTCAAAGTCAAGCGTATAGAACTATTGTTTTCTTGACTTGGTGACATATATTAAAGAATAGTTAATTTTAATTCATATTTTTTCAAGGTTTTATGGTGTCAAATATTTGATAAATTCCTCTCTATCCTTAAATATAATTCTTTCTGCATTCCTTTTCTTTTGTTCAGGCTCAAGAATTTTTATAATTCTTTGAACCTAAAAGAAAAATTTGCATTGTTTGATGCTTTGTTGCTGTTTCTTCTCAGTTTTGTCACAAACAGTGTGATGTTACTGGAATGCAGACATTTGAAACATAGTTTTCACAACTAGGACTGGCTGTTTGGCCAATGTAAACAAGAATACAATGCCAGCCTGAAACATGATGTGTTTCTTTGATTTTTTTTCAGATATATATCTGTAAAACGTATTTATTTACAGTTAAATCATAAAAATATCTACTCAAAAGAAATTCTTACTGTATTCAATAGTTTTCTCCCCACCCAAAATTATGTATTATGTACAAATTATGTACAAATATCATTTGTATGTTCATGTATAAAAGGTAGCTAACAACAAGAATAATAACATAAACTTTAGAAAGTTGTTGAGAACAAAACATCTTTTTACAGTGAATAAAACTCAAGATGTATTTAAAAAAATCATTTCTCCATTTTGTTAAATAAAACCTTCCAATTTTAGAATCAAGATAATTGCCCTTAATGATTATATAGAATGTTGATTAGAGATGCTTAGTTATTGTAAACTCTTTTGTACCGAAGGAAGAGTAATCCTTTGTCATTCATTGAGGCAGATATAAATGTAGTATTTCAAATAAATTACTGTATGCAAATAATTTAATGAGTGTGTAGCAACAATCACACAATTAGGGCCCAATTCACAGTGTTAGTAGCATGAGAGCAGTTTTTTTCTCATTTTTTCAGAATCCTGCCACTGAATTTCATTAAAGTAAGAATAAATTTTGTGACATTCAAGATGTAATTCTGTATCCAGTCTTTTTGAAATGAGGTGTTGAATTCTGTGAGATTTAATACAGGTAACTAGATTCACATTTTGCATTTAGCTGTGTTTGCTTTTCGAGTTTATTTTTATTTATTTATTCGATTTATATGACTGCCATCTCAAACAAGTGATATTGATAGAAGAGAATATTTGTACCTCGGGGTTCTTCGTGATCCCTAGCTTGGTGGTTTTCTTGCAGATTTTTTATTACCAAACTAAGTAACATCACCAGTGGCAGGAAGAAATGGGCTTTGCTCTTATTTTTATATAGTAATGGTTTGCCCATCCAGCAGTGTTGATGGGAGTGTTCTTGGTGATTCTTTGATTAAGCTTTCGTTGACTATTAGCTTGTTTATCTGTGCTGGTAGTTCCTTGATTGGAGTATTGTAATCAGAATAGAGCTGGAAGGGACCCTGCAGGTCTTCTGATCCAAACCCCTGCTCAAGCAGGAAATTCTATACCATTTCAGATAAGTGGCTGTCCAGTCTCTTCTTTTTTTAAAAAAACCTCCAGTGATGAAGCACCTACAACTTCTGAAGACAAGCTGTTCCATTGGTTAATTGTCCTCACTGGTGTTAGAACGTTTCTCCTTAATTCTGGGTTGCTTCTTTCCTTGATTAGTTTCCATCCATTGTTTCTTGTCTTGTCTTCAGGTGCTTATTGGAAAATAGGTTGACTCCCTCTTCTTTATGGCAGCCCCTCAAATACCGGTATAGTGCTATCATGTCATCCATAGTCCTTTTCTCTAAACTAGCCATACCCAATTCCTGCAACCGTTCTTCATATGTTTTAGTCTCCAGGCCTTTAATCATCCTGGTTGCTTTCTTCTGCACTTTCCCCAAAGTCTCAACATCTTTTTTGTAATGTGGTAACCAAAACTATATGCTGTATTTTAGGTGTGGTCTTACTAAGGTTTTATATTACTTAACGTGATTTTGATTCTGTGCCTCTGTTTATACAACCAAGGATTGTATTCGCTTTTTTGGCTGCTGCCGCACACCACTGGCTCATTATTGTTCACTTTTTTGTTCATTATTATTCACTCAGTATTGTTCACTTGATTGTTGGTCTAGTGTTGTAATTTTGGTGTTAATCTCTGCTCATATGGATTGAATGCTGGTGAGGAGGTGTCTTGGTCTTTTTGTTTCTTTTGGGGCTTTTTGATTGTCTCTTTTGAGTGGTATGTGGATGTTGTTTATCTCTACATGCCTGTTGATGGCCAAATTGTCTGACTGCCAGGTCTCCAGAAATGTTCTTGGACTTGGCTTAATTGAGGATGCTCATAGTTTCCCAGTTGAAACTATGGTTGAGTCCATGTGTTTTGAAATTAAGGAGTTTTCATCATGTCTTCTGACTGCTGTCTGGTTTTCAGGGATGCAGTCTGCTAGTATTTTGCTTGTTTCTCCTATGTATAGTCCTTGCACTCTATGTTGAAGAAGGCTTCTGTTTTTTCTTCTGAGGCTGCTGAGTCTCAAACAAATATGTATCATGGATGTGAGTTCAGAGGAGGAGGGAGATGAGTTGAGGGAAGGGAGCTCGGAGCCATGTGGGGCTCAGATCGGGGTTTAGTGGGCTCGAGCCTGACAGAGCAGCCACAGCTGGGTCAAATCAGACTACCGACAAATAGAGCCCAAGTGAGAGAGCCCCAGCTGCTGCAAGTTGATCAGGAGGCTCCAGGTGAGGATCAGGAGCAGCTGCTGGAAGTTAGTGATAAGAAGGAGGTGGAGTCCACACCTCTTCCTAATCCGAGGACGCACAGGGCAGATAGGAAACAGGCACAATACTCATGAGGAGGCAACCTCGCCCCTGTGAAGGACCGCACCATATCACCTATTTAATCCCACCCTGAGGAATTGAGTGTTGCTGGGATAACATGTCCAGTTTCCTGCTGTGTGTTTTCGCGTATTTTGTGACTTCGTGCTCTGATTTTTGTATTACTGTCTTGGACTTCATTTGTGCCTTTTGGACTGGACTGGATTAGTGCTTCTTGTCATGCCAGGTTTTGGAAACTGGACCTGTTCAATGTGTATGTCACCTGAGGACTTGTTGAGGGGAGGGGGTCTTGAATAAAGATCCTAGAACTTTTTGGTGTGTGTATGTATGTGTGTGTGTGTGACCAGGGCAGCATAGTGTGGCTGCTAGGGTCAAACAAATGACTCTGGGTGGTAAACAATCATAAAAGCAATTTAAGCCAATTAAAACACAATACAAAAATTAAACATATACAGCAACTGATTAATATAAGCCATAGATGTTAACACAAGCAGGAACTGGGGCCCTTCACACAGTCAAGAAACTGGGCACATAACAATTAACCCTTGGAGCTAAATCTTGTCAAGTCCTGACAATGTCAATAAGAAAGAAGATTTTAAGAGACTTGTGCTGAAGCATCACTTGAATGAGAAAACAAGATTTAAGCAGTATATCGTACATTATACTAAACTAAATATATAGCTGCTTTCTCTTTAAGTATCACAAAGAAAGTTCTTTAAAACAAAACTCCTTGTACTTTGAGGTTCAAGTTTCCCCAAGCTTTTCATACATTGTTTTACAGATTTTTCTATCATCTATGTTGATATAAATATTATACTTTTCAGAAAGAATGTTTTAATCTTATTTTCAATAAGATTTTAGTTATCAAACTGGGAATGAATTACTTCTAATTCAGAACTCAAATATTTCAGAAGTTATTGGAGGGGGATGGAAATTTAGCCTTTCTGATGCAATCCTCATCATTCCTTGCATTTGTCTTTGATAATATGCCCAATACATGTTGCTTTTTATTTTCAGGATTTTATAAAGATCTGTATCTTTATACACTGGTCTTTCCCTCTGAATATAAAATAATGGATTGTACCCAATTGTATTTGACCAACAGCATTATGTCTTCCAATTTTGTAATAATTTCGTTTTCTTCTCTATGCTTCTTGTGCACCTTCCAAGTTTGGGAAACCCTCCTGAAAGTGCTAAATTTGAAAGTGCTAAAGAAGATTGAGTAGGACTATGAAATTCTTATTATGCAAATTGACCACTGGATGGAATTACTGCACAATCTGTATGAATTGCATTAAGGCTATTTTAAAGTTACAACTGCCTGCAGCATTAACTGGTATTAGTTCTGTACATTACTTCTCAATTCAATGAGAACACTTTCCGTTATATTGTCATCTCTTTTCTGAAGATAAAAATACAGTTTCATGGAGTTAACTCATTATTTGATGCCAAAGGTACTGCATTTTTGACAAGAAAATCTTGGTTTTTTTATTTTGTTTCAAAACATTTTGTGTTTATTTTATCATGCCTGTCAATTGACAATCAACTGATGTGACAAATGTCCTAATGATTTTAAATATTTATTACAATATTTCTGCTTGCCCTTTAGCCATAATTCTCAAGATAGAGATAAATATGTCATGTAACCATAAACAAAGTTAACCAGCCAACAAAATAAATCATGTTGTTAATACAGTATTTCCTTGTTAACAACCACTCTTTCAGTAACTGTTCAAAGTTACAGTGGCACTGAATGCATGTTAGGTGCTCAAAGTTCTAGCTATCTCAGCAGCCTCATGCTCATGTGATCGCAATCCGGGTGGTTACACTTAATAATATAACTGCTTACACTTAATAATATAACTGCAGTGTTCCGTGGTCATGTAGTCACCATCTATGATTTCCTCACTGGCTTCCCATAAACAAAGTCAATGGGGAAACTGTCACAGACGGCTGCAAGATGCTCCTATAAGTCACTCACAGCCCTGTCACTTTTTCTCTTGAGTAGCCTGGCTATGGAGTATGAGATTTAGGGAATTTCATGTTTTGTAGTGTGTGCATGTACATGTGCAGCAACTCACCCACTTCAGTCATTTGTGCACCATTCCCCACCTCGCAGCAGGCACCTGTGGCTCCCCACCATACTTGCACCATGATGACTGTGTGCATATTCTCCTTCACCTGGCAGCAGTCACCCTAATGCAACTACACTCATGTTGCAGTAACCCTGTATGTATTCTCCCCCACCTGACAAGCCATACTCGTCCTAATGATCCTTAAACCATGCCACTACCTCTACTTGCCCGCCAGCCTGTTTGTGAGCTGTTTGAGACTTATGAATTCCTGCTGGCTTCCCTATTGATTTTGCTTGTTGGAAGATCCTTGTAGAAGGATTCATGATGCTTGTTTAACAATGACAACAAGGACTGCTGGGATGTGGTCACCTGAGTGCACCTCAAGGGAACCCTCTGTTAAAGCTTTGAAGTTTGCAGATGATACAACATACATTGGTCTCATTCAAGACAGTGATGAATCTGCATATAGACAAGATGTTGAACAACTGATCCTCTGGCCCTGTTACTAAATGAAGTATTGTGAGTTGAGGACTACCTGTAGTTTATCCATTTTCTCAGGCAAAATCAAGAAAGATCATAAAATCTGATTTGATGGCATGCTGGATCCTTTTTTTTTTTTTAGATACTGCCAAATTTGCAGTATTCAAATGTATTGAAAGACCAATGCATTTCTTAAAATTATTTAGTGGATTGTCACATCAGATAATTGTTAATTGATAGGTGTGATCAAATGGGGACACAGTGTTTATAACATAAATCCGTTTCTATATAAGTTGCAAGACCCAGATGTTCACCACAGATTGACTTTTCAAAGAGTTAGTGAACATTTGGCTACTTCATCTTGGTTATTTAAGGATCTTGGCATTCAAATTCAGTGGCAAAAACTAGGAAATAGAATAATTAATCACTACAACATTATGATCATTGACAGTGTAAATGCAAGTCTTGGTGTCACCAGCTGTGTATATTACATCATTTCTCGTTCCAATAAGGTTTTTTCATACATTTCATTTTGTTAGATATTAAAAATAACAGAAAGCTTCCAAAGTAGTTTGCCCAATTATGTAGCATGATACTCTACATGCTGTCACAAGAATTAGTTTTATGCGTAATCTAAACCAGAGCGTACTTCTACTTCATTTTGTATTCAAAATATTCTTACTTGCCTCTTCTAATTCTTCTTTTAAAACTAAAGATACTTTTACTTAAAAAAAATGTACAAGGATGTTATTTTAATTAGAGTACCTTTCTTCAAAATGTTTTGTAATTTTTTTGTAGCAGATGAAAAGATTAATAATTGCAACATTGAAACTTGTATTATCTTTCCGTGTCCTGACTTGCTAGTTACCATTTTGAGTGGGAGCAATGTTACTAATTTTCAATGAATATGTTCAAATATTCCAACATAAGTATATGGTTAAACCCATAGATAAGCTGTTTTAAGAGAAAGAAAAATAATGATGATCAGTAAGAAACAATTGTATTACTTGCTTGAAGAAAAGGCATTTATTAGATTTTTCGTATTTAGCTCAATGAAAAAATGGTGTTCAGCACTCACAAGCTAGAATGGTATAAAACATATGTTTATGTGTGTGGTGTTTTGGTTTTTTGTACCCATCTCTGCATGAGAAAGGGACAGCCTCTGAAAGAAGCACTAGATTTAGTCTGATGTAATTTCTTTCCAGATAGAAAGTTTTCTTTCTTCCGATTTTGTTTAATGTTAGAATAGGCACATATTCACTCAAACCTAACTGGCAAAAGAGTTTCTGGCCTGTGAAAACAGATGCCACAGTATATAAATGCTAGCAGTTTCACAAAGTTATTTTTGTTGTAATAGACTAATGTAGTTTTCACTGCATTTAGTGAAAAATTACAAATATTGCAAGCAGTGCAGATAGTTCCCAACTTATGATGGGTCGCTTAGCAACTATTTGAAGACCTGCCCAGGGCTACTTATGGATTCAAAGTTCCAATGGCTGGCCTGTGGTCCATGACCACACATTTGGGGATCTTGACAATAAGCCTGCATTTACAGCTGTTTGCAGCAATCTGCAGGCACAAGATTTATGACTTTTTGTTAGCTAAAAACCAGTCTTTACTTCCAGTTTCCAGCAACCCCCCTCCATTGTGGAAAATAGATCCACTTAATGACCACAGTGTTTGTTTACTACAGCATTTGTTTTATGACCACCACATTGTAGGAGAAGGAAAGGCAGAGCCCAGGAGCAGAGTCAAAAGAAGCATCAGCCTTACATTCCCACAAGGAACATCTTACTAGGACTGAGTTTGTTTCTCACCATCCAGATCCTAATAGCCTTGAGATACTGAGACAAGATCTTAACATTTCTGATCAGCCAGGAGTCATGATGATGATGATAACAACAACAACAACAATAATAAAGTTGGAAGGGACCTTGGAGGTCATCTAGTCCAATCCTTTGCTCAGGCAGGAAACCCTATACCATTTCAGACATATGGTTGTCCAGTCTCTTCTTAAAGACTTCCAATGTTGGAGCATTCACCGCTTCTGGAGGCAGGTTGCTCCACTGATTAATTGTTCTAACTGTCAGGAAGTTTCTCCTTAGTTCTAGGTTGCTTCTCTCCTTGATTAGTTTTCATCCGTTGCTTCTTGTCTTGGAACACTGCTATCATGTCCCCCTTCATCCTTGTCTTCATTAAACTAGACATACCCAATTCCAGCAACCGTTCCTTGTATGTTTTAGCCTCCAGTTCATTAATCATCTTTGTTGCTCTTCTCTGTACTCTTTCTAGAGTCTCAACATCTTTTTTACATCGTGGTGACCAAAACTGGAGGCAGTATTCCAAGTGTGGCCTTACCAAGGCATTGTAAAGTGGTATTAACACTTCACATGATCTTGATTCTATCCCTCTGTTAATGCAGCCTAGCACTGTGTTGGCTTTTTTGGCAGCTGCAGCACACTGCTGGCTCATGTTTTGTGGAAACAATTTTCCTTGAAATGCTTTATACTGTGAAGACAAAATGATGCATCGCATGATGGTATGAAGAAACAAGGTGGTACACCTTCATAGGGCACTGTTATCTGCAGTCTACTATTATTCTAAGTACTCAGAAATTCAAGAAAATACAGTGATTGTAAGTGCAGGATGAGAATTCATAAAAGTGCAAATCAGTGTAGCATGACTGCAGTTTTAACATAAGAAGGTGCTTGTTCTCATTGGAGTGAAACATCCTCTTAAAGGTCTGCAGAGTTTTAGTCTGTTATATTTTGCCTTTTGGCAATACTACATATAAAAGACCAAAGCTTGGCATTTTGTTTTTGCAGTAAGTATGGTTCACAAATGGTTCAGAAATGCTTTGGACCTCATGTAACACAGCAGCACTGTGCTGTTCATTAAATACCACCATCTGTTTTCAGAGATCCATGTGAAATTGAGAAAAAAAGATGTTATTATTTTAAGAGTTGTTTCATCAACTCCTTAAAGCAGCATCATCTTTTCCTCTTCACCCACTCAATGCAAAGTCTCAAAAGGAGAAGCTGCTTAGATATGAAACAGAGATAGAATAAAAACATGTACGGTATCTTAAACTGGATGCAGAACTTTAAAGAAACAGCTCTAATACAACAATGTTAATATATATATATATATATATATATATATATATATATATATATATATATATATATATATATATATATATATATATATATATATATATATATATATATATATATATATATATATATATATATATATATATAACTATAAAATTTACTCTAAGGTGTAGTTTGGGAGAGAACTGCTATGTTTTACAGATGATATACAACCTCAACAATTAATTGTCAAAATAGACAAATCATATATTAATAAATTCTAGGAATGCCATGAGACAGAAGGAATGTTCTACTATTTGTGGTGGACATGGAAAAAATCCTGAGTATTGAAATGATTTACACATCATCATTCAGAAAGAAATCAAATTTGAAATGAAACCACATTTCAACTAAGTATAATTCCAAAACTTATCAATTAAAATATAATATTGTATTAAATTATATGTGGCTGTGAGGACAAACATTGCACAACACTGGGAAAAAAAAGGCATAGTACCATTATATGTGATTGAGACCTTAACTCTGGAGAAAATTCAGCATGAGAAACAGTATATAAACATAAAGAAGTTTAACTAAATTTAAGCAAAAATGTCTTATATATAATACAGTGTTATATATTACATAACAAGGTAAATAAGATTTCTAAAGTTTACGTTTATAGTTTATAGCTACTGTAAAGCTACAAAGAAGAGGAAAGTCAGAAATTAAATATTTACTTATATTCATTTTAGTATTATTTTTATTTTGTTTTACTTCTCTTTTTAAATACTTATAAATAAAAGTAAAGATTTTGGCATTAGGCTAAAAGAAACTGTATTGCTTTTTATATCATAAAAACAATTCACTGTGCTTTGCTTGCTATGGTTTAACTTTTATTAATGTTACATTGAACATTAATTGTATAACCTTAATAATTCTCTGTTCATTTACCAAAATTATTATTTTTTTAAATACACATTTATATAAATACAAAAATAAATAAGAAACCCAGGCTGCTTTAATGGTTTGTTGAAGTTCAAAACATTTATTTTGCATTATTTTAGAAGTCTGCATAACTTTATTGGGTAGCTGTACCAGATGGCCAGGCTGAGCTGGAGAATGGGTCAAATGCAGTTTGGAGTCACTGCTCTCCCCAGGAGAGACTTAAGTCCAGCCCTCTGTGAATTCCATTGGCTCTTAATGTAGCACCAATTTGCCTTGACCATTAGTAAATCAGATTTTTTTTTGTATAAGTAGCATGAAGCCAACTCATAATACTTTTGAACTCTATCCCTGTTCCTACTTTCTTGTGCCTGACAGTAGTATACAGTTTATTTTTATAAACTCTTCATGACCTTATTTTCCAGACAAATTGGGCTGTCAAACCTAAACTAATTACTTTCTGAGTAATTTCCTTAGTTGAGAAAAACGAGATAAAATTTCTTACTGATGGCAAGAGCCAATCCACGATGATCAATTATTGATCTGAAGTCACATCAAGGATTTTCTGAGGTAAATTATGAAAAGCCACTGATATGTTTGAAAGTGAATTAAATGGAGCTATTAGTTATTTATGAAAGTGGTTGTTATCTCTTTATGGTGGAATGTGTTCTTATGATGCTGCTGAGATATGATTGGCTCATTTCTTTAAAAAAATTTAGTAGCATTCTTTCTTTTCTTATTTAAACATAATAATAAAGAAAGGCAGAAGGGAACTAACTTTGTCACCCAGAAAATTAGGTGATGATTTCCTCTTTATTTCCTGTTTCACATTCACTCTGACACTTATTACTGCCACTTCTGCTAAGTAGTCACTAAAGACAAACAATTGTGACTTTCATAGCCCAGCTGCAAGTAGGTATGAACTATCTTGTTATTTTACTGACAGTGAAATTAACTTTTAGATAATTTTAGTTTACACAAAATGTAAAACTTATGTCCAAAAGAAAATACCGTAATGACAAATGTGGAACAAATTTTGTCTGACAAAGACATAGAAAGTACAGAATATGAAACTGCAACTGCCAGGCCAAGAAAATCATTTAGGAAAGGATGTTTTTTTGGACATATAAAACAAACAAACAAACAAACCTAATTGAAGTTTTAAAAATTAATGTTAAAAATTATAAAAAATTAGAAATGACAAACCAAGAAAATGACCTGGAAAATTTTCTTATTGGATCTACTAAAGAGGCTTGTAAAGATCTTGAAGAAGTTTGTGAGATGGGGTAAAGAATAATTGAAAAGAAATCAAATCCTATGACAATATTTGAATCAACTAAAGATTAAGATCGTTAGAAATTAAAATCAACATTACAGTTAACAAAAGCTTGGTGATAAAATGCCTTTTTGTACTTTTCCTAAACTGAAAAAAGGACAACTTTTTTGGGAATTACTAGGATTTTTAAAAATGTTTTGTTCCATTCAATCATGTCCCATTCTTAAGATTATCTGTACAGATCTCTGCAGTTTTCTTGGCAAGGTTTTTCAGAAATAGTTTGCCAAATTCCATACTTCTTTAAAAAAGGCTCAAATGAATTGTAATACTACTATTGTGGCTTGAAGCATGGTGCTAGTAACTAATTGTTGGCAGCTTGGTAGAAGTAGGTCATTTGATGCCTTGATGTACTGTGCTAGGAGTCTAATCTGCTGCCATAATTTTTACTAAGGTACAGACTGAATACAAAATATCTGCCAGCTTGTGAAAAGTATAATTAATTGCCTCAGGTCTCTCTAGGTTTCATTCCACTTGTAGGGAAAAGAAAGCACTGCATTGGCTTTTCATTCAGCAGGACTGATATTGGCAGTGGCACCTAGTTAAAACGAAGGACTGCCTATCTTACTACAGATAGTGTAAGACAAACTATGTTTTCTGCTTTCTGACAATATACTCTGGAAAAGATAAGCCCAAAGTAGAGTTTCATATGAGTTAATTATCTCTGTATTTTTGTAAAGGAGTTGCAGTAATTTACTATGAATGCACTTTTATTTCATGTTATTGCTTTTACTGAACCACTTGGCAAACAATGTGGCTTTTATTTTAGTAATTGTAACAATTAATTTTTTAACTATATCGACTAGCTTTTTCGAAGACTATCCTGGTTGTTCTGAGTTCAATGGATGTTTTAAGACATGGTGTAGAATTTTCTATTCATTATGGACCAAATTTCAGCAGACTCAGAATTGTGACCTTCTGTGCTGAGCCTGTGTGCTGTCTCAAATGAGAATTCTGGGTTGATTAATTTTATGATCCCTGTTCTTGGAATCTTCTCTAACAACAGAATATAAAGATGTCAATCCTGTTTCTTCAAAATTTCACAGAGAAAATCAGTATCCATATGATACAGTTTGGCATAGATGCATCATAGCATCTGACTTTTTTTCCATGTTCTTAATTCTATTCTACCAAGTGTTAATCTTTGATGGTTCTTTTGCTGTTGATAGTTGATTCTAAAAGGTAGAAGCTGTCTACCACTTCAATATCTTAATTGTTAATTCTAAGGCTGGTTTCTGTACCTATTGTCATTAGTTTGTTCCTCTTTATGTTTTATCATAGTCTATTACTTTTTTCACTTTTCTTTATTTTCATTACTGGAGCTTGCAGATCCTAAAGTTGTTGAAAATACTACTCTCAGTATAGATCTTCCTTTACTGCAGTATAGCGCTTGCTTTAACACTAGGATAAAACACCTTGGGTAACTTTGTTGGAAATGTATATTCTTCATACATCCATAGCATTCTTTATATCTGTAACTGGTTAAAACCAAATGCACTAACAATTAGAAATCCTATTGCAGTGGGTAAATATTCTTCCAAAATAGTCACTACCATTGGGGGAAGCCACTCAAAAGCTTAGTGGAAGAACCAGTCTTGATAGCTTTTGGGCATTCCAAAAGGGCTTGAAATAGGAAACAAAATTAAACATATAGTCTAGACCAGCGGTTCTCAACCTTTTTCAGGCCGAGACCCCACCTGTGCCACCCATGCGCGCTGCGAGCCCGACCCGCGCATGTGCCGCATGGCGGGCCGAAGTGCGCATGCGCAGCGCGAGCGACAAGCCAAACTGCGCATGCGTGGCACGACGGGCCAAACTGCGCATGCGTGGCGCGACGGGCCAAACTGCGCATGCGCGGCGCGTGTGCGACGGCCGAGGGGAAACGGGGAAAAGAAAAATGGCGGACTGCGGTGTCCGGCGACCCCCGCGAAACGGTCATTCGACCCCAAATGGGGTTGCGACCCACAGGTTGAGAACCGCTGGTCTAGACTAAAATAGTCACAATAAACTGCTCATCCAACAAATAGTGGCTACATCTACTGGAGTTCAAAGTCCTCCATCAGCTTTAAAAGTTAAGTGCAGCACTAGGCCAGCTAGCCCTCACTTTAAATTAACAATAGTTGATTTAACTTAAAAGCAGGTGAAAAAGATGAAGTAATAAAATATATAAGGTACTAACTCCCTGCTCAAGGAAGACAACCTATACCATTTTAGACAAATGGCTCTCCAATCTCTTCTTAAAAGATTCCACTGATGGAGCATACATAACTTCTGAAGGCAAGCTGTTCCGCTGATTAATGGTTCTCACTATCAGGAAATTTCTCCTTAGTGCTAGGTCGGATTTATCTTTGATAAATTTCCATCTGTTATTTCTTGTCTTACCCTTAGATTGTCCCCTTTTTCTTTGTGACTTTATTGTTCTCTGCACTCTTTCTAGAGTCTCAACATCTTTTTTTGTATTGTGATGGCCAAACCAGACACAGCATTCTAAGTGTGGTCTTACCCAGCATTGTATTTTTTTATCTTTAATATAAGGAATACAGTATAACAGCATAGTACAGCATAGTACAGCATAGTACAGCATAGTACAGCATAGTACAGCATAGCATAGCATAGCATAGCATAGCATAGCATAGCATAGCATAGCATAACAGTATTTCTTGCTTGTTTTAAGATATTTATAGCTTATCACAGTTTTAGATGTATACACGTATGGAAAATTAACAATTAAAACCAATGTAACATTACAAAAAAAATTCCAATGTGCCACTCAGAAATCCAAAATAAGACTATAATAATAAAATGCTAGGCAAATTAGGATTCAGGACACTGATATACAAGTTCTTTTATTATCACTGAGAAGACCCATCAGATCATCAGTTTACAGAAAAGCAATAAAGAACAAAATAAGAAAAACTCCAATCTGCTGTATATTTGGCTGTAGATACAAAAATATTTCAAGTTGCTTGAATCCATATACAGATAGGTCTTGACTTATAACAGTTAATTTAGTGATCATTTAAAGTTGCACCTGAAAAGTCATTGAAGAAAGTGATTTTTTTCACACTTATGATCTTTGCAGCATCCCCATGATCATGTAATCAAAGTTCAGATGCTTGGCAACTGGCTCATATCTATTATAGTTGCAGTGTCCCAGGATTATGTGATCACCTTTTGTGACCTTCTGACAAGCAAAGTCAATGGGGAAACCAGATTCACTTAGCATACAAACACAAAGTCTCTCATTCACTCTCACTCTCTATGAATTGTGCTTGGGAAAGTTGGTTGATTCCAGTTTCTTCACTTCACTCCAAAGATGTCTCCACAGCAGGGAAGTGTAACTAGTTTCAGAGTCATCTCTGGCTCCAAGCCATGTGTAGCTTTTGGACCTCAGGTTGACATTGGTACTCTCTGTCATCTGGTTTTCTTTCCTTAATAGGACTTACTAGCAAACATGTTTAAGATTAAAGCCCAATTTTTTTCCTATGTGCTTCCAAATATTTACTCATAAATTGTAAGTCAGTCCTCAAGACTGGGTAGTGCTACCTCATCTCCATAAAGTAGCAATTACAATTCCTCTACATGTGACTATAACACTCCAAAAATGAACAATTACTTTTTTCTGTATCTCAGTCAAAAATAATGATGCCAAAGTAAAGCAGACTTAAAAATATTTTGAATATAAAGAGTCAGGGGGCTACAGTGAACATGAAGAAAGGGAAAATAAGATTAAGAGATTTGAAAGGAAATTATAAAGTATTAGAGAAGAGCAACTAAAATGAGGCAAAAATAGTAATAATCCAAGATTATGTCCATCTTGTTCAGGAATGAGGATTAGCCTTAAGAATATGATTATGTGTTCAGTATCATGAATAATTTATTTATCAGAAAATACTACATGTAGCACACATTCCTTGAAAAACAAATAGCTCTTTCTTCATTTATGTTTTTATAAATGATTTATAGGATGTTATATTTTCTACCTATTAATGTTTTTAGTATGTGAATACATACATTTAAATGCGTAGCTAAAATGATTGAGCTATGCATTTAAAAAATAGACCAAATAATCATATCTGCGAAGATGAAAGGAGAAAATCTAAGAATGTATTGAATATTCTTTTAGCTTGATGGAATGTTTTCACAAAAGCATTATTCTTCATCTTTCTTCCTTTATATAGAAAGTATTTGTGACTGGGAAGAGCATGTTTTGTAAAACCATAAGTGAGCCTACTTTTTGGTATGTTATTTAAACATTTTCTATAAAAATCTATATTTAAAAAATCAATCATTAGTTATTAAATGCTGTAACCACATATGGGGTTAGTTTAGAAATTGGTTTTGCTCTTAAACTGAATAATGCCTATGTTATATAATTAAAAATACAGTATACACCTTATAAGTTTTATAACATCAAGAAATAAATTTGATCTCACATGTCACCTTTCGTTAAATAATAAGACTAATTACTTATTTCTTCAGTCAAAGAAATTAGCTTCAGATTGAGCAGATTTATGTTATGAAGGTTGCACAGTTGTATATTATTACTCCCATGATTTTTGTCATTTTTTGATACTGATATTCAGTTAATTCATTCTAAATTATTTGCTTCCAAATGTGTGAATTATAATGTTTTTATATTGCTTGATAGATACAGTACTGTAATATTCTTTCAAACATCATTGTATTTTGAAAAAAATGTTTTATTAATATATCATTGTTTTCTTGTACACAGAATCTACATAGATAGTTCTTAACTTACAACCATTTGTTCAGTGACAATGGTAGTTAAAAAATGTACTTACAACCCCTGCCCAAAGTTGCAGCTGTTGCAGCGCCCCTACGATCAAGTGATCCAAATTCAGATTACATACAAAGTTGATTACGGGTTTGGAGGCTAAAACATATGAAGAATGGTTGCAGGATTTGTCTTGTTTAATGAAAAGA
The DNA here is from genome assembly GCA_034064705.1 of Bothrops alternatus. Taxonomy (NCBI): domain Eukaryota; kingdom Metazoa; phylum Chordata; class Lepidosauria; order Squamata; family Viperidae; genus Bothrops; species Bothrops alternatus. The sequence continues at coordinate 39,081,178 of JARGCV010000007.1, read as the reverse complement.
AGGACTAGGGGTTACATTATAGCAGTGTTTCAATATCTAAGGGGTTGCCACAAACAAGAAGAGGTCAACCCATTCTCCAAAGCTCCTGAAGGCAAGACAAGAAGCAAAGGATGGAAACTAATCAAGGAGAGAAGCAACCTAGAACTAAGAAGAAATTTCCTGACAGACCAATTAATTAGTAGAATCACTTGCCTCCAGAAGTTGTGGGTGCTCCAATATTGGAGGTTCTTTTTTAAAGAAGAGATTGGACAACCATTTGTCTGAAATGGTAAAGGGTTTCCTGCTTGAGCGGGATATTGGACTAGAAGACCTCCAAGGTCCCTTCCAACTCTGTTATTCAGGTGTTTACCCATACTTGCAACTGCAGGGGTACTTCAACTCCCCTCACTCCCTTATCTACCTACCCCACCTCCCCCCATTTGCTACCCTAAACATTGCCTTGCATAACAGCAAGCAGCCCCTGAACCATGTGCTTTGTCCAGCTGCCTTCTCTCTCGGTTCCTCGGTTTTTTGCTTAGCTGTCATGGATGAAGCAGAAGAGCCTATCTCCCTTTGCTGTCTCCTTTAGAGGACCCTTCTCCTTGTCTCCTTGGACCCAACATTCCCCACAACCATTTCCTGCATATGGCTAAGGCTGGGATGGGACTAGAACTCATGGTCTTTTAGTTTCTAGCCAGATATCTAGCACTAGACCGAACCAGCTATTCACCTCCAGCAGTGCTAACATAATGATCAGAAAAAGAAAAAAAAAACATTCCTTCTTTCAATGTTATCTCTTTTCGGTATTGTGGCTGATCTAATATCTATGTTGATAGTTACCCTATATCTATGTTGATAGGCATCACAATGTTGCATTTCATTCAAATTGCATGTTATCGTAGGCAGACCTTTGAATGGTGGTTGCATAGCCTGGGAAGTGCAGAAGCAACATGAAATATAAGACAGCAAACTTTCTTTATCACCTGAATATTGGCATGCAGACAAGGACAGTTTGGGGATTATTCGCCTGTTCTTTTATATAAAGTTAACATTTCAGCAGCAGGCTTTGCATGACTATTGATTTCACAATTTGCTGCATGGCGGTACGGAATGTAATGGTCTGTGTAGCAATCCAAGACTATTTTAAATGAAAATTCCTTAAGCTAGTGTTGAAAATGTGATTTTATTAACTGTTCAGTTGAGAAAGAAGCTCAACTCTTTTTCCTTTCCTGCAGCTGATACAGTATTCCTTTCTTCAGTAGACCTACAACTAATGATGATGGAAGAAGCTTTCAGAGTGACATATTAAAACAGCTTCTTGTCTGTGTTGCTTCATTTCTGCTACTGAAACAAAAGACATCAAAGGGAGGAGTAAGTTTTTGTGCTCTCTTATGTCTTTGAAACTTATATCAAAACTAATGCCAGTGAGTCTGCAAAAATTACAGCATAAACAGACAGCCCCAAGGTAATAAGTAATAATACAAAATCACAGCCATGCTTAATCATCCAATAACTTGAATAATCCAATCTACTACACCCTGCTTTTCCAATATATTTTAAACATGTTTTAGTCCTAATAACCTTAATTTGGCATTTTGTTTTATAGTGCAAGCTTATGGATTTTCTACATTGTATGCAATGTAGAATTTTTGCACACTGTAGGAAGTATTAAAAGGAAAAGCAGAGGGAAACTGCCATATTCTTATTATAGAGTCCCCATGAATTTAGGGAAAGTTTGGGTTTTTCAGTGCCAGCTATAAAATAAATTGCTTCATAACTGTTGTGTCCTGAGCCTGCAAAAGCAGGCTCAGAATGTTGCATTGGTCCCGGGCATTCCAAAAGCTGCCTGGGACCAGACAGCAGCGCTGGCCTTGTGCGCATGCGCAAGGCGTGAAAATGCTATGTTCCTATTGGTTGTCACTGTCCGGACTTCTGGCTATATAAAAAGGCCTGCATGCCTTTTGTTTTCGCTTGGTTGTTGTAGAAGGAGAATAAAGTGTTTGTTCAGCATCGCCATGTGTCTTCATCATTCGCACACGAACGAAGTATACAACACTGGTGACGAGGATGGGATCCTTTGCAAGCTGAAACAAAAGATTTAAGGACTTACCCAGGAAGTCCTGAAGGGGGGAAGACGGTGTCTGAAGCAGTGTCCCAGCCTGCCAGTATAGCGTCGCTGGAGGGTGAGCTCGGCTAAAGGACCCTTTCCCCAAACAGCGGTTTGCAGAGGAAGCAAGTGGTGAAGGTTGTAAACTGTATGATGTTGAAGATTGGCCGCTTGTCTGATTTCGATGTCTCCCATCCAGAGAGATGGAATTCCTACGTAGCACAGGTGGGCAACTACTTCAGAGTAAATCAGATTAGAGAAGACGGTCTGAAGGAAGCAAATCTTTTGTGTGTTTGTGGACAGGAAGCTTTTGACATCACAGAGAATCTGGTGGCCCCTACACTTCAGGAGTCAGTAACATATGCTGACTTGAAGAAAATGTTGAAGGAATACTTTCAGCCAAAGTTATCTGTCATTGCTTGGAGGCATGTTTTTGAGCAGAGAGACCAGAGGCTGGGTGAATCTGTTGTGGACTTTATTGCGGCCTTAAGGCAAGCAGCCAGACCTTGTGAGTTCAAGGATCTGGAAGAGAGGCTGCGAGATCGCTTCATATGTGATTTGAGGAGCAGAGACTTACAACAGAACATTTTTGCAAAAGAAGATATCTCTTTCAAAGGTGCACTATGAGAGGTGGCAGCTGAGGAAGCAGCAGGCGGGCCTGTGAAGGAACCCTCCAGACACAGCTACTGTCGATCAAGAGGACTCTCGAGAAGGATCGGAAGCAGATCCTGAAGAGGAGGTGGACAGACTTCACCAGCCAGCAGAGAGGAGGCAGAAGGAACATCCGGACAAGGTCCCAGCATCTCTTCAATGCTTTGGGTGTGGAGGACACCACAAGCGAGCTGACTGCAGGTTCCGCTCTGCCATTTGCAGAGCGTGTGGCAGGCAAGGCCACATCACATCTGTCTGTTTGGATCACCAGAAAGTCCAACCTCGTGAAGAATTGTGTCTGAAAGGTATCAGGGTTCCCAGCCAACATAAAGTGGGTTTCTGCGCATTGCGCAGGAGTATTCTGAGGACAGGGACACACAAGCCCCTTAAGAAGAAACTTTCCATTAACGTAAGGTTGCAAGGGGTTCCACTATCAATGGAGTTGGACACTGGGTCCGCTCTCTCAATTATTTCAATTAACACATTCAAAAGGATATGCAGCAGCAGTGGCCTTCGAGTTAAACTCAGGCCATCGAATCTAATACTTACTGATTTTCAGAATTCTATGGTGTTAAGGGGGAGGCCACCCTTAGAGTACAGCATAAGGATTTTGAAGGTCCCCTAGATGTGCTGGTTGTTGGGGGTGAATGTACGAGTCTTAAATGGACTCGATTGGTTCGAGGCTCTGGGAATCCAGATAACTGGGCTATACCATTTGCAAACGTTGAGCCTTGCAGAAGTCTGCAAGGAGTTTGCAGATGTGTTTAGTTCAGAGCTAGGATCCTACAAGGGGCCTCCAATTTTGTAACTGTTAGACCCAACCATCAAGCCCATCAGGGTTAAGTCTGTTGCCCTCAAAGGAAAGATTGATGCTGAGCTGGACAAATTGCTCCAGCAGGGCATTTTGGAACCTGTGGATTCTAGTCCATGGGAAACCCCCATAGTAATGTCTCTAAAGGGTAATGGGGAAATACGTATATGTGCAGACTATAAGTGCACACTGAATAAGGCGCTGCAACAACATGCTTATCCACATTCTGGCCTCCCTCAAGGGGGGCGCATTTTTGCGAAGCTTGACTGGCACAGACCTATCAACAGCTACCTGTTGATGAGGCAGCTGCAGAGGCCCAGACTATTGTAACTCACAGGGGGGCCTTCAAGGTAAAGAGACTGCAATTTGGGGTAAATGTAGCCCCTGGCATATTCCAAAGTGTCATGGAGAGCACACTTCGAGGTATTCCTGGGGTATGTCCCTACTTCGATGATGTCCTCATTGCTGGGGAGTCATCTCAAAATTTAGCAGAAAGATTAAGGGCTGTCTTGCTTCGTTTTCGAAAAGCAGGCCTTAAACTAAAGAAGGATAAATGTAAGATAGGAGTCACTTCTACTGACTTCTTAGGATTCAGGATTGATGCTCAAGGCATTCACCTTGCTGAAACTAAATTGCAAGCTATCCAGCAGGCCCCAAGCCCTAAGTCCAAGAGTGAGCTTCAAGCCTTCTTGGGGCTATTAAATTTTTACCATGCATTTCTCCCACATAAAGCTGCAGTGGCAGAGCCGTTACACAGGCTCTTAGACAAGCAGGCTCCTTGGCAGTGGACTAAAGTCCATGATAAGAGTTTCAATGAGGTTAAGGCCTTGCTCACTTCTAATGCTGTTTTAGCTCATTTCAATGAGCAACTGCCTGTTTGCATCGCATGTGATTCATCTCCTTATGGAGTGGGAGCTGTACTTAGCCATCTGAAGGCTGATGGGACACAAGTCTCTGTGGCCTGTTATTCAAGGACTCTGTCTTCTGCAGAGCGAAATTACGCTCAAATTGACAGAGAAGCCTTGGTCATAGTGGCTGGCATTAAGAAATTTCATGATTTCTTATATGGCTGCCATTTCACGGTCTATACTGACCATAAGCCTCTGCTGGGTTTGTTTACCACTAACAAACATACCCCACATATCATTTCTTCTCGTATGCTGAGCTGGTCTTTTTCTGTCAGCATATGACTACATATTAATTCACAAACCAGGAAAAGAAATGGGTCATGCAGATGGCCTGAGCAGATTACCCCTGAACCAGTTAGAGCCAGATCCTGCTCCAGACATTAATATTCTTTCCATTCAGGAGTTGCCTGAGTCTCCCCTTAATGCTAGGGACATGGCTGCAGAAACTGCCACTGATCACATGCTTACACGCGTGCTGAAATGGATGTTGTCAGGATGGTCTGAGAAGTGCCCAGATACTGAGTTCCAAAGCTTCTGGCACAAGAAGCATGAGTTTTCCACTTTCAAGGGTTGGCTGTTATGGGTTAGCAGGGTAGTGATCCCAGCCTCATTGAGGTCTAGACTCTCGATTTCTCTGCATGAGGGACATCCTGGTATAGTCAGGATGAAAGCGCTTGCGCGCAGCCATCTTTAGTGGCCTGCGCTCAATAAAGCCATCGAGGCCCAGGTGCCCAGGTGCCCAGGTGCCAAGTGTGCCAACAGTCTTGGCCTGAAATGCCTCAGGCCCCAGTACATAGGTGGGAGGAAACTCAAACCCCATGGTCTAGGGTGCATATAGATTATGCTGGGCCCTTTCAGGGGCAATTCTTCCTTGTTGTTGTTGATAGCCATTCCAAGTGGCTAGAGGTTGTTCCTGTTTCCTCCATTACTACTGCCAGAACCATCCAGGTGTTGAGAGGAATTTTTGCATCACATGGTCTTCCAGATGTTCTGGTTTCAGATAATGGCCTTCAATTTACCTCTTCTGAGTTCCAGGCTTTTCTTCAGGCCAACCTGATGTGGCATGCAAAATTGGCTCCCTTCCATCCATCCTCCAACGGACTGGCAAAGAGAATGGTGCACACCCCCAAAGATGCCCTCAAGAAACTGACTTACGGTAACTGACATCACAGGTTAGCAGATTTCCTTCTTGCACACCGCACCACACCATGCACAGCCACAGGGAAGAGCCCTGCAGAACTCCGCTGGGGTCGTCGCCTCATCACTAAACTGGACAGGCTGCACTCTTACCGGGTGGCTTCACAGGTGTCACAACTGCGGGCACTAGGAGACTCCAGGTGGGTGATCCAGTTTGGGCAAGAAACTATGGACCTGGACATCTCTGGGTCACAGCTGTGGTCTGCATGGTCTCTGGGCCGTTGTCATATGAAGTTGCCTTGGGTGATGGCCGCGTTCTTCACAGACACATAGACCAACTGTGTTGGAGACTCTTCCACTCCTGGCTCTGCTCTGGGGGGGCGAGGAGGACCATAATATGCAATTCTGGTCACAGTTTCCCAGACCTAACAGGCCCTCACTAGCTGCTACTGAGGCTGTTTGGGATTCATCCCAAGGTTCCGCAAGTGCTCCAAACAGGAATTCACTGGATAGGGGGTCATCCCACACATCCAAAATTATTCCAGACAGGGAGTCACACCGGGGGTGTCCATAGTATTCACATATGTCAGATAGTGCTCCAGACAGGGAGACTGATCGGGGTATCCACACAAATCACTAGCAGTAAGAGAAAAGGAATTCCATCAAGGGCTCTTGCCTAATTCTGCAACTGCTCCCAAAAATAAGTCATCAGCAAAGTGGGTTGCCATGGAGGTGACTCCTGACTCTGGCACCTCTGGCACGTGCTTGGGGCCACAGAGTACTGGGGCACTTTCGCTACCCAGCCCTCTCCATCTGCTGGCCTTGGGCTCAAGGGACAGTGTTCCCAAGAGGGGTCTATTGTGGACTTGGGGACTTCCACCCCTCCAAGGTATGCTGGCTTGGACTTAGAGGGTCCAGCCAGACAGCAGTGGGGTGGGTCAACCGGGTATTTGGGGCAGCAAAGTCCTGGCCTGCCTAGCCTGGTAAGCGAGCAGGTAGGCCAGGCACACTCACCAGGGTCACCTGGGGATTGCCTGGCCCACCTAGTAGGCGAGCAGGTGGGCCAGGCAATCTCTCTGGGCCTTAGAAGGTCACAGCGGGCCAAGAACCCACCCAAACATCTGAGAGACTTTGTGAGGTTGCTGTCAAATCATGAGAGACCTGTTCATGAGGCCCCTGAATAACGGGAGTAACTCGTGGGTAGATTATTTTGTATTATTTTTTGATTTCGGATACATTTATTTGTATTAATAAATATTGAAGGGGGTTTACCTGAGGGCAGACTCAGGTATTCCACACTGTTTGCATTTGAATAATGCAACTCTATGCCACTCTTCCCAAGGCATGACGTACATGTGTGTATGCGAAGTATGTTCCATCTAGGGGGGACAGGTGTTGTGTCCTGAGCCTGCAAAAGCAGGCTCGGGATGTTGCATTGGTCCCGGGCATTCCAAAAGCTGCCCAGGACCAGACAGAGCAGCACCGGCCTTGTGCACATGTGCAAGGTACAATAACGCTCTGTTCCTATTGGTTGTCACTGTCCGGGCTTCTGGCCATATAAAAAGGCTTGCGTGCCTTTTGTTTTCACTTGGTTGTTGTAGAAGGAGAATAAAGTGTTTGTTCAGCATTGCCATGTGTCTTCATCATTCGCACGCGAACGAAATATACAACAATAACCATGTCTCTTGGAACGTTTGCAGTTCTGAAAGAAAAATCCTGAGTTAGGATTTATTTCCTGATTCAAGGCAATTTAGGTATTTTCTCCTTTCACTAAACAGGAGGGAAAAAAAACACCTTTAAGCATTTCTCCACAAGGATTGTCTGCCAGTTTGAAAGCAGCTCTGGATTACTGTATTCTCACAATGTCAGCAGTGTTAGAAAGCTGAGATAATTTATTTCTGGCTCAGTTACAGAGCGGCAAAGTTTCCTTCCTTCCTTCCTTCCTTCCTTCCTTCCTTCCTTCCTTCCTTCCTTCCTTCCTTCCTCCCTCCCTCCCTCCCTCCCTCCCTCCCTCCCTCTCTGCACTGTGGTTCTCTTCCGGATTTGAGTTCATTCCTGCTTCATTCTTTACCATGGCTACTTATCTTCATATTCCATAAGGAAAATTATAGCCTGAGAATTTTTTAATTCTCCCTTGGTAACCCAGACAAGATCAATAGTGGGAAATTGACAAGAGTGTAGTCCATTTTCCCCTTTTCTTCGTATGAGGGAGTAGCCTTCATGCAAAGTACCAGACTACTCTGCATGTACACATGCACGCACACACACACATTCTCTCTCTCTCTCTCACACACACACACACACACACATCCTCTCTCTCTCTCTCTCTCTCTCTCTCTCTCTCTCTCTCTCTCACACACACACACACACACCTCCTTTCTGCCACTTTTTGTGCATGGGGTGATGGTTTTTGTTTACCATGGAACCTTCAAGTATTCTGAAAAGGTTGATTTTGTACTTTGCACTGATGATGTTACCTAGTTGGGTAGCACCATGTCTGCAGAAAAACAACCAAGCTCAGGGAGCACCAAGGATCCCACAGTTTGTACTCCCCCACCCCACAGCATTTTAACATCAGTTAAATGGAATGCCTTTCTATTGCTTCCAAGACTTTGAGGATTGAATGTAGTGGTAAGGTAGAAGTATCCCATCTGCTACCATCATCTTTACCTTTCTCTCTAGAAGCTGGTCCCTTGGTCTGTTGTGCATTCTGTGCATATTTTTCACTGTATTTGGTGTGGCTTTTTCTTTTCTATCTGCCACTGTGTACCTCGGTCTGGTTTTGGTCCTACAAATGATAATATATAAGGAGTGCATGGGAGTTTGTAAATTATCCATCCCACAGTAGGAATCCATTATTGCATCATCCTGAAGAGACAGCCATCCAGGCTGTTTTTAAGCATCCCTAGGGAAGGAGAATCAGGGTTAAGAGTAAGGGAGATGATCCTGATTGAGATATGCAGAATCTGTTGCCTAAGCAAAAGGACATGAAGAAATTTTAAAGTACAAAACAAGATAATATTTGGAAATGTCTCAGGCAGAGGCTTCCCAGATTCACTGGAGTATAAGAAAGGGGAGGAGGTACAGCATAATTGAACTTGCCACATTCTGTTACTGCATCCAATTTCAATAAAAATAGTTTTAGCCTTCCTATGAAGTTGATTTCCTGATATGGTCTACCTCAGGGGTCCCCAACCTTAGTGGCTTTGAGACTTTGCTGGCTGAGGAATTCTGGGAGTTGAAGTCCACAAGTCTTAAAGTCGCCAAAGTTGGGGACCCCTGGTCTACCTAGTAGGGTAAGTAGACCCTTGAGGGACAATCCACTGTCTTCTAGGCCGCTGTTGAACAAGCATTTTTTCCTGATATACAACTGAAATCTATTTAATTGTAATTTAAACCCAATGTTTCTTGTGCTCCAAAAGAACAACTCTGAAAAATTCTGCCCTGTCTTCCACATGGCAGCTATCACACCTATTTGTGATTTGTCTTCTCCAAACTGAACATACTCAACCATTTCTCATAATTAGTATTTTTCAAGCAACTTATTCTCTTGACTGCTCCAGGTTGTCAATGTTTGAAAATATGGTATCCAGAAACGGATGTAATATTCAAGGTGTGAACAATAGAGAAATAGGAAAAAAAAGGATGGTTTATCTTGATCTTGAGACTTAGACTTCTAGTAAACCTAAGTTTCCCCTTTTTAAAATTGCATCACAACATTTGTTCATATTTAGCTTGTGAGCCACCAAGATAACACAAATCTTCAGTCATGTAGCAGCAGATTTTGGGTTAGCTTTCAGATGAGCGACAGTCTTAGGTTTGTATTACCTGGGAATTGGTTGTTGGTGAAACTTTCAGGAGAAATTGTTCTATTGACAGATGGGTAAAAATAAGGTTATAGTTAGAATTATGATTACACGAGTATAATGGATTATGGGACAGTTTCCTGCTTCATAGTGCTTTAGAGCCTTCTCTAATGGCTTACAGAGTCAGCATGTTGTCCCCAAAATCTGGGTCCTCATTTTACCGACCTTGGAAGGATGGAAGCTGAGTAAACCTGGAGCCAGTGAGAATCGAACTGCTGAATAATTCATGTAATATATATTTAGGTATAGCAGTAATTATAAAAAAATTCAGAAAAACTACTACTACTACTACTACTACTACTACTACTACTACTACTACCACTACTACCACTACTACCACTACTACTACTACTGTTGAGCATAGATGTAATGAAATACTGCAAGGAAACTTAACTCTAACTTATGATATGTAAGATTACAACTAAAGATACAAAGCTATCCCAAAGTTTTTTCATTAAACATAATATATTTTCTGTATGTCTACTGGATATATCCCCTCCCCTACATCAATGTCTATATTGGTTGCATCTTCAGAAGCATTATTAGTTGCAATTGCTAACACTGGCTTTCTGGGCCGCACCTAAGGAATGTTCTATTTTTTGTAAAACTTTATTATAATTCAGGCTTCAGTTCAGCTCAATAGTGCAATTAAGAGCAATTAGTTTTCTTGAATAAAAATGGCTGCATTATTTAGGACTTTTTCTGTTTTAGCTTCTATTGTCTAGAGTTGATTCTTCCTGAATTAAGTCTGGAGTCTGATCTATAGAAGTTTGAAAAGAACCTTCTAATAGTTCATTTCATCATAATTTTATGAAGCTGAAGAAACCTTCTCCCTCATATTTGTTGTATGTATTTTTTTAAAGTGTAATAGAATTGGTATTAATGTCAAACTGACAAGTCTGTAATTACCAGAACCTCTTTTTATTCTTTCTTGAGATACAGACAGGATATGTCTTTTTGTATTTTTTTTCCTACCTCTCTTTCTGTGTGAATTTCTTTTCCTACCTCATTATCTTTGTGCCTGGAAAAGCTAGAAACATATAGAAGTATATAGGAGCCCTCTTGAATAACCTGGTTTGTGATTAGTCATATTCCTATAAAATAACCGTGGCCTCCTTTTAATAATGTGAAATGTGGCCACAAGATTTTTCTTTTAATAGCCTATTCTTGGTTTGCAGGGTTCTATTGGCTGATTGAGTTGATTTTTCTGCATAATGCATTGCTGGCAGTACAGCATCTTCCGCTAATCACTGCTACCCTTCCTTTGCTGGGAAGCCAGGAGAAAAACTACAGACTCAGCTGGAGTGATTGAGTGACATTTAGTACCTTTATCTTATGTTTGGAGCAGTCAAAGTAAAATGCACACATTGTTGTTTTACTGTGCAATGGAAAAGTGTAAACACTCTTTTCCTTAGTCTTTGTAGATCTTCTGGAAAGTAGTTTGTGTTGGAGATACAAAATGCATAAATGGCAAAAAAAGCCCACTGATTTTAAAACTCCTCTCCTTCATCTCTTTCTAATAAGTATCTGGTACAGCTTCTGCGATACATGTGTCTAGCCAAGTGTCTAGCCCCCCCCCCCCCGCCCCAGATATATAAGCAAAGTGCAAGGTTGTCTCAAGGTATATTTATATGGCACATTGCTTTTTTTTCTATTACATATTTCTAAATTTTATTTAAGAGCTAACTTAAAGGTAATTATGCAGATTGGTTTTTTCTCTCTCTCTCCCCTCCCTATCTCCCACCCACCTCAGTGGCTGGCCAGATGTGATCTTTCCTTCTGTCTTTCAAATATTTTGCAATGAATAGGATTTATATATTGTGCCCATTTTTCTTTCACTCATCTCCATTTCAAGAGTCTTCAACAAAAATTTAAAAGTCAGTGATGTTTAGAATCCATTTTGATTTGCTACCTATCACCTTCATCCATCTTCTTCCTTTTCCATTTCCAGTTTTCTCTACCTGCTCTACATTGTAGTTCCCCCCTTTTTTTCCCAATGGGGAAATAAGCTACGGTATTTCTTCTACATTCAGAGCTAAAAGAATAACATGCCAGGCTGGCAATACACTTCATAGGACAGCAGGCTACAAGCTGTCACATATCTCTCAGCCTACCTGTCTTAAATTTGGTACAAATTAATGGTTGATGTAAATTTCAACAGATATTTTATGTGCTATTCAGAAAGAAGCTAAATACTATGTTCCAGGAACTTTAGTTAGGAAGCCATGCACAAGATTCAGTGATAATTGGCAGACTTTGACCCTACCCTAGAGATCTACAGTATTATATTCTGGAAATTTTATCCTATATTCTCTCTCAAAACAAAAAAAGTTACAGCAACATGGGCTTCTCTTATGCTAGACCAGAGGACAAATGAAGTGCCATTTTAGTGAAACACATTCCAAATAGGTGTTTGTTTGATTGAACTGAAAATTCCTAGTTCTGGATTAGGTGATTTTCAAAGCTTGGGTTTGTAATTAATGAATACTCTTGATAAATAACCATTTCTAATGTTATAAAGATAATATGAAATGGAACCATTGCTTATATAAATGAATGAGATTTTTCATATTTGTAACTTTGTCTATATATTATGTTCTCAAAGTCTCACGCATCACTTTGGTAAACATGCCATAATTTTATCACCAGGCAGCAAACATGTAGGAGGCAGATGTAATTTAGATTATGTAAAAATGTGTAACTAGAAAGTTCTGGTCAACTGGAAGTCCTTTAGCACATTGCTGTAAAGAGAAATGTAGTGAATCCACTACACCAGCCATTTTTTTAATTTTTTATTAAAGCAATCAACATTAATCATAATATCATATTAAGAAGCATTCATCATAGATCATAAAATACAACAGTAAGTATTAGTCTTTGTATACGTCAAATTTGGTAAACATTCTTCACTCCTCACATTGTTCATTTGCGCAATGTCTGTACCCTAGAAGGGAAGTAGTGAGAAAAAGTAAGACTGCTTCTTTTCTTTGTGTTAGAATTCTTAACATTATAAATTGATTCTTTAAAGCAGCCATGTTCTCTGAATCATTTTTGAAGGCTGGGCAACCTAATATATTTTATATAAATGCTAAAAAAGCTTCAAATGACATTTGTATTTGTTCTGTCATGATACCACATTCATGCAGGACTCAATTAAATCCATGATGCTTGGAGTGTATTTTCCACTTCATCAGTGTAAGAGGTCAAATGCTCATGGTTTTCATTGGGACTAGAAACAACATAGTTATAATTTGTTCATGACATATTAGAGGAGTAATTAACATGCAAAAGTTGTTAGAATGAGGTGCTGGATATTTGAAAAAATATTATGAACTGTTAATTAGGTAAGATGTCTAAGCTAGAAATATGAAGAGATTCTATATTATTTTTCTTGTTTCATTCATTCTCAACCCATTTAAACTTTAGGATTTTCTGCATGTAGACTGCCCAATTATTCTGTAGTTGTTAATAAAACAATATTCTGTTTTTTCTTATAAAGACTACAATGTTACCAATAGTGATATACTTCTACATAAATGAGATATTTAACCTTACCATATAAGTGTGAGGCTGTATGCTGTTTATGAAATTTATTACCAATTGTACAGCATAATTATAGTTTCATTATTGTTTTTCTAAAGTTCAACAGTTTCTTCATCTTCAGTGAAAACAGGTGGATTCTACGTGCCTTTGATTTCTACTAGGGTAGAATAACTTTTCCAGTCAATTAAGTCAATTAATTTAACATTCTTTGAATGGCATTCTTCCTTTGTGTTTCAGTTGATAAATCAATAAATAAAATAAAATAAAAAACAAATAAAATAAAATAACAGAAATAAAAAAAAAACTTGCAGGTACATAACAAACATTTCAAAATTCTAGGAAGTACCAGAATTATAAAATAAAATATATTTATTTTACACATACAATAAATTAAATATGAATATAAAATATAAATAAAATATATACAACATTGTGGCAAAGCTCATGTTACTCACTTTTTCAAACATTGATTGCATTTGGTTTGTGGAATAGTGCCATAAAAACGCTCTCTCTCTCACAGTAAAGTGATGTAGGACTGGCATCACCACCTGAAGCAAACTCATTAAAATAATCAAAATTCAGATATTTACAGTAATATTTACATTGGAAATACATTATTTCACATTTTAGGGTGAAATTAATCAAATACAGGTTCTTAGTTATACAGGATTACATGTATTTAAAATTTCAGATTTGGAAGAAACCAATTAATTTAAGAGAACCATTTTGTTAAGAGTGTTTAAAACTGGAAATAGAAGCTGGAAGGCTGTGAATTCTGCTCCTGCTTTAGGCATTGAAGCCACCTGGTGATTTTGACCAATCACTTTCTCAGATTTAGGAATAAGATGATGGCAAAGCCACTTCTGAAAGTATTATTAAGAAAACTGCAGGGATTTGCTGATGTAATCCTCTGGAGTCAGAACTGAGTTGATTGGGAGAAGGAAATTAGTGAGAGAATCCACTGATGTATTTAATTCAGAAATTTAAATTAAACAATATGACTATCTAGCCATCTAGACATAATAATAATAAAGTTGGAAGGGACCTTGGAGGTTATCGAGTCCAACCCCCTGCTCAGGCAGGAAACCTTATACCATTTCAGACAAATGGCTGTCCAGTCTCTTCTTAAAAACGTCCAGTGTTGGAGCATGTAGTGTAGGTTAATCATTAACATTTATTATTTGATTTTTATTCTTGTTTGTATTTAATTAAAAAGGCAGTGAATATACTACTGCATCTTACATTACTCACAACTACAACTCTGTAAATAGATACCTCATTGAAGTCTTGGGAGACCCTTGGGTTGCCAGATGTGAAATAGGCCTTGGCCTATAGGCTGTAAATGTCTTCCATGTGCTGTTTGCTTCTGTTGACCAGCTTTAGGCAATGTTGCCTGGCTGAATAGCCAGCTTGGAAGCTGAAGTCCACAGGAACCCTGAAGTCTAGGGAGAAGAGCACCAGGTGCCTCAGAGATGGGGAAGCCTTGGGAGGCCCAGAGAGGTTTGCAGGAGTGTGGTAGCATCTGGGCATGTGGTGGGCCTCTAAGGGCCTTCCTCACCCTGTGGCACTTCATGTTCTACCTAATGACCCACATATTTCTTTAATGATTGCATTTGGGGGAGCAGGGATGGGGGTTGTTAAGTGAAATGCTTCACTTAACAGCCATCGTGACATGTGGGCAGGTTCTATTGTGATCCTAAGTTGAGGACTACCTGTATATTTTAAAAGGTCACATTATAGAAGATGCATGTATTTATATAATAAAGAGTATATGCTTTGGTTTGATTAATGGATTTTTCTCTTGGCATGAACAAAGGGTATTGCCATAAAAATGTGACTTTAACAATTAAAAGGATTTGTCAGACTTATTTAATAAAAATATTCATTTTGCTGAATCTTCATTTTCTTGCTAAAATCCAAAACCAACCATGCAGATTGAGAATTATTATTATTTATTACTTGTTAAATTTATTTGCCACCTACCTCAACATGGGGCTACTCTAGGTGGCTTACTGAAATAGCAATAAGAAATGAAAAGAGTGTAAGCAGAAGTAAAGTAATAGAACAATAAAGCAAACAATAAAAAAATGAAATTGAAGAGAATGTTTGAACAATATAGCTTATGGCTGCTTTGAAAGGTCATCTTTGGGCTCTAATTGGAGATGCAGCAAATAATTGGAAAATAAATCACGTAATACTTGAATAATGACAGTGGACTGTGGAGTGAATGATGAATGTGTCTGGGGGTTTTATTCTTAATTGTTTTTTAGATTGGATTTAATTTTTTGATAAATTGTTTTATTTATGTTGTAAGCCGCTCCGAGTCTTCGGAGAGGAGCGGCATATAAATTTAATTAAAATAAAAATAAAAATAAATAAATTCTCCTTAGTTCTAGGTTGCTTCTCTCCTTGATCAGTTTCCATCTGTTGCTTCTTGTCCTGCCTTCAGGCGCTTTGGAGAATAGTTTGACTCCCTCTTCTTTGTGGCAGCCCCTGAGATATTGGAACACTGCTATCATGTCCCCCCTCGTCCTTCTCTTCATTAAACTAGACATACCCAATTCCAGCAACCATTCCTTATATGTTTTAGCCTCCAATCCCCTAATCATCTTTGTTGCTCTTCTCTGTACTCTTTCTAGAGTCTCAGCATCTTTTTTACATTGTGGTGACCAAAACTGGATGCAGTATTCCAAGTGTGGCCTTACCAAGGCATTGTAAAGTGGTATTAATACTTCACGTGATCTTGGTTCTATCCCTCTGTTAATGCAGCCTAGCACTATGTTGGCTTTTTTGGCAGCTGCAGCACACTGCTGGCTCATATTTAAGTGATTGTCCACTAGGACTCCGAGATCCCTCTCATAGTTACTACTATTGAGCAAGGTACCCCCTATACTATACCTGTACATTTGGTTTTTCTTGCCTAAATGTAGAACCTTACTTTTTTCACTATTGAATTTTATTTTGTTAGATAGCACCCAGTGTTCAAGTCTGTCCAGATCCTCCTGTATCTTAAGCCTGTCTTCTGGAGTGTTGGCTATTTCTGCCAGCTTGGTGTCATCTGCAAATTTGATGAGTTCCCCATCTATCCTCTCATCCAAATCATTGATGAAGATGTTAAAGAGCACTGGGCCTAGAACAGAGCCCTGGGGCACCCCACTACATAATACACCCTTTGCGGGAAGCTCATTGTTTATAGTAACCCATATTTTAGAAATTTTCATCACTTAATTAAGATGTTTTTTCCTGCTACAATTCTCTAAATTCAGCCTAGCTAATTCTTCCCAGTTGGAAAGAAATGCTTACAAGATAATTAAATTGTTTCCAAAAACTACCTACCAAAATTCCCTCTGGACAGATATCTGTTTGAAATCATGCTGAGATCTTCTGTTTCCTCAACTATAAACTTCAGTTTTCAGTTTGTCCCAGAATAATTCTCTCAATCAAAGAAAATTTGCTATTTGTCTGAATATCATCTGTACATCCATTCAGTGAGGTTTTGATGCAATGAAAGCAAGCTGGACAGTGCCTGCTTTTGCTGTTTGTAATTATAAATTATTTTGTAATTTATATATGAGATGAACAAACCGGGCAGCATCAGGTGGTGAAAGTTGGTAAATAGCTGAAGAATTTTGACCCCTCTTTCATAGAGGCCATCTATGTCAAAATTGAACAGTCTTCTCTCACCAGAGGGAAAGGGATCCAACATCATCTATTTCCAGTCTACAACACAATCCTTTCAACAGTTCCAAGAAGTCTCCACACCGATTTGCGCTACTCAGGTGACCCTGAGAATGCAGTTAAACCTCCAGGTAGCTTTAACGACTCACTAAAAGAATGCAAATGTTTGCAGGAGTATAAATCTTTCCATTCCCCACCATCTAGTTAGAGCTGAAGAACCTTCCTGGATAGGAAGCGAAATGTCTTTAAAGGAAAACAAAGTCCAGTTGCCTCATGGAAAAGCATCTTTGGGATAACTATGACCTGGATGACTGAGAATCTCCATAGACACTCACTTAGAGAACTGACATAATATACATGGCTGAGGGTATTTGTACTGACTGTTTTCTTATGTGGGAGATTCTAAATGACTAGCTCAATTTACCATTAGGATTGTAAACATGTTTTGGACCAGAATCCCTTGGCAAATTGATTCATGAATAAAGAGGACATGTGAGATTTTAAGTGACTTAAGCTGTCAATTAATTTAATTTTCTCCCTAATTTGGTGAATATGGTTTGAATTTCCCTGTTGCTGCCTCATAGTTAAGGTTCCTTAGATTACTACATCCTTAAAGAATGGTGGCTTCATAGCAGCCCAAAAATAGCATCCAAGTAATAATATAAATAATATCATTTTGATAAAAGTAATTATTTAATATTTAATAGAGAAAGATAATATGAACTGTAAGTAGTTATTTAATAGGTGAGGATAATCTTTAGACATTGTGAGGCCCTATGCTATGGGAAGCTACAGAAGCTGTACTTGGCAAGTGCTAATGGAACATAAGGCTTTTAACAGCTAAACTTGGCAGAAATGCCACCAAAAAGCATAATTTATGATGTGGTATGGAAAAATTCTCTTTGAACATAAAGTGTGAATGATTGCAGAAACAAAGTATATCTTAATCAATTAATGAGGATCATATCAGCGGTACAGGAGGACTTGATTTACTTTCATGTTTGCAAACATAACAAAGGAGAAGAATTCTTTGTAGGCTATAAACTGTAACTTGTTTAGTTTATGCCTAAATCTGGCTATGTTGAGTTACATGTTCTTTCCCCTGTTCTATTTATAGTAATAAAGCTGTGAAGAAAATACAACACTGATGAATTTTTATGTTCAAATTACATTGTAGTTTGCATTGTTCAATTTTTTTCCTTACAAAAAATTTGTAGACTAAATAGCTTTTTGCCTGTGAAAATAAAACATTTAATAGTATTTATATGCTAAAACTTCACACAGTCATATTGCTTGCATTTGCTGGAATAAAATATATAGTAAATGTATGTAGGTCTGGAAATAAGAATTGTCTCCATGATTTAATGTTGTGTATGTGTATTCTTTGAAAGATGGAAAAGTGCTAAGATTTGTTTCAAAAATAATTCATTTATTTATCTGTTTTTTTCCTGTTGATTTGTTAGTCTATTATATTTCATTTCAGCTTCATAATTATTTTATATATTTTCTCTGCATTTCTTTTTTTAAAATACAATTAACAAATAAGAAAACCTTTATTCCCCAATGCTATCTGGTGAATGCCTATAGAGTTTTGCAACTGTGCTGTTCATGGAAGGGACAAGTTCATGGAAGGGATATAGTATTTTATACTATGATCTTGGATTAAATACTATTGTTCCATGTATCTGATAAGAAATAACTGATTTTATGAAACTCAGTGTAAAGGTTTTCAAGAATGTTACCTACAAATCAGTATTAAAGTTAAATCTCAAACACTCAAGACAGAGATTTCTTTAAAAATATTCTGGTGCCAGGCAGGCATGTCCAGAAACTAAAATTATGAAATGTAAACTTAACCCTTCCTGTTGCATAAATTTCTACTTAAAAGTGGCTTAAGTAGATACATTCGAGTAGCTGGAATCCCCCAAAAATCTAAGTCAGCACTAAACCATCCACATAATAGTCAGCATGAAGTTTTAATCCAGTAAACATTTCAGGCAAGAATGTAAGCCTATTTCAGTCATGAAAAGATCCATTCTTGTTTAAAAGAGTAGGTAAGTTGTCCCTCCCCCTCACATCTGTTCTCTAAATGGTGTTTGTGTCCAAGCAATCCCAGGTGTGCTCAGCTTTATATCCTGTTCTGAATAGCCTTTATATTACTTCTCACATGCACAGCTGTGATTTCTTGCTAGCTGAAAAAAAGTACTATAAAAGAATGAATGAACACTGTAGGAACTTTGCATTCTTTTTGTTGTATGATTAAAATGAAGTGGTCTTGCTGAGACTCCATGGTAGGTGCTAGAAGTTCCTTTCTTAGTTCAATATGTTTTGCAGCATATTATTATTGGCTTGGTTATATGGTGATCATGGCAAGTCAGTGCTTCACACACACACACACACACACACACACACACAGTAGTTGTAGCTGTTTTTCACATAAATATTTATTCAAATTATTGGGCATCTATGTTATTAGTCTTTATATAGTACATACTATTTTACATTTATTTCTTAACTGCAAACAATCCTCAAAATTTGTAGCTTGAAAGATGTTGGAGAGGAGTCTTGTCTTAAATAAATGTCAAACATGCTTTATTATTTAAAATATTTGTTGAAAATGTTCAAAGAGAAAAAAAGTCCAGCTGCCTTGTGAAAAAGTACCTTTGGGATATAGTATATGATTAAATTATTGGTTAAATCTGTGCTGGATCTGAAAAGAAAAAGATAGTCTTGAAGTTAAGAATTAACAATGGATGAGAAAGTTAAGATATTCATGATTAAATTGTTCCTTGATTTCACTGGATCTACTTAATATTTGTATTGAAATATTACGACTTAGGATTTAAAAAATATAGTTCAGAAGATAATGGATGATTTTCAAGCATTGCTAAAGTTGATTTTTTTATGATCCTGTAAAATATTTGAAAATAATTCTGATGATCCTATATCACACATCAAATGCATAAATTTCAGATAATTTATGCAACAGTTTCTATGGTCTGAGGGGCATAGTTGCAGATCTTTTGATAAACAGTTCTTCTGTATTAAAACATTTGGAGTTACTTATGTCAGATGATACCTGCTAGATAAATTTCCTGATCATAAATGAAGTTAAATGGTATCAGAGCTGCTTAGTATGTAAATGGCGGGACACTATGAAATCTCAGAGCTATAGAATACATTGGAAAGCTTAAAAAACATCCCAGAAAGTGACACTAGCTAAACATTTACATATTGTTGTTAGATATGTTCATGTAGTCACCCAGGGTAGAATTCTACAGAGGCGAAACTTACTACAATATGGTAAAGTCCTAAATAAATAGCCAAAATCTAACCATATATATGCAGATTTTACAGTTTAGGATAAATAACCTGAGATAGTATGATGCAGCACCTGGTTATAAAAGTATTACTTGGGACGTATGAAAGAGCCACTTGCTGCTTGAGATGCTACATTCTGAGTTATTTCCATTTCCTGGAAAACTTCATGGGTTGCCCCACCCAGAAGATACATTGCAGGTTATGAGCATGTGCACCACAGCCATTGGTTCTTTTTCCTTCAGAAGCAGCAAGGCTGGTTTATGTATTGAAACTCAACACTCAGCACAATAATAAACAGATATAAAAACTTTAGTCTACTTGTTCATGAGTCAAACATTAAAATTGATTCAGACTGATATGATCAGGGTATATGCTGCACATGCTAGGTATAGTCTTGCTGAGCAACATTAATGAGTCTGAGTAATTTTATCATTTCTTTGGTAATAATTTTTATTGGAGTTTCTAAATAAGATAAAAGACTAATACAAACTAGTATTAAATATAATACAAATATAAAATATAAAAATTAAAGAAAAAGTGTAAAGAGGTAGAAAATAAAAAGAATGAAAGCTACATAAAAGATGACACCTCTTTCCTCCAGACAAGTATATATATATATAAAAAATCAGTAACTACAAACTTTCTCTAGTATTTCAGTGAAAAAGATCTATTCCCATATCTGGTCCCTTAATAATCAAATTATAAAACTTATCATTCAGTTCTAATAATCAAAAGTCTATTAAAAGCTACCAGAAATAGTAACATGATTTAACCTTAATCAAATAAATTCATTTTATATTCCAATGTATCACTTTCTCTAAGAAAAAGAAGAAAAATCTCTATTTATAAATAGATCATTGAAGCCTTGTTTTTCAGTCCTGATTAAAAATAACCATTGATACCTATCAGAAAGCATAATATATATATTAACCCCGATCAAATAAATTCATTTTTTATAGTCAAATAATATTCCAGAATCTGCTGTTGTGCCATTTTCTCTGTGTTTCCTCTCAGGATCAGCTTTATAAGTTTAATATGTCACTTTTGTAAATCTAAGATAGGAAGGTTTTCCAAGTCATTCTTCTGTTTTATTATTTGTATATCTTTTTTCATTAAGACATCAGATGGTTTCATTTATAAATCCAGTGTGGCAACTTTTTCCATATCATTCTTATATTTTAGGATTTTAAAATCCATTATTCCATCCACAGCATCATTTTCCATATTACTTTTGTAATCAGACATTTTTCAAAAATCCAGATCCACATTTAAATCAACTGTCACCTCTGTTTTATCCAATAAAATTTGTTATTCTTCTATAAATCAACTGTCACCTCTGTTTTATCCAATAAAATCTGTTATTCTTCTATATCCTCTATTATAGTACCAGGCAATCTGGTAAATAACCCAGGAACTATGTAACAATTTTAATTTCTTCTATAGTGAAATAATTATATTAATGGATCTCTTCTCCTTTAGTTGAATCAGAATCAGAATAGATTTGGAAGGAACCTTTGAGGTTTTCTAGTCCAATCCCCTGATTGAGCAGGAGACCCTATACTATTTCAGACAAGTGACTGTCTAGGCTCTTCTTAAAAACCTCCAGTGTTGGAGTAGCCACAACTTCTGATGGCAAACTGTTCCAGTGGTTAATTGTTCTCACTGTTAGGAAGTTTCTCCTTAATTCCAGGCTGCTTCCTTGTCTCCTTTAGCTTCCATCTATTTTTTCTTGTCCTACCCTCTGATGCTTTGGAAAATAGGTTGACCACCTTCTCTTTGTGACAGCCTCTCAAATACTGGAATATTGCTATCATGTCCCCCTTAGTCCTTCTTTACTCTAGAGTAGCCAAATCCAAATCCTGCAACCAACATATGTTTTTGTCTCCAGGCCTTTAATCATCTTAGTTGCTCTTCTTTGCACTTTTTCCAAAGTCTCCATATCATTTTTGTGATATGGTAACCAAAACTGGATGCCATATTCCAGATGTGGCCTTACTAAGGCTTTGTAAAGTGGTACTAATACTTCATGTGATTTTGATTCTATGCTTCTGTTTATACAACCAAGATTGTATTAGCTTTTTTTGGCTGCTGCCGCACACTGCTAGCGCATATTTAAGTGATCATCCACTAGGACTCCAATTGTAATTGTTAATTCTCTCTGATTCCCTCTGTTCAACTTTCAAGCACTCTCTTTTCATCTGTTTTTTTTCCTAATCAACAAAACTGTCCCATGATATGATTTCTAATGGTTGACTTCAAAATGTTAGTATATACTTTTATAAAATATTAAACACCCCACAGTAAATATTCTCTTAAGTCAATGTCAAACCTGTGATGTCACGTGATGTTGCGTAATGTATCGGGACAGTTTTGCCATTGCCGGCAATGGGGTGGGCGTGGCTTCTGGATGATGCATCCGGCCCATGGGTCGCCAGTTTGACACCCCTGATCTAGCTCCTTAATTTTTCAAAAGCAACACTCTAATCCCCCTTTTACTGTTTTCAATAAATCCCATTTATGATCAGATTTATCCTTAGACCTTCCTTATGCTTCATCATTTAAAACTGTTCTATGTACTGAGTAGTGCTAGAGATTCTGACAAGAAATGAAGTACTTAAGAACCATTTCAAGCACCCAGAGATTTCATTGTTCCTTGTCTCTTTCAGGCCATTAATAGGATATTCAAATGAATTTGAGAAAATATAGTTTAGAGTCCACTTGAATATATTATGATAAGATCAATAGAATGCTGACTGATACCTGTTTTTGCTGTTATGCATTAATAATAACAATACAATGTTTTATTTTTAACAAATAAAATATATATTATTAAACTCTCATTGTGTTTATCTGTTTGTCTGCTTGTACCCTTAAGTTAACCCCAAAGTGCATTATACCAACAATTTTTAATCAGGGTACCTAGCATCTGTTAACTTAAAGAATTCATAACAAATCTGGGAACCATTAGTTATGTAAAATTGAAATTTCTGCAATGTTCAGAGCAGTTTAAAAACAAAAACAAAAAAACTTGTGGTTGTTTCAGCATCTCCCAAGGTCACATTATTGTGATTTCCAATGATCCCTGAAAGCTTCTCTGAACCAAAACCAGTGAAGAAGCCAACAGGAAGTTGGAAGTTGCTCCCTTTATTTGCCCGTCTATAGCCCTTTGATTTATCTATGTAGTAAGTAAATATTGATTTATTATTGAAGTTCATTTACCAATTATTTTTGTATTTTGGCATATATTTTTTTTAGATGATCATGGGACTGTCCAGCCTTGGAATAAAAAAATATGGCTAGCCTAAAATTTAATCTTCATTCTTGTCTTATCACAACTGTACTACCTTTCCCCCAAAGGATGACCTAACAGGTCACAGATTTTTCTAGTAACGTCCAAAGAAGTTGTCTAAATGCATCCATTGCCTTTGACTTCACTGAAAGAATGTTCTTTCAAAATGAATTATAAGATTAATCTGACATCTTATATCGATAATAACATTCTCTTATCTATAACAGGGAATAATTGCATTTAATATTTGTTTCTAGAAATTGAAAAAATGAGTTGCACTCTTCCTTGATGCCTATATAGTTTGAATTTCAGGAGGACACTGAATTAAATGCCAGTCAATTTTCTCTGTAGTGTAGCATGCCTTCTTATACATTATCAAATATCTTTGCCTGTACATAGCTTATCTGTAAATAAGTACCTAATTTTAAAACTATTATAGGTCCCAACAGGAAAGTATCGTCTTGTTATCCCAAATAGCTTTTATAATGTAGGATAGCTTGCTATAATAAAATTGCCCTGTATACTTTCAACAAGAAAACAATAGCCTTTGTTATTACTGAAATTGTCCTATTGCCTTGGTGATATTGCCTCTCTGCCCCACTCTTCCTTGTGGGGCAGAGAGGCAGCTGCTTTTGCTTGGGCAGAGCTTTTTCAAATAAGGACTTAAAACAGGAAATAAAAAGGGAGAAGGGAACTTGGCAGGAACCTTGGGAAGAATTACCTGCTGAGCCCTGGTAAGTTTGTGGGGTTTCTTGTTTAATTACAAATTCACCTTTTTTTCTTTTTTAGCAGCCATAAAAGGGGTTTCTCCTTCCCCTTTCTTCTAAAGTTTGCCCTCAGCACAGGTTTGGAGGGGGTGGAGCTTTCTGCTGCAGCCCCCCTGCTGGCTAATCCCTGGTAGCTGGGAGCAAGCAGCTCACTCTTCCTTGTGGGCCAGAGAGGCAGCTGCTTTTGCTTGGTCAGAGCTTTTTCAAATAAGGAATTAAAACAGGAAATAAAAAGGGAGAAGGGATCTTGGCAGGAACCTTGGGAAGAATACCTGCTGAGCCCTGGTAAGTTTCTTGTTTAATTACAAATTCACCTTTTTTTTAAGCAGCCATCGCGCCCCTGACGGCGTGCGATAAAATCCTAAAACAAGTAAGAAAAAATCCAAAAAGTAAACTGAGACCAAAACAAAAATTTGAACAACCCAAAAAAGCTGTGTTTTTTTAAAATAATAATTAGTATAATAATAACAGCAAACATATAATAACAAGAAATGGAGATAGATAGCCAGCAGACGGAGGGGAGCTTCCCAGTGTTTTGTATTGAGTGTCACATGTATGACTATCTGTCTGCTGGACAGAAGTCTTGGGTGTGTGATTGGTGCAATGAGCTCCTGGCTCTCAGGGAACAGGTTCTTTCTCTTGAAGCCAAGGTAGCAGACCTGGAGAAGCAGAGAGAGATAGCGAGGCAGGAGAAGATCTTCAGGGATGCAGCAGGAGCGTCCCACTCCATGCTGAGCAGCTCTCCAGCTGCTTTGGAGAATGGAGATCTTGGGCAGGGAGGACATCAATCTGTGGAAGAGGGACAGGCTCCCTTAGTTGAGACTCCTTCCCTGGAGGATGTGCCCATATCCTCTTGCACCGAGGATACTTCTCCGCGGGTGGTGGGAGGGGGGGCAGACAGTGCTGGGGTGGAGCCAACTGTTGTGGTACATGTCGGTACCAATGACATTGGGAAAGCTAAGCGGAAGGTCCTGGAAGCCAAATTTAGGTTGCTAGGTAGAAGATTAAAGTCCAGGACCCTCAAGGTTGCATTCTCAGAAATGCTACCTGTTCCACGCACAGGGCCAGCTAGACAGGCAGAGCTTAGGAGCTTCAATGCGTGGATGAGGCAGTGGTGCCGGGAGGAAGGGTTTAGATTCATTAGGAACTGGGAAACATTTTGGGACAAGCCACACCTGTACAGAAGGGACGGGTTACATTTGAACCATAATGGAACCAGACTGTTGGCGATTAATATTAAAAAGGTTTCAGAGCAGCTTTTAAACTGATTCATAGGGGCAAGTCGATAGGAGCTGGGCAGCTTCCGGTTCGAGAAGGCGCACTGCCTAATATGGAGGGTGGAAATTATGCACACATTGGTGAGTCAACAGGAAAACTAAATTGTAATAGTCAAGCAGAAGGACATGGTAGACCATCTACAAATTCTACAACCAAATTCTACAGTCAAAATCCACAGTCAAAGTTGAAAGTGCACCAGAAAATTACATATAAATTTCTGTACACGAATGCTAGAAGCATTCGAGCAAAAATAGGGGAATTGGAATGCTTGGTGAAGGAAAATAATATTGATATTATCGGCATAACAGAAACCTGGTGGACAGATGAAAACCAATGGGACACAAGGATTCCAGGTTACAAATTGTATAGGATGGACAGGAGAGGGAGAAATGGTGGTGGCGTGGCCTTGTACATAAATGAGGAGTTAGAATCTCATGAACTCGAAATTCAAGAAAATTCAAACTCACCCACAGAAACATTGTGGATAAAAATCCCAGGACAGGAAACTAATCTGACGTTAGGGATCTGCTATCGCCCTCCCAACCAAACTCCAGAGGTAGATTGCTATTTGGAAAATGAATTCAAGGAGGCCTCAAAAAGAAATAGGGTAGTCATAATGGGGGACTTCAACTATCCCCAAATAGATTGGGTAAATTCTTGTTCTACACATGAAAGAGAGACAAGGTTCCTCGACATGTTAGCCGATTATTCCCTTGAGCAGATGGTCATGGAACCTACCAGGGGAAAGGGGATCCTGGACTTGGTTCTAACTAACGCACAGGATTTGGTTCATGATGTCCTTGTAACCGAGCCCATAGGAACCAGCGATTACAACACAATAACCTTCAACTTAACCATGGATAGCAAATTGTCGGTGAAAACTAACACAGAGACCTTAAACTTTCACAGAGGGAATTTTGACAAAATGAGGAAAATAGTAAAGAAGAAACTAAAAGGAACAGTAAAAAAAGTCAAATCCCTCCAAAATGCTTGGAAACTGTTTCAAAATACGTTACAGCAGGCTCAAATAAAATGCATTCCTAAAAGAAGAAAGAGGATTGGAAAGTCCAAGAGGATACCAGTATGGCTTACGAATGAGGTAAAGGAGGTTATTGGAAAGAAGAAAAACTCATTTAAGAAATGGAAAGCTCTTCCTACCGAGGAGAACAGGAGGGATCACAAACTCTGGCAGACCAAATGCAAGGCGATAGTCATGAAAGCCAAGAGAAACTTTGAGGAGCATATAGCCAAGAATATTAAAAATAATAACAAAACCTTTTTTAAGTACATCAGAAGCAGGAACCCAACCAGAAAATCAGTTGGGCCACTCGATGACAATGGTCAGAAGGGGATAATCAGAGAAGACAAGGAGATTGCTGAGAGGCTAAATGACTTCTTTGCCTCCGTTTTCACCGAGGAGGATAGAGAACATTTGCCTGCCACTGAATTAGTTTTCCCAGGGAGGGAAATAGAAGAATTAAACCTGATAGAGATAAACAAGGAAGATGTTCTTGCATGCCTTTCTAAACTAAACATCAACAAATCGCCGGGTCCAGATGGCATCCACCCTAGAATTCTCAAGGAACTCAAGTGTGAAATTGCTGAACTTCTAGCTAAAATATATAATCTTTCTCTAAGATCAGGCACTGTACCGGAGGATTGGAGGGAAGCAAATATAACCCCGATCTTCAAGAAAGGATCCAGAGGTGATCCAGGAAACTATAGACCAGTCAGTCTAACCTCAGTTCCAGGCAAACTGATGGAAACCATTATTAAAGATAAAATTACAGGGCACATAGAAAAACAGGCATTGCTGAAAGAAAATCAACATGGTTTCTGCAAAGGCAAATCATGTCTTACTAACTTGTTAGAATTCTTTGAGGGTGTAAATAAATACGTAGATAAAGGGGCCCCAGTTGATATTGTATATCTTGACTTTCAAAAGGCTTTTGACAAAGTTCCTCACCAAAGCTCCTAAAAAAGCTCTCCAGCCACGGAATTAGAGGACAGGTCTTGTCCTGGATTGGTAACTGGCTAAATTGTAGGGTGGCAATAAATGGACAATTCTCCAGATGGAAAGAAGTGAGAAGTGGTGTACCCCAAGGTTCAGTTTTGGGACCTTTACTTTTCAATTTATTCATCAATGATCTGGATGTAGAAGTTAATAGTGAGGTAGCCAAGTTTGCTGATGACACTAAATTGTTCCGGGTTGTGAAAAGTGAAACTGATTGTTGGGAGCTCCAGAAGGATCTCTCGAAATTGTGTGAGTGGGCAACAAAGTGGCAAATGCATTTTAACCTAAACAAGTGCAAAGTTATGCACATCGGGCAAAGAACCCCAATTATACTTACCAACTGATGGGGACCAAACTTTCTGAGACAACCCAAGAAAGGGATCTTGGGGTTTTGGTGGACAGCTCAATGAAGATGTCAACCCAATGTGCAGCAGCAGTAAAAAAAAGCAAATCCCATGCTTGGTATGATTAGGAAGGGAATCGAAAATAAGTCAGCAAGTGTTGTATTGCCTCTGTACAAATCGATGGTGAGACCACACTTGGAGTCACCGCACCTCAAGAAGGATATAATGGAACTGGAAAAGGTGCAAAGAAGGGCAACAAGAATGATCAAGAAAATGGAGCGCCTCCCTTATGAAACCAGATTGCAACGCCTTGGTCTCTTCAGCCTTGAAAGACGGCGTTTAAGGGGTGACTTGATCGAAGTGTATAAAATCATGCATGGGATAGAAAAGGTGGATAGAGAAAAATTCTTTTCTCTATCACACAATATCAGGACAAGGGGGCACTCCCTAAAGCTCATAGCTAAGAAAGTGAGGACAAATAAAGGGAAATATTTCTTCACCCAGAGGGTCGTTGATTTATGGAATTCACTTCCAGAAGGGGTCGTGACAGCTGTCAGCCTTGACAGCTTCAAGGCAGGGTTAGACAGATTCATGGATGTCAAGTGTATCGGTGGTTATTAAAACGGATGTCCATGTGCCGCCTCTATGTTGGTTGAGGCAGGCAGGATTCCCTTGAGTACCATTTGTTGGGGGTCAAGGGAAAGGGAGGGTTTTGCCTTCTCTTTCTGCTCAAGATCCCCATGTACAATTGGTGAGCCACTGTGTGACACAGAATGCTGGACTCGATGGGCTTTGGCCTGATTCATCATGGATCTTCTTATGTTCTTATGATATAAAATGATTTTTCTCTTCTAAATCTAAGTGATTAACAATAGATCCTTATTACTCATGAATAGAAATAAAGGGGTGTTTGTGTCTATCATTTATATTGGTCTGTATACTTTTTAGCAAGATAGCATCATATAATTCCCCCTTCCCCCTTGCATTTCCTGGTCCTTCCTTCCCCCGCTTTTAACTGATTTTATCTTTAATTGTATTTTTATAATTTTAGAAAATTATGATTTTAATGCTTTTAATTCTGTAAGCTGCCCAGATTCACTTTAAAATGAGATGGATGGCAAATAATAAAATAAAATAATAAAATAAATAAAATGATGCTTCATAGGCATTAAAGCATTAGTTTTTGGAATTCTGGGATGAACCTATGCGGTTGGAGGAGGGGAATTTTCCTGGTCCTGTCTCATGATTTCAATATGTTAATACATGGAAGCCAGTCATGTATTTTGTCTAAATGTGTATCCTATGTTTTTAATCATGATGTTGCAAAATAAAATACAATATCTGAATATTTTTCTACAGAAATTATACCTGATATATTATAATCTCATGACATAGATCCATAATTTCTACAAAAACTACTTAAACCCTTAATCCACTGCCCAACGTTTTATGATTTGTATAATTCAGTATTTACTAAATATGGGTTTTATTTATTTTAAATAAAGCTTTAAACTAAAGTTTTGCTTTGCTGCTTTAATAATGACTTTTGTGGCAGCAACAGCTTGTCTACAGAAATATTTGTTATTAATCTGGAATAATTCATATGAACAAACATACTCAGATGAGATTTAGCCAACCTGGTATATTACTCAAAGTATACTTAGGCAAGAAAGACTATCTTTTGGATGTGTGACCTCAGTCATGTTGATTTATACATGCACTACATATCTGATAAATGTTGCATTTGTACATGCTGCCTTGAGTCTTTTGAAGTAAGTCAGTAAATGTAATAAATACATTTCCTCATTATCATCACCATCACTTCTATATAAAGTTTAGAATCTATTTTCTGCTTTTTTGTAAAATGGTTTATTTAATAGAATAATGTAGAAAAAATAGGGATTTCTTCAATAAGTTGAGAAAAGGATGCATCTGCAGTACATCACTGGTTAATCATTCTGTGCTAGCAACTTCAACAATCATTGCTGGGGACTTCCGGTGGCTCCGCCGGCGTCGCTAGAGTCTCCTCTGTGAGGCTCCGTTCCCTGGGTATGTAAAGTCGCAAAAAATAGCGAACATCAGCTGTTTTTTGCGGGGAAAATCCCCTCTTCGGGCGAAGAAGAGGTGTAGAGCATCGGGAGTAAAGGGTTGAGCTCCTCTAATATCCCTGGAAAAAGCTTTCAGGGATTAAGAGTGAGAGCTCCCCATAACTCCTGAAGACGCTCCTGCTCAGAGACGCTTCTGTCATCAGACAGAAAGAGACGCCGCGACCGCCTCTGCTTTTAAAAATAGAACACAAGAGAGACTGTTTGCAGACTGAGTGAATACAGGAGTTTTTATTGGATTGCAAGTATTTTTTATTGTTTTTCTGGCTATATATTTCTAACTGTTACATTCAACATAATGCATTCAAGATGGCGTATAGCTTTCACTACTTTCACTGCTAAAGGAAAGTGCTTGAAAGTGAAAGTGAATTCTCCATTTTTTTTCTTTGTTCTCGTAAGCGAAGCTAGAGAGACGGTTGTAGAAATTGGATTAAAGCCAGAGCGATTGTTTTAAAATTTAAAATGGAGTGGAATTTACGTTTTAATGTCAAACCTATTTTGGATCGCATTGATGAATTTAAAGAAGAAAGGATTGCAATGTTGAGGGAGACTAGTGCAGAAATATTGAAATTAATTGGATCCTTTTTTCCAAATGGAATTGATTTGCAACCGACTGTTGAACATTTCGTACAACGGTCCAAGCGGGAAGAGGACAGTGTTGAGAATGAAGAGAATAATGGGAAATGGATCTTGCTTGATAAAGAGTTCATTTACGGAGTGGAGGAAGAGGATTTGTTTCAAGACAGGAGGAGATGGCTATTCCTCTCAGACAAGCAGCAAGAAGAAGATTTAATTGAGAAAAAAGAGAAATTGATCCAGTTTAAGAAGCAATTTATCTATGGTGCTGAGGACCAGGAAATGTTACCTCAACGAAAGTCTATGGTCAAGAGAAACAGAGGACTAATGCAAAGGTTAAGATGGTTTATATGGATTCAAATGATATTGCAAGTAAAAAGAGAGACTTATTATTTGGAAGGGAGGCCTCGTTATGGAGATTTACCTGGCAGAAGAAAAAACCAAGAGTACGATTGAAGAAGTGAAATTTAAAATTGTATGCAAGGAATTATGGGTAATTCAAAACTATGGACTGACTCAAGGACTAAGATTATGAGTAAGATGTAAGAGAAGATCATTAATGGAAGATATAATATTAAGATTATGAGTAAGACGTAAAAGAAGATGATTAATGGAAGATATAATTAAATTGAAGAAGAATGTACTTGCTTTGAAATGATCTAGGTTTGACATTAGATTGATTGATTGATGGGATAGATAAGCATTATGCGATTTGATAAGGTTGAAGGAATTTAAGTTAGAAATGGACTAAATAGATTGTATTTGTTATTTAGGTTTACTTGACATATGAGAAAGCCCAGAAGTCGATTGAAGAAGTGGAAGTGATGGATTGATTGTTAGATTGATGGTTTAGATATGTAAATGAAAATTAATACTCTTAACAAGATGATTTGTCTGTTTTGTTTAGTGGATTGAAATGATTTAAGGTTTTATATTAGATGGACTGATTGAGGGATTAGATATGTATTAGAATTGATAAGGTTGAATAAATGTTAAGTAGAGATTGTATTTAGTATATAGTTTAAAATTCTTGTTAGGATTATATAATAACTTTGTTTGAAGTAGTGGGTTTTCTTTTGTTTTACCCTGTACTCACTCTGGGAAGTCAGGGGGGGTAGGGAGGGTTTATAATTTTATATACTATGTTTTCTCAACTGCAATTGGGGTTGATGCAAGAATATGTAATTATTGTTATTAAGGGGTTGCTCGGGTGGCCTCTGGGCACCACATCTGATGGAAAGAGGAAGGAGGAGTGAAGGTTGATGTAAGTAGAAAGTTGATAAGAAGGGGGAAGAGTAGGGATAGTTGGGTGGAGTAGAAGGAGGGAGATAGAGAAGGAGGGAGGAGAGTAGGTAGTTAGTTGGTAAGTGAGGGGGGAAGGTTAGGGTTAGGGGGATGTGGTGGTGGGGGTACCGAGCAGTAATGTTAATTGTTTGGTAAATGTGGTCTATGATTATTTTCAGTTGAGTTATTATTATTAGATGTATTGAAATAAGTACTTATGTTTTGTTTATGGATGATTTTGAAATATGTATTTATGTTGCGATTATGTTTATTGTTTATTTCAACACTATGATTTGATTTGAGCATTTTTCTTTTTCTGTTAAAAATTAAAAAACCAATAAAAAAACAATCATTGCTGGAATTAAACTTATTAAAGAAGCAAATGACGTCCTAATTAATATGAGCATAACAAGATGAGATAGCATACTGATTTAATAAATACATTTGAATAGTAAGATGGGTGACATATAAATTAAATAAATAGCACTTTTGTCATTGATTTTATCATGGTTACTGATGTGTGGAGCTCTTCAGAAAATTCTGCTATCTGCCACATGAAATGTGAGCTTAGCAAGAAATAGTTACCTTTCCATTTTCCTAAAGTTCAGACAAACTCAAACCATCTGTTTGGATTTTCATTTCTGTTATTTAAAGATTGAAGACATTGCAGTTTGGTTGTTTGGATTTAATAAGATATATTGGGAAGGAAAAGCCTCTTGCAAATGTTTTGTAAGAATAACTTCAAGCCCATGAAGATACTTAGTGTGGTGATTTCCCCTTATGCAGCATTTTCATTTTAGCTATATTGAATGTTTAAATCAAATGAAAGGTAAGAGTGAAGTTCTGACTGACTTCTGGGTTTTTAGAACTAGTTGTCCATCATTTTATACTCTAAATTGCACCTTAGGAATCCAGTAGCTTATTGTGTAGCCAACTGCAGTCCTTTTTTCCATATAGGTAATAAATCTTTCCAGGGATTAGTGAAGTTTTCTTTTGAATTAAAACATCACTATATCACTTCCCTTTCTTGCATAGCCAGTGTCTTTCTTTCTGAATGTATGCCACAATTCTGACTTGGCAGTTCTGCTTGTCCTTTTGCAAATTTTCTAAAAGCTGTCTGGAGTTTCATGCCATGGGAGCCATGACAAAATTATCAGAAAAGGTTTAACAAGCTTCTCCTTAAGTAGAGATTTGGCTTTTTGAAATGGCAGTGGATGAATTTTAGCTTTTTGCAAGATTATACTTATTTTTAAACCCTAATAGTGGCCAACTATAATACTATAATATAGATAATTGATTTCATATTTAACTAGAATAAAGGCAAAAGCTTGAGATTTCAGCCTAACCTATACCTTCCCTTTACACAAAACAGTGTCTCTCTCTGTGTGTATCATCTCTTAAAATAGAAATCTGGAATATGGTCATCAAGAGGTAATGTGTAAAATCAGAGCTGAGGAATGCAATATATATACACATTTCTCTATCCATCTCTCCATTGCCTTAGCTAATAGCTTTTGTTGGTATAGAAGAAATTAATGCTGCCAGGATCAATCTATAATCTGTCTGTCTGTCTGTCTGTCTATCTGTCTGTCTGTCATCTATCTATCTATCTATCTATCTATCTAATCAGATTTATATAGCTTCTCTTCCTATCTCACCAAAAGCAACCCTTGATGGGATAAACCACACCTAAAATGGATATAAAAATCATTTTAAAAGGTAAATATTATATAAAAAAGAGAGAAACAAGCCCTAGGCAAAGAGAGATTAAGAATAACCAGCTCAGCAATGTAGCCGTCTAAGCAAATCCCTAGTTCCCTGGAAGCCAATCCTGATAACATAACCTCCCAGAATGTCAAAAGGGATGGAACTAATCTAATTCGGGGGGGGGATGGGGGGATTCCATGAAGCGGATACCATGGTAGAGGAGGTATGATGGTACCTGCACCCTGCCTTCACTAGCAGATCTAATGGGGTGGGCTGATATAAGTGAGGAGAGGCAGTCCTCAGGTAGCCTGGTCACATGCCATGCAGTGCTTTAAAGGTCAAAACCAGCACCTTGAATTGGACTTGTAAGCAAACTGACAACCAGAGCAGAGGTATAGGAGCATACATAATTTCCCACATTGCTGCATTCTGTACCAATTGAAGCTTCTGGTTAACCTTAAAAGGCACATTGCAGTAGTCTAACCTGGACATGACTAGGGCATCAATGACTGTGACCCTCACAGTCTCTAGACACCGGCATTAAATGTTCATGTTATCACTTCATTCACCAGAGGTGGAGATAATAACTGGATATCATCTGCAATCATCACTGACTAGAACTGAGCCCTAAGGAAAGAAGTGAACCAGTACAACATTATGCCACTCAGTTTGAATCCTCTGAGCCAATCCAGAAAGATATCATGGTCAATGGTATTAAAAGCTGCTGTAAGTTAAGCAGGGCAAGGACAGATGCACTACCCCCATCCTACCCACACCAGAGGCCATCCAGAAGTGTGACCAACATCTTTTCTGTCCTGTTCTTGGGCCTGAATCCTGATCGAAGGATCCAGATAATCCACTCCCTCTGAAGTAGCTGTGGAACCATCTTCTCTATCACTTCCCCCTCAAAAAGGGAGATGAGATACTGGACAAATTTTTTCCAGCATTTTTCCATTTTTTTCCCTTTTCTTAAGGAAGGGGCAAATTAAGGCCTCTTTAAGGAGTAAAGAACAACCCCTTCCATCAAAGGAGAATTCATCACTGCCAGAACTCACTCACATGACACCCTCTGGACCCCTTTAATAAGCCATAAGAGGCAAGGATCTAAAGAGCATGTGGACAAACTCACAGTCCACACCCTCAGGTCTAACAGGTTCAAACGGCTCTCAGAAAACTGCACAAGACTGTTCCCAGGCATCTCCTCCAGACCTACAACAAGGTGAGCATCCAACTGGGAATGAATCTGAGTGATTTTGCAGACAGATGCTGCACGCATTTCTAAGCCTGCTCCTGAAGAAGTTTTCTATAACCTTCTACCCAAGAACACCCATAACATCAGAAAAAGGGCAGGTGGCAATCTGCAGATGCAATAACAGTAAAGAAGTACTGACATTTCACTGCCCTTAACACCTTTGGGTGTTAACCACTAGTGATGTTCTAGACATCTCCAATTTCATCTCCCATATCTCTTCTGTAAACCATGGAGAGTGATGTGATCTGCAAGAGGGGAGAGTAAGTCCTATGGGTTCAATCTGATCCAAAGCTTCAGCTATGACTACTATCCCAAGTTGGGCCCCGGATGACTTGGCATAGACCCTTGGCTGTCATGGAAGCCCTGAATGCCAGCAACTTTTTGAAATTATGATAGATCCCAAAGATCTATCTATAAAAGAGAACTATCCCAGAAAGAATGACCTGGACTGAATGCCTGGCAGGTCACTTACAAAATATCCCAATCCAAACAGAATTTTCTTGACCTAATATAAAGTCCAGCTGGCATTGACATGGGGCAAAAGCAGCTTAAGTATAGATAGACTCTAAGCCTGATAACCTAGCCTGCACCTGAAATCCATGACTGAACCAAGCCATGATGGTTAATATATTTCAGTATTTATGATTGCCAACTAGTCATAATCCTGATAGTTGGAAGAATATAATTTGGAAAGAAGTAGTAATAAATAGTAAACAGTATATATTAACTATGAACTGAAACAAAGCAGTACAAGTAGGCTGTTTTTGAAAATAAGAGGAAGGAGAAGTATGTAATAGATCTCAATAATTAATTGATCTACTCATTAACTTCTAAGAAGGAGTTGATGAATAAATGTAGGGAAGATATATATTTATTTGTGAATGAAAGGACAGAATGTTGTTGTCATCTAGTTTGTAATGGCAGACGTAAATAAATATAGGAATAAATAGGTTGGAAATAATTGAATGTTATACATCAGTGAATGTTAGTAATGGAAATGAGTTTAAGGAAAAATGTTCAACATTTTGAATGAGCTTAATCCAGGGGAAAGGATACGAATGGCTGGTTGGGAATGAGATAAGAAAATGCATAAAAAGTATCTGGACTATTCAGAGACCAGAGACCAGGAATGAATGAAGATGACTATTCAAAATGACTATGTTGCTTGGGTCTTTACTGATACTACCGTATTCTAGATTTTGACCACTGTGGTGGCACAGTGGTTAGAATGCAGTACTGTAGGCTAACTCTGCCACATCCTGGAGTTCGATCCCAATTAGCTCAGAGTTGACTCAGCTTTCCACCCTCCCAAGGTCAATAAAATGAGGACCCAGATTGTTGGGACAATATGCTGACATTTGTAAACCATTCAGAGAGTACTGTAAAGCACTATTGAGTGGTATATAAGTCTAAGGGCTATTGCTATATTTTCTTTTCTGTAACATATACATGGAAGTAATCTGTTGATATCTTTCTCATAATTGGTCACTCCTATCCAAGGTCCCAAAATAAGGACTTTCTTTGACATACAATCTTATATCCTTTTCACTCTTTTCCTCATAATTCTGACTAACTAGGAGTAAGACTCTTAAGGATGTACATATTGATAGACTTTGTCATCCATTATTTTGGAGGGATGTCTAGTGATTGCAGTATATTGAAAGTAGACCACGTAGGGATCATGGGGAAATTTCATATTAGGATAGTTTTTATGACTTCAAGGGTGGATACAATTTAATTTAGAAGTGGATTAAAAAACCCAAAGGATAAGAGTGAAAGACTAGCCTTTTCCCCTGCTTACTATGATGATCATCACAATTTTAACTTTATAGGTTTACCTGATTAATTTGTGCATCTGCATCAATATTTAATGACCATATAGATCTTCTTCAGAATGATTTGTTCCCGCTCTTCATGTCTTCCTATTGGCATTATAATTGAATCCAACCATCTTGTTGCTTGGTTTTTTTTCTTTCCTTCCATGTTTCCCAGAATTATAGACTTCCAAGAGAACTAGCTCTTTGCATAATATTCCAAAATATAATAATTTGAGCCTGGTCATTAGCACTGTTGATTGATTTATTCTATGATCCATTTTCCCCCCTTGGCTATCTATGCTATTCTCATAAAAAAAATCTCCAATGTTCAAAAGAGTCAATACTATTTAAGCCTTCACTATTTTTCAGTAGAACGATCTTTACAGGCTTGTTGCTGTTAGCATATAATTGAGAAAATGGTTATTATGTATGTTAGAAGTCAAAGAGTTTTTGAGCACTTGGCCTTTGAATGTCATGTTGGAGAATAACTGAATGTGTTTGAATTTTAAAATAAAATTTAATATTAACGAGTGAAATATAGTGCAGTTACTTTTCTTCTCTTGTGACAAAACACCGACAATGTGATGTCAGTTTCTGGAGGGGCTACACCTGTGGCCAGAGGCCAAATGCTATGCACTTTAAATGTAAGGTCTATTCTTGAACTTTAGGAAGAAAGCTGGCATTTAAATCCATGAATTATGGTGCTTTCTGTTCTCTACAAAGAGGAAATGAATAATACGCTATTAAGATGTGTATTTTCTGATCAAGAACATTCTCTTTCAAATTCATCAAATGGGGAAGAACCTCTTAGTATTTATGAAACTTGGTTATATTGATTTGAAAAGAGATAGGACTTTTGGGCTTTTAGGGAAAAAAAAACCCTTCAACTAAACATGGACCTTATGCTAGTTTCTCTCCTTTCCCATATTGCCTTGAAACTTGCAAATATATTTGTGTGTGATTATTTGTTTCTAGTTTTCCATGTCTTGGAGATTCATAGGCATTAGATCCTTCACTGTGCCACTTTTTTTCCTGTTACAACATTTTTCTGCTGTAAGGGAGAAACTGGATTAAAAAAAATATTCTGAAGGCTTCTATTCATTCAGGAACAGCTTAACATATGCAGTTGTAGTCATTCTTTTCCCTCTCTCAATTATTTAAGCATGCATGTAGAAGGAAGGTATATTCACAGATGTATGGGAAAGCAGGAGGGGAGGGAACTGGCAGATACAACCTGAAGAATGACATTAGTGCCAAGGAAAGCATTTGCTAAAAGCTCATAATGACTAACACAATTTGGAAATGAGCCTGTGTAAGGCAACTTACATTTTTATTGAAGAAGACGTTTCTACTATGGAGAGGATATTCTCTTTGTTGACACAACAAATCAATGAGATGTGTTTCAACAAAGTACTTGTGTTTTTGCATTTTGTATTTTCACTAGCACTGTTCCAGCATAACAAAAGGCTTTGGCAAAAGCATCCTGGAGAAGATGACTGTTCCAAAATATGACTTATCAAAAAAGCTTCAACAAATGGTGCTGGAGGTAGTGACAGTTCCTCTGTAATGCTTACCAAAGGTTTTGAAATATGGTCTGGAGGAAGCTGAACAACATCTTTTTGCCAAAGCTTGTGAGAAGGGTGCAAAGCAAATCTACGTGTTTGGTTTTTTGTTTTTTGTTTTGCTTTTATCAGTGAAGTTGCCATGTTGCTTCATATAGCAACATCAAGATAGCACTTCCCTCAAACCTCTGCCTTTGCAAAGTATCATTTCAAATTGTTACACAGTTCTATGAAGCAGAAAACATATTTACTAATTTTATTTGTTCCTTTGGAATTTTTAAATGAAGAAGCAAGATTGTTATGTTGCAATCTGGCAATTTTATGCAGAAGGAAGCCTAAATCAACTCATAAAGTATTCTGCAGAAATAAG
Source organism: Bothrops alternatus (assembly GCA_034064705.1). Classification (NCBI taxonomy): domain Eukaryota; kingdom Metazoa; phylum Chordata; class Lepidosauria; order Squamata; family Viperidae; genus Bothrops; species Bothrops alternatus. Next base: position 39,042,812 of record JARGCV010000007.1, on the reverse strand, counting down.
GCTTTTCCGTTTGTATATAAACTACAATAAGATCTTCATATCTCCCATGATGAAAGAAAGACTACAATGTATTATAAATATAGAGTAATCTGACCAAGTTCTAATTTAATCTAATCTGCCTTTCTAATTTAAAGTGCATAAGAATATAATAGCACTAGCACTTAGATTTATATACCGCTTTATAGTGCTTTTTTAGTTGTCTCTAAGCAGTTTACAGAGTCAGCATATTGTCACCAATATCTGAGACCTTGGAAAGATGGAAGGCTGAGTCAATCTTGAGCTGGTCAGGATCAAACTCCTAGCAGTGAGCAAGTCATTCTGCAATACTGCATTTTCCTGATGTGGTGGTACTCCTAATAAGGCTTGTTTCCTATCCCTTTCTAGGATATGAGAGGAAGGGCTAGTACTGCTAATTCTGAAGATATAACATCAAGAGATTCACAGTAATGCTGCTGACATTTCATCTGAAATGTCAAATGTTAAAGTTTCTGAAATATCCAATTGTATAGTGAGCATGATGCTGCAAAAGAAACACCAAGAGAGAATTAGTAAGCTTATGCCTTTGACCTTCCACTTATTGTGGTTCTTTGTGCAATTGCAGTGTTTATTTTGTATTGCAATCACAGATCTCTGGGCAGTTTACCATACCATGTAAAGTAATGACTGGAAAAATATGCTTTATGTGGTTGCCAATGGCAGTATCGATATTGGAGTGTGAATATGTATATCTCCCTTTTTCTCTCACACACATACACCTTCTCTTTCTCTCACACATAAATGTTTATGCTGATTTTATAATCTGTTCATATATGAACTCCTCATTTTCTGTATGCCTCTAATCTTATTAATTGTATTATATTAGCTGAGATATTTAAATCCCTGCTTGTGAGTAGCAATAGCAGTGCTTTTTTTCAAAAAAAAAAAAAAAAGGTGCCAGAACTTACACATGTCATACAACCCGCCTTGCCTACCCTATAAGGTTCCATCCAAAAAAGGTGCTGGAATTCCGTTCTGGGTGTTCTATGAGAAAAAAAGCCCTGGGTAAATAGCATGATATTCTTTGTGCTGGGATAAGTACTAACAAAGGCTAGAGAGTGTGGATATTAGTCTTGTATAAACTATTACTGGAACAGGTTAACCCCTGTGTATGTAGTCTGTGTTGCTGAGTTTCTCAGCACTACCTATTTGCTCTCTACTTTTGCAAATATGTAACTGTAAGTCATTTGTGAATGTGAATGTGGAGAACAAAATCTCTCTTAGTGGCAGGCTAAAATAAGGCTGAGTTTATGTAATGTAGAGATATAAGAATTGAAAGAAAAATGATTGGCAGATGGATTCCTTCAGCTATATGTCCTTTCAGCTACACTGCCACTTCAGCAGACTCTGGGCAACTCACAATATAATGCACCCTAAAAACCCAGTAGAAAACAGAAGAATATGGGATCCAGTTAACTCTGTACAACCATAAACAATCACAAAGGCACATCCATCAATGGCCCTCAGCCATCTCAACATAAAGACTGGAGAATAACCAAGTATTTAAGGCTTTATGGAATGCCCACAGAGTGAGAGCTACATGGATTTTAGGAGGATCTCATTTAAGAGGGTAGGCACCACAACAGAGAAAGCGTGGTTCCTGGATCCAAGTAAATGGTTCTGTTTAATCAATTGTATTGGCATATTACAAGTTGGACAGAAATCATGGGAGATAAGTAGTCCCTCAAATAATCTGGCCTTATGCTTGGGACTTTATAGGTAATAATCAGAAACTTGAATTGCATCTGGAATCATGCTGGCAATTCAATGCTTGTAGTAGCAGAAACATGAATTTGGAAAAATGAGAAAAGAATAAAGCCTAGAAATAAATCTTAATAGGATTCAAAAGTACTGAAAATTATTTTCTTCTTGGGCAAATTCATATCTCTGGTGTTAAGTAAATGTGTGTGTGTGTGTGTGTGTGTGTGTGTGTGTGTGTGTGTGTGTGTGTGTGTATTTGGCCCTGAGGTAGGACAAGTTGAATGAGATTCTTAGACATTCCTTTTGGAATGTTTATACGGTTTGTCATATGTCTATTTTTACTTGATTCTTATTTCTTTATTTTAATATATATATACTTCCTATCTGACAAACCCTAAGTAGTGATTCTTACCAGAGATCCTCATTTTGTATATGACCTTATTTAATTCAACATATAATAAACTATCCTGAACAAATAATAGATTATTAAACTGAATCTATTATATTTCTACATGTTGTAGAGTAACTGAAATAACTCATACCGGTACTATATTTTTACAGAGCATTAGCTGCAAAAACAGTAACTTATTAGAAATTGGATACGTAGTTTGGTCTTGTGCTGAAGGCCCCAGACTAGAAACCAGAAGACTATGAGTTCTAATCCCACTTAGGCATGAAAGCAATCAGGATGACTTTGGACTCAGTCCAACCCACTTCACAGGATTGTTATTATGGGGGAAAGAGGAAGAAAGCGTATTGGGTATGTTCACTACTTTAAGTTACTTATAAAAACAAAGGCAGGCTGTAAATAAATAAATACAATTTCAGACTTATTGCTTTGTGTTTTTCTTCATCTGAAGAACTCATACTCATTCTTTTCATGTGCTTTATTAGAGTGACAAACGATAATGGTCATTAACTTACTATTCTAGGAGACTAGTTTATATGTGATTTGATAGGCATACTATGTTAGGCTGCTCAATTTATATAATAATATTTTATTCTGTGTTGCACGTTTTAATTAAAAAAACAATATCAACATTGTCTTTAGTAGACTCTCTGTGCAATTAAGACTCTGTGAAACATTGTGAGCTCAGAGAGTGAGAGTTTATTTCATGAAATATCAATATAATATGTTAAGCTACCTGTAAAGACTAGGGCTTAACTAAAGGAGTCACTTTGAAATACATATTTTAATATATTCAGTAGGGCACATGAAGCCCAATTCAAAGTGTTAGCTTGATTTATTAAACTCTTCATGTCTTGGAATCTCAGTACTGGATGAATGGATGGATGGATGATCAGAAGGCTTCTGTGTGGGTCTTTCTTTGCCTTTGGAACACTCTTTGGAGATGTCCTTTCATTCTGTAGTTTAGAGAATATCTATAGAAAAAGTGCTTTTTGAGGGCTACAACTTTCCCAGTTATGGAATATAAATTTTGCCTATCCATAAACACTTCTTTATCTATTACCCAGTTAAGTTTTTTCTTCTGCAAACTCTTTCAAATGTAGCTATCTTAATACTATTAGAGTAATTTGCTCCTGATATGTTTTCAACCTAGTTCTATCTCTGTTTTTTAAAAACAAAATTGTACCAGGTTGTACATTTCATCCAAATCCAGTCAGAATTATCTTGTCTGAATTGCATTTGTATGATGTTTGTATTTAATTCACATATACATTTTTTCTTTTAAAATTTATGTATATCATTAAAATTGCTTTATAAATTCATAAACAAACTGGATTCTAAGCTACATGGAAATATTATAGAAGGGACTGTAGATAAAGACTACTGGTAGTTGGAGGGCAAGAGACAATCTCTTCTTGGAGGATACAGAAAATTTGTAGGAATGAAGATAAATTAGTAAAACTTCCATTTTCTCTTCTTTGAAGTAGTGCTTCAATAAACTGAGTTCCACATAGCTGAAGGTAAGTCTAATATTTTGAGCTAACATCTAATACCCCAAGATTGTAAATGAAATTTAAGAAAAGTCTAAAATAGATCAGGACAGTGACTGCTATTGTCCTTGACGGTAACTTGTTAGAGGACTTAGTTAATGGACAATCATATTGTTTGGACCATAGCAGCTGCTCTTAAGTAATTCTTGTTGTATCAGGAATCAAACAGCTATCCCAGGCAGCTATGCACATTCACTTGGGAATAAGGCTCATTGGTTTTATTGTGAGTATGTATAGATTCGTTCTCTGCACTATCACTAATGATATAAATCCATTGTTTCATGGCTGTATCTGTAACAAGCTGTTTCACGGCTGCCTGATCTTGGCGACCTCTGCTTTATGAATCTATAACTGTCCTTTATTTGAGGGGAAGGTTACTCAAGAGAAGGATTATGCTGACCAGAACTGATTGCTTACTCTGAGAGTAATAAGAGGTGACAGTTTCCATACGTAGATAATTTTCAGAATATAGCTTAAACTTTTTTTCCCTTTTTTTACTAAGGAGAAAGGAAAGTGATGTTGAAATGGAAAAGGATATTCTGTAGATCCTTTTGTTATAAGAGATGAGGGGCAATCAGGCAGAGACCAGTTTTGTGCCTGTAAAATAAAACATGCAGGATTGAAGTAGAGGGCTGGAAGAAAAATACATACTGTATCCTTTTAGTCTGCTGTCCTAATGTTACTCATTCGGAACTTCACAAACAATAGAAGGATGAAAAGTTCTTGCAGATGAAAACTTCATAGATCTGTTCAGCTTAACACTGCACATGTTTCTTACATGTCATTTCTATATTGTTCACAAGAAAGTTACATAGATGTGTCCATGTAGCCATAAATAATCAAGCTTGACTCAAACTATCTAATGACAAATTCTGATAATATTTCCCTCCTGCTAATTTTTCTTCAGAAAAAGGCTCCATGAATTGCTATGGGATTTATTTTAGAAAAACTTAAATAAAATTATAAGCTAATGACAATTCATCCATTCTTGAAAGTGGTAGATGACCTTTCCTCTACTACTGGATGTCTTGGCTTCCAACCCCGCCCCCCCTAGTTTTTTCTTCCTCATGACCCCCACCATTTTAAACTGCTCCTACTCTCTTCAGTGATCAGCTCTATCCAGCTGATCAGTTTCAGTGTGCATCTGCTCATTGTAAAAGAACTCAGAGTTAGAAGGCTAACTCTGCATTCCACTGCCAGGAGTTTGATTCTGACCAGCTCAAGGTTGACTCAGCCTTCCATCCTTACAAGGTCAGTAAAATGAAGACCCAGGTTGTTGGGGGCAATATGCTGACTGTTTAACTGCATGGAGAGGACTGTAAAGCACAATGAAGTAGTATATTATAATAATAATAATAATAATAATAATAATAATAATAATAATAATATAACAACAATAATAATAATAATAATAAAGTTGGAAGGGACCTTAGAGGTCATCTAGTCCAATCCCCTGCTCAGGCAGGAAACCCTATACCATTTCGGACAAATGGCTATCCAGTCTCTTCTTTAAAACTTCCGATGTTCGAGCATTCACCGCTTCTGGAGGCAGGTTGTTCCACTGGTTAATTGTTCTAACTGTCCGGAAGTTTCTCCTTAGTTCTAGGTTGTTTCTCTCCTTGATTAGTTTCTATCCATTGCTTCTTGTCCTGCCTTCAGGTGCTTTGAAGAATAGCTTGACTTGCTCTTCTTTGTGGCAGCCCCTGAGATATTGGAACATTACTATCATGTCCCCCCTCGTCCTTCTCTTCATTAAACTAGACATACCCAATTCCAGCAACTGTTCCTTATATGCTTTAGCCTCCAGTCCCCTAATCATCTTGATTGCTCTTCTCTGTATTCTTTCTAGAGTTTCAATATCTTTTTTACATCATGGTGACCAAAACTGGAGGCATTATTCCAAGTATGACCTTACCAAGGCATTGTAAAGTGGTATTAACATTTATATTAACACATAAGTCTGCTATTGCTATTGCTAATGCTATTATATTAATTTACAGTTTATAATTGACAGACAGCAAAAATAATAAAAAAAATTCCTGAGAGAAGGGAAGCTCTCTCACTGTATTTCATTGTAGGTTTCAGCACAATATGAGAAAATCATTAATGGGGAACAGATACTCCCCCTTTCCAGAACCATTGTTTTCTTAGTTGTATATTTTATCACTCATTTGTCCACCTTGGTAAATAAATAGGTAAGTCATATAGATAACTGACAAAGCTGATTTTCTTTAAAAAACAAAAACAAAATAAGGACACTGCGTTCATTGAGTCAGAAATGAAAACACCATTTGTCACTAGATAAAGCAATGATAGATTTCCAGTCCCTGTGGCCTGTTAGAATAACCATGTTTTAATAGACTTTCTGAAGGTCAGGGAGGAAGTGGCTATTCTGATGCTTCCAGAGAAGGCAGTTGTCTTCACTGTCAGGCAATGGGTGTTAGCTTTTAGAATAGCAGTTTGAGAAGAATCAGGTAGGCCAATTGTTTAAACAGAATGTACTGGCTAAATAGGTCTTTACTTGAAATATGAATGTCCCATCCATGTTATTTTGCAGAAGAAGCCAAGTCAAAAGACAGAACAATCTGGAACATCAACATTGTTTGATACATAGTCCCACTTATATTTAGATTAGTAAAACTACATCCTAATTTCTCACACTTTCTCTAAATATCCTACTTCATAAATATCGTATGATTTGTACCTGGGAAATTCTTGGATTCCATCCCTTTTTTTAATACCTTTGATTCCTCTTGGTAGAAGAGTCTGAGTGCACACACAGTTTTTTTCTTGTACAATTTAGTCTTTGTGATTTGTAGTGAATTTTCAATGACTTATCTCAATACAGTAACATTTGAGTGAAATATTTTGCTTTATATGTCTAATTATTTTCACAGTCCAGCCTGACCAGAAATGGATCTCTCAATTTAAAGTTATGTCTTCACTGTATTTGCCAATTAGGCAATATTTTGCCCATTCTAATTATCCTTAGAAGGACTTTGTAAATTGGTCCTAAATTTTCTTTTGTCAATTTGAAATGATTTAATTTGCCCCGCACTAATTGTGTTTCAGAAATTTAGCCATTCTGAGTTTACAAAATTGAAAAGATATTAAAACTAAAATTATAGAAAAATATACCTACTTCATGTCTAACAATATTATTCATCTGATCTTTATAGATAGTTACATCCATTATTTTGAAAACAGCACTTCTGTTTCTCATCAAATTGATTTTTTTACATTTCTAAATGTGAACTTAGAGTTTATGAAAGCTATTAGAATTTTTCCTTCCTGCAGTTCAACTTTTCAGACTGCACATATTTATTTTTTCATATCTATAGGCTCTGGTAAATTGAGAAGTTTTAGGGGACAGCTCTTTTTATCCAAATGCTCTCACAGGATAATGTAGAGATCTGGTAATGTAGAGATCTGTTTAGATTATAAAAGGCTCAGAAAAAGATATAAGTCTGCTGCTATTTGGGGAAATGAGAATTGTTTTGACAGTGAAGGCATTAAAGAGGGGAATTTATTGGGACTTTATTATATGTTAAAAACAAAAACAAAACAAAAAAACAACAATGGGTGTGTGTTTTTTCCATTCAGATTTTAAGAAGATAATGTAGTTTGTTAGAAAGATATAAAAAAACATTATTTCCAAACGTGGATGTTTTATGAATCATATAAGCTTGAATCTGTACATTTCTTGTTCTTTAAAGGATAAAGTCTATATTATTTATTTATTTAGAAATTTATTTGCCACCCATCTTGTTTCAAAGAGACTCTGGGTGGCCTACAGTATAAAAACATTAAAATCATCAAATATAAAGATACCAATAAAATCACAATGCAAGCAGAATAAAATCATTGATACAAGATGGAGAAGGAAGCAGCCAAATGCACTGGGGAGGGGGAGAGATGGAGTTAGCTTTCACTTAATCAAATAGCTTCAGTTTGAAGCTCTCCCTTCAGAGTGTCAATCCATCTGGCAGAACCAGGTCTTGAGGTTCTTATGAAAAGTCAGAAGGATGGGAACCAATCTCACCTCAGCGGGTAAGATATTCCAAAGGGCAGAAAAGACTTTTCCCTGAACCTGCCAGCCAAAATTCCTTGACTGACGGGATCTGCAATATGCCCCTTCTGCTGGCACAGGTGGGTGGACCAGTCCCATCAGGATGAGACGGTTCCTGAAGTAATCTGGACCCATGCCATGCAGGGCTTTAAAGGTAATAACCAACACCTTGAACTGTCCCTGGAATCACTCATGTAGCAGTAGTGCAACATGGGCCAGTCTAAGGGCCCTGAGAACTGCTCGTGCTGCCATACTTTGTCCCATCTGTAGCTTCCAACTGGTCTTCAAGGGTAGCCCCATATAGAGTGCTGTAGTCTAAATGTGAGACAACTAGGGCTTAAGTGACTGAGTGCAGGGACTCAGGGAGTTTAGGAAAGGCCGCAGCTGGTTCCAAGACAAAGTTGTTAAAAAGCTTTCCCAGCCACGACTGCCACCTGCTCTTTGAGCAAGAGTTGTGAGCCCATGAAAACCCCGAGGTTCTGGACTGGGTTTGTCTGGGGTAGTGCCCCACCCCATCTAGAACTAAAGATGTTAAAGTCCCATGTATCCAAAGCCACTCAGTCTTGCCAGGGTTCAGCCAAAGTCTGTTATTCCCCCATACAGGCTTCCGCAGTCTCCAGGCACCATGAAAGGGCAGCCAGAGCATCACTTGGAACACCAGGAGATATAAAGATATACCTCAACCCCTGGTGACAAAACGATCTCACCCAGCAGCTTCATGTAGATGTTAAAAAGTAGTAGAGAGAATACTAAGCCTTGTGGCACAATTTATATTATTTTTAGTTTGCATGTAATTAAATGATTTCATATTAGTGCCTTGCTCAGATCCATGATCCTGTGAGATGTGCCAGTCTGATACACACACTCTGAAAGTAGTAAAGCCTCATTTTCTCAACAATCTGTATTGCAAAGGAAAATGAATTATTATTTTAGTGCAATTTAAGATAGTTAATCAGTTACTGCAAGGTAGGAATAGCACAAAGAAAAAAAAATTTGTTTTTCCAGTCCATTTATCAATACGCTATAAGAGACAACTGTTTATTTTTTTTGTTTTATATAACAAAGTAATGTTTGTGTGTGTGTGAGTGAAAGTATAGAGCAGATTTGCGTGCCTTTATTGTTATACATTTTACCTAACAATGAGAAATATTCCCAGGAGGAATAAGGAATGGAAACATATGTCATTTCTTTCAAGAAAAAATACATAGTTCGTATATTTATTCATTTTTGTCCCCGTGGGTATTTCTAGATACATGATTATTATTTTTTTTGCTTTGCAGTGCTGAAATTGCTGAATTAAAAATTTTAGAAGCTGTGACAATGACATGATTTCAATATTCTCAAATGTGGTACATTTTTTTTCAGGAGTTCTAATTTAAGTTTGATCAATAAATAAAGTAATTGTGATTCAAGTTCCAAATTAAACATTTAATTAGTTATAAAAATGCTAATTTAGTGGAATAGGAGATTGATGAAAGCAAGTAACTCCAAAGCAGTATTATTTACTTATTTATTCAGGCAATCAATTTACGTATGTACTGGTGCAACAAAATAGCTGCCACTCTAATTCTGAAACTTACAATTGCTGAGATTGAAAAATATTAAAATAAATTGTTACATTACTAGTTTCAGTATCCCAGATGAAATAAGATTAAATACATAAATATATTAATTTAGAGGGAATCATACTTTCTGAATTTGATGAATTTACCAATGTAAAAGTTTGGAGACTAATATAAAGAAAATCAGAAGTTGCACTCTTTTTTACTTTCTCCATTTTTTTCTTGTTTATTCCTTGCACTTTGCCTCTCCCTATTCTCCAGCATGAGTGGATGTCGAATCCACTGATGGGTTAACATAGCCTACTTGCCCATTTAGACTAGGTCCGAATTTTAGCCCCGCCTCCGGCCGGAAGTTCCTCTCTTCCCCAGTTTTTACCTAGTCTTCAGCCCGCAAGCAGCTCGTCGTGTTGGCTCCGCGAGTTTGTTTTTTGTTGTTGAAGAAATTTGGTTAAAAGCTTGTTTTGGTTAATCAAACAGTGTTAGTTTACATTGGAAATTCTAAATTTAACAAATTAAATTTTTTATTACTTTGGATTTTTTGAATTTTGCTCCTCCTCGGCTTTTTTCGTCGGGGATCTCGGCGGCGAGGCCTTTTCCTGGGCTCTCAGCCCTTGGGATCGTGGGAGCCGCAGGGGGAGACATCCCTGGGCTTCCAGCTGCTGCCGGATCAGCACCCGACACCTCCGGACTCCCAGATTGTCGAGCGGGACGGGAGGCTGAGAAACCCTCTCAGCAGGCGCTCGGCTGGACGACACGGAGATAGCGGAGGACCACTACACCTAATCGCAAGTGGGGAGCGGAGTGGGGAGGAGACCGCCGAGGGTCCCGCAAGGGTGGTGTCCGGCGGGAAATCGCTCGGAGACACCGGGCGGCGGTAGACACAGGGCCGTTGGCGGTCCGGAGAACCGTGTGGCCACGAGGCCGGGGCACCATCTTGGGAGGCTGAGCCGAAATTTTGGCGCGGCGGCCATTTGGAAAGGGGGCGGTCCCTTCCTTTGGGCAGCTCCCGGCACGAAATTCAAAGCGGGGAGTAGTTTTTGCCGGCACACGGTTGTTCCTTTTTACTGGCACAGATCCCGATATAGTGGCCCGGGGATTCGCTATTGGCGGCGGTTGGCAACCGGTCAATGAGAGCCGGGTGGGAAACGGTCTCCGGAGAGGTGTAATTCTGTTTCTGAATTTTAGCAGCGTTGTCTGGTCATCGTAACGGTTCTGAGCTACCTGGCCTATAGAGGAGTCAAGCAGCCTAAACGCCAGTAGCCGCCATCACCGTGCAGGATAGGGACTCAACCCCCTTTGTCTGCCGGCCTAAGCAACTCTTGGTAGTTCTCTTTCAACGAGATTGAGATACCCTGACAGGGTCCTACACCGGGCAATGGCAATGGCAGACAGTGCTTCGTCTCAAGGCTCAGCCCCTCCCCTTCTTCACTGAAACGCAGAGCTACGGAGCAGGAACCGGGGGGGGAAGAAGAAAGCTAAGACAAAACACCTGATGACAGAGCTGTCAAAGGCAGCTGAGCGGCAGGCCACAAGGAGGCATCAGGCGTTGGAAAAGGAATTTGCCAAAGCTCAGAGGCTCAGAGCCAGTGGGGCAGAAATTGCTGCTCTCGCCCCACTGGACACGCCTATTCCCTTTGAGCCTCCAGGGACAGCTGGGCAACAATCTAGGCCCTGGTCCCCTAGGGGGGTAACGGAACAGGAGGGGTTCCCTGTTTCTGTTCCATCCTCACCTGAGCATTCTGAGCCTGCAACCAGTCAGGAGGAGGCTCGGACCACTGGCAGGAAGAGGTCTGATTAGTGGCCAGCACATTTTCACTCCTATGTGCAGAAGGCCTTTGACCATTTCATGTCTTCAAAGGGCTCTTCCCTTCCCAAGGTTTCCCCCACACCACCTGGACATGCTCCCCGCAGGGGGAGGGTAGTTATTCAGGACTCTGATGTGTCTGAGACTTCTTCACAGGTTGCAGAGGAGGAATCCGAGGATTGGGACACGGCTGGGGCTCCGCTGTCGGAAGATGAGGACGCAGCTCCACAACCGGCTTCAACTTCAGGTTTATTCGATTCGTCTTACCTTTATTCTCTTATGCTCAAAACCTGCTCCACCCTTAACCTGCCAGCTAAGACTAAGGAGGTCAGGCCTCCATCCTCGGAGGAGGAGGACGCTGAAAACCCACTACTGGTTTTTCCCAGTGTCAGAGGTGATCCAGATTCCATGCACCAAGGTGTTTCGTTCAACGGTGCGGTCTCAATGGGCCTCTCTAGGGACTATTCCCTCTCCAAATAGCGTGGAGAAAAAGATATTTAATGTCTCCACACCCTTTGCCTCTCTGATAGAGGTTCCAGAGGTAGACGCACCGCTAATTTCTCTTTTTTCCTCATCTGCCATCCCAGGAGACATGGCTTAGTCAATGAAGGCGGAGGACAAAAAGCTCGAGTTCTCTCTCCGTAGAGCCCATCACTCCTCGGCCTGGGCCATTAGGGCTGCATCCGCAGCCTCCCTCGTTTCCAGGGCTGCGATAATGTGGCTTCGGGAACTTCAGGCAAGTGTCCCACCGGACCAGGTACGTATACAGCAGACACTGACCAAACTACTGACGGCAACAGAATACACAGCAGATTCCACTTTGTTTGCCTCCCGATACTCGGCCACGTCCATTGGGGCGACAGTTGCCTCCAGGAGGCTCATCTGGCTCAAAAATTGACAGGCGGATCTGAAATCTAAGTGGTGGCTGGCCACTTCTAAGTACTCAGGATCGAAGCTGTTCGGGGCGATCGTGGATCCGTAAGTGATTGAGGACAAAAATAAGAGGAAAGTCCTGGCTCACCCTTCCAAAAGGTCAGACAGGGGAACGCAGGAATTTCACAGACAGGGCTCCCGACAGAGCGGGAGCGGGGAATGGAGGCAGCCCTTTCAGGGGGGCGGTCCTGGGATGGGCCCAGAACTCCACGAAACTTCTCCTACAGACAGGAGCGCGCCCAGGACCGTCTGGTCTCCGGCAGGGGCCAACCTTCAAAATGCCCCTTCAGAGGGGTGGGAGGCCGGCCCTACAGGCGTGCCAAGTGACGCCCAGGACAGTCCCATAGGGGGTCGTCTGGCACTATTCAGCAGGGTGTGGCAGATGACCACGACAGATGCCTGGGTCAGGGAGACGGTGTCCCAGGGCCTAGCGATAGAGTTTCACGCCCTCCCACCAAACCACTTCACAAGATGTCCGGTGTCTCGCAATCCTTCAAAGGCGAGACTACTAGATCTGGCCATACACCACCTGGAAGAGATAAGAGCCATAGAACCGGTTCCCCCAGATCAGGAGGGACAGGGGTTCTATTCTATTCTTTTCCTTGTGCCCATGTCATCGGGGGATTGGAGAGCAATCCTCGACCTCAAGCGGTTAAACCACTTCGTAGTGTACAGGAAATTCAAGATGCAGTCCCTCAGATCCATACTGGCCAGCATCCGAAGAGGGGACCTGCTGTCCTCCATAGACCTCACAGAGGCATACTTACACATCCCCATCCGACTGGAGCACCGAAGGTTTCTCCGGTTCTGTTTTCGGCCTATCCTCAGCCCCTCGGGTATTCACGAAGGTTCTGGCAGTGTTGGGAGCACACCTGCGCATGATGCCGGCGCGAGTTCAATGCTGCCTGGACGACATCCTGATACTCTCAAGTTCACCCCAGACAGCCCAGGCAGACCTTCGGGTCACCCTGCGCACCCTTTAGGATCATGGCTTCTCCGTAAACCACCAGAAAAGCCATTTCACGCCCTCAACGAGACTACTACATCTAGGGGCGATCATAGACTCAAAGCGAGGCATGGTGCACCTCTCCCAGGAGCACCGGGAGAGTCTACAGAAGCTAGCACGTCTGGTGGAACAGAGGAAGACGGTCACCATAGTGCAGCTGTCACAGCTACTGGGGAAGATGGTATCATGCATGGGCATTGTTCCGTGGGCCAGGCTTCACTCCAGAAGTCTCCAATGGTTCCTTCTTCCCCACCAAAGGCTAAACCAGAGCGCTTCCTGCAGAAGAGTCAGGGTACCACCCCAGGTCCTAGCATCCCTCAGGTGGTGGACATCAAACGCTCTGAACAAGGGGACACTATTCAGGGAACCAGACAGGATCACGGTGACGACCGACGCAAGTCTGTTCGGTTGGGGGGCACACTTCAGGGATCAGATAGCCCAGGGCAGGTGGCGCCCACAGGACCTGGCTCACAAGATCAACTGGCTCGAGCTAAGAGCCATTCACCTGGCCCTACTACAATTCTCACCCCACCTGGCAGGGAGTCACGTGCTAGTCCTAACGGACAACTTAACAGCGAAAGCACACGTGAACAAGCAGGGAGGGACCAGGTCAGCGGCCCTCATGCAGGAGGCCCGAGCCCTGGGTCTGTGGGCGGAAAAGCACCTGAGCTCAATCAGAGCAGAGCACATATCAGGGGAAGCAAACCACCAGGCGGACTCTCTCAGCAGAGTCACGGTAGATCACGCACAGTGGAGACTGGACCCGAACCTGTTCGAGGCAATCTCGGACAGATTCGGACGCCCCATCCTGGATCTCTTCGCGTCTCCAGAAAAGACTCACTCCCCCCGGTTCTTTTCCAGATTCTAAACCCGGGGAGCAGAGGGGATGGATGCGCTCAGATGCCGGTGGCCTCAGGGGCTACTGTATGCCTTCCCGCCCCCTCCACTGATACAAGCAACGATCCGCAAACTGATACTGGAGCAGGCGGAGGTGATCTTAATTGCTCCATACTGGCCACGGTGCCCGTGGTTTGCAGACCTTGTGGACCTGTCGCTCTCGCCAGTGTGGAGATTCCCTCCGAGTCGAGTCTCTCTGAGTCAGGGGAAGCTTCAGCACCCAGACCCGCAGTGGCTACAACTAGCCTCTTGGCACTTGAGCGGGAGGGACTAAGTAGGCAGGCCTTCTCTGGGGGCATCATATCAATTATCCAGGCCTCCCGTCGACCTTCCACGAACAGGATATACGACGCCACGTGGAAGAACTTCTCCTCCTGGTGCAGTAGGCAGGGATTAAACCCGCTTGCTGTGACCATTCCCAACATCTTAGAATACCTGTTGGAGGGCATGAATAAGGGCTTGGAAATCAACACCATTCGCAGACAGGTAGCAGCCTTGCAAACGGTCCTCGTCTGCGAGAACCGGGGCCCTCTATCACAACACCCGGCGGTGAGCTTCTTCCTGAAAGGGGCAGTCACGATACGGCCCCCAGTGGTCCATCGTTTCCCCTCCTGGGACCTCCCCAAGGTCCTGCAAGCCTTAACGGAAGCTCCCTTTGAGCCGCTGGGGTCTTGTGCACTCCGGTTTCTGTCGTTGAAGGTGGCCTTCCTGGTGGCCATTACCTCGGCAAGACAGATTTCGGAGCTGGTGGCCCTATCGGTTCGAACGGATCTCATCACCTTTGCAGAGGACAAGGTTACCTTGCGTCTAGATCCATCCTTTGTACCCAAGGTCAACTCATGGTTTCATAGGTCCCAGGACCTGGTACTACCAAACTTCTGTCCGCATCCCACACATCGTCTGGAGAGACGATGGCACACCCTGGACGTGCGTAGGGCTCTGCGCCACTATGTCAAGAGGACGGCGACCTTCCGGAGGTCAGAGGCTCTATTTGTCTCTTTTCAACCCTCATCCATGGGACAGAAGGTGTCATCCTCAACTATTGGCAGGTGGATCAGGGCCTGCATAGCCAGGGCCTATGTATCATTGTCACTACCGGTACCATCTAACATTACGGCTCACTCCACAAGGAGCCGGCTCACCCAGGCATCAGTGGAGGAAATCTGTAGAGCGGCTACATGGGCCTCTCCGTCCTCTTTTGTCAAACACTATAAGATCGATCGCTTTGCTGCGGCAGAGGCCTTGTTTGGTAGGAGAGTGCTGCAGCAGGTCATTGAGTCCTCGTAAGAGCTAGCCTAGACTCCCACCCGAAGGGACACTAGAGGGCTTGGGTACGTCCCATCAGTGGATTCGACATCCACTCATGGTGGAGAAGAAGCGTTGTCTTACCTGAACACCTTTTCTCAGCATGAGGGGATGGAGAATCCACACCCTCCTCTAACTAGTCTAGGCAGATTTGTTTCTCTTACAGGACGGTTGAGTGGAGCCACAAGGTCCGACGTTCGTTTGGAAGCTTCGCCTGGTAAAAACTGGGGAAGAGAGGAACTTCCGGCCGGAGGTGGGGCTAAAATTCGGACCTAGTCTAAATGGGCAAGTAGGCTATGTTAACCCATCAGTGGATTCTCCATCCCCTCATGCTGAGAAAAGGCGTTCAGGTAGGACAACGCTTCTTTTCTTTCCATTTTTTATATTTTATTCTTTGTAGAAATTTAATAAAATTTAAATTTTTAAATTTAATTTAAAAAAGAATATTGCACAGACTATCAAGCAATGGCATGGCACAACAATGGAATATCTGCAAGAAATACCAGTTGCCTGCAAACAAAAACTGATGGAACCACACAATAGACAAAATAATAGAAAGTAAAGAGGCTCTGGAACTTTAGAATTCAAACAGATAAGCACCTGCCACATCATATTCCAGACTTAATAATTGTTGATAAAGAGGAAAAAGTCTGGATAGTGCAATACCCGAAGACCGCAGAATAGAAGAGAAGGAACTAGATAAAATCACAAAATATAAAGATGTGTAAATAGAAGTAAAATGAGTGTAGCCAGAAAGAAGAAAGAAAAATAAAAAGAGAGAAAGACAGAACAAAGATATTACCTATAATAATTAGCAACTTGAGTGCAGTTCCAAAACATCTGGAGGACATCTTCAAGACCATCAGCATTGATGCCATCTGCCTATCCCCAGGTACTTAAGAAAGACTTGATATGTCAACAAAAATGCTAAATCCAGTCTAAATATCTGACTAACTGTGCAACCAACCATAATAATTTATTATTATTTCTCTAGTTGTGTCCAAAGAGAAATTAAATTTTGATGATCCTTTTTCCAGCCTGTAACTAAAACTACCATAAGATAAACGCCCAGTGATCAGCCTGAAAATATAGAAAGTTAAAACCACCTTTTCCAATTGAAATTTATAATTTACACTTTAAAATTTGCACAAGATAGCCTTGCCAAGTTAATTTATTCAATATTCCGTAAATTTATTTAAATAATATGATGGAATAAATGTGGAAAGGACTCTCAAAGTAAAAATCAACCTAAGAGTTAAACTCATTTTAATCACATTTATCTTACCTAACCTATTGTACTCAAAGGAATTTTAGACCATCTGTCTCAGTCTTCCTTTTATATAATAACAGAATATAAATTCACATTAACAGTTGGGAAAGATTCCTAATAATTCTTATAGCAAAATGAACAAAAGAATCAGAATATTAACTGAATTTCCAAACCTTTATTTATCTGCTATGATCCAGTGGCATTCACTCTACTCCAGAGTAATTGGACAAGTTCCCAAATTTGTCAGAATACAGAGAAGAAGTTCTAAGCCAAATTAGCAAGAAAATAATAATAATAATAATAATAATAATAATAATAATAATAATAATAATAATAATAAAGTTGGAAGGGACCTTGGAGGTCATCTAGTCCAACCCCCTGCTCAGGCAGGAAACCCTATACCATTTCGGACAAATGGCTGTCCAGTTTCTTCTTAAAAACTTCCAGTGTTGGCACATTCACTGCTTCTGGAAGCAGGTTGTTCCACTGGTTAATTGTTCTAACAGTCAGGAAGTTTCTCCTTAGTTCTAGGTTAATTCTCTCTTTGGTTAGTTTCCACCCGTTGTTTCTTGTCCTTCCTTCAGGCGCCTTGGAAAATAGCTTGACTCCCTCTTCTTTGTGGCAGCCCCTGAGATATTGGAACACAGCTATCATGTCACCCCTAGTCCTTCTCTTCGTTAAACTAGACATACCCAATTCCAGCAACCGTTCTTTATATGTTTTAGCCTCCAGTCCCCTAATCATCTTTGTTGCTCTTCTCTGTACTCTTTCTAGAGTCTCAACATCTTTTTTACATCGTGGTGACCAAAACTGGATGCAGTATTCCAAGTGTGGCCTTACCAAGGCAATGTAAAATGGTATTAATACTTCACGTGATCTTGATTCTATCCCTCTGTTCATGCAGCCTAGCACTGTGTTGGCTTTTTTGGCAGCTGCAGCCCACTGCTGGCTCATATTTAAGTGATTGTCCACTAGGACTCCGAGATCCCTCTCACAGGACATGTTTAATGCAGTGGTGGCTGAACCTGTAGAATGGAAGGCTTAAGGTCTCAAAATTCCTCTCTCAGAAGCCCTCTTCATATCATAGCTGTGCCTCCTATTTTAAACTAGTGTCTTAGTAGTTGCTACTGCCGTCATCTGTCTTCCAGAGATAATTCTTTAATTTTCATCCCATAGTACCAGTATTTCAGATATAATATTTTCATGGTATGATACAGGATATAAGCCTATTCTGCTATGCCACTCACCACATGGAACAACATTCCCCAAAGATGAGATTGGTTTTATCCTTGATATCCTTCTGGAAGTCTCTCAGAAGCTGGCTGTATATGATGGTGATGATGATGATGATGATGTTTTAATTGTGGAATGTTTTTAAAATATTTATTCAATTTCTATTTCACCTATCTCAGTCAATGACTCTGGAAGGCTTAGATTTAAAAAAATATTACAGTTAAACATACTAAAAACATTTTAAAACAAAAAACATCCAGATTAAATATACATAGGAGCCAGATACTTGAGAGATTAGCAATCCAGTCAGGAAACCATGTTTATATACTGGTTTTCTTTTTGTTGTTCTTCATTGCCCAGAGTGATGTTATTTTTTAAATGAACAGTCACATAAACATAAATAAATAAATAACCATGCTGCCTTTTTGCTGATTAAAAGGTAAAAAAGCAAGTTTAATCTCCTAGCTCTATATCAAGGGACCTTGATAAGTAGAAAATTTATCCTTGTCCCTCCCTTTCAGAGATAAACCAATCTCCTAGGAGATAAACAAAAGTTTATTCTTTTTAAAAAAGAGAAGATAAAGCGTAACTTCCATCTTTATCTTTAAGTGTTAAAATACAAACATTCACTGATGAAGAAGATAATTAAAGAGCTGTATAGCTCAAAAGATATCTGTGACTTGCAAATTAGTTAGGAAAATTCAAATCTGTGAATTAATTTTAATTAGTAGAAAAAATCAAGAGAAATATAATGCTCTGGTCAGCCCATAAGGTAATGCCAGCCTATCATGCTCTTTGTCCCAAGGTCTTCTTTAAAAAGGAACTGGATAATTATTTCAAATTAATATTAGAAATTGGAAGACTCTGCTTGAACACAACCTGAAGTATAGAATGAAAGCTGAAAATATCCACAATTTTTAATCTGCATAGAAAAATAAGAAAATGAAATAGAAAGTACAGAACTATGAACTTAGCATGAATTTTTGCTTAGATATTTTAAAAGTTTCTACAGAAATAATAAGTTTTGAAGCAAAAGATTTGGTTTCATTCGCCTGGAATTTGGCCATATTACTGGAAATTATATTTCTCATGAATAAGGCTATAATGATTTTCATTGCCTTGCTTCATAGACTGTTGGAGTTCACACCCCCTCCCCAGTTTATATCCTTTCTTTTGAAATAATCAAACATTTTCTATCTCCAGCCAAGGGAAGAGCTAAGGCAGGGGTCTGCAACCTTGACAGCTTTAGCTAGTGGACTTAGTGGACTTCAGCTATGCTGGCTGAGGAATTCTGGGAGCTGAAGTCCACAAGTCTTAAAGTTGTCAAGGTTGCAGACCCCTGGGTTTCTTGCGTTTTTACCCTGTATTCACTTTGGGAAGCCTGGGGGGGGAGGGGGGAGGGTTTTAATAATAGTTATTTTATATTTTTTCAACTGTTTTGGGGAGTTTTATTTTTCTCTTTTTAGGTGGCAAGGGGTTGCTCAGGTGGCCTCCGGGCACCACATTGGTTGGAAGAAGAAGGAGGAGTGAAAGTCAGGCAGGTAGGAAGAAGGTATGAGGGAGAGTGTAGGTGGGAGGAGAGGATGGAATTGGAGAAAGGATTAAGTAGGTTGTTAGAGGGAAGAAGAGTGGGTTAGTTTTGTCTTAGAAGGATGTGGTGGGGAGGGGGTACCGAGCAGTTTTGTTTGATTGTTTGCGAATTGTATATGTATATAATTGTTTACAGTTGAATTGTTATTTCATTTTTTGTTAAAAATTTTATAAAAAACCAATAAAAATATTCATTAAAAAAAAAAAGGTTGCAGACCCCTGAGCTAAGGTATTTCATTCTGTATGTGATCAAGAACATCTCTCTGCGGATGTGGATTGACAGTGTAACAAGAAGCACTGGTAGGTAGTGTACATTCATGCTTGGACTGTACCCTAACACAGGGTCCCCAACCCTTCCAGCCACATCCCACTACCAGGCCACGGCCTGTTGAGAACCGGCGCAGACCGATGTGTGCGCAGCTCGACTCACACAAGCAGTGCATCGGTGCATATTCGTACATGGAGCTCACTTGCGCTTTGCAAAGGGCCAGCACTCATGCACAGTTTGACTTGCACAGGATGGTTCCCCTGCCCCCCTGCCAGGCTACCAAGCCTTAAAGGTTAGAAGCATTGTCCTGACAATACCACAAAAATTTCATAACATTAATAGTCAGTTCTTATTAATACTATTAATCTGAAATTATTCAATGTATATCAGAACTTTGCAGAAATTTCCAATAATTAATGAAGAGCCCTTGAGTCAATATTGATGTCTAGTGGATCATGAATGTGTTTGCCCTATAAACTAATTAAATCCCATAGACTAACTAATATTTCAATAAAGGATTTAATTACTAGTATATTGCTATAGAAGTCCTATTTTTATTATTGCCAACCCATCTTCTATTGCAGGGGTATCAAACACAATTTCATTGAGGGCTGCATCATCATTGTGGTTGCCCTCGGGGGGACCGGGTGGGTGTGGCCTACTGGGTAGGCGTGGATGGAATGGGTGTGGCCTACTGGGTGGGCATGGCCAGCTCTACATAGTTCGCGTCAAGGGTGCCTGTGGGGGCCTTGGCAGGAGTGGGACAGATCTGAGGGTCTCTAGCAGAAGGGGGTTGGATCGGAGCAAGCGCCAAGGCATGGTCCATTTCTTCATTCCTCACAAAGGGTGACACCTCCCCAGCATGAACCCAGGGGGCAGGGCTGACACAGCAGGGGCTGTTTCCTCGCTGTTTCTAGATGGCCTTATGGAGCTAAGACTGAATGCGTTTCAGCATAAATGGCCACCACAAAATTGTACATTGGCTCCCGGCCGGCCTAGGCCAGGGCCAAGGCAGCAGGGGCCGTTCCCTCACTGTTTCCAGGATGGCTTCATAGGCCACATGAAACCACTTCGTGGGCCGCATCCGGCCCCCGGGCCTTGTGTTTGACATGTCTGCTCTATTTTTTTTAAACAAATTTTATTGTTTTTTTAAGTTCTTAAAGCAACATATTCAAGACACACCGTGGTGTTGGGGTAATCAAACATCTTAAAACAAGACATATATACATAATATATCAATATGTCAAATATTCCCTCTCTTTTTCCCTCAAATAGCATAGTATATTTAGAATATTCAATTCTAGCTTAAATTTATTCAGCCTGAACCTGTTTTTAAGCTTCATCAATTTCTACCATAATCAAATTAACTTTAAATAAAAACATTTTCAATTCAAATATCCCTTCCACATATGTTCTACTTTCTTAATTTTATCAAAATCTTATTTGTTTCTTCTTCCATTACTCTCCCTTATTTAGTAAAATATTAATCTATCCTGTACCTATCAAATCTATCAATTGATCTATCTCTTCAAGCTAAAAAAAATAATATCATACCTTAAATCATGTCATTCTATTAAACAAAATTCAAATTTCCAATTAATTATCATGACTAATAACATCCATATCATCAGAAAATCATATCTTATTAAATTTCAATTAACTATTAGTTCACTTCAAATCTGAAACATCTCTTCAATTTTCGTCATTCCATTACATCATAGTTTTCATAGAAATAAACCTAACATTCTAAAAGGAACATTCCTAATATTCTAAATTGTCTTTAATCCCTTATATAGAAAGATATCTCGTTTTTAAACAAAAATATTAATCTATCCTAGACACATCTAAATGTATGTATTTATGAAACTATTCTATAGATATCTAATCCTTCACTTAATCAATCTCTTTGAATTAACAAATTAATATCAAACCTTAAATCATTTCAATCCTTTAAGTAAAGTTTAAATTTCACAAACATGTCTGCTCTTTTGATATTGATATCAACTGTATAATAGAACTCACACAGAAGATCTTAAATTGTGGGCCATTTCATAGAGAAAAGTGAAGTGAAAAAAATTGTGTTCATAACAAATTTGAAACTAATACAGGTTGTCTAGGACTGTATGGTCAAGTAAGTCCAAAACAGTTCACATTTCATACTAACTAAGATTTATGACTGAAGATGTAAAAACTGACACACAAAATAAATATTTATATGAAAAGCAGAGTTGATTTGACTGAAAAACAGAAAAAATTATACCTAACTTTTTCGTGTTGATATTTTGTGCTAAATGGTTAAGTACTCAGAATATATACCCGTATTTTGCGCTCTATAGGGCGCACCTGCTGATAAGACGCACCTAATTTTAGAGGAGGAAAATAGGAAAACAATATTTTGAGCCAAAAAGTGGGCTAAGAGACATACAGGTAGTCCTCAACTTTTGACAACAATTGAGCCCAAAATTTATGTTGCTAATCAATTTCCTCAACCACATCAGACATAAAAAAATTATTAGCCACAATACTATAATGAACCATGCATTTGTTTAGGATGCATGTGGGCTTTAGCTGACGTTTTTCCACTGAACATGTATAAAAAACTGCTTTATTTCTGCTTTAAAAGAAGGGAACTTTTTTTGTTCTTGGAGCTTGCTTCTTCATTCCAACTGGGTGTAACCCAGGGGTTCTCAACCTTGGCAACTTTAAGACTTGTGGACTTCAACTTTTATCAGCTGAGTTAAATGCAATCTAAGCTGCAAAAAACCTAGTATTGCAATCTAGGAAGTAAATCCCATGAAACCTAATGACCAGGAAAGGGGCAGTGGCTTCTATCCAAGCGAAGCGCCTCAAACACGCACGCAGACTGGAGCCTATAGTAGCCCTGTTTTTTACAGGACAAGTCTGCTCCACACCGACTATCATCCTCTCCAACCGCCCTTTGGACGCGACCAAAGAATCTAGGTAGCAGAAAGCGCTTATCGTAGGTAGGGGGATTGCTGCTGCTGCTGCTGCTGCTGTCACTGCGCACGCGCCACCTGCTGCCGTTTCACCTGCAATCCCGTAGTACTGCGAGGTAGTGCAGGCCAAAAGGCCCGGCAGGTAAGGCAAAAACTCGACTGCGTAACCGTGGCGGCCGGGCAAGCGGAAGGCCTGCGCCCTCAGGAGCTTTCCTAGCGCCTCGCCACTGCTGCGGCTCATGGCTTCACTGCCGGTGCTGAGCTCGTCTGCCTGGACGCGGGGTGGCAGCTGCTCGCGGGCGGCTTCAAAACCGCCTGCTCCCTTCCTTGTTTCGCCGCCCCTCTTGTGTGGGCGGGGTTGAGGGAAACGGTCGCCGTCACCGCCATGGTTGTTTTGGGCTACAAGCCTTTCTTCCTGAATGCCTTCTTGCGAGTCGGACTTCCGGTCCCAGCTCGCCCTTCTATGGAATTGCTTCGTGTGCGAGAAGGCGCGCGAGAAGCTTCTCGTGATTCGGGGATTTCTGTTGTAACGCTGGTTTGCGGCATTCGTGCCGTCTTCTAAGGCAACGGTGCTTGCGTCACATCCCCTCTGCTCCAGCGCCTCCCCCCTCCCTGCCTGCATCTTCGCTCCATAAGGCGCGGCTGATTTTTCCTCCTACTTTGGGAGGGAAAAAACTGCGCCCTATGGAGCGAAAAATACGGGTATGCTGCAAAATTTGGCTGTCAGTACGAAAGACAATTTGTTCCCTTTATCGTATGGAATATAGCTTTTGTGCCTGCCTTTTAAAGAAATGTTTTCTGCTATCACTTCTACTTGCTGGAAATATTTTGAACATTTCTAAAAGGTCAGCCTGTTCTGCCAGCCAAAGCTTGTTATCTAATTCAGAATATAATTGAGATGCAAATGTAGCTTTTTGTAAAAGATAAAACTGATTATAAATTGGAACAGAATTCTTTAAAAGTACTTTTTATTTTTTACTTTAAGATCTATTTGCTTGTGCATTAGTTTGCAGAATCAGGGGATGATTCATGGGAATAGCAATTGGGTACCTTTGGGGAAAAAGAACATCTAGAGTCCTAAGAAAGCCCATTTTTATACAGACACAAAAGGTCTATGGTGAACAGATGGTAAAGGCAAGTGACAGTGTAGATGAACAAGTGGGCAGATTTAAATCCTATATATTTTGCTTACCAATGATTTACCTGTCATCAAATTTGTAGCCTTTCTGCAAATTGATTGATTGATTGAGGGTTGGACTTTGACTAATTTTTCAAAATACAATTCACTTAACAAGCAGAAAAGAAAAAGCAAGAAAGGAAATAACAACTAAAGATAAATCTAAAAAGTGATTAATTGAACTCTGTAGTAGGTTATAAAAACTATTACAAGATCTGACAATAAAAAAGTATTTCTTCTTAATTAACATATTATACTTAAGCAATTAGCACCCTTGCAGCAATTGCAATTATACAGAATTTGGCAACCTTTCTGGAGGTTTCTATTGATAGATCAGAGAAAGGCAAAGGTTGCAGTTTCATCAGATCTGCCTGGATGATCAAATGGGAAATGCATCATTAAATTAAGATGCCAAGGTTGATAAAATAGGAACTGTGGTAGAACTTGTGGAACTGACAATAAACTGCGTTTATGTGAACTCCATCTCTTTTCCCAGTGTTTGTTATGTTTGGACGAAAATATACTTTTGCACTATGTTATTACCAGATCAATTTTTAATTCTTTCTTCTCTTAACTTGGGATTTTTTTTCAATAAACCAGACTGATCAAACATGAAGGTTTCTGAATAAGATCTTTAATGATACCAACATTTGTTGTATTTTGTATCACCTGAGGTTGATGCCTTGATATTTTAGCCTCCTACGACTGAAATATAAGCATAAACTGGAGTTAAAGCTATTGGACTGAAATATGAAAAAGAAAAGATTTTATGAAGAGTATGAAGAGGTCCTCAGTCCAACTGACCTATTAAAGAAAGGAAGGGTTTATGATTGGGTCATACTTTCCCCCAAGGCTTTATAATAGCAACCCGAAAAATTGCCCCAAAGGTGCTTTTCCAAAAGGCAACTGGGCTTTCTTGTTCTGTTGCCTTTTGGAAAAGCACCTTTGGGAGAACCATGACCTGGAATGATGAAGAATCTCCATAGACAGCTTGAAAGATTGTCTTTCTGGCTATTTAACAGGAAGATGCAGTTTCATTGCCACCCTTTGCTATTATTCAAAACAAACATGCATAGAATTCAAATTTCCAAATAAATCTTTGGAGTCTTTTTGTTTCTGACACAATATGTTCAGATATCAGATAAACATATTTATGCCAACATCTTGTTATAGTCTGTGTGGCATGTTCCAATGAGAAAACTGCAAAGATAAGCTTGAGTTTATTATGATCTTGAAAATTGGAAGCTAGAACAATTAAAAAAAATATTTATCAGTCCAAATTAAAATCGGGAGACCTATGAAACTATTGAAGATAAACTAAGAGAAAGAGGTTTCAGCTTCAAAACGTACACCACTTCATTCAGTGGAAGTTTCTCACTGTACCTATACTGTTTTTTTTTTAACAACAAAGTGTTTTTCTTTTTAATCCCCTTCCCCCATACCAATAGCACTTAAACTTACATACTACTTCACAGTACTTTAAAGCCTTCTCTAAGCGGTTTACAAAGTCAGCATATTGCCCCCAACAATCTGGGTCCTCATTTTACCTACCTGAGAAGGATGGAAGGCTGAGTCAACCTTGAGCCAGTCAGGATTGAACTTCTGATCTGCTAGTAATCAGCAGTCAGCAGAATTAGCCTCCAGAACTGCATTCTAATCACTGAGCCACCACAGCTCCATATCTGCTTGATATGGGACTTCCATTCTCACTTGACCAGTACAATCCTATAGGACTCTGAAGATTTGCATATGGTTTATCACATACCATCTCCACTTGTTGGCCTGTTGAGATAGTTCAGGCAAGAAGTATATCCAGAGGTTCCAGCTTTAACCTTACTGAAAGGTTACATTAATGGAATCTTGCAATTTTGAAAATACATCTCTCCTGCCCCCTCACCTTTACAGTTCAATAAAGTAAAAAGGGTCCATTCTGAATCATTTCCACACCACAACTGCCTCTTACTTGACCTTTGCTTACTCTGCAGTCTTTTCTCCTGTCTCCCAAGGCATTCCCACATACCATTACACCTGTTCAAAATGCACTATAATTTTTAAAATGATAGATTTGGAATGACAATTATTTATATTTCATTTGTTTAACTATAAAGCTATGTTTTTTTAAATTTTTTTTTAAAAAAGTAGATATTTTTATCTTCTGTACCAGCTAGTTATGATTTACAGGCAATAAATCTCCAATTGTTGTTAGGTGTTATATTTCTCTGTGTTAATTACTGAGATTAAATGAATACCATGTGACTTTTTAGTTTATCAAAGAAATGCTGTTTCCTGTAAATGATCATTTCTCCTGGCAAAATGCTTTGAATCATTACAACAGTTATATTTGTATTTTAAGAGAACAAGCAAATGTATCTAGTCTGCTAAGTAAGGGTACAGCATTTAATTAAACAGTAAAACTATTTCTGTAAAATGTGGAAACTGGGCAGTTCTAGTTACTGAATTATCTTTCTTCATGCAGATGCTCTCCAGTTATGTTAAAGTATAATTACAGATGTATTAGATCAGAGTTCCCCAATCTTTTGGGGTTGGCAGCCTGTAGCAGAGGGAGAGAGGAAAGAAGAGATGGTTTTGTGGAAGGGGTAAACATGTGTGCGAACATCCATTGCTCACACGAGTGGGGCTGCGAACACCCACGACATCCGCAGGAATGCTCGCGCAAGTGGGGCTGTTCATGCACATGTGCACTGACCATCCACTCATGCAGCTCAGTGGTTGGTAGTGGGCTGTGGCCCACAGGTTGGGGACCACTGTATTAGACTATAACATGCTATTTTGGAATAAGAATGGCAATTTGCATTTGAAAGGTTCTTGCTCAAAGTTCCTTATTATGAACTGTGATTGTAACAATAAACTTATTTACTCATTTACTCAAGGAAAACAATTGTGTGCATCTTTCTTGTCATCTTCAAAGGCAGCTGCACATTAAGTGTTTACACTTCCTTCTATTTATTTGAAAGGAAGCTGCAAGCACCTTTTCTGACTAACACATTTTATGAAAACACAGTTAGCTTTTATTAGCTGTTGCTTTCAAAACTCAAGACATTGTCAAAGACTGCTTCTGACTTTTTTTTACCATCAGGATGGTCAACTAAGATAGTAACTATTACAAAAATTAATTTTCAAAACTGTCTTTTGTTTTTCTCAATGTGTGTAAGCTGTCCCTCTCAGTAGTTTATAGCCATTTAAAAAATGCACTTTGTCTTCCAATTAGTTAAAAGCAGATTCCCCTCCCCGTATGAAAAGTTGATAGAAAAGATTATAAATAGAAACTGCAATGGGGTGTGTGTGTGTGTGTGTGTGTGTGTGTGTGTGAGAGAGAGAGAGAGAGAGAGAGAGAGAGAGAGAGAGAGAGAGAGAGAGAGAGAGAGAGAGAGAGAGAGAGAGAGAGAGAGAGAGAGAGAGAGAGAGTGTCTTATTTAGGAATTATTTTAATCCCAGTTTGGCATGAGCTGGATAACTTTGGGCCAGTCATGCCCTCTTGGGCCAACCCATCTGATATGGTTGTTATTGTGGATAAAATAAAAGGATGAAGAATTATTAGTTATGTTCACCATCTTGAGTTATTTATAAAAACAATAAAGGTGGGATTAAAAGTAAATAAATAAAAGTAAATAACAAGACTTAAAATCCACTGGGCAAATGAAGAAGTTAATATTCAAAGGGATCTGTTCTTTGCAACAGTAATTTCTGCAAATATTTCCTTAACATATTATTTTTTGTTTTATTATGTGTGGTTATCAATGGAGACAACTCCAGATAATATTTAACTCCAGATACTTATTTGGGACAAAAATCAATATTCTTATTGGATATATGCAGTTCAATGGCTTTTCCTCTCTCCATAGTCTGATTTGTTTACAAATGCATTATCCCTTATGCATTATCCTTCTTGGCTCACTATATTCATATTTGTGTTAATATTCATTGCTTCTTAGTACTTGAGTCTAGACTTAGAACATTCTAGCTTTATATAGAAAAGGATATTCCATGTTCTTGTCTTGTTTTATCATGGTACACAAATCTATCCATTATAACTTAGAATTATCATGGGAATTGCTATAGCTTGCTCATGAAACCATGATTATTATTATTTTTTAAAATGGCTTATTATAAGTCAATGAGTAGTTAATTAGACATACCAAGGTTTCATAAGCTACTTGTTTGTGTCATGGTGTAGCTACTTTTTTGTTACCCAGGCCCAGAATGGACTTTCGGAAGTGGCATCTACACAGAGCTGGTTTTTCACATATTTGAATCCCACCACTGGAATGGGAGAGAAATAAATTTCTGCCTTGGAGTCTACAAAAGTTCTTGCCAGTTTACTTTCGAGATGAGAAATTAGAAGAGAGCAAAATGCTTTTACCTCAAAATATTTCAAGCGTGCATATTGAGAGTTTTATCTCTGAGCTGACACTGAAATAATACTTTTTAAGAGAAATGAGTCACATCAACATGCAGTTTCAATAAGATCCCAAATGTTTTCACTGTGTTATAGACACATATGGCTTATTTTCTTGTTTTGTTAACATCATAAATATATTTTGAAAAACTAATTTCTTAAATGGCCCTTTGGAAGCATAGTAAACTTATTTTTAAAACTTAAGCTATAAATAATTTCTCTTTAGCATTATTGAATGCTTTTTTAAACTACAAAGTATTCTTGGCAGGATTTTTTAGGGGGGCAGGAGGTGCCTTTGAATCAGAGTTTACTCCAGTCCCTGCAATGTTTTGGCAAGATTTCAGATGTGGTTCCCATTGCCTCCTTCCTAGGGCTGAGAGTGAGTGGCCCAAAGTCACCCAACTGGTTTCATGCCCAAGGTAGGACTAGAACTCATGGTTTCTCAGGTTGTATAGCCTTATATCTTAACCACTATGCCAAATTGGCTCCCATTGACAAGTTTAGAGATTTCAGTTGGGTGAGCTCACATAATGTTTCAAGTATCTTGTGCTGTTCTTTTATATTTAATCACTGCATGTTAACTGTGATATTCTTTTCTTAAATTAAGTGTAGCTCTTTATTAAAGCTGGGAAGGCTATCTGTTCACTGCACAAATCATATCATAGAAAAAAACCCAATGTTTAAAATAAAGAATTTTATGTATGTATGTATGTATGATGGAGGTATGCATGTTTGTATGTATATACCACCCCAAACTTTTTGGTAAGGCTGGATTTAGGCTGTATAAAAAGGCCTGCAAGCCTATCATTGTTTGCTTGGTGTTGAAGAAGGAGAATAAAGCATTGTTACTTGTCACCATGTGTCTTCATCATTCGCACGCGAATGAAGGATTTAACATTGGCGACAAAGGTGGGATCCTCTGCAAGCCTAAGAAAAAGATTTAAGGACTCACCCAGGAAGTCCTGATGAGGGGGAAGACGGCATCTGCATCAGCGTCTCAGCCTGCCCAGTACAGCGTCTCTGGGAGATGAGCTTGGCTAAAGGACCCTTTCCCAAACCTCAGCTTGCAGAGGAGGTGATTGGTCGAAGATTGGCCGCTTGACTGATTTCGATGTTTCCCACCCAGAGAGATGGAATTCCTACATAGTGCGGGTGGAGAACTACTTCAGAGTAAATCAGATAAGAGAAGACGGCCTGAAGGCAGCAACTCTTTTGTGTACCTGTGGACAAGAAGCGTTTGACATTGCAGAAAATCTGGTGGCCCCTGCACCTCTGGAGTCAGTAACATATGCTGACTTGAAAAAGATGTTGAAGGAACACTTCCAGCTGAAGTTATCCATCATTGCTTGGAGGCACGCATTCAAGTAGAGAGACGAAAGGCCAGGTGAATCTGCTGCGGACTTTATTGCTGCCTTAAGGCAAGCAGCCAGGCCTTGTGAGTTCAAGGATCTGGAAGAAAGGCTACGAGATCGTTTCATATGTGGCTTGAGTAGCAGAGACTTACAACAGAAGAATTTTGCAAAAGAAGATGTCTCCTTCCAAGACGCTTTGAGAGAGGTGGCAGCGGAAGAAGCAGCAGGTGGTACTGTGGAGGCTTTGTGGTTTGCCAGGAACCCTCCAGCCACAGCTACAGTCCATCAAGAGGACGCTCGGGAAGAATCAGAAGCGGATCCTGAAGAGGAGGTGGACAGTCTTCACCAGCCAGCAGAGAGGAGGCCGAAGGGGTGTCCAGACAAGGCCCCAGCATCTTTTCAGTGCTTTGGGTGTGGAGGGCACCACAAGCGGGCTGACTGCAGGTTCCGCTCCATCATTTTCCGGGCGTGTGGCAGGCAAGGCCACATTGCATCTGTCTGTTTGGGTTGCCAGAAGGTCCAACCTTGGGAAGAATTGCTTCAGAAAGGTACCTGGGTCCCCAGCCAACACAGGGTGGGTTTCTGCACATCGCACAGAAGTATTCTGAGGACAGGGGCACACAAGCCCCTTAAGAAGAATTTTTCCCTTAACGAGAGATTGCAAGGGGTTACCTTATTGATGGAGCTGGACACAGGGTCCTCTCTTACAATTATTTCAATTAACACATTCAAAAGGATTTGCTGCTGTAGTAGCCTTCGAGTTAAACTCAGGCCATCGAATCTAATACTCACGGATTTTCAAAATTCTAAGGTCTGTGTAAAGGGGGAGGCCACCCTTAAGGTACAGCATAAGGATTTTGAAGGTCTCCTGGATGTGGTGGTCATTGGGGGTGAACGTACGAGTCTTATTGGACTCGATTGGTTCAAGGCCCTGGAAATCCAAGTAACTGGCCTGCACAACTTGCAAATGCTGGGCCTTGCAGAAGTTTGCAAGGAGTTTGCAGATGTGTTTAATTCAGAGCTAGGATCCTACAAGGGGCCTCCCATTGCATATGGTTAGACCCAACCATCATGCCCATCCGGGTCAAGCCTAGGAGGGTACCTTTTGCCCTCAAGGGTAAGATAGATGCTGACCTGGACAAATTGCTCCAGCAGGGCATTTTAGAACCTGTGGATTCTAGTCCATGGGAAACCCCCATAGTAACGCCTCTAAAGGCTAATGGAGAAATCCATATATGTGCAGACTATAAGTGCACACTGAATAAAGTGTTGCAACAACATGCTTATCCAGTGCCTGTTGTAAGCCACATTCTTGCCTCCCTCAAGGGGGGTGCATTTTTGCGAAACTTGACCTGGCACAGGCCTATCAACAGTTACCTGTTGATGAGGCATCGGCAGAGGCCGAGACTATTGTAACTCATAGGGGGGCCTTCAAGGTCAAAAGACTGCAATTTGGTGTAAATGTAGCCCCTGGCATATTCCAAAGTGTCATGGAGAGCACACTTCGAGGTATTCCTGGGGTCTGTCCCTACTTCGATGACGTCCTCATTGCTGGGGAGTCATCTCAAAATTTAGCAGAAAGGCTAAGGGTTGTCTTGCTTCGTTTTCGAAAAGTAGGCCTTAAGCTTAAGCAGGATAAATGCAAGATAGGAGTCACTTCCATTGACTTCTTAGGTTTCAGGATTGATGCCCAAGGCATTCACCCTGCTGAAGCTAAACTACAAGCTATTCAACAGGCCCCAAGACCCAAGAGTGAGCTGGAAGCCTTCTTGGGGCTCTTAAATTTTTACCATGCATTTCTCCCACATAAGGCTGCAGTGGCAGAGCTGTTACATAGAATCTTAGACAAGAAGGCTCCATGGCAGTGGACTAAAGTCCATGACAGGAGTTTCAAAGAGGTTAAGGCCTTGCTCACTTCCAATGCTGTTTTAGCATATTTCAATGAGCAATTGCCTGTTTGCATCGCATGTGATGCATCTCCTTATGGGGTGGGAGCCGTACTTAGCCATCTGAGGGTGATGGGATGCAAGTCCCTGTGGCCTATTATTCAAGAACTATGTCATCTGCAGAGCGGAATTATGCTCAGATTCACAGAGAAGCCTTGGCCATAGTGGCTGGCATAAAGAAATTCCATGATTTCTTATATGGCCGCCACTTCACGGTCTATACAGACCATAAGCCTCTGCTGGGTATGTTTACCACTAATAAACAGACATCACATATCATTTCTCCTCGTATGCTGAGATGGTCCATTTTCCTGTCAGCATATGACTACACTCTAGTTCACAAACCTGGCAAAGAGATGGGTCATGCAGATGACCTAAGCAGATTACCTCTGAAACAGGTAGAGGCAGAACCTGCTCCTGCCATCAATATTCTTTCCATTCAGGAGTTGCCTGAATCTCCCCTAAATGCTAGGGACGTGGCTGCAGAGACTGCCACTGATCACACGCTTACACGCGTGCTGACCTGGGTGTTGTCAGGATGGACTGACAAGTGCCCAGCTACTGAGTTCCAAAGCTTCTGGTACAAGAAGCATGAGTTTTCCACTTTCAAGGGTTGCCTATTATGGGGTAGCAGGGTAGTAATCCCAGCCTCATTGAGGTCTAGAATATTGATCTCTCTGCATGAGGGACATCCTGGAATTGTAAGGATGAAAGCGCTTGCATGCAGCCATCTTTGGTGACCTGGGCTTGATAAAGCTATCACGGCCCAGGTGCAAGTGTGCCTACAGTGCCAACAGTCATGGCCTGAAATGCCTCAGGCCCCAGTACATAGGTGGGAGGAGATTCAAACCCCATGGTCAAGGGTGCATATAGATTACGCTGGGCCCTTTAAGGGGCAATTCTTCCTGGTTGTTGAAGATAGCCATTCCAAGTGGCTAGAGGTTGTTCCTGTTTCCTCCACTACTACTGACAGGTGTTGAGAGGAATTTTTGCATCACACGGACTTCGAGATGTCCTGGTTTCAGATAATGGCCCTCAATTTACCTCTTGGGAGTTCCAGGCTTTTATCCAGGCCAACTTGATATGGCATGCACCAACGGGCAAGCTGAAAGGATGGTGCGCACCACCAAAGATGCACTCAAAAGACTAACGTACGGTAGCTGGCATCACAGGCTAGCTGACTTTCTTCTTGCACTCCGCACCACACCTTGCACTGCTACTGGGAAGAGCCCAGCTGAACTCCGCTGGGGTCACAGACTCATTACCAAACTGGACAGGTTGCACCCAGACCGGGTGGCTTCACAAGTGTCACAACCGCAGGCACCTAGGTGACTCCAGTTGGGCGATCCAGTCTGGGCTAGGAACTATGCTCCTGGTCATCTGTGGGTTCCTGCTGTCATCTGTAAGATCTCTGGATCTCTATCATATGAAGTGACCTTGGAAGATGGCCGAGTCCTGTGGCATCACATCGATCAACTGTGCTGGCAAATGTCACCTGTGGATGCCGCCCCTGCCTCTGGTCTCAGGGGGGAGGGGGATCAGGAACTATGTCACACTTCAGGTGAACATTCTGAGACCCAGCCTCACTGTTCCTGGGAAGTACCGCAGGTCACTAGGAGTCTCCCAGGGGAGGAGCATGGGCATCCTCATAGTTCTGCTATTGCGCCAAACAGGGAGTCATGCGTATCCGCAAGAGCTCCAAACAGGAATTCAAATAGGGAGTCATACGTATCCGCAACAGCTCCAGACAGGAATTCTCTTGAGGAGGGGTTTGCCATAGAGGCGGATCCTGACTCTGGCACCTCAGCCACAGGGGACTGGGAGTATTGGGGCACACCTGCAAGGCAGGTCACATCTGAGACTGGTTGTGGGCTCGAGGGACTAAGTTCCCTGGAGCCACCCAGGGTAGTTGGGGAATCCTCACCCACTTCAGAGGGATGGGAATGTCAACTACTCTAATGGAGCCTGGGAAGAGTCCCGGCAACTTTGCCAGCACGCCTCACCAGGGGACACCTGCAAAATTTGTGCATAAAAGTCCTGGTCTAGCGAGCCTACCAGACGGGCCGGTAGGCCAGGTGCCCTTAAGTACAAGTCCTGATCTGCCTAGCTGGGCAGGTGAGCTGACAGGCCAGGCACCCTCCCTAACTTTGCATAGGTCACAAAGGGCTAAGGCCCCTCCTAAGTACCTAGGTGAATATGTGAGGCTCCTGTCAACCCAAGAAAACCTTGCTAGCCAAGATAAGAGTTGGATCTGTGTGGGGTATAAGATAGACACAGGAAGTCCACACTGAAGAGTTGGTTGTTAGAGAACCTTATTATTATATAAGGATGCTGCCTGCATGGGAGCAGGAATATTATTTTATATATATATATTATTTTTGCATTATGATTGTAAAAGATCTGGAAGTATGTGTTTTCTATCTAGGGGGGGAGGGGTGTTGTGTCCTGGGCCTGTTGAGGAAACTCAGCAGGCCCAGAAATGTTGCAATAGGACCCAGGCATTCTAAAAACTGCCCAGGACCAGACATAGTGGTGCCAGCCTTGTGCGCATGCGCAAGGCCGAAAATGCTAAGTTCCTATTAGTTTGCACTGTCTGGATTTAGGCTGTATAAAAAGGCCTGCGAGCCTTTCATTGTTTGCTTGGTGTTGAAGAAGGAGAATAAAGCATTGTTACTTGTCACTATGTGTCTTCATCATTTGCACATGAACAAAAGATTTAACACCTGCAATAACTAGAGTTATGATAGCCAAGGAACAGGTTGTAAATGGTTGCAACCCTCCTTGGCAACCACATGTGAGTCAGCTTTATGAACCATTGTGACATTCAGTGGTGACAGAATGTGATTGATTATGGGTTTTTTTTTTGCCTTTTCCAATATTTTTTTACTGATTTCTGGCAAAATTCAAATGAATTTTGACATTTCCCCTCCAAAGTAAGCAAACTGAAATCTCTTGGGTTACTGCATAGAGACAAATTCACTTAACGACCACGTCATTCACTTAATAGCCACAGTGTTTGCTTAATGACTACAAAGAACAAAGCTGTAAAATTAGTTCCAGTCACATGGGTGCCTCGACTTATGACTGCAGTGACTTATGACCATAATTCCGGGCTCAAGTATAGTTGTAAGTCAAGGACTACTTGTGCAGTTATTTATATCCTGATGTCAAGCTAGCAAAACCATCCAGTTATATCAACAATAATTAATAATTAAAAAAATATCATAACTCATCAATTTTTTAAAAGTGAAACAGCAAATACTGAAATGCCCAAATTCCATGTTTTTATGAGTTTCATTACAATATCATTTTACACAACAATGATCGTGAGAGGAAGTTTTTGTCTGGAGATTGAGTGGCCCAGGTACTATTATTTATTTATTATTATTTAGTGTATGGCATGTCACAGTGATGGCAAACCTTTTAGAGACCGAGTGCCCAAACTGCAACCCAAAACCCACATGCATCGCCAGGCGCCAGGTGCCGGGTGGGTGTGGCCCATTGGCTGGTTGTAGCTGCAGTGGTAACGGCAGATTGGGTGGGACTAAAACATTCAATCAATCAATTCCAACTTTGCAAGATCTATTTTTTTCCCCACGAGAAGTTGAAATTGACTGATTGATTGAACCTTTTTTTTTTTTGCACACGGCAGCGGAGGCCTAAAGTAAAAAGGTTTTATAAAACTCAGCAGAAGGCCTAGGATTGGGGTGACAGCACGCGTGCCCACAGAGAGGGCTTTGAGTGCCACCTCTGGCACCCGTGCCATAGGTTTGCCACCACTGGACTAGCAATATATATTAACATTTCATCTAGATTAATAAAACACAATGAAATATAATTTTTGAAAACAGTTATGTTGGAATACCAATGGCTAGCTAGGCCATCTAACCATTGAAACCTAGCATCATTTATATTAAAAAATCAGATACTGGACTGCTATATGCCCTCATCTTATAGCCTAGTGGTGGCGAACCTATGGCACGGGTGCCAGAGGCGGCACTCAGAGCCCTCTCTGTGGGCACACATGCTGTTGTCCCAGTCCTAGGCCTTCAGCTGGGTTTTATAAAACTTTTCCGCTTTAGGCCTCCGCCACCATATGCAAAAAAAAAAAAAAAGGTTCAATCAGTCAATTTCAACTTCTTGCGGGGAAAAAAAAGGTCTTGTAAAGTTGGAATTGATTGATTGAACTTTTTAGTCCCACCCAGTCTGCCGTTACCACCACAGCCACGCCCACCCAATGGGCCACACCCACCTGGTACTCAACGATGCATAAGTGGCTTTTGGGTTGCAGTTTGGGCACTCAGTCTCTAAAAGGTTTGCCATCACTGTTATAGCCAGTCATAATATGATCTACAGTTGGAAGTGGGTGTGAGGCTAGTTCGCCTCCTGGTGGTGCACCCTGGATAGTGCAACAGTGTGAACTAAACGAACTAGTAACTGCTGGCAGCCAGACTACTCTGTAGACTTTTCTGGTTTTCAAAATACATGGCCTAGATACGCTTAGCTTTCATGGCTGAAAGGTTTCCTAAGTTCATCTGGCCTTATCATACCATTGAAAAGAACCAAGGAGAAGCTTCCAGTTTGGGAATGGGGTTCCAGCGGATTAAACAAGCTTAATATAACCATGTTAAAACTGCTAAATTAGAATTCATCAAAATGTTGAATTCTGTTCATTTGAGTAGAATTCCCCCCCACCCCACCCCCAAGATGGGCATAAAAGTTCAATGTTGCTACACTGTCACTGTTCTCATCCATCACTGCTGTCTGAAGAACTGGAGCTTATTTTGTAGACATACTTTGAATTGTCACCGGCTTGCAGTTCTCTCATTTATCATAAACTGCCCAGAGTCACTTAGGTGAAATGGGCA
Organism: Bothrops alternatus; assembly: GCA_034064705.1. Lineage (NCBI taxonomy): Eukaryota > Metazoa > Chordata > Lepidosauria > Squamata > Viperidae > Bothrops > Bothrops alternatus. Next base: position 39,006,462 of record JARGCV010000007.1, on the reverse strand, counting down.
GGTTGGAAATATGGTAAATAAATAAATGTAGTATATGCATGTCTATCTGTGACAAAGACAACCCTGAATGAATCTATGGAAAGTCTATGTTCTATTTAACATGTTAAATGTGAAAATGCCATGGCTTTTATTGCACTTTCTAATATAAATGGTCTTTTCTTCTCTCTGTTTTCTGAAAAAATAGTGTTTTGTAAAAGCTTCCCTTCATTTGTGAAATTAAAGCAATGTTACTTGACCTTTTTAAAACTGTGCTAGTATTGTGTCAACTTAAGAAATAACTAATTAGACAGAAGGCAGAATAACAGCTCTAGAAAAAGAATTTTTTTTGATGAAAGTCTTGTGCAGTGCATTGAATGCCCTATTTCTGAATGCATTGAATGACAAAATAGGTCAAGAGAGATGGCAGAAGTGAATAATTGCACACTAAGGGGAATACTGAGCTATGCAAAGATATTTTTTTAAAAAATCACTCAGAAATTGACAAGGGTTGAGAGTTAAACATATGCTAGCTTCTAATTTTGACAGCCAAGAGCATTCACACAGCTACTTTTGGGCATGTTCTGAAGATGTGTTAAACCATTCTTCTTTATTACCATGTATTGGCATGATATGTCCTTATCCCTGCCCTGTATGGATATCAGCTCTGTGATTTAGAATACCATGTAAATGTAAAATTGCTACTTTTTTTTTAGTGATAGTAAATTCAATGCATACACGTGGCTTTACTTTCTGAGTAGAATTAACAGAAAATAGCAACTTTATAATTTCCAGCAAATTCTCAGGCATATGCTTATATATACAGAAGTTTTGATGCAAATTTAAACAGTTGTGCACAACTTTCCACTAAGCCCCACTGTCTTCTTAATGTGTCATGCAAGCAAGCCCAATCTATTGCCAGATAAGCAGAGTTCCTAATGCAGATAAGTTCTTTTTTAAAAAAATATAGACAATTTTTTTACACAGTCTCATGCATATTTCTTACAATATGCAGGCATTATTGCACAATTTATCTATTATATAAATAGATAAATATTATAATATAAATAGATAAATATTATCTATTATATAATATTATATATATACATACACAGTATGTAGGTCTTTGGTTATTTGGGTTTTCTCCTGCATAAATTTGGAAGTGTTTTGGCGACGTTTCAACGAAGTCCCATTTGTCATCTTCAGGAGCACCCATGGGATCACCCCTCTCACCTGTCATTGCAAACCTCTACATGGAACACTTTGAAACCCAAGCCCTAGAAAAATCTGATCACAAACCCAAACTCTGGCTCAGATACGTAGATGACACCTTCGTAATTTGGCCACATGGGAAAGAAAAACTGGACAACTTCCTCACACACCTCAACAGCCTACACCCCAAAATACAGTTCACCATGGAAACAGAAGCTAATAACCAACTTCCCTTCCTGGATGTCTTAGTCTACAAGAAATCCAATGGGTCCCTAGGACACACCATCTACCAGAAGAAAACACACACAAACCGCTATCTGCACGCACTCTCACACCACCACCCAGCACAGATCAACTCCGTAGCCAAGACACTCATCTCAAGAACCAAATGCCTAGCTGACGAACAACACCTAAAAACCGAACTACACACTCTCAGTAATGTACTTACATCCAACGGATTCCAAAGAAATAAGATTTCCAACTTAATCCAAAAAGAAACTCCCACTAAAATCCAAGACAGAGAACAAGAAAACGGCAAAGCCCTCCTCCCATACATAAAAGGCACCACAGACAGGATCAGCAAGATCCTTCACAAACATAATATCAAAACAGCATTCTGCACAAACAGAAAAATATCCACCATCCTAAGAAACCCTAAAGACAAAATTGAATTAGAAAATCAAGGAGTATATGAAATCCCATGTACTGCCTGCTCCACCACATACATTGGACAAACCAACAGAAGAATAAGTGCACGCATTGAAGAACACAAAAACTCAGTCAAAAAAGAGGAACCAACTTCTTCCCTGGTCCAACACCTCAAAGCCACAGGACATGAAATTGATTTCAAAAAGACCAGAACTATCGTCAAAACTGAACACTTTAATAACAGAATAATCAGAGAAGCCATCGAGATAGAAAAATGCCCACACAGCATGAACAAACGAGATGATACCTCCCACCTACCAGCCATTTGGAAACCCGCCCTTATTGACAGACGAGTCCATAGCATGGGGAATGACACCAGACCTACACTCACAAAAACCACACAGGATGTCACCACCACACATCCAGGCAAAAAGCAAACCCAAACCCACACTGATGAGGAGGCACGACCACAAACCAGAAACCAGACCACAGCTGCATCATTAGCCACCTTAAACCCCTCCAATCCATACATGAAGCAAACTGACACCCACCATGAAGATGAGGCACGACCACGAACGCAAAGCCAAACAGCTACACAGTTCACCATCTCTAATCCCCTTGTAACACTGACTAACCTGAGCACAACAAAGCCCCCACCCAAACAGAACACTCCCCAGCCAATCAGAGCACAGCCAACCCCCCATCCAATCAGAGCACAGCCAAGCCCCTAACCAATCAGAACACACCTCCACCTACACACACACACACACACACACACACACAGAGAGAGAGAGAGAGAGAGAGAGAGAGAGAGAGAGAGAGAGAGAGAGAGAGAGAGAGAGAGAGAGAGAGAGAGAGAGAGAGAGAGAGAGAGAGAGCGTTTTATATTTTTATAAAAATATATATTGAGTTTTATAAAGATAATAAGAGGATAGGGTCAAAAAGGGGAAGACAACGGGAAACATACAAAAAGGTTAGACCAGGAAAAGGGATAACACAAAAGTGGGATTAATCCCACAAAATAACATCGCTTCAGCAAGTCTACCAGTCTGGGTTTACATATTAAATCTTAATAATTACTCTATTATTAAACAACTTTCTATATAATCACGTAAATAACAAATTAGTCAATAAATCTCATTCATTTCACTATTTAATAATGCTTAATATTAATTAATCATAATCACTTTAAAATAATAATATACTACATATTAATTGTAGTTTACCATATTATTTAAGATCACAAATATACAAAGAGGAAGAAGAAGAAATAAGAAAAAGTTCATACAAATAATCATGGAATATAAATACAAATTATCAATTATCTTTTTTAAATTTCATAACTTTTTCTCACTCTAGTGGGTTTTCTAACCAATAGTAAAAGTTTCCCCATGTTTTAAAGTAAATTGTGTCTTCTTTCTCTTTCATTTCTAAAGTCAGTCTATCCATTTCTGCACATTCGAGTATTTTTGTTATTATAGCCTGGTAAATTTTCATTTTTCCAAAATTGGGCAAATATTCTTGCGGCTGTCAGCACATGCAATATTAAATACTCATTCTCTTTTCCATAATTCAAACCTAATATTCCTAACAAACAAAGTTCTGGTTTAAATTCTATCTGTATTTTAATCATCTCTTCTAGCCACATATGGATCTTAAACCAAAATTTTTTAACATTAGGACATATCCACCAGAGATGGTAATAAGTGCCTGGTTGTTGTTTACATTTCCAACACATATTTGATACATTTTTAAACATTTTCTCTAATCTAACTGGTGTCATGTGCCATCTATAAAACATTTTATATAAGTTTTCCTTATATGCAGCTGTTTTAGTAAATTTAATATTTCGGTCCCATAGGTTTTGCCAATCTTCTAAATCTATAGAATAACCAACATTCTTTGCCCACACTATCATTGTTTCTTTCACTTGTTCTTCTTCCATCTTCCAGTTTAGCAGGAATTTATAAAGTTTCTTAATCAGATTTTCATCTGTTTTCAAAAGTATTTTATCTAGTGATGTCTGTTCTTTGTAAAAACATCTTTTTCATATCTTGTTTGAATTTGCAAGTATGACCACCATGTTAAATCAATGCCAGTTTGTTGAAGTTCTTGCCTATCTTTAAGTTTTCCTTCTTTATCTAAAATGTCTTTATAGGCTACAAGTTTGTCATAGTTAATTAAATTCGGATACGCAAATGCTTCCATTGTGGAAAGCCACTCAGGTATTTTCATATAAATTTTCTTTTTAACTGTCTCCCACTCTGAAAGTAATACATTCCTTATGGCATGAGTTTGGAAGTATTTATGTACTTTGTTTTTCTCCTACCAAAGGAAAGCATGCCAAACCAGTTGCAAATCATGTCCCTCTAAGTAAAGAAGTCATTTATTTCTCAGTGTGATCCATTCTTTAAGCCACAATAAAATAGTGGCTTGGTAATAAAGCCTCCAGTCTGGGAATCCAAAGCCCCCTCTGTCTTTTGATTCTTGTAGCAGTTTAATTTTAATTCTTGCTTTTTTTCCCTTGCCATATAAATCTCATTACTGTTGCATTTAAGTCATCAAAAAATTTCTGGCTTTTACCTCAGGATCTCTGGCTAGGGACTATAAAAGATTACACTATTACGGGGACGAAGTCAATTCAGAAGTGCAAACGAACGATATGCGATAGACTAGATACAGTAGGTAGACCATATATAAGAGAAACTCCAATCAAACAAAAGGTATTTGGAGTATACTTGAAGATGGAAGGGAGGAGGGAAGAACGTTTACTAAAACAGATGTTTACAAAGATTAATACCTAATGTTGTATGCTATGTTCTAGGATGATTGCTTAGCAATAGGATCTTATGTTTAATGTTGATCACTTTAATATTGAAAAAGCGGATTGAATATCTACCTCAGGTTATTGAATTTCTACCTCAGGATCGTTGGTTAGGGATCAAAAAAGATTGTACTAATACTGAGATGAATAATATGTGATAGACTAGAAACAGTGGATAGACTATAGATAAGAGAAACACCAATCAAATAAAGTGTAACAGGCGTATAGTTGAGGTTTGACGTGAGGAGTGAAAAATGTTTACCAAATCAGAAGTTTACAAAGACTAATACTTAGTGTTGTATATCAGGTGCTATGATGATTGCTGCATAATATGATTTTATGTTCAATGTTGATTGTTTTAATAAAAGTTTAAAAAAAATTTCTGGCTTAGTTTAACAGGAACCGTCTGAAATAAAAATAACAATTTGGGTAGGATATTCATCTTAATAGTCGCTATCCTTCCTAGTAATAATAATTGAAAGTTTTTCCACTTCTCCAAATCCATTTTTATTTGATTCAATAATCTTCCATAGTTATCTTCTTTTATTGTTATGCATTTTGATGTTAAATAAATACCTAAGTATTTAACGTTTTTAACTATCTGGAGATTTGTTTTTTCCACAAACTGAGCTTTCTGTTTTTCTGTTAAATTTCTTGTAAGTGCTTTAGTTTCTTCCCTATTTATTTTCAACCCAGCCACTTCTCCAAATTTTTCTATTTTCTGTAATAATTTAGTGGCTGTTTCCAAAGGCTCCTCCAAAATAAAAACCGAATCATCTGCAAAAGCTTGTAATTTATATTTCTGATCTTTTATCTCCAGTCCTTTGATCTACCCATGTTGTCTAATATTCCTGGCCAACACTTCCAGTGTAAGAATAAATAACAAGGGAGACAGTGGACATCCCTGTCTTGTACCCTTCCTAATCTCAAAATTATCTGTATAGTCTCCATTTATAAGTATCTTTGCTGATTGTTCCTTGTAAATTGCTTGAATTGCATTTATAAAATTTTCACCGAAGTCCATCACTGATGAAACATAAATTGCCAGTTAAGATTATCAAAAGCTTTTTGTGCATCCAAAAATATCAATGCCATTTGTTTCCCCGGATGTTTTTCATAGTATTCTAACACATTTAAAATAATTCTTAAATTATTCTTTATCTGTCTTTTTAGGCAAAGAACCATTTTGATCTGAATGAATAAATTCATTCAAAAATTTCTTCATTCTTTCCGCTATTATTGCTGTAAATATTTTGTAGTCTACATTTAATAGTGATATTGGTCTATAGTTTTTAATTTGTGTGAGATCAGTATCATCTTTGGGAATCAGAGAAATGTTAGCTTCTGTCCAGGATTTTGGAATTTTCATCCCCAAAAAAGTTTAATTACAAAGATCTTTCAGTATTGGATTTATTATATCTTGTAAAGCTACATAAAATTCCGCTGGTAAACCATCAGATCCCGGAGTTTAATATTTTATTTGTCTTTTTATAGCCTCAGTAATTTCCATCATTGTTATTTTCTCATTCAACATATGTTGCATGTTCTCTGGTATGTTTGGAAAGTTAGCTTTTCTTAGGTATTCCTGTATTGCCTCCTTGGAAACCACCTCCACCTTATAAGGTGTCTCATAGTAAGTTTTAGCGATTTTTTTCAATGTGTCATTATGACAATGTATTTTGCTTTTTGAGTCTTCCAAATTACTTATCAATTTTTTTCTCTTTCTTTTTTCAGTCTATATGCAAGCCATCTTCCTGGTTTATTGGCATTTTCAAAGAAATTCTGTTTTGAATATTTTATCTGTTGTGCCCTTGTTTCCATCTCCAATAAATTTAGTTTGTGTTTTATTAATTCCATTTGTGTCTTAAGCTTCTTCTTTTGTAGATCATTTTGTAACTCAAGTTCTAAATTCCTAAATTGTCCTTTCAAGTTAAGTTGTGTCTGCCTCTTTTCTTTATTCTTTTTAGCAAGGTAAGTTATAGCCAAGCCTCTAAAATACGCTTTTGCAATGTCCCAAAGATTTTGAATCGAAGTTTCTTCTTTTTTATTTATTTGAAAAAAAATTTCCATTTCTTTCGTTGCCCATTGTAAACATTCTTTTTCTTTTAATATTGATTTATTCAATATTATTTATTGAATAAATTCTAGTTGCTTTTTGAAAAAGGACCTTTGGGATAATATATAGTTCTATTTGCTGTTTTTATCAAACCAAACATGGGAGTTTACTTCTTTCAGACCCTCACATTTTTATATGAATTTGTCTTTAAGGAAAACTGCATCACAAAATTTGGAAAAACATGAAAACATGTTTTGATTTGCACATTAGGTGGAGAAGCACCAACTTGAGAAGTCTGTGCTAAGATATGAACTGAACAAACTTTCCCTCTGTTATTTCTGTTTCGTCCCCTTTATTATTTGAGAATATTTTTTCTTGTTTTTCTCCCATCAGTCTTACATGGCCTTCAGAAGATGCAGAATGCTGCCTGCTTCTGTCCAAGAAATGCTTCTAAGTTTTAATTAAATGAAACGTGGAATTCAAAACATCTGAAGGCAAAAATTAATAAATTAAATTGCTTCATGGGAATACTCAGTTTATAATTAGTATATCATGGCTTTGGCTAGCCAAACTTAAGATCTGCTTGCTGCTTACTGCTGAGTTGACACCTGCTGTTGACCTGCCCTAAAGTGTTTCTGACTCTCAGGATTAGAACAGGCATACATATGAACAGCTGATGCTAAATTAGGAAGAACTGGATATTTACCAAGAAAAGAATATCATACCAAATAGTCTACCATCATAAACAGGAATTATCTTATAATTAGACAAATACGTTGCAAATATGCCAATATTTGCTTCTTACAAAAATATTGGTGACTTATAAATTAAGAGGTTTAAATTTATTTATTTGTCTTTAGAAATTAAAGTTCTTTTTTCTTTCTGTATCCCAAAACTCACGGAAGCTGAGTGAATTTTGCATGATTTCTTTTCTTTTTTTCTTTTTTTTTTGAAAATATATTTTATTAGTTTTTTTAATTTTTACAGAAAGAAGAAACTACTCAAATCAAATCATAGTGTTAAAATAAACAATCATCCATAAACAAAACATAGGTACATTTTTCAATACATCTAATACTAATAACTCAACTGAAAATAATCATACCAAACAATTAACATTACTGCTCGGTACCCCCACGACCACATCCCCCCGAACCTAACCTTCCCCCCTCACTTACCAACTAACTACCTACTTTCCTCCCTCCTTCTCTACTTCTCTATACTCCACCCTCCTTACTCATCCCCCCTCTTACCAACTTTCTTTCTACTTTCTTTCTACTTTCCTCCCTCCTTCTCTATCTCCGTCCTACTCTTCCCTCTTCCTATCAACTTCCACTTACATCAGCCTTCACTCCTCCTTCCTCTTTCCATCAGATGTGGTGTCCAGAGGCCACCCGAGCAACCCCTTAATGACAGTAATTACATATTCTTACATCAACCCCAATTACAGTTGAGAAAACATCATATATAAAATTATAAACCCTACCTAACCCTCCTTCCCGACTTCCCAGAGTGAGTACAGGGTAAAACAAAAGAAAACCCACTACATCAAACAAAATTATTATATAATCCTAACAAGAATTTTAAACTATATACTATATACAATCTCTAAATCATTTCAATCCATTAAACAAAACAAACAAATCATCTTGTTAAGAATAATAATTTTCATTTACATATCTAAACCATCAATCTAAGTCAAACCTTAAATCACTTCAATCCATTGAGAGGTTATATAAAATCACCCAAACAATCAAGTTTTATATACATCTTCCAGTAATCAACCTCTTTCAAACCATTGAACATCAAATAAAAAAAAATCATCTTTTTAGAAAAATAAACAAATAATATCAATAAACCCCTCAATTCAAAAAAAATATGTTCTTAATCAATTTAATATATCTTCCATTAAACATCCTCTCTTACATCTTACTTATAAAATTGGTCTTTAATTCAGCCCATAATCTTAGATTAGCCTTAATTCCTTACATTTAATTTTAAATTTCACTTCTTCAATCGACTTCTGGGCTTTCTCATCTGTCAGATAAACCTCCATAACAAAAACAATCTATTTATTACATTTCTAACTTACATTCCTTCAACCTTATCAAATCACATAATGCTTATCTATCCCATCAATCAATCAATCTAATGTCAAACCTAGATCATTTCAGAGCAAATACATTCTTCATCAATTTAATTATATCTTCCATTAATCATCTTCTCTTACATCTTACTCATAATCTTAGTCCTTAAATCAGTCCATAATTTTGAATTACCCATAATTCCTTGCATACAATTTTAAATTTCACTCCTTCAGTCGAATTCTAGGTTTTTTCTTCAACCAGGTAAACCTCCATAATGAAGCCTCCCTTCCAAATAATAAGTCTCTCTTCTTTACTTGCAATATCATTTGAGTCCAAATAAACCATCTTAACCTTTGCATTAGTCCTCTGTTACTCTTAGCCATAAACTTTTGTTGAGATGACAATTCAAATCTCTGTCTTTGCTTTTCCTGATCCTCAGCCCCATAAGTAAGTTGCTTCTTAAACTGAATCAATGTCTCTTTTTTCTCAATTAAATCCTCTTCTTGCTGCTTATCTAAAAGGAATAGCCATCCCCTCCTTTCTTGAAACAAATCCTCTTCCTCCACTCCATAGAGGAACAGACAGAGAAAGACGCCGCGACCGCTTCTGCTTATAAAATAGAACACAAGAGAGACTGTAAGCAGACTGAGTGAATACAGGAGTTCTTATTGGATTGCAAGTATTTTTTTATTGTTTTTCTGGCTATATATTTCTAACTTCTACAATCAACATAATGCTTTCAAAATGGCGTATAGCTTTCACTACTTTCACTGTTAAAGGAAAGTGTTTGAAAGTGAAAGTGAATTCTCCATTTTTTTTCTCTCTCCTTGTTCTCATAAGCGAAGCTAGAGAGACGGCTGTAGGAATTGTATTAAAGCCAGAGTGATTGTTTTAAATTTAAAATGGAGTGGAATTTACATTCAAATGTTAAACCTATTTTGGATCGTATTGATGAATCTCAAGAAGAAAGGCGTGCAATAGTGAAAGAGATTAAAGCAATACTGAAAGAGACTATTACAGAAATATTAACCAGATTCTTTCTTCCAAATGAAACTGATTTACAACCGACTGCTGAATATTTTATAATACAATCTAAACAAGAAGAAGAACAAGAACAAGAAGAAGACAGTACTGAGAATAAAGAGAATAAAGGGAAATGGATCTTGCTTGATAAACAGTTCATGATTTCTTTTCTATGACCGTGCTTTCAGCTGTCCAGCAAGATAATATGAATGTGAACAAGAACTCCAATGTCTCTCTTTCAATAGAAGCAATGCACAGACTAGAGCCAGACTAAACAAGTCATATTAAAATTGGAAAAAGGAGACGTAGCTATTTTGTTTGACTGGGCTGTTTCCTTCTGTCAGAAAAGCTACTATTGTGACATTTTAAAGTTGGCAGGAAGAAGAAACATTCAGAAAAAAAAATATCACCAGCTGACCTTCTGTTTCTACTAAGGCAAAATCTCTGCTCCATCTTTAGTACTACAGGTAGTCCTTGCTTAACAACCACTTGTCATTAATCCATTTGCACCAGCAATTGTTTGAAGTTATGGTGGTGCAGAACTAATGGAGCTTATCCCCAGTCCCTGAATTATGGCTGTTGCAGTGGCCCTGCAGTCACATGATCAGAATTTGGACACTTCACATCCTATCTACACTTACAACTGCAGGTACACTTCAATTCTCCTCACCTGTCTATCTCTCCCCTCCCCCTTTCTGCCCTTTTGGCTGCACAGTAGCACTCATTGGTGGCAGTGCTGGGACTGAAGCAGATGCCTGGGGCCTTTAGTGGTCTTAGCCACCCCGTCCCCTGACTCCGAGTCTAGGACAACTCATCATGGCCAGTCAACCTGGATGGGTGGGCAGGTCTGGGTCAACACAGAGGACTCAATGCGAATGACTGGATGTAGCCAAGTTGGCATGCCTGGATGGTTGTAGCCATGTGGGTATGACCAGGTCAGTGCAGATGAGTGGACACGGCTGGGTTTGTGTGGAATGTATTTTATTTTTTCCATTTCATTGTGTATGGGTATGAGTAACATGAAAGTTTCATCTGAAAAATGGCTGACAGTATAGATGGCTTTCCTCTATTATGAAGAGATAAAATTATCAGATTGAAATGGAAGAGTAAAGTAGAGTGGAATGGAACAGAACAGAAAAGAATAGAACAGAACACTTTATTTGGCCAAAGGTGATTAGACACACAAGGAATTTGTCTCTGATGCAGAAGATCTCAGTGTACATGCAAAACTGCAGAGTAATATTAATCATAATAATACCAATACCAATAAGAGAAGGTAGTAGAAAAGATGAGAAAGATAATAGTAATATAGCCATACTACACTGTAAATATAATTTGACATAAGACAGTACTGTGTGAATTAGATGTTAAGCAGAGTGATGGCATGAAGGAAAAAATCTGTGTCTGGTTATTTTGACAGAGAGGCATTTAGGCCACCAGATCCAACTCTCTTTTGCATGCAGCAATTAGAACATTCACAGACAATGTCTTCCCAGCTTCTGCTTGAAAGCATTCAGTCTCTCTGGGAATTGCTTCTACCACCAGATTGCTCTTATTGTTAGGACATTTTGGTTAATTTTCAAATAGGATGTTGTCTCTTAAATCCATTACTGCATATCCTATATTTTAAAATGGTAGAGATCAGGCTTGTGTGCTATATTTTCAGATTTTGAAAGACTTCTCTTCTTGAAAGATCTCTCTTCTTAAGTCTAAACATCTCTAGATCCTTCAATGTCTTTTCATAAAACTTCATAATACTTATATACTTAGGGAAATTAAAGCCCTATTTCAGCACTTTAATAGCATTTATCCACTCACTGAATTTTGGCTGGACAAATCCAGACAACTCCTAACTTTTAGCCCATAGAAATCAGCTTTGTTGCACCAAGTGGTTGATAAGCCAAATAGTTAAATGATTGACTTGTGGTTTCAAGGAGAAAAAAAGCACTTGGTCAACACTAGAGAAGAAAAGAAAAAGAAAAAGAAATTGTAGATGACTCTATTCTAGTTGTATTCCAAGCCTAAGTATGGGCATATCATAGTCCCTGGTTGAAGGATGTGAAGAAATAATTTATAATTGTTACAAAGGGTTCTAATCATAGAAGCATTTGTCTTCAATCTACCTTATGAATTTATGTGTCAGTTTCTAGAAGTTCTTATTCTTCTGGGATGGCCAAAATTACTACTGTGATTTCTTTTGATCATAATTATTTATTTCAATGGGAAAATATAGTGAACACTGAAAATCAGGAAATACAGAGAGATACATAATAAAAATTGTCTCCCACACACAAAAATGCAGTTAATTTTAACATACACACATGTCCCCACCTAAAAAAACCCCAACAACCCAGGAACAGCAACAGAGTGCCTATGAAGCACTCTGAGAAACAGAAACAACCAAATACTTTTTGAGATAATTTTAAGAAAGGCTGTATTGCAGTATATATGTTCGCTAACAAAAGTATCACTGAATTGTTGTATCTGTCTCCACTATCAATCAGTGTTGACTACCGTTCCTCCTCTAAAATTTCTTGTGCAATGTATTTCCCAGTTTTAAAAGTAACTAGATATGACAGGGTTGGTTTTAAGATGTCTTCTCTTGAGCTATGGCCTCAAGCCCCCCCTTTTTTTATCAATGCTAAAACATAAACATTCTGTATCTGCTGTCAAATATTTTTGATATAGTTAGAGCACACAAATTCCTAATGAAATCACAAAATTCAGTTGTCCATATACACAACTGAATCAATAGCTTTTTATTGTTATTTTAAAAAACAGTGGTGTTGAAATCCATTGGAGTTTGCTCCCTTAGGGCTTTCCATTTTGAAAATTCTGTAGCTCATCTATTGGAAAAGTTATTGCATGCAGAATAATTTACACTTTAGTAAAATACACAGGAAGAAATTGATGTTAAACTGAAGAATAATTTACATTTATACCAGTAAGATGATATCAAATGACAGTCAATCAACAATCTCCTGTGGTGTCTTTGTCAATAACAACTTTACTGTTAATGCCTGCAAAGTATGTAGCTGATACAGAATACTGGTTTGAATAGTAAACTGGATGAATGCAGTGCTAAATATTTATATAAATGATGCTATTAATAAATTATTAATAAAATACCCATTATGGAGTAAATAGCAACAATTACTTCAACATGAAATATTGCTAGAGCAAAAAAAGTCAATATTGTTGTATAGCTAGAAACATTTTCAGTGATCTTCCCTTTCTTTTGGAATAATCTGGACCATTCCTTCTCTTTTGCAGTTTGTAAAAATTCTGAAAAGATGGGATGAATAAAGTGATACTATGAATGAATAGTGGCAGTTAAACAATTCTGTGAATGGATTATAGTATTAGTTTTAAATCCTGCTTGATAGTGTGTTGGAAGCCATTCAGATTCTTCTCAAAGGGAATACCATAGAAAATTAATATAGGTAAATAAAAAAGGTAAATGTAAAGGTTTCCCCTTTCCAGTCGTGTTCAGCTCTAGGGGGCAGTGTTCATTTCAGTTTCTTAAGTGAGGGAGCTAGTGTTATCTGAAGACATTTCCGTGACTATATGCTGAGCATGACTATATGCTGAGGCGCATGGAATGTTGTTACCTTCCCACCAAGTGGTACTTGTTTATTCTATTCACATTTGCATGCTTTCGAACTGCTAGGTGAGCAGAGCTGGGGCAAGTGATGGGAGTTCACCTTTGCGTGGAGCTTGGTTCTCAAACTCAGCTTAAACCACTGAGCTATCACACCCACCCACACCCCAGTAGATAAATAAACACATTATATAAACCCAATACTTTGAGGGGAGTAAGCTGTCCAATACTGAGTAGTTGAAAAACTTTATTCGGGTTTTTCTCTTATAGGACTTTGTCTTCAACAGTGAGATTCCAAGATAATTTTTACTAGTATCTTCAAGTAAAAAATATATACAAACAGGTTTTCTTTTGAGTAAGGCTTGAAACTCTAGCTAGCTTATTATGTGGCACCAATCAAAAAGAGTCCTACTGTATATTTATAATATGTAGACAAAGTGGAGTTGGTTTTAATGCACATGAAGTGACAGTCTTGTACTGTAACAATACAACTGAAATTTGTTTTATAAGAGACGACAGTTACAATCTGTGATTTTCAAGTTGACAACATTGCTTTAAATTACAGAAATGAGGACTGTCAGTATAATAGTTTCTTTTATTCTGCAAAAATGATGCCACTATTGTTCCCAAGATACATTTGAAAGAGGAACTATAGAAGCAGTAAAGGCAAATATGGCATGCTAGATAATTCAATTATCCAAAAAAGTAAGACTGTGTAGTGTAACCTCCCTAGACAATGCTGGAATAAATTCAGCATCCTGCTTCAGTTTTCAGAATGTTAGTACTGACACTGGGGACATTCAACTCTCTTGAGATATAAATTTTTAATTCAAAATTTGTTACTGGAATCCTTGATACAAAATACTTTATTATGAATCCTCAGTTTAGAGAAGATGAAAGCCTCTGAAAGGCAGGAGATCAAAGCCAGTATCTGTTATCAACAAAACCATTATCAACAGGTGTATTTGATTATTTTTCTAGCATTTTAAAAGTATAATATTTTGGTATCTACCAAAGCAATTATATATATTTTTATCATGAAGAAAACTGTTTGAAAGCAAATGAACATGAAGAAGTGTCCCATTGCCAAGCTACCTAATATTACTATATTGCTCTATGTTGGAGAAATGAAATTTCCCCCTGAATTAAGAAAAAAAAACCTTCTTAAATATTGCATCAGTTCATGGGGTGGATGAAGGGATTTTTTCCATATAATTTTGTAAAAAAAATGTGAAATCAATAGTGTATAATCTGGAGATTTAGTGTCATCTTCAAGAGTTGAATACACATAAAGACAAGTAGTATCACTATCTTGAGTAACAAGAAGAAAGATGTTGCAGCAGTACCTTATTTTTTTTTCAGAAGTTCCAATAGGCAGATAAGTGATCTAGAAAATACATTTTCCTTGGCTTTTAAAAAAATCATCTATAAAAAGTCAGGATAGAACAAGCAAAAGGAAAAGATTTTTTTTTCTACAAACACAATTAAATTTTGGTATTTGCTACTATGAGATGTCATGGGGAATCAATAATTATTAGTTTTGTTGAGTTTGTGAGCACTTCTGAAGGCCATCTGATGGGTGACTATGGATTTCCTTGTGCAGTTGGTTCGCCACTGTAAAAAACACATTGCTGGAAAAGCCGGGGATCCAGTCTGTTAGGACACTGCTCATGTGTTTATACTTCTAAAAAAAGCTTGCATGTTATAAGAGAAGTTCTCTTCTGGTTCAGTAATGAATTAGACAAGCAACTCCATCTAAAATAAATAGAGGAATGATGGATTCATGTCAACAAATTACATTTCACATTAAGATGCTAATATAAATAGTAGCATCTTCCACTGTATTTTTCTCAACATTCCGAACTAGGAAGATGAGAATTAAAATACTGCTCGAAAGAGAAATTTTTGACATTGTTTGATGGGCTGCATTAGCTATCTGATCTAGCCTGAGAATTGAAAATTACACCACATCCTCATTCCTCACCCGCTGCCATAGCTTGATTTCAAGATCCCTATGGATCGATCTGGTTGGAGTTTTGTATGTTATTATTGCATTCTCTCTCTTACTACTCATATTCATGAGTACCTAAAAGTTTAACTCAAGGTAATTTACATTTTGTTCTGTGTCTGTGTGTTGACTCCTGGTGACAACCTTTACCAGTCCTTGAAGTTTTCTCGGCAAGATTTTCAAACTGGTTTGCCATAGTTATCTTCCCACAGCTGAGAAAGAGTGACTGGCCCAAGGTCATCTAGTTGGCTTTGTGCCTAAGGTGGGACTGGAACTTCCAGTTTCTCAGTTTCTAGCCTAATGCCTTAATTACTATACCAACTAACTCTTCTAGGTAATATTAGTTAGAAAAATATAACAGAATTTAAACTTTTTTCTAATACACCAAAGTAGCTGCATTAGAAACAAATGCATGGATGAATGTGGAAAAACTTCCCCATTTACACTGGGGGGGGAAATCAAAATAAGCATATTGTTCATCTTTCATTAGTTCAAATTTACCTGAATTTAAAATAAATGTCTGTTTCTTTGTAGACACACATGCGCACGCACACACTCACACACAAACATTTTACACTGGAGTAGAACTACCATCAACCCCTTTCTCTACATGGATGACATTAAGTTGTATGCTGAGTGAACTAGTACTTGGTGGACTTGTTGATCCATCTGAGACAGATCTAAAGTGAGCACATTGGGATGTCACTCAGATTGGAGGAATATGGCCAGATGATAGAAAAGTTAAGACTGATGAGGTGGAACTACCAGCAAACTGCATAGATGTACACACCAGCTACAAGTACCTTGGTATCTCACAGTTACATGGGAACTGTGAGGAGGAGGCAACATCCAAGTACTCACAAAGTCAAGTCCTAAAGAGCAACTCAATAGAAAGAACAAGATCCATGCCATTAACATGCACATCCTGTCAGTCTTCAGATAACCTCCTCTTATAGTGAGCTGGTTAAAGGAGGACATTGAGGCTGTTAATGTGAAGACCTGGAAGCTTCTCACCATACATAGTGGTTTCCATCTATGGAGTCTGTACACCAGCCAGAAAGAGGGCAGGCACAGTGTTGTGAATATCAAAGCCACTGTCCTGGATGTAACCCAGAGCATCCAGGAGTATAGCATTAAAATGGCACCCAAAAATGAATTGTTGAGGGAATGCCTGAGGCAGCAGCAGGGATGGGAGGAAGATCAAGAAGAGGAAATGCTATGGCAAGATAAAATCCTGCATAGAATGTACTATTAACAAATAGCTAAAATGGTAGACATTAGGAAATTTTTCAATGGCTGTAAAGAGTGAGATTAAAAGACAATACTGAGGCACTAATCATAGTAGCACAAGAACAGGCATTAAGCAACAGATTCACAACAGCAGGGATTTACTATACTAGACAGAACCAATGTGCAGAAAAACCACAGACAGTCCAACAAATAATGACAGCATGTAAGATGCAGGCGGGTATAGCATATACTGAATGGCACAACCAAGTAGATGGCGTACAGGAACATCTGCACAATGTATAGACTAGACCCTCCCATGTCCAGATGGGAGACTCTATAGAAGTTGTGAAGGGCTAAGGTTCTGTGGGACTTCTATAGCAAGAAGAACAGGCAGGTAATGGCCAATCAACCAGACGTCGCGGTAGAGAACAAGGACCAGAAGACAGTAGTGGTGATAAGTGTAACAGTGCCAAGTAACAGCAACATCAGGAAGAAGGAATATGAGAAGCTGGAGAAGCACCATGACCTGAAAGAGGAACTAGAGAGGATGTGGAAGGTCAAGATCAATGGTGTTAGGAGTATTCAGGGCTATGACATCTAAACTTGGAGCGTGTCTCCAACAGTTTCCAGGAACAATATCAAAGCTCTCTGTCCAGAAGAGTTGTGTGATAGGAACAGCTAAGATACTGCACAGAATCTTCAGATTCCCAGGCCTCTAGTAGAAGATCCAAAATTGAGGAAGATATATATCACTGACAGAGGTGAGACAGGAATTTTTAAATGATTTCTAATGGTTCTTTGGACTGAAGTATTACATGATAATCAGAAAAGGGAGTGTGATGTGGGAAAGTTAATACTGGCATTTTCCAAAATAAGCATCTGGAAAATATTCCATACTTGGGCTCTACTAAATTATTAAAAACCAGGAAGAAACAATGCTTAAAGAATTAGACTAAGAATGGAGACCCAATAGTGACTATGAACCAGACATGCTGCCTCAGCCCCACTCAATCTAATTCTCAATTTCACATCACCATGAAATATTTTTTCTTTGAATAATTTCTGATAGGAGGAAGAATTTAAAATACTGAATACATAAAATATAAGTAAAACATCAAAGCAAAATATAATTCTTGGAAGAAAAAAATACCTCCTGCTTTGAATAATGATTTACTATGAAATTCAGTGCTCTTGGAAGCAGGTTGTATATTCTTAATTTATGAACAAATGTTCTTGAACTATGTCACAGCAGGAAGCAGTACTTAGCAGATATTACCTGCATTTGGAAGCTATGCATGCTCATGCCTGATTAGTACATGGATGGGAGATTACCAGACAATCCCAGAGCTATAGCATAGACTGGAAAGTTGAAAAACATCCCAAAAGAAGATGGTGCTGGATCTCTTTCATAGATCTCCAGACAATTCTGCAGATTTTTGTCTGTGTGCACTCAAGGACATCCTTATCTTATCTTTGTTCCTTTTAAAATTTTAGCTTTAAAACCAGAAAAGTCTGCTTTATGGTTATTTACTTTTATTTATCTATTTAAAACATGTATATAGGTGCCATCTTTCAGCAAACTCTGGTCAACTCCCAATCAGAAATATCAAAAAAGCATATAAAATCATTTTAAAAACTATAAAATACAACCGGTTAAAACACAAAACATTAAAGCAAGAAAAACTAATCCATGTTAACATACCATCATCTCTCTATCAACACTTGAAGGAAAAAACAGATCTTTACAACTTTATGGAAGGCTAAAAGGATGGAGACCTGCTGAATTACAGAACGTTCCATAGGGCAGACGCTGCCATGCAAATGGTGCATTTTCTAACTCCCACAATACAGTTCCCATTTTCTAACTCCCGTTTCCTAACTCCCACAATAGAAATATTACAATATTTATGGGAAGGGCTGGAAGAAGGCCCACCTGAGGTGACATAGTAGGAGGGTTAAAAATTCTTTCCTATTTTCCTCTGTCCCTATGAAATTTTTGTATAGCAAAGCTGAAAGTTTAAGGGATTTATAAGTCTTTTATTTTAAAAAATCATGTTTTGATTCAGGAATAGGCATCCTTCATCAAGGATTAGAATTCCCATTTGTCCCAGTATTGATAGATTAAGGGAGCTGGAAAGTATCAAATTGCTTACCCTTGCTCTATTCCTCATATCATCTAATTTAGTTAATTATTTATCCTCTTTGAATTGTTAGTGTTATTAAGAACCAGAATCAAGGCTGAACACAATTCTTTCATGTTAAGAGGTAAAATAGCTCATATCTGTGAACTGACTATAAGCTATTTTTTTCTCTTTTTTGTTATTTAAATAGCATTAAGTTGCCAGCTTTTCAAAACTTTCTAAAGTATGTAAAGCCATATATGTTAACAGAAGGAATCGGGATGGGCAGAAGCTTCATTTTGACAGAAGGAATGTAAGTAGCACTATCCAGAAACAAGATTTTGTGAATCTAGACCATTTGGTGATGAGAGGCCAAAAAAAAACCCCATCCTGGAAATAGGCATGAGAAGCAAATTTATATTTAATGGAATCAAAACTTCTATTTTGATTCCAGTTGATGGAGTCAGAGCTTCTTTTTTTGACTCTGGGAGGCTCCACTTTCAGACTTCTCAATTGAAAAAAATTGTTTCCCAGGCCACCATCAAGTTTTCCCATTTTTATAATCTTTGTTATACAATGGCAGGATATAGATATGTTAAATCAGAGGACCCCCAACCTTTTGGACACCAGGGACTGGTTCTGTGGAGAAAGATTTTTCTGTGGACCAAAGGGGCATGGTTTTGCATGCTGCCTGCACCCAGTGGATGGGCTTTCACTTGTTTGTGCCGCCCGGTTGCTGGTATGCTGCGGCCTGGTGCCAGTCCACGGACCGGGGGTTGGGGACCCCCGTGTTAAATAGTAAAAGACTTATTAGAAGAGAAGAAACAGATTTATTAAATTAGCATTCTAATACTGTGCATCCTGTTAATACCCTATATTGATCATGTATATATGTTTGATGAGAATGTAACTATATTAGTACAAAGTTATGTCTTTATAAAGGAAAGCATGCTGCAAGCTTGGTTTTTAATTTTTGCTTGGTAAAAAGCAAGGTCCCAAGATAAATAAAAGAAAATGAGTTTTCTATCTTCCACCCTACAGCTGCTCATACTCTTACTACTGCCTGTGTTATGCTGGTTGATCTACCTCTTTTGCAGAGGAATTATTGAATGTTAATGACAGTCTACAAGCCTGTGACACTTAGAATGCTTTATCAATCAAATATGGCACTTTCTGCCAATTTGGCCATCTGTCCCACTCCATCAGTGTCAGAAGTATTTCACAGAAGGCCACAGGTGCCAGCTGTCATTTTGAAAGAAGCACAAGGATGGCTCTTGGATAACCAAATTAAATAATTTCCTTCGGAGCAAGTTTTTTTCTTGGCCCAGCACTTTGCTTTTATTTTGCTTTTATTTTGAACAGAACAATAAATAAGCAAAGTTCTGGCTTTCACTACCATCCAATATATGTCTGTATGGAAGTAAATCTTATTAAATTATTCCTAGCTAAGCAGGGGCATCTGCAGGATTGAAGACTTTTGTCAAAATGACAAGAGCTTCATTGTTCTTTCCTATAAGATTTACCCATTTCATATACAAAATGGGTAGAGTTTGCACTGTAGTTTGAAATGTTGTTTTCATCATTTCCCCTCTGATTGCTCCTATGGGAGCCTTTGCAGATAAGGTTGTTGACATGATAGCAGCTAGGGGTGCTGCTGTAAAATGGGTAGTCATATATGTTAAATTAACCAGCTGATTGATAAATCACCTCTGGACCTGACAATTTTAGACAACTATTGCCCTGTCTTCAGACTTTCTTTTTTGAGACAGGTGTCAAGAAAGCTATATTCTATAAATTACAGTATACCTGTCAAGGAAGCAGATTAGACCTTTTTCAGTTGGGATTCAGATTGGGTCATGAGATGCAAACTGCATTGGTCATTCTGGTAGATGATCTCTGCTGAGACCTTGGTTAGGAGAGTACAATATTCTTGGTCTTCTTATACCTTTCAGTGGCATTTGATATAATGAATGAAGGTATCCTCCTGGATTGACTACAAGGAAGGGTTGGGGGACAATGTTCTACTGAATGTACTTCTACCCGCATAGTACCACTCACCAGCAGTGAGAGAAAGATCAAACCCCACAGGTTAAGTTCCTTTATCCCTGCTACTTAACAACTATATGAAGATACCACGATAAATAATTTGTCAGTTCAAGATGAGATATTATCAGCATGCTAGGGTGATAGATGATACCCAAATGATACTTGGGTAAATTTCTAGGGTGAGCTGAACTGGAAATAGTTGGAAGTATCAAACCAGTTTCTGGCTAGAATGAAATAGGTTGAAATTGAACCCAAGATTGAATTGTTATTTGTGAAGAAGGGATCTCTTTCATCTCCAGTGCTAACACTTGAGTGTGCCACTGCTTTTAAAAGAACAGGTCCATGTCTTGGGAGTCCCCCTGGATTTATAATTACTGCTTGATTGACAAATAGAGATTATGGCTGCAGGAAGGCTGGCATGGGCTGGTGTATAGGTGCAACGTTACTTGAAGTAAGGGGTAACTTTTTCTTTTATCTCCAATTGCTTAGATTATGTCCATGCATGCAGTGCCTCTGAAGACCATCTGGAAACCGTAATTAGTGAAAAATAATAGTGGCCCATGCATTTGCAAATCAAAGCCAGTATAATTATCCAGCATCTATTTTCTGATTGAAGAATTGGTTACCAGTTAATTCAGATGCAATCCCAAATGATCTATACGGTGTGGTATGATTTAGCATTGGAATGTTTTCTGCACTGACATTTTTACATAAAGGTGCTCAACCAATTCATCCAGTAACACTCTACAACCAATATCTTTAAATTGTCTCAATATAGGAGAGGAGAAGGGGAGCAAGGCTCATAAGCAATGCTTCTCTGTGATAGTCCTCAGGTTTTGGAATGCTCTTCCCCTTGAGATCAAAGTGGCACCTTTATTGTTGGCCTTCTAGAAATTGTTAAAACAGTTATTCTATAAATGTTTGGCAGAACGAATGGTCATATTATGTTTGCCATTTTACAGTTCTTTACATCTCAACAGATTTTCTGCTTTGGTGCTGTAAAAAAGTTTTTCTCAACCTCAGCAACTTTAAGATGTGTGGACTTCAACTCCCAGAATTCCCCAGCCAGCAGGGAATTGAAGTCTATATATCTTAAAGTTGCTGAGGTTGAGAAATACTGCTGTAAACCATCAGGTACCTCTATTCACTTGCTCTGGGATATGATGGAAACTGCAGAGGTTGTATTAAAACTTTGAAGTTAATTATCTCAGTCAAGAATTTCTCTTTTCATGGCTTCTGTCACTGATATAAAACAAAGGAACCACCAACTGATATAGTAATTTGAATATATTACTCTTTATCCTGTTTAGAAAATTTTATTACATTTAAAATTCAGGCTTGCAAATATTTTATCATATATGCATTGGGATGCCTTCATTCTGCTGCTCATCTATATGTTGTACCTCTAATGAAGTGCAGCATAGAATTAATTTACTATGGCAGGAAAGTACTGACAGATATAGATTATGAAACTTCAGGTATAAACCTAGTTAATTTCCACTGAGGTTAAGCACTGTTTTCCTCAAATTTCCTGAAGGAATTTGATAGTACTCAATCAGACTGGTTTTTTGGAATTGATTTTATCAAGTTTTATGAATTCATAATGTAACTGATAGCAATAGCACTTAGACTTATTTACCACTCCATAGTGCCCAACCCCCGGTCCATGGACTGGCACCGAGCCGCGGCATGCCAGCAACTGGGCTGCGCAAACAAGCGAAGCCCCATCCGCAGGATGCAGGCAGCACACAAAATCACACCCTCTCTGGTCTGCAGAAAAATATTTCTCCATAGAACCGGTTCCTGGTGCCCAAAAAGATTGGGGGTCTCTTCTTTACAGCATTCTCTGAGCAGTCTAAAAATGTCAGCCTATGCCCCCCAACAATCTGGGGCAATCAGGGTCCTACCTGGATGGAAGGTTGAGTCTACTTGAGCCCATCAGAATCAAACTCCTGGCAATGAGCAGTGAATTAGCCTGCAATACTGCCTCTTTTACACAAGATGTAATTGATGTTAATTTCTTCTCTCTGTGTGGTGTTCTTCACAATTAGTTTAATTCACAAATCTAGTGTTAGAAGTGAAAATGAAAAATAGCTTTCAGAAGGAAATATTTTAGCATATTAAGTAATCATTAGATTTGTAAACTGCTGAGGATAAGCTTCTCACTTGCTGTCTGCTTCTATTATAAAGTGTTTCATTAATGTTGTACCTTAGTAATGGCCAGGAGTAATGAAATTGGAAAACATGAAGGTTATGATTCCCTTTTCACAGCAGGATTAACATCAGAGCTGTTAAGCAGAATTAATTCATTTCATTTCTATACATTTCAAAAATAATGCAGCTGCATATTTAAAGATAAACCTATAGCTCTACTAGGTCAGAGAAATGATATACTCAAATATTTGAAGAGCCGTGCTGGCACAGTGTTTAGAATGCAATACTGCAGGCTACTTCTGCTGACTGCCAGCTGCCTGCAGTTCGGCAGTTCAATTCTCACCGGCTCAAGTTTGAATTAGCCTTCCATCCTTTGGAAATCAATAAAATGAGGACCCAGATTGTTGGGGGCAATATGCTGATTCTGTAAACCTATCAGAGCGGGCTATAAAGCACTATGAAGCGGTATATAAGTCTAAGTGCTATTTTCTAAGTGCTATTTAATTACAATTATAGCAGTTGAGCCAATAGCATTGATAGGAATAAAATATAAACATACTGGCAGGCATGGCATAAGAGGCAGAGATTATCTTTCTAAGTTTAGCTTGCTAAACTTTCTCAGAACTGGTTGTGATTTACAGTAGAAGAGGTTCTGGCCCAAGACAATTCCTCTTCATTCTGTATGGTTGGCTTAGGCAAACCAAGAGGTTGAACACCTATGATCTACATTCATCATGAATACATATGTATTCTCTCCATGCCTCCACTGGAAATTCTTCTGGTCCCATTTCCAGCTGATTTTTTTTTAATTTTGCTTTGCCAATAGAAGCAAAAGATAAATTGTTTTAAAATTTGTAGTCCTTGTTACTCTCTGACTATGGTTGTTTGCTAGCAGATATTTAATTACTTGAGTAGGTAACATCAGCAGTGCTGTGAATGTGGTGGGGTTTGCTCCCTGTTTATATACAGTAGCTTGCCCTGCCAATGTTGGTGGGTTATGGCTTTCTCCTAGACAGTTCTTTGATTCTGTTATTGTTTTCTGCTTGATTGTTTGTCCAGGGTTAATCTGGGTGTGGCCTGCTAGAGAAGGATGTGTTCTGGTCTTTTATTTCCTTCTTAGTTTTTTTATTGTCTCTTTTGAATGGTGTGTGAATATGGTTCATCTCTATGTGTCTGTTGATGGCTGATTTATTTGAAGGACAAATTCCCTAGCATTTTAAAATTTAGCTTCATCTAGGATGCTTGCAGTTTCTCAGTTGAAACTATAGCTGAGACTCTTCCGATCTCTTCTATTTTTTTATAATTGTTTTCCATTATATCAACAACTAAGCTTCTCTCTTTCTTTCATTAGTTTGGGAGTTGGGTGCGGCTTCCTTTCTGATACTTACTGCAACCCAAGCATATTTGTAGCACTAATGATCAAGAAATATTTTAAAATTGTTCCTAGGAGTTTTTTTTAAATAAAAAAGAATATAAAGAGACATTTTAAAAAACCTCAGGGAAGTGGTACAAATTGCTTATTGCTTGTAATCTTTGCCATTTAAAGCTCACTTGTGTCTTGAGAATTTGGCTTACTAAGGTAAGAATTGTTACACTCAGAAACATTTTCATTACAGCAATGGTAACATATAGTGAAACCAGGTGCCATGAAATTGAATTACAGGTTTATTCTTCACTACTCAGATTGCTCCATTTTATTCTAAATCTTTTCATTTTGTTTTGAACAAAACAATTTAGTAAGATCCAAAGAAATGATAGAATAAGCAGGTTTTGTTAAAGATTTCTATTATAATAGCATAATATCTTTGCTTGTCTTCAATAAGACAACTTTTCCCCATCCATTACATATGAATGCAAAGAATAATATGGTTATTATCATATTATCATTTATTTACCAATGTAAGAATTACAATGCCCCAGCAATGTCATGGAATTTGGTGGGTCTTTTGTTGTATTTAATATTTTTTTGAAAAATGTATTATAGGATTTGTCAAAACTTGCTTCATTTTGTTCCTTGTTTTATGGTTATAGTTCCATTTAGACCTTTGCTATTTCATCTTCCCTCACCTTCCTTTTCAATTTTCCATTCTGTTCATTTTATTGTAATATATGTAACACAGAAAAAGAAACTTGTGTCCCACTTTCGTGCATGTAGGAGGAGATAATATACTAAAGGCTACAGAAAATTGTGAGTGCTATAAATGAGTTACATTTTGATCCACATCTTTCTCATCTCCGTACAAGTTATTTGTTATATAGAATCAAGGGATGTCTTCCAGTATAATGAATTATTACTTTGGTATATAGGAAGAGCATGCAAGCTTCCCTTACAGATTGTAAACCAGGGGTTGGTACCCTTAGATGGCCAGAAACCACATTTGGGAGAAGGCAAAGCCACAGTAGTTGAGTGATTACACAAATGGAGAATGGTCAATCATAAGCCTTATTTTCCTGATTTTCTCAAGGGACACTTAAAAAAAAACCTAGGACTTAGACCATTATGTATTTCCTGCTTAAAATAACATCACTGTTGTTTTAACAATTGTGCTCAGAGGAGGCTGCATGATTTGAGAGTGACATGTTTTCCAAGATCTTAAAATCATTGTCCTTGTTTTAAGTAATATAAATTCCTGCTTTTTGTATTGGTGAAACAGTATTGTGTGGGGAAAAAAACAGATTGTGAAAACAAAACAATCTTATCTATTTGTTTATATTTCTTGTTGGTTGTTTATGTGGGGACATAATTTACATGCTTCCTACATTTTCCAACATCAATTGGTTATCTGTATATCCATATGCCATGAGGTCTCTTATGGTATGTCTTTGATACTGGACTTTGGAAGTATTTCTAAGTGTGCTTTGGATATGTCTGTTCTCATTTTTTTGTTTTCAGGTTAGCATTTCCTTTCTCAGCTTCTGCTGACTTGGAAATTATATTCATTCTTTTTGTGATTCTTCAGCTGAATTGGAAGCTGAATTTAGTGACTATATGGTTTGGTGGCTATATGATCTTGTTGTAATTTATGGTTGCATTTACTACATTTTTTGTATGAATTAACAGAGGCCATAGATTGAACCAAAATTTAGCCTTTTGCAATTCTCTATACACTAATAAACCTAGAAAGAAGTCTAGTCTTTTCTCCAGATTGTTAACATTTTTTAAACTACATCTGCTTAGACTGCATAATTTCTCTAGAGCTACTGTATTTGTCTGATTTAACACAGTTAATCCCTATATTGCACATATTGATTTCTATTCCATGCAGAAGTACTAGGGTCTCTATAATCTCCTACATGCTTAGAAGCATCCTCATACAAGTTCACAGTAAATATATAATAGATTGGATTGCTATTCAAAATTGAATGCAAACAGTTGATCACATAAATTTTCTAACTTTAACCCAGGTACTTTGGGGCATAATCTTATATATGCATAGGTATTGTGATGGAATGGAGACCTATCAGACCTATAGAAAACAGGAAAGAAATAGGATTGTTGCAAAAGACACACTTGAGTCAGGGGAAGAAGAAAGCATGAGAAACGGACTCAGAGCTGCTTTTCTTTAATTAAGGTAGATGAAAGTTGATCAGGAGAACTGCTTGGCAGGCTCTTAAGGTTTTGTTACGTTAGCCTATTAGCAATAAAGATCTTTCCAGAAATCCAAGCAGTTCTTGTATTCTGAATCTGCCAACTGTGCAAGACTTGACATACTAATTCTCATTTGCAAATAATAGAAATAAGTCCTATCCAAAGCTTTTTTACTTCTTTCAACAAACATTTATGCCTTGCAACAGTCCTGTCAAGACCTGTACAGGAGGCCACAGATAAGGAAGTAAGCATCACACTCAGGCTTCCATAAGGAGTTTTAATGCAATAATTAGATTTGTGGTACAGAACCTTAGAAAATGTGAAAGGAATGTCCAGCCCCCTTTCATTAGTGAGTTCATTAAGTCAGAGTCTCTTTGAAAATGTTGCATTTCCCCAGGCTTTCTGCACCCTACAGTGAACTGCTGTTTTACAGATAAAGCCACTAATGAACTTTGCTATCTGCTCATTTCTAGAAGTTCTCTCATAACTTTTTCAGCCACTTTATAAGATTATATGCTAACCACTAACTTTCTTCCAGTAATTGCATATCTTAAGCTTTTCCCACATTCACTACATTTTCTGGCAAGGTGTCCGAATTCAAAGTAATGGAGACTTGGCAGTCAATATCAAGGAAGTTCTGTTCAAGAGGGAATGCTCCACCATCTTTTTCAAGACAGCAAGCATAACTTCTATCCTAAGATCAACTTTGACAACCCCTCTGAGACAATCCATGTCTGTCCTTCCTAAAGGAGAGGAGGGCTGTCTCTCTATGAAAATTTTTAATTGGAGGCTCTCAATAGGAATGAGTCTTATAGTAATCAAGGAGTGATCTGATCATGCCAAATGATTCGCCCTTATATCAATTCCAGATTGTCATTCACTACTTGGAGGAAGTAAGGCAAGTATAGTTGTGTAGGAAGATGGGCGCTTCACAAACACAATCTCTATGATGTTCCTTTGGCCCATTGTTACAAACATGTTCATGGTTTATTACCTCCACAGAAGTACCCTTGCCATCCCTTCTCACTTGTACCTTGTGATTGTGGCTGATGAAGGACTTGAAATTTGGCAAGACAGATTTCAGAGACAGAAATATCATTACTCTTCCCCCCCCCGCCCAGCTAATTGGTAATATAGATCAGATGTGCTTACTATTTGAAACCAAATTGTAGTTGTGTATGATCTTATTGCACACAGTCATGGAATTTTTCAGAAGCATTTGTGATTCCAATGTTATCAGCAATCCAGCATCTGGATATTGAGGTAAGTAACTGACCCAGAATAGGAGAGATGGGAACCTGACTGCTCCATCCCTCTTTGGAATGACTTGTGAAGTCATCCCATCATATCTT
Organism: Bothrops alternatus; assembly: GCA_034064705.1. NCBI lineage: Eukaryota > Metazoa > Chordata > Lepidosauria > Squamata > Viperidae > Bothrops > Bothrops alternatus. The sequence continues at coordinate 38,978,536 of JARGCV010000007.1, read as the reverse complement.
CCTCAGCCAGTTATTGTTTTCTTTTTTCCATTCAATCCTGTCTGATTCTCAGAGCTTGCCTAGACAGCTCCCTGCAATTTTGTTGGCAAAGTTTTAGTTTGCCATTGCTTCCTTCCTAGGATTCAGAGAGCGTGACTGACTCAAGGTCACCTATCCACTGCTATAGTCTTTTCTATTTGAATCAGCTCCACTGTCCAATATCCAATGGACTCATGTCAGTTTTTTCTTCTGAGTTACTCATGTATTCCATCACTGCCATCCCAACTAGGTTTGCTAAATGATCAAAAGTTTCAGCTATTGGCTTGTTACAATAAAGTTTTGGTGATAACTTGGTGCCTCTCCTACTTGGGGAAGGAGATAGTGTTATGAGAAGTAGGAAGCTGATGTAAGATATTACACTAGCTATCTTCAACTAGACACTGTCCAACTATTCTTGATGTAGTTGCATCAGTCACCTGACATCCAAATATCCTCTTTTGTCTTCTTTTATTTTTGTCCAGTACTTTTGGTTTATCTGTAGTCCACATCCACTTCTGTCTCTTCTACATTCATGTCTCTAATTTCCAACCTTACTTCCAAAGAAGAGTTCTGAAAAACATCAGGTACTCTGAGATCAAAACAACAACAACAACAAGAAGAATAAAAGCAGTGTGAATGAAAGGGTAAAACTGTATTCCTGAAAATATTAATTCATGTCATCTAAGTTGTTATGGATATGTGGGAAAGTTGGAATCCATAACTTGATGATGTTTGTTATGCTTCAGTAAACGCTGATAATGGAAGAAGCAAAGATGAGATTTGGGGAACATTGTGCAACAGTCTGAATGTAATCAAGGAGAAAAATTATTCTGCTAAATGATATTCATGAATAGTTACGAACAAAGCAAGAAAGTGATTGGACTATTGATGGAAGAAGTTATTTAAAAATTTGTATGGGAAGTGCTGAAGGAGTTATTTAGAAATTTATGTGAGAATGATAATGAAATGTCAAACAGCAGAATTGAAACAAATGCTATAAAAATAGTGTCCAAATTACAGAAAATAATGAAGTCATACATACTGTGAGAATGTTGAAAAATTGTAAGGCTGCAGGTATTGAAAGTGTAATTGGAGAAAAGTTAAATATGGGTATGGTTTGTATATGGAGTGGCTGTGCAACTCATTTAGTGTGAAAGTAGAACCTTTGCCCAATGCCTGGGCTTAGGTACCTTATCTCCCTATGCAAAAAGAGAAAAAGTAAGTGTAAAAAAATGAATGCTCTAACTACTGGAGTGTCTGCTTGTTAAGTGTGTCTGGACAGTTTTTCATAGAATTACAACTGAAAAATAGAGTGAGTTGGAAAATGCATTGTAAATGTATCTCGCTAGAGGGATTGCAAACAAGATTTTTGCTCATTAATGAAGCTCCTATATAAATGACAAGATAGTATCTGTGGCAAGTAAGTATTCATTGACATGCATAGTGTCACATCCATCTCCTCATTACCATGTTAAGTCACCATGCATTTAATTATGCGGATTTCCATGATATGTTGTTGTTTCCTGTATCCTCAGGTCAGAGAGGAGCTTTAGCATACAGAATCATACAAAGTTGGGAAAAAATCTGTAGATTATTGAGTTCAAACTCCTATTCCATTCATTTTTATTATTATTATTTTATTATTTAAGACTTTTATACCGCCCCTCTCCCGTAGGACTCGGGGCGGTTTACAGCCAAATTTAAAAACGTAACAATAATAAATATTTAAAACAGAATTAAATAACTAGGCTGTACTAAAACCAAATTAAAATCCCACACTAAAACCCTAACTACTTAATTTAAAATTACATAAAAAAACCCCGAGGAGCTCTAGGCCAGGCCGGCTTGATTGAAGAGATAGGTCTTCAATTCTCTTCTGAACACATGAACACAAACTGGGCATTCAGCTTCTACTTCAGTATATCAGCCTTTGGCTAACTGATTCCACTATCAGACTATTTCTACTGTTTGGATTATTTTTTTTAATTTAACCAGGGTCTGCCTTCCTGTGGTTTAAATGGATTTTTGGAATAATCCATTAATTACTATTAGGATGCAGTGTGAATACATTTTTCTGATATTCTTGAAACAAATACTATATACAAATAATATTTTTAACATGTTTGTATTTTTATTCACTAGTTAAAAATCTATGATGCTTTTAGTGCCCATATATGTGGTTGCTGACACAGTATTTAATTACTGAAAAATGAATTGTTCAGAATAGGTCAGATTAATGTCATACTAGTAATGTTCCTAAGGTTACCGTCATTTCAGCTACGCAGTCTACAAATTCTGGTAAAAATATGAAAATATGATCTGAGATGCAGGAGTTCCAAATTCTGTTATTCTCCCCAGAAATTGTCTTTATAATTTCCCTGTCTAATTTAGCTGTCATTATAAGCAATATTTTCAGAGTTGTCATTGTTTCTTTATATATTGTGAAAGCAAATTATTATTTTAAATCTGCTAGGTGTTCTTAGATTTGGTAGTAGAAGACATTTACATCAATCATTGCTATGGACAGATCACTCTGGGAGTGTGAGAGATGATGCCACCGAAGGGCAAGTTGGTGTGATGGACTACAGTGAAGTGACAGGAAGGGGGAGTACATTCCAGAAGGGGAGGCGAGAGAAGAGGTAACACAACCCTGAACTTGATAGAGTACCCAGGAAGTAGAAGGATGGCCACTACCTAGAATCTAGCAGGGAATATTCATTAAGATGAGAGTTGTAAAGATTTAGTCTGGCAAGATTCTGTCTGGCATATGTAAGCAAATAAAGAAGTGAACACTGGCTGAACTGTTCTTTGTCATTCTTGGGCTTAGCCTGACAGGAAAACCTTACTGGCATCATCCTTCCCCATGGGGGAGATGTGGCCTGTTCAATCAGCCCACTCCAGATAATTCAATGAACCAAAGTGTTTTCCAGAGGGACCCTGGGGTTTTGCAAGTGTGCAGTGTGAGCAAAGTGTTAGTCTTGTTTGGAAGAGTGAGGTATCTGGGGATTTGGACCCCTATGTGGCCTTTCCCTGTGCAATGGGGATTTGCAAGATGTGCCATGAGAGTTAGGGAGGATATGCAGGACTGTATGAGGGCACATGAGAGGTGCTGTGCAGGTTGGGGAAATTGTAAATGGTGATCATATGATTATGGGGCACTTGGCAGCTGATCTTAAGTGCACACTTGTTTCCAAGCACTCAGATCATGATCACATGACTACAGGGATGGCTAGAACATCTGGAAACAGTGGCAAAATTCATCCAACGCCAATTGTTGCTGAACAAATGGCCAGAAGCTGAAGACTATTTATATGTTTTCCTATTGTTACTTGGATGTCTTTCCAATTCGCCTATAAGACAACCATTGAACTTTTAAAGTAAAATGGGCTTATGTTTCTGTATTTTTTTTTAAGAAAAACTAATATATAGAGCTGGAGGAACGTTGTCCATGGGGTCACGATGGGTTGGACATGACGTCACAACTAACAACAACAACAACAACAATATATAGACTCTCTTACTGCTGATTGTAATTTTGCTGAAAGAAGAAGAATTTTTTTTTAAGGACAAAAGCAATTGACAGTGTAATTGAAGTTGACATGGGATTTGTTTAGAAAGAAAATGAGAACAGGAAGAAATATTATCCTGTCTTGTCAGTATATTTTAAAAGCTGCTAATGTAGTGCAATTGACAAATGATATGTAAAACTTAACATTTCTGATAACCCCTCTGGAATTCTCATTCAAACGTCAGTATTTCTCTCATTGTAGATGCAATACTTTTTGAAAGTCACTTACTAAATTTTTTGCTCCATACCAACTGCTTGTTTGCACTTCAGATGAACTGGCCTGGGTTATTTTAGATTATATACTTCACAGCTGACATGTATGGAAGAATGATTGTTGAATTACTGCTCTGTTTTAATGTGTATGTACAATTCAAGGACCACTGTATGAGATGGCATATGACAAATGAATGTCCTGACAAGCTCTGGCAATAGGGTCTCCAGAAGACAGATGGTTATGTCTAGTCACCTTGGAGAAGAATGAAACTTCCAGATTAATCCAGCAATTTGTTTTTTCCTCTATTTATGTTACAATGTTCATTTTTTTTATCAGTTGCATGAATATGGAACAGATATTTTAATTTTTTAGCTTTAGGAATGAACCAAAGGAAAATACTAATACTAATAATAATATTAATAATAATGCTAACAACAACAACAAAAATTATTGGATGGGAAATATTCAGAGGTCCACAACCACATTGAGAAAATCCAGATGTTTACATATCTTCAGTTTATGCTGGAGCAATCAGCATGGCAAGAATGAAAATCAATATATGTCAGATTTAAGCTAGGTCACTAAAGGTTTGAGAAGCGCAGCTCAGGCAATGAGAGTCTAATATAAATATATATTTCAAGCTATAGTTTTAAACATCTGAGTTGGAACGAGGGTATTGGAATAAAACATAGTTTCAATTTACTGCAGGAGTTTCACCAGTGTATCTGGAAATTAATAGATAAGATCTCCTATTCTTACAATCATTTCATTGAAATTTTTGTTCCCCTCCAACTTATCTGCTTAATGTGTCTGTAATGGAACCCAGTCAGTAATGGAAGTTGGCAATTAGTGGATTTGAAATGTATCCTTGAGTTTTGACCTCACTATCATTTTAGTACTCGTGTATTTAGACTGAATAATTCTGTATAGCTGTACAATCACAGAATGTTTAGGTTGGGAAGAAATCTACATCCACCCAGCCCAATCCAATTCCCGCTTCAATTATGAACACCCTAAACTATTCATGACATCTGAAAACCAGAGGTGGGCTTATTTTTATAAACAATGATCCATTGCACAACTACTAAATAGAATATTTTTTCTAAAATTCAGCCTGAATCTCCTATCTTAATCCAACCCAAGGTTCTTTCCTATTCTCATTTCAGTCAGACCCAATTCCTCTTGAATATGACACGCCTTTAAATATTTGTAGACTGCTATCATATTTCCATTCGCTCTTCCTTTTTTAAAACTAAATATCTCTAGCTCTTTTAACCAGAAAGCTGAGTTTCCAGACCCCTTCTTCTGATTCTCATTTCTTAAACCCATTCCAAATCAAGTAAATTAGGCTAGCAGAGCTGTTGTTTAATTGTTTGAGAACTAAAACATTCTAAGCTGCTTCATAAGTGTTTTTTTCTTGTATTTATGGCATGGGAAGGTGACATTCTAATGTTAATACATCTCTGCATTCAAGAGCTTTAAGTGAAGGTCTGCATATAAATGGAACTAAGGAATTTGGGGATTTTATGGCCTCAAACTATTGGAAGTAATGGCACGAAGAATCTCACACTATTACTTCTAAGCTTTAGCAGTCTCACTAAAGCAAGGCTTCCCTGAGGAGGCTTACTCAGACTGAATCTTATTTACAAAACGTTAGTGGGATTTTTTGTTATGTAGCAGAACTGAGATGTAAGGCTTCATGTGAGAAATTCACCTCCTTCACCATGTGGGAACTCTGAATATCCACTCCAGACTGGAAACCTACAGAGAATTATTGTTACATCGGACATTCATCTGATGTTATAGCTTGGGATAGCATTGTAATATATTGAGGTGAAGTACTTGAAATTGTTGAAAAAATGGTCATAAGACTCTGTCAGTTAAGAGCCAGACTTGCTGTCTACATGCTAATTATCTTGTGTTAAAGCGGGAACTAATACTTGAATCCTATTGGCTGCCACCTAGTTGGTGAGTGTATAAATATGGGTGGAGCTGCAGTTATCCAGGCTTCTGTTTAAACCTTTAATAAAGAGTTGTTTGCTCACCTGCTGCCTCGTCGATGCCTCACCGAGCACCAAGCATAACAAGCATAATTTGAAATTAACTCTCTCCTTTTAAAATATATTAATAAAATTGATAACATATAGAAAAGATATGGCATGTTTAAGAAGAAATTAAAGAACGATAACCTAATCTAAAAGGAAATCAGAGGCAATTTCACCTTTGAGATCGCTATGTTTAACTATGAGACAAAAAGACTTAAAATCATGGCACTCTGTCCAGAACCCTAGCCCCAAGTGATTACTTTATGGAAGAATTGGGCTATAAACTAATTTGGCAGGACAGTTATTTGCCAACCTTGCCTTGGATATACTCCTGGATCAATAGAATTTAAAGATAATTCACAGTTTTCTAGAAAACAACTTTGCTGTACATTGTTATCACTAAAAGATATCTTTCATCAATGCATGTTGAGAAAGTATTCTGACTTCCTTTACAGGTTCCTAAAGAGAGATGTTTCCATAATTAGTCAAAATTAATAATAGTGATAGATAACAGAGGTTTGGATGATAAACTTTTCAGCTGCTTTTCCTAAACTCCATGGTTACTAGCTTCTGTTTGACAAGGAGTTAATTCTACTCCTATGCCCAAATTAGCACATCCATGTACAAGGTGAGTCCTAATTGGATCCTACAGACTCTGCAACCTCCTGTCCCGTTTTTGTTGCTGTATGTGGCTGAACTTTCTTAGATTTTTTTTTTTGCTGCTGCTGCTTTTCAAGGAAAGGTTTTTGCTTGCTTGCTTGCTTCCTTTCCTATACTCTTCAGCCTGGAGTCAAGATAAGGTTTTTAAAAGGACTAGATATTGGAGAGCAGAGGTGAGGAGTTTAGATTTATGTGTGTGGGGGGGGGAGAGAAGGATCAAGAAGAATGTCCATCTTAGCTTTTTTTTAAAAATTATTGAAGAAATATGGCTTTCTGGAGGAGCGAGGGTGTTAAAGCAAGAGAAAGATTTTGGGAAGTTCATTCTGAAGCTGCTCCTTTAGCATGCAAGGTCTAGTTTCACAAAGGCTAGCAAGAGACAGGAGAGGTTAGCAGTCTCTGATCAGAACAGAAATCTATGAAAGCCCAGGGAACTGTTTTTTTGGTGGGGAGGGGTTGCCCCACAAAGGCAGGGGTACCTTGGCAGGAGGAAGGGCAGTGAGACAACCAGTAAAGTCAGGCATTCCCAGCATTTTTTCCTCCACTGTTTCTCGCTGGCAAGACAATCAGTCAATCCACTCAAGAGGAGGAAGTGGAACATGGGATGTTTCAGGGTGGGCAGAAGGCCTTGGGAGGCCTAGGTGGGCGTATGCCTGCACTAGGCCTACCAGGATCTCCCCCACCCCCGAGGCATCCCTGCACCACTTAGTGACCCACACATTTGATTAATGAATGCACTGGGGAGAGCAGGGATGGCTGGTCTTTACTTGAGGCAGTTTCTTTTTAACGTTTGTCCTGACTTGAGACTATAATTATTTACGGGACCGTCTGCTGCCTCATGAATCCCAGCGGCCGGTTAGGGCCCACAGAGTCGGCCTTCTCCAGGTCCCGTCAGCCAGACAGTGTCACCTGGCGGGGCCTAGGGGAAGAGCCTTCTCTGTTGCAGCCCCGGCCCTCTGGAACCAACTTCCCCCGGAGATCCGTGTCGCCCCCACCCTCTCCGCCTTTCGTAAACTGCTTAAAACATACCTTTGCCAGCAGGCTTGGGGCAGCTAACTTCTTGCCCCTAGCCAGTGTATGTTTGTGTGTATGTTTGTGGAATGATTTTCTTTTTTAACTTAGGGGTTTTTATATTCATGTATTTTATTGGTGATTTCTATTATGTTGTGAGCCACCCTGAGTTCTCCGGAATAGGGCGGCATAGAAGTCAAATAAATAAATAAATAAATAAATAAATAAATAAATAAATAAATAAATAAATAAATAAATAAGTAAGTAAGTAAGTAAGTAAGTAAGTAAGTAAGTAAGTAAGTAAGTAAATAAGTAAATAAGTAAATAAGTAAATAAGTAAATAAGTAAATAAGTAAATAAGTAAATAAGTAAATAAATAAATAATGGGCAGGCTCCATTATAGTCGTAACTCAAGGGCTACCTGTATTAACTAGTATCTTTATTATTTCAAAAATTACAGATATCCTAAAGTGCTTCCATCTGGAGAAAAAAAAGATTCCTTTTCTAAGAATTACGAGGCCTCTGAAATCATTAAAGAGTAAAAGAGTTTCTGTGAATTTATTCATAGCAGGGGTGGGAAATTAAATTTCCCAAGGGGCCAGCTGAGAAACTGGGATAGTTGTGGAGGATACCACTGCTGCCACCACCCCAATCCCCTAGAGCCACATCCTCTGCTGCAGGCCTGCCCCTGCCAATGCTGCCCTGCTCCCCACCACCACCCTGTTTTCTTTGCCAACACCGGCATCCCGTTCCCTACCATCACCCTCCCCCCAACACTGCTCCACTGTCAATGTCCCAGGCTGGTCACAGGCAGTTGAAGGCTGGATGTAAGATGCCCAGGTCTTATTTATAAGATTTGTTCATGTCAATAAATTTTCTTCTGATGTACATGCATGATAACACTTGGAAAAGTCCACATATCCAGTCATCCTGCATCTATTTATTATATATGCATTAATTGTAGCTCTTTTATTGTTATGCTTGTTTTTCTCTGAGATAACTATATGTAGAGAAAAGCTAGCAGAATCTATTGTATGCTCTTTTATTTAAAACTTAGGGTATTTTAGTTTTTTTTTAACCTTTTGATTTGGGAATATCTATCTACAGGTTTCTGTCCCATGTGCAATAATAATGATGATACTTTTTTTCCTAATAATTTTCCTTGACAACAATAGTGCCTTTGATTTGTCAGCAGCATTATTTTCATTTAAAATAGTTCCCAAGAAAGAACTTGACTGTAAAATGAATATCTGAAAATGTGCACTATAGACATTTCCGTGATAGTTTCAGTGGTACATACTCCTATCTTTGAGATGTGACTGCTAGGCCAAATAATTTGTTGCATTGTTAGCCTGTACACATTGGCATTAGAATAGAGTGCAATACCATTGAGGTAAGTGTTCCGTGAAAAGTAGTAAATGTAAACAGATTAAAGGCACATCAGGGGTAGGTGATGGTGAGTTATGACCTACTCATAGTTGTAGAAGAGATATGTAATGATCGCAGCAACACATTATGATTGTGCCTTAGATGTCTAATGGTCATGAAAGCAGTTTGCTGCTATGGTTGAGTTGCTGGGCACATGTCCAAGGTCCTGCAGCCGAGAAGTTCTCTAATTCTGCACCACAAACATTTTAAAAGTAATTATAAAAATAATAGTCAGCAGAGTTACTGCCCAGCTGTCACTTGATTCCCCCAAGAGGCCCTTTAGAGAAATAAAGATGTGCAACTGCTACCTTGCTCCCAGAACACATCTACATTTTTAAAGAAAAAAAGTGATCAAAATTCCTTCAAATAAAAATTGAAGGAGAATAAAGAGAAGAGAGAAAGAAAGAAAGAAAGAAAGAAAGAAAGAAAGAAAGAAAGGAAGGAAGAAAGAAAGAAAGAAAGAAAGAAAGAAAGAAAGAAAGAAAGAAAGAAAGAAAGAAAGAAAGAAAGAAAGAAAGAAAGAAGAGGAAAGGCTTTGAAGCGAGGAGAAAGGGATGGGGAGAGAAAGAGCTCTAGGGTGGAAGTCAGTAAGTCTCCCCAAAAGCATTTTCAGTTGACCCCTAGTAGCACTATTAAATGAAAGCAATAATAAAACTATTAAATGAAAGCAATAACCCTAGTAACACTATTAAATGGAAGCAAATGGTAATTAGCTCAGAAATTTTTTGAGTTTGCCACTCTTACTACTGGGGTGTGTGTGTGTGTGTGTGTGTGTGTGTGTGTGTGTGTGTGTGAATGTTTGAACTTTGCTAATTTGAGAATATAGGTTTCCAACAACTCAGTTTGAACTGTATTATAGCCTTTATTAGCACACATGCTGAGTGTACAAGGCACTTGCATTTACAATGGCAGGCATTTTGCTAAAGTGTCACCTAGTATAATGGTATGTGGGAAAGACCTTGGGAGATGGAGGAAAGGGATGCTGCCAAGGAAATGTCAAAATAGCATAGCCTGCAGCTGCCTAATAAGAGACCCTCCCTGACCTTTTAAGCTGTAAAAGAAATGGTAGTAGACTTGCAAGATTCTGCTAAGGTAGCCTTATAATAAAGTTGTACTAGCTGATCTGATCATGTTTCCTATCTGATTTGCCTGGCAAGGTTAGCACCTAGGCTGTACAGAAAGTAAATGATGCTCCTTAATTTAAAACCTAGGCTTGTCTTACATTAACTGAATTTTCATGTTCCAGTTGATTATTTATGGACATTATTAATTTTGCTGCCTTTTTGATTGCTGCAATAATGAAAGGATCATCAGCTTAAAGTAACGTAAAATATATGATCTGGAATCACTGAATGCATAACAGTTGAGCCTTGAAATGACTGAATCTAGAAATGATGATGAAGATGATAAATATATGATGTTGCTGAAGAATATGAATAGTCAGTTAATAGAAATACTAAGTGTAAGTGAAGAAAGATATAATTTCCAGGGCAAATTATTGATTCAGGATTCTTGCATTCTTTGCAGGATCTATATGCAGATTGTCTGGCAAGTCAACAATTTTTCTCAAAGCAATGTTTTAGCTTTCCATTCAGCAGTCTTTTCGGTTATCTAGGTGAGCCTAAAAATTTTCCCTGGATTTTATTGTCAATATATTTTAGCAGATTTTTCTTTTCTGAGGGAAAGGCTTCAAGTCTGTTGCCACATTTTGAAGCCTTTTCATTTTTTTAAAATAGCAATGTCTCCAAACTAAAGCAACAGTAATGAGCTGAAAATATTCTTTGATTTTGCTACTCTCTCTGTTTCATAGCAATAGCTATATTGGATTATGAAGGGATTTTGCCAACTCGGTGAATGTGTCAGGCTCCTCGACTCGAACTCAGCAAAAGCTACTGACATGCTCAGCACAACACGACTCAATAAGAATCTTTATTGCACACTAGGCTGATGCCACTTGAAGCAGTTAGTTGCCCTCAGACCACACGAGAGCACAGTCCCCTTTATAGCTACTGCAGTTTAAATCCAGCACTTGCTTTTCCCACCTTTCCAACAGCTTAACGGATACCTTGCTTTGCGTTTCTCAGGTCTGATGCTGATTGTTGACCTAATCAGCATTCCTGCACTAGGAAATTTTGGTACTCAACATAATTCCCACAGTATGGCTGAAAATCACCCCTCTGTCTGGCAAGTGGATCAGCACTTCAAAGTAAGTAGAACTGTGAAGCACTGTAAACCTGACAGGAACAGAATTGTTTTTAATGTCTTGCTTTGTTCTTTTGCTAACGTATTAAAGATACAGAGGTACAATAGTATTCCTCATTTGTGAAATAACAATTGTCAGTGATTTTTTCCAACTGTTGAATGTGAGAACAGCTAAATCAGCCAATGAAAGTGAGGCAGAAATAAAGTGGCAGCAAAGTAATAGGAGATATAGAACCTACAAAATAACCTTTCAGCCAAATACTAGAGCAGTAGCTGTAAAATGCTTCAGTTACCATTGTTCCATCAGTTAGTTGACAAAACAAGAATAAAGCTTATGATAATACACATGTGAAATACTCTGGATATATGTACAATATGTGTGAAAAGGATGAGACAGTGTGATTTAAGTTTTTATGCATGTTTCTTTGCTTGCTCAGATGATTGGAACAATTCTAAAGTGTTCCATAAAAATGATGGAATAACAGGACTGCCCTTTTGAAAATACTATGAGAGGTATTAGAAAAAACCTGAAGTCTGGAATTTTTTTAATACTACAACAAGGGGAATCAAACTAACCAATATTCAGATAAGAAGCTATGTTTCTCTGTTCCAATTAAAACATGTTATCAAGATTACTGCCCATTTTGGGGCACATAAAAAGTCCTAACTGGCAGGTATTTGCAGAGGTCTTCTAATCTAGTTCAGTTTCAGGACAGGCCAATCTAGTTTTAGTAATTTCAGACATAGTCTAATATAATTTGTGGTTGAGATTCAGATGGAAATTTTAATAACTGGAGATCTATTCTCTTAACAATTTAGAAAAAAAATACAAGCATGAACAATGCGATCAGGGGTGTCTGTGTGTGCATAAATAAACCATGTATTTAGAAGAATAGAACATCATCTGTAGAGAAAGAAGAGATTTACAAGGGGATCCAACTGCCCAATGACAAAACCACTGCAGAAGTTTCTGAGTTCTTTTAAATCCCAGAGTTTGCAACAAATGTATATAATGAAATTTGTAGCAAAATAATTGTTCCAAATTTAGATACTATGGAAAAAATGTATGCCAAAGGTCATATAGGAAGGTTGATGTATATTTCTGCAAAAGAAAAAGGGTATCTGTGCAAAATCATATGGAACAAAGGATAAAATTAATAATATTTCACTAAAGATACAGTGTCTTTGCTATCACTTTTAAGATTCTGTTGCTGGAATGAATAGTAGTGTAAACTGTGAGGTAATAAAATTAAAAATGTGTGGAGTGGGTTAATTATACTATTGCAACCATCATTCACAACAGCACTCCACAGGTTTTTGATGATAACACAAATATCCTGGTATTAGTAGGATAACGTATGATCTCTCCCCACCCCAACTTATGTGTCTATTCAACCTTTTCCTGCATATTGATGTTTGGCCAAAGTATTATTCTATTTGCTACTGTTTAAAATGTTTATTCTTAGTGAATTTCCTTTCCTTTTTGCTATAAGTATTAATTATGGGAAAGTCATAAGATTTGAAACCAATCTAATATTAGCACAATATACAAGGACATCTGGAGAATATTATGCTGTTATTGGATTGGTTCCAAACAAAAACAGATGAAAGAAACAGTTGAATTTTGTTCGCATTTGATTCCTGTTATTACATTACCACTCTCTGGAACAAGTAGCATTGGGCCTCAGCCATTATATGAAATGAAGTCATTTTGTAACACAGAACATTTTGTAAAGTAGAGCCAGTTTGATATAATGGTTAAAACTCTAGGCTACAAACCAGGAGTTTGGGAGTTCTAGCGTTGCCTTAGGCATGAAAACGTTGGGTGACTTTGGGTCACTTGTCTTATAGCGCAACCCACCTCAAAGGATTGTGTTGTGGAGAAAATAGGGGAAGAAAAGTGTAATTAGTTTGCCATCTTGACTTATTTATAAAAATAATAAAGGGATAAAAAAAGTCTAAAACCTCACACCCCAATCTATGGCATGAAGAAATAGCTCCAATGCCATATCACAATAGTATGTAGTATGCTTATTACATTCTTGTTAAAACTTATTTTGAATTAAGTGATGGGATGGAATTTTACTTTATTATATTGATCAGATAATATAATTGGAGGCAGATGATCTAAATTATAAGTTTCAATCTTATTGACACCATATTTACATACTAAAATGTTCAAATATTAAGAAAATATGGCATATATTATAAAACTCCTTAATAATCCAATTAAAACAGAAAATTATACAAATATTTTTTCTAATACTCTCCTATATTTCCAATTAGTTTATTTTTTACATTAATTGCATTTTGTCAATAATGTTAAATGATTTCTATTCTGCTGAGCAGTGAGAAGAATAGTATTTTAAGATTAGTATTACAGTTGAAATTACTTTCTTTTCCTCTGCCCCAACCCCAGGTCAAAACTGTGATGGGTGTAATATTCAAATTTAGACATGTTCCTAATTTTGTATCTTTTATCATTAAGCTCCCTAAAGTTATTATGGGTTGAGGTAACATATAAATTGATAAATAAAATAAAATCTATAAATGAACATTACTAATTGGTTGAATTTTTAGGATGCAAATATAAACCTCACCAATATGATTAATTGGCCCTAACAAGTTATAAGTCTTATTAACAATGAAAATGCCATTTTATAAATGGGCAGTCATCTTGGAACAGAAATTGCACATCATAACACATCTTTTCAGATAATTTTTGTAGGTTCTAGATATAAAGTATGTTCATTATTGTTTATATTTCCTTAGAAACATAACTTCTACACATAACTCTTTTTCCTCCTTTTCAAAGCCATTAAACTCCTCAGTCTTTTGTGCTACAATGCTGCTTTATTCCACAGCCCTTGCTATAGAAGCCATTTTAAAATACTAGCATATTATATATTTTATTAAGTAGTAACATCAGTCCATTTATTTAAAATGGGGGCATACAAGTCAATGAACTCCTGTCACTGTAAAACCATGGTAGTTGTTAATATCATTACTAGACTCAGTTCTGATATGAGTAGCTTTCATTAAATTCTCCTCATATTATTTCAGAATTATTATTTTGACTTGTAACCATCTATAATGAGAGGAGTTCAATATAACTACTTTTAAGCTGTTCCTCAGATTGCTTTTAATGATTCATAAATTGATTTTTCCTTTCTGTTCACTGTATCAAGCAAGTGGCTCCAGTAATATGTCAAACTGTAACCTCGTATCTACATCTGGGGGAGAAAGCCCCATCTAACTCATGGGAATATTTGAGTAGACATGGACAGAATTGAAATGTAAGGTGTCTGCTAACCATGCCAATTCAGGAATTGTATAGTATGACTAACAGCCAGAAAAGCTTTATTAGCTATATCCTGTGAGATGACGTATGAAAAAAAGACATTTCTAAAGAATGGACAGCTTTACAAATGAATTGAAAAGTGGCTTTCTAAAAAGCGGTAAATCTTTATTAGTTTCTTCCTCTTTCTCCTTCTATGTTTCCTGTCACTGAAATTGATCGTGTGATTAACCTTTTGGTTTTTCAGTATGTAGTATAAAGTGTTTACAGTGTACTTTTGCTTCAGTTCTGCATTTTGAAGGCTAGTAGAGCCAATACCATGGCCATGTAACATGGGGAAATTCATTGGAAAAAGTAATTATGTTAGGAAGAGTTAGTGGAAAAAGGACACCAGGCTATCAAAGTACATGGTGGCTGATCACCATCAAAGCTGACACCAGTAGACCATAGAACAATTCAAAGAAGTAGTGCAGGATTGAAAGAGGTGGAGAGATCTGGCCCATAGAATCACCGAGAATCGAACATGACTGAATGGATAATATCATGTTGTAAGCCGCCCTGAGTTCTCCGGAATAGGGCGGCATAGAAATTAAATAAATAATAATAATAATAATCATCATCAGAGCCAATGCCAAAGTATTTTCTTCCTAGCCTTAGGAAAGGAAAAGAAAAAAAAATATTTGCAAGAAAAAAAAGGTATAGCTAAGATAAAAACTTTCAACAGTAATCAAAGAATTGATTTGATAAAGACCTAGGGTGAAGGAATATTTGAAGACAATGAAACATTTTGTAAATAGATTAAAGAATGACAAAAGCTTTTGTAGAGAGATAATACATTGGGGGACCATTTTCATTAGATAGTGATGTATGAGAGACAATAGGCCAACTGTCAAACAGACACAGACAAAACAGCAATGAACTGTTTAAAGTTGCAAAACAAGAGGCAGTTAAGAATGAACAGGTCCATGTCAACAAATATTCAATAAAATTCTGTGACCTATGGAAAAGACCAGTGAATATATCTATATTGAACAGGGGATATACAAAAGCAAAGGCACAAATATTAAAAGAATTGTACTAATTCTTCACACAATCAAAATTTTGCTTATGCTCTTACAAAGAGGAATTGAGCCATTCATGCATAGAAAAGCCAAATGAACTGGTGGATATCATACCTGGCAGAAAGGCATGAGATAACAAAGCTAGTCAAAAACTAATAAGAGGCTGAAGAAGAAAAACTCTTCCCTTGACTGGAAAGCAAGCCCTTCAGTTGTATACATAATTACAGAATGTGGAAGATGTTTGGGCTACTGGATATGCCCAAATACATAAAGTATCTTTTGAAGAATCGTTGCACTGAACAGATAACTATAGTAAGCATGGTTATAGAATAGAATGGTTTAAAATACTAATGGAAGTGAGACAAAGATGCAGTTGTTCCCATGTCTCTGTAACCTGTGTAGTGAAAGTATAATAACAATAATAAGAAAGATTGGAAGAGACGAAAGCTGAAATAAGATTGGAAATCAAAATGCTAATCATTTTTGATAAATAGATGAAACTATTTTATTAGCTTAAAATAAAGGTTTAAGAATAGAAAAAAAAAATAAGTTCATGTTAAAAGAGAAAAGTAATGCCAACCTGCAGGCTTAGAGAATTTACACTTGATGGTAAAGAAGTTAAGATTAATGTATTATTTAAATCCAAAATTTTCTAGCTTTTTTATATGGCCACCAAATGACCCTTCTTGTTTACATGTCCATATAAATTTAAACTTTCTTTGTACATTCTAGACAATCTCCCTGGTATCATATACCAACTATTTATTTTATATCTATTTAATTTATATTTTATAAAAAATCATTTTATAAAAAAACTCTTTAAAATTATAATTAATTCTGATTATTTTGAAGAGTAATATACAATTGAGATGAGGTATTTCTTTTGGGACTGGTTATTAAAGCTGGTTATTCCAGCTTTAAATCTTTAAGATTGAGAATAGAGATGAAAAGCAGACACCAGATGAACCCACTTGCATCCTGAAGAAGGAAACAATAGCAATACTCTATCCCACGGGTGTCAAACTCGCCACATCATGTGATGTCTCACGGCATATTGCGACTCTTTTTGCATTGCCAGCAATGGGGTGGGCGCAGCTTCGGTATGATGAAACCGGCCCGTGGGTTGGCAATTTGACACCCCTACTCTATCCAACTCTATTCCCCTAAGTAACAACAGTTTCAATAGGAGTTAAATGTATTAACATATTGAAATTATAAAAGGGAGGTTTACTTTGACTATTTATTTGCTGTTTTCTGCTTTCCTTGAGCCTTCTGTTAATACTTTTGCCATTTGGTGACTGCAGTAGCTTTTCAGTGTCCAGGCTTCAGATGCAATCAAAAAGTGTTTTGAAAAGCTAAATATTGCACTCCAGATGCTGTTGGAATGCCTTTTAGCAGCCTTTTCTCCAAGGTCGACACTTACCTCTAAGAATAACTGATCCATGACTGCAAAAGCTGCTTGTCTTTTGGTATCTTTTAGTAAATCAGAATTGTTGGGAGGAGGGAATAACTTATTTTTTAGTGTTGCTAAGGATTGATTCTTTCCTTTCCATTTCTCTCTAATTTTTGGAAAAGCTAATCCATTGTTTTCAGGAATTTGCCTAAACTATTAAGTTTGTATAACATCTTTACTTCTGAAGTGGTAACTACTCATTATTTTTGCACTTAATTTGAATAGAAAGACATTAAATGTCAGAGATAGAATGCAGAACTACGAAGTCCATTTCCTCTTCCAAATTAATCCAAGGAACACCTGCCAGTTTTACTAGTTAAGGCTGATTAGTGTGGAATTGCTATCCTTTCAATCATTTGCTTTTCATGAGGCAGTATTGCCATTCAACTCCATGAATCTTTCACCATTTATCAGACTGCAGAAGATCTTATTTTCCAGAACCAAAAAATTATTCATTAAACTAATTTATACAGCCCCCCCCCCAACTCTCATGCAGTGACTCCAGGTGGCATATAATATTAAAACTCCATAGTTAAAAGTTCACATTTAACCCTCCCCCGCATCCCACGGCAACAACCATAGAATCAAACAAGCCACTTGATCAACTACAAACAGGATCTCTGACCTGCTGGCAAAACCATGTCTTCGAGACCTTGAGGAAATGCAACAAAGTGGGGACCAATCTTAACTTTGGGGAAATGATGCTCCAAAGGGAGGAAGTCACTATAGAGAAGGTCCTTTTTCTAGTCCCACCAGATGTACTGCCTTAATAGTTAAGACCCACAAC
The DNA here is from genome assembly GCA_034064705.1 of Bothrops alternatus. Lineage (NCBI taxonomy): Eukaryota > Metazoa > Chordata > Lepidosauria > Squamata > Viperidae > Bothrops > Bothrops alternatus. The sequence continues at coordinate 38,960,794 of JARGCV010000007.1, read as the reverse complement.
ATGGCTATCTTCTGCTCTGATGTAATTGGGGAGAGATGGTCCATCAAATAGCCTGGCCCAAGCCATGTAGGGATTTAAAGAAAATATTGTGTTATTAAATTTAATTGTATGCTTAATGCTATCTTCCGATTTTTTTTAATTGTTGGATTCTTGAACCATATGATCTAATCATATCTTGAATCTCTTGAAGCAAGTTCACTTTGTAATGGAGGAGACTATGTGTAGCTCAAGGTTGAATTATTGGTTTCTTAGCATTTTCTGATGTTTCTTTTCTTCTTGCTGATTTTTATCATCAGGCTAGGAACTGAGGATGTTATCTATATTGGTAATAAAACATCTGTAAGAAGAGATGCAAGCTCAGAAAACACTAATTACCCAAGCTCCACTTTTTCAACACATGTAAAATGTTATAATTCAAATAAACATACATTTTCACAAAATAAAGTACCATTTAATTAACCCTGCAGTGTAACCATTCTAGGATGCATTTTTAATGAAGGAGATTGTTTCTGATTATTTATATTTTAATTGTTGTGATTAAAACAGTTTATTTTTGTTTTGGTCCTTTAATTTAAATGGTATTTGTTAATCTTTTATTGTAAAACTTAAATGAACATTAAATAAATAAAATAGCTGATTGAATGGAGCTCACAGTAATAGATATATGGAATACATGCTGAGGCTCCTTTGATTCCTTAAATGAGATGGATGTTCTTCCTCTGTAATAATTCTGCCACATCCAGTAGTAGAGATAGACAAAGAGATGGAAGAGATGGGGAAAAAATGTAATGTTCCTGACAATGTGGAAATCAAATGAAAGGCAACTTATATATAAAAACAGGAAGTATTAGTATTTGAAATAGCATCTAGAATCAATCCTTTTCAAAAGAATTTTCAGTAGCAAAAACACTTTTTCTTCAACATTCATCTGAATTAGGCAGGGTCTCTAATGGTGCTTTTTTTGTTTTAGTTACACAAAAAAGGCAAATTTCTTATCTGCACATGAGCTAATTTATTAGTATCGATTTATGATTTCTTAATCTTAAGTAATAATAATGTGTATGTGTGTGTATGTGTGTTCAAATCAGTTTTGATTCCTAGCAACTGCCTGGACTAGGTTTTTTGGCAGGATTTTGGCAGGGTTTATTATTGCCTACTTCAGGTGAGATTAGAATTCATAATCTCCCAGTTTTTAGCATGGTGCCTTAACCGCTAGACCAGAGGTGTCAAACTCGCAACGTCACGTGAGGTGCCGCGATGTATCGCAACTTTTTTTTGCCATTGCTGGCAATGGGGTGGGTTTCTCAATGATGCATCCAGCCTGTGGGCCGGCACCCCTGCACTAGACCAAACTGGCTCTAATAATAATATATATATATACTATCATTCATGTAGCAGATAGAGTAATCAATTGATGATTTATTATTTTTCAAACATGATGTATTGCTAAAATCTATTGGTTTTCAACTTGGGGCATCTTGGAGGGAGTCAAAAAAAGTCAAAACACATAAAAAAGAGGTTGGGCTGAAATCCCACAGTTTCAGCAGACATCTTGATTTTTTGGGCCATCATCCATGAATGCCTCCTGCCTTCAGTCCTGAGCAAATTAATCCAAGATGGAAGATCTTTCTAGCAGAAAGAACAGGTTGTCTGAATTCTTTCTTAAACTTGTAAGAAGAAAATATTTTCTGCCTAATGTTTAGACAAATTGTCCTGTATCTAAACCCTGCAGATACACTTGAAATAGCTAGCAGATGCCAAAAAGATGTCCCAAGAAGTTGTTCTTTACTACACATCCAGTTGTTATAATCTGAAGCATCTACACAAATATTAGTTTTTCAGTCTCTAAGTAGTATTATATGTTAGGCATGACATAAACATTTGGCAGACATGTAACCTTTCCCCTCCACCATTGCATGTTGTTTAAGGAATACATACATGTATACATATATACATACATGGTATATATGGTAACATATTTTAGAGAAATGCTAGAAAAGGAACCTTCTTGGCTTTTTAAAAAACAGCACTGATGGAAAGGAACATTGTGACAGGAAGGTCACGTTTTCAGTCTTTTAAAAAATACAAACTATTCAAACACTGGAAGAGGTAAAAGTAACATTTTAAAAAAAACATCTTTCTCAAGGGACGGAGGAGCTAAGCATTGAGAACTATTAAAAAAATAATCCCTATAAGCCTTGAATATTTGTAGATCTTTTCTACTGTCATGGGCAGCAATCAGGAATGCTAGATAAGGAGAGGAAGAAATGCTTTGAAAATGTAATTTCCATGCAAGCTTGGGAAAACAGGATTGGATCTTCTGAAATAGCTTAGAACAGCTTCATGCGTTCTCTTAAAATAACCCTGGTGTGAAAATATTTGACTTCAGGCTCAGGTATTTTCAGTTTGGCATTGTGCTTCTGGTAGGTTTCTAAGAGGAGCTATCCCTTTCCCATTGTGAGAAGCTCAGTTTATTCACAAAACCAATTTCGAAACTATTTTTAAACGGATTATCATAATGTAAGCTTTTCAAGGATAAACTGGGCAATGTTAAATCTTTGGCCCAATATTTCCCATACATACCTTGCAGCATTAAGGGCATGTATTGAAATCAATTCCAAGAGAAAGAGGCATCTCAGTGTTTGTTAAGATTTAAATGGGTTGATATAATTACTCTCAAACTAAGCCCCCAAATTCTGAAGTTCCTCATTCAAGACAGTAATAGATGTTCAGCTAAATACCCATACTCTGGTTTCTCTTCAGATCGTATATAAATCTTTCAGCTAAATACCCAGAATGTGTGAAAACTAAATCTACTTTTGCCCACAGGTAATGGCAATGAGTGCAATTAAAATTATATGGATATTTTGCCAAGCAAATGTATTGAGTACCATGCAAATTCTCTATAAAAGCCTACATGTATTATCATCATGTCTCTCCAGTGGATCAGCATATGGCAGAAAATTTGAACAAGAATTCATAAAAAAGAGAGAATATTCCATATTGTTTCTTCCAAGCAGAGAATACATCATACTTACATTCAAGATGATATTTGAGACTGCAGCAATAGATATGAGCTTTTTAAGAAGCCAGACAACTGTATGATCAGCAAAATGAATTCACCATAGTTCCAGCTTATTATATAAGACTTCAGTTGGTTTTCAGATGTTTCAGATACAATATTCTGCTTTTTTTAATATAAGGAATATAAGGAAGAGTTCAACTGCCAGGATTTATCTGAAATTTCCAAGATACTCTTTGCTGTTGATCTCTGACTATCTTCTCTGCACAATTTTCATGTTATAGCACAATTGCCTGCCCTTAAAAGTGCTATTGTATTTAGTCCCCTAAACTGTTTTAAAGCTTTTTTCCATTAATTTAGTTTTCCTTGAAGCCTGTTAAAGCACCTGCTTGTGTGAATATTTTACACATTGAACTTCTGAGAGACTATGGGAAAATTTCTATGCTGACCTATGCTTCTTTGTTATTTTAAAAATATGATATTAGTATAATTATGAGCCTAGCTTTAAAAAAGGGTTAAAAGGTTATTCAGTTATAAATTGTTATAAACTGTTAAAATGGCCTTAAAATCCATTAGTAAGATGAGGATTTGAGAGGTCAGGACTAAATTATATAAAATATAATTATGACATGGTAGGCTGATGGCATAAGATTGTTCAAGAAAGAAAAGATTAAAAGCATTGTCTGTGTGGTAAACAACCCATAACATTTCTGAAAGCCTGGAAAAACAGTTTGATGGTAATACTGATGGCAGAAAGCTAAGGTGTACAATTCATTTATTTATTTTTGTAGAAAAATATAGTTACCTCAGTCATTTCTATGAGAATATATTATTCTGAGTGAAAATTAATAGTTTTTTCCTTCAAATTTACTTTAACAATTTTAAATATTTCTCAGAAAATTAACTTATCTTTTAGTAACTTCTCCTATTTTTCCTGACTTTTCTTTTTCTGTGGTAGAGAATACAGATTTTGAAAAGTGCTACAAGGTTTATGCAACAATATATTTGATACAGCTGTGACTGAAGGAAAGTCAGTCAGAAGCAGTGTATAGCAATAGGACTTAGACTTATACACCCTGCATAGTGCTTTACAGCCCTCACTAAGCACTTTACAGAGTCAACATATTGCCCCCAACAATCTGATCCTCATTTTACTGACCTTGAAGGCTGAGGCAATCTTGAGCCTGTGAAAATTGAACTGCTGGCAGTCAGCAGAATTAGCTTGCAATATTGCATTCTAACCACTGTGCCACCACAGCTCAAGCTATAGCTGAATCACCTTATAAGAGTAGGGGCCTTGGTGTTGGTCTTATACTGCAAACACAGATTCAAGGGGAATGGATGTATTAATGGAGAACATATCAGTCTGAGAGGACCTAGGTGAAAAGCAATCATGATTCGGCTATAAATCAAGCAGAATCTAACTCATTTTCATCTATACATTCTTCAAGGCAGCACAAGATGCTGGGTTCAATCAAGAATCATGATACATTGATTATACAGCAGTCTAGACCATGGAAGTTCCCAAATGTGAGCTGAATAAATAATGAAATATACACTAGATTAGGCATTAAGCTTGTATTTTCTACTTACATCTCTTTTCCCTTCTCTAGGATCATTGCCAGATAACATCTAATGTTTAAAACTTTAAAAAGATAATTTCATTCATACTCAGCCAGCAAAAGCTGGAGAAATCCTGAACATTACCTCAGGTCTTAGTGTTAAACTGATTAGACAGCAGTTGTGATAGCAATAATTTATTTAGTATTGATATTGAAGCATTTCCTGAAAACTGAAATGAATCTGAATTCCATTCAGCAAAGTAGATTTACAAAATGACAATTTTTGTCCCAGATGGTCAATACAAAAGTAATACAATTATTCCTTACTTAATGTATAGTTCTATTATAAGTCTTCCTGAAGATCAATAACGTATGCTGCATGATTTCGTCTTATCTTTTGTTTATTCTCTTGCATAATATTTATTGTTCAGCTTAGTCTCTATGGATGGAAACTTGTAAATTAAGTTTTCATTAAAACATTATTGACTTTACTGATTGAAATTGTCCTTTGATAGGTCTTTTAAGATTTTCTTGTTATACTAAACTTGTAGTAAAGTTATTCCTCCAAAGTCCTGCTGTGCTGCCTCTTTGTGGGGAACCTGAGTGTTCCTGAGATGGATGAGGAATGAATGTAGGGAATGGATGCCGAGAATATATATTCTCAGCATAGTCATCCAAAGCTTGAAGATCCCAGCTGCCCACTAAAGCAAACAGGCATCTGCACTGGTTTAGCAGCAATATAGGAAGATGCTGAAAGCAGATTATCACTTTAGTGACAAGGAAACATTTCTGCATGGCAGAAAGCAAAGGTAAACTACTCCTGATTTTTACCAAGAAACATGAATAAAAAGAAAATCTGCCTATGTGATCACCAAGCGTTGACATACACATTAAACTGAATCGGTGCATTTCAGTTCAAAAAGGTAGTATTATCTTTCCTCAACAGATACTTTCTCATCATCTAGTCATCTTGACTCCTTGCTGTAATACAGAAATTCTCAGATTGTAACTGAATAATTTGGATGCTTGTTTCTCTTGTCTCTTCTGTCAAAAGTATTTTAAGAACACAGACTTTGCCTTTCAGGAAATCAGACAATTTTCCACGTAGCACAAATAATCTTATTGTTAGTGATTTTTAAGGTTTTTATTAAGACAGATTATAGGGGCTAAATTGGCCCTCCTGCTATGATTCCTTTCATTTGTTTTGCTTCACTTTCGTTGGGACTAACTGAGCAGTCAAGCTTACAAACTGTTTGCAGCTTTTTACTATCTTATTGTATTCCATTTGATATTGTTACATTAGCAGTTGGTGTAGCCCAACTCCAACCAGGCTAAAAGACTGATATTGCAGCATTGAAAAAATAAATGTGCGGCCTCATTCACTCAATGGATTGAAGACCTGCTTACCCTTGCTTCTTATGAACATATTGGCTATAAACATAGACTTTGTATGGATAAGTGTAATGAAATATGGGAATCAATTATGCAAAATACAGAAGCTTGAAAAGAACGCATGGTAGTTATGTAAGTGTTTTAGAAATATACATATGGAGAGACACACTTTTATAATGTTTGCGTTAGTTAATTAGGTATAGAACTGTAACTGCTTACTGTTGTAATGACACATTACGTTTTGTTATTTCTGTTGTATTTGTTATGTTTGGGGTTCCTTTTTTTGACAATGTAGATATTTTGTTGTTTTGTCCCTTTTGTTTTTCTTTTTACAAACAAAACCTTGGTGCTCTTTAAACAAAACATCTTTGGGGAGAGAGGACATGGATAAGGGGAGTAATTGCCATGGACCTTCCACATAGGACCCTAGCCTACTGTTCAGTATTTGAAATGATCAAATAATTGACATTTCCTATTCATAGCAGTAAAACTAATCAGCTAGGATTTACTTTCCCATTTAATGGGCCATTAACTTCAATTGACACCAACAGAGAAAAAATTGCATTAGCATACGATGCTATGGGAAGGAGTGATGTGTGTATGTTTGTGTAGTGAGAGGAAAGGGTTTAATGTTTAATGTTCTGTCCTCAAACTGCTCAGTCTTAAAAAGCCCCTGAGTGTAACTCCCAAACTAAGGTAACAAGGATAATGAAAGTTATGATCCAACACATTGGATGGGACCAAGTTTGTGGAAAATTACAGTAGGTAATTGACAGTTTAGTGTGCACTTGGAAAGCTCCCAAACATTCTCTAAATCCAAGTCAGAACAAATCATTAGACAGCTGCCAAAAAATGGTACCAAGGGCAGACAAAAGCAGGAGAGCAACATATAAACAGTAGCAACAGTTCATATTATATATAGTTCTACATAAGTCAAAAGACACAGAACTTTCCAGGGCCACTGGAAGCTATGCTGTGGGCAAAAAGCATGGACAGTCCTCAAAGCAGCAGCCTTTACCCTTTTATGTACATAAGATTAGGAGAATAGAGATGGAAAGTAGGACATCAGGTGATCTGTCCTCTGTTCTACATCATGAAGAAACAAATTGGGGGACAGGGATGATGGCACCACAAAAAGTTAGGAATGCTTCCTTGATTAAAGGAACTCAGTGTCTGGAGACTCAAGTGGAAACAATTATTTTTAATGGATATTTTAATAGTTCAGCATATATCTGTTGCATGCTTCAAATAGTAGAGGAAGTCAGGTGAACTGGCTGTTGTACTGTAACAGGCTGTTCGGCTATGAGCTGATGGGTTGTGGTAAAATAATGTTAGTATTCTAGATACTATAACAACTATTGTTATATGAATGGATTTATATTGTAATCACTAACAGAAAATAGCAGAAGATGTATATTATCAAGCATGGTATGGTTTATTTTTAATATTAAACTATGGTTTAACAGGATTAAAAAGAATCCAGAGTGCTATTAACATAGTTGTGCTCTTTGGTGCTATTACTGCATTTTCAAAATGTAATAATAATAATAATTAATATTAATAATAAATTGGAAGGGACCTTAGAGTTCATCTAGTCCAATCCCCTGCTCAGGCAGGAAACCCTATACCATTTCGGACAAATGGCTGTCCAATCTCTTCTTAAAAACTTCCAATGTTGGAGTATTCACCGCTTCTGGAGGTAGGTTGTTCCACTGGTTATTTGTTCTAACTGTCAGGAAGTTTCTCCTTAGTTCTAGGTTGCTTCTGTCCTTGATTAGTTTCCATCCATTGTTCATATGTATATGCATGTAAATAAAAATAAGCTTGCAAGTGCATGATTATTAAAAGCATTTTCCATTCCAAAACAAGAGTAAACTTAAAAATGTTTTTCAACTCTTGTGGCAATATGGAATTATGATAATAATATAAATAATAATTTTAAAGAAAAGATATTGTGTGATCTGAAAATTATGTGTATTTGCTCATGATACCCATTTCTGTATATCTTTTATAACTGGATACCAAATAGGTGGTGAAGGTGAATTTGGATAAAATAATGGGCTGGATAAGTGCTAACTATGATTAGAAGTGAAACATCTTGCTCTTAATGGAACCGAACATGTTTGCTGGCAGTTAGCAAGCAGATATACCAATAATAAAATGTACTTGATTTAAAAAAAACTTTTACACATCATCAAATGCCATAACATTATTTATATATATAACATTATATATAATAATATATATATGAGAGAAAAGTCAGGTTTTAAGGGATTCCCAGAAAGCTAGGAGGTTGGGGGCCTTCTGTATGTCAGATTTTAGGGTATTCCATTGGACAGGTACAGCTATGGAAAAGACTCATTTCCTAAGTTCCACCAGATGGGAAACTTTTATTGAGTGGCACCTGGACAAGCCTATCCCATCCAATCTAGGCTACATGTCCTAAGGGAGAAATGATCTGGCCCCATGAAATACATGACTTTAAATTGCACTCAGAATGAGGCTGGAACCCAGTGTAACATGGGCAAATCATGGATTGTCCCAAAATATGCATACTACTGCATTCTGGACCAGTTGATGTTTTCCTGAAGAACAGCCTTATATAGAACTTGTTGCAGTAGTCCAAAAAGGAAGTGACTAGAGGATGCATGATCATAAGCACAGCTAGGCCAGGAATTGACACACAAGATGAATCTATGAAAAACTGAGCAGAAGCTATGAGGTCAGAGGAACTCCTAACTGTCAGGAGTTAAAGGGTAATTAAAGTGGTAACTCTTTAGATCCAGGAGGCCTGAAACCCTGAACATTCTGTCTTGCTGGGGCTGAATCACAGCAGGTCCCTCCCTACCCAGACCCTCACAGCCACTGCTCCCATCCCCCCTATCCCCAGTTACTGAGTTAGCACCTGAACAGCATCATTTGTCCAGCCTGTATGGTCAATGTTATGATAATAATGGATCTGAGGCTGCAAAATGACCTCATCAAGAGTCATCATGTAGATGTTAAATAGAAGGGGTGAGAGAACTGCACCTGAACCCTGGGGCACTCCACATATGAGTAGTCCAGGGCTAAATCTCTCTCACGTCCCCAACACTAACTGGAATCAGCTTGAAAGATTGTGCCTTCATCTTCAGATAAATTAGCCTTGCTTCTCAGAGGTCTGATTATTCATTAATCAAATTTGGCCATAGCCAAATCTGGCTGCATTATTTTCTGGGTAAAAATAAATCTTACCCACTTATAGTTATCTTTTAAATTATTGCAATTGTATAATAGGAATATCTACAGGGTGCATTAAAAACATTAAAATGGCAGCTGAGATGGCACAAAGTTCTGCCCCTTTTTTATGGGTATTGTGTTACCAGGCAGAATAAATCAGGCAGAACTTTGATGGCTCTATTACAGCCAATATCTTGACCTTTATGACATACCCTCTGGATACCTCTGATACACAGAAACAATGTTGACAACTGTTAGCTACTACTAAATGTGGTCTTTTGCTTGCTTTCTCATGGTAAACTCTACAAACCAATTAACAGCCTTTTCATATTGTACCAGCTACCTAGCTTCAAATTGTTTGGTGAATGAAAAGGTTTTGGAGGTATGATACATAAATGGTAATTTCTTCCCATCTGCACAGGCCTTTGATCTTCAGTATCTTTGTTATATGACTGGTGTTTTATGGTCTTTAAAGTTTTATGACATCATCTGGCATACTGTGTTTTTAATTCAACTTTTAAAAAAAATGAAGGATTTTGAGGAACCTTTTGGAAATGTATGAATATTTCAACAAATAATGGGCTGCTAATTCTAAAGGCATAAATTATCTGTGAGCAACCAATTGTATTTCACATCTGCTTGCAGTATATTGCACAGCCTTTGCATTCCTATTATGCCAGTGCTTCACAAGAATGCATATTCATTTGTATAGGTTTTCTTTCAGATTCAAGGAAAAATATGCTGAAGTTGTTTCTAAAAGATGTTCTATATAAGAAAATGGGGCAGGAAATTAAACACCCTTAATCGTTTTTATTATTCTTTGAGTATTCCTAAGGTTTTATAAATGTACTGTTTATGTTTAAAAATATTGATCACATGAGATCATAGAATCATAAAATTGGAGTCAAAATGGATCTCAGAGGTCTTCTATTCCAATCTCTGGCTCAGTGCAGGATCTGATAAGGTATTTTATATGATCTTTTGTTTTGGGACCTGTAATGATGGACTTTCCACTTGTTGATGGCTTTTCCTATCAGGAAAATCCTTCTAACACCTAACCTGAATCTACTTACCATAATTTCAACCCATTGATTCTGATCTTCCCTATGTATCGAGAGAGAATGAGTCTACTTAAGGCAGAGTAGAATGGAATAAGTATTTCCCGTTATCTGAGTTCCTTGCTCCTGTTAATACATAGCCAAATGACAGTTATCCTTTTAGCAACTGCATTACAAAGCAGGCTCAGGGTCAACTTCTGATCTGCTAGAAAGCTCAGATTATTTTTACTTAAACTACTGGCAAGCCAGATTACCCCATCTTTCTCCCCACATGCAGCTATTTTTCTAGTTTCGTGCCATCTGCAATTTTGATAATTTATTATATAATGCTCCAAAGAGACTTTTCCCTTCCTCTAGTAAGAATGGTATAACTAAACAATATCAAAAGAGACAACTAGCCATAGTAAATCAGTTACAAGGAATATAAACAACCAGACACAACCAAGAATGGAGGCTACTGTAGATATAGGAATGCTATTCATCAACAAGATAAAAGTCCCCATGCCAAATTAATTATCCTAGATGACTGGTCAAAGGGGAATTATTGATTTGCCTGTGAGTAGTCTTCTGCTGCATCCATCATCTTTTAACATTCTAAAGATCTGTCAGCTTGCTTGCTTATTGATGGATGTATCTATCTTTGTGTCCTAACCCAAGGAAATGGCCATCCTAATAGTGAGCAACTGTGCCTAGCAGCTGTGCCTGGAAGTAGCCCATGAAGTATGTAAAACGGTGCTAAAGTAATCCAAATACTCCCCAATAAATAATAAAGTTACTAGGAACTGGAGCTACACAAAACCTGTGTTTCTCAGAAGCAGTGAAACCCTGTGTATACTCCCAAAGGTGCTTTTTTTTTTTTTGAGCATTCACTTGGATTTATTTAGCATAGCCACAGAACAAAATAAATTTGTACATTCAGGTACACATTTAAAAACAGAATTACAGAGTAGTCCACGCTGGCAAGAAGCATACCGCATACTTCCCGCTGATTTCACTTGTAGGTCTTCATATGCCAGAGGCCGTCATTTAAATAGTGAATATTTTCAATGCCGATCCCTTTGTTAACTTTCTCTATATCATCTGCTGCCATCTTCATGACTCCGACACATAGTGCATGCTGTTTTCCTTCTGCCATTATTGCCACAATCGTATCAGCAGTGGCAGGATAAAGCTTTGCTCCTGGAGACGTCAGGCCAGGACACATTATATTTGCTCCACTGAGTACAAATTTAATGGCTCCTTTATCAACTTGTTGATGTGGTAGAATGAATGGATATTTGTGTAGTAACCTCAGTGTGGAATAAAAGGGCCCGTCCCTTTGTCTGAAGAACAGCAGTTCGCCATTTACTGTGAGAATTTCTATATGTTCATGACATCGTACTATCTTAACGGGGTCTTTCTTTGGCATAATTTGGTTTAGCCATGGTTCAATACCCGGGAATTGATCTATCAGTTGGTTCTTAATGCCTTTAATAACAGATGTTTTCAACTGGATGCAGTTCGATACATTCTCTTTTTCATCAAATTTCTTGAACATCCTGGGCTGACGGGCGCTGCTCCCCGCGAGGCCGGGCGGAGCGAGGGCTGGGGCGGGTGGGGACGGGCACCCCGGGCTCCCGTGTCGTCCCTCCTGGCACGCTCCCCAAAGGTGCTTTTTCAAAAGGCAACTGGACTTTCTTTGTTTTTCCTTGAAGACATTTCACTTCTCATCCAAGAAGCTTATTCAGTTCTGACTGAATAGTGGAAAATTATGGTGGAGAACCCAAAGGCAACTGAACTCTTGAATGAATGAATCCCAATGAATCATGATGAAGAACCTGTGTATACGTACTCATTTGGGACATAACTGATAACATATATTTTCCTTATTTAAGTCAGCCATCTGACTTGACCACACTTGATACAAAGAATGGCAAATACACAGTGATACCTTTTGGCTTGGTTAATTATGGACTGATTGATTATCTTTGTGCCATCAAGTCATTTTTATTATCTTAGTGACTGCACAGGTAGATTTTTCTCCATGAGGATCTATTCCCTAATCTGCTCTTACAGGTCTTCCAATGGTACTCTCATTGCCACTAATTCCTAAATTTAAAGACATAATCAAATGGGATTAAAACATCCTTTTTGATAGTATGCAAATTAGGTTTTCTCACTGCTAGTTGTTGCAGCCATTAGTAGCATGATTTTATTGTCATCAGCATGCCTGCATAAATGTTCATTGAGCATTCTAGCTATCCAACTCATGAGGAATGAAATATAAAATGCTAATGAAACCATGGTCCTCAGTAACAGTACCTGATATTTGAGTGTTAATTAGAAGACTTACTGATAGACTATTGTTGTAGTAAACAGAAATGCTAATTTTTTTGCAAGAATTATTTCATCTCAGTGTATTTTATCTTCTTTAGAGTTGTTGTGTTGTTACAGAATTCCAAAATTAGCCTTTGCCCACCCTGTAGATCTTTTAACATGAAATTACAAGAATATCACTGGGTGTGCACTCATTTTATTTATGCAGAATAAACATTTCTTAAGCTTTAATTGGAATTACTTTAGTATACTGTTTATTACTACTGACCCTCATTGACCTGGAACCAATAACAATTGTGCATCATGTTCTGTTACTTCATTTTTCCAACATTTTATTGTTTTCTTTTCAGAGAATGTCCTTAACACCAAACCATTTACATTTACTTACTTTATATAGCTGCACATCTCACGTATGTTCTCCCCCACCCACCCCATACCAAAAGGGTTTTGAGCTATATCATGGAAAGCTTAACCAGCACTTAATTAGTCAAGCATTGCACACAGAGACTGACAATAGAAAAAAAAATGCCTCTATAGAAAAACAAATTTTGGACAGCTGATGAAGAGTTTAGAAATATTTTTGGATGTATACCTATTATGATATGCCTATTTGCAGAATTGTTCTATTTAATTCACTGGGAACAGTAGACCATTCAGGTTTTGAAGAAATAGGGGGAAAATATAGAGCTGGTGGAACTGTCTTTTCCTGTGACTTGCTGCAAGAAAAGTTGTGTAGCTTTATTTTTTTCAAAAAAGAAATATATATATATATAAGCATTGTTTTCAGAGTGGGTAAATAAATATACCAACTACTTATCAGGGGCAACACTCCTTCCTTTTTTAGAAGCATGGGTGGAGGGAAGAAGAAGCTTTAAATCCTCTGGATCTAATACCCTACCTCACTGGAAGGGGTACAAGTTGTAGAACTTATGATCATCACAGAGAAGCTTTAGAAAGTCAGACTTAACTCCATTGGAAGGAAGATCCAGATCAAATCTTATGATCCTTAAGAAGTTATGCCCTTATTCTTATCAATGAAATGATTACAGCCTTGCTCATGTTGTAAGCAAAATAGAAAAAAATCAGCTGGGGGGAAAAAACTATATAAACAGGCAGTGTGGGGTTTTTTATATATAGATCAATTTATAAAGTTGGGAGGATTTTTTTTTTTAGAGGGAGGGAGACTTAAGGAAGCTAATTAGCTGAGTAACATATATTCAGCCTTAATGGCAAAGTAAATAATTAATGGCATAGCCTTTTGTAAATTTAGCTTTTCGGATATAAATTAACATAATTAAATGAGCAATGCTTCAGTATGCATTTTTACTAACCAAATTTAAATCAGGCAATTAAGTGTTAGGTTTCCATATCTAATGGGCTGAGCTCAAGTTGATGCTGACTGTGTAGTTGTATATTTGTCTTTTCTTTATTAGAAAAACAGGAAACAAAGCATTCTGCAATAAATCTTACCATTAATTATGCTATGAATGGATGATGGATTAGTTTTAAATATTTCACTCACAATTCTGTGTAATGAATCATTATATGGTAAACTTTTTCTAAGGCGTTTACAGCATTTTATTTATTTATTTATTTACTTATTTATTTAACATCTGCATCTGTTTTTCAGAGGTCTCTCTGCTTCTCAGGAATCTCACCTGTTTCAGCTGAAAATGTTTTATAAAGGATGAGTTGGAAATGTTCACATATTACCTTTGATCATGAAAAATCACTTCCTTTTGCCATCCAACCAAACATGGGGAGTGATTCAGGAGTATTATCTCTCCAGGCTTTATAATATGCCATAAAGCAGGATATACCATTTTTTTCAGCACTAAAGCGTAAAGGCTGAAAAGCTGTCCACTTTGTGGGATATTGTATTTAATGCCCTCCAGTGAGTTCATGGCTAGAATCAAATAGAAATCATTAATTTCTAAGCTTACACAACAATTGCTTGTTTCTTTAAGACATGCCAGTCATATAATATCAGGCAGTAGATACTTCTGAAGTAAATCCATTTAGCTGTTAGTTAAATTACATATTAGATATGTTGCTTGGGGCCGTACAAATCTTTGAAAGGGTTCTTTGCTTAAATGGGGACTTAAATAAAGCATTTCCTCAAAGCTGTTGTACAAACCATGATGTTCCCTTCGTTCCAAAGAGTAATGCCAGGGCAGTCATATTGTTCAGTATTGGCTTGCTTGAAACACTTTGACCAGTGCTGAGCAAAAAGGCTGAAAGAGCCTTTCCTCACAGTTCTGACCCAAGGTGAGTTATGGTACTAATGCACATGACTGTAGAAGAAAATCACATTACCTTTTGCTTCAACTAAGAGAAGCATGTTTCCTGCGTACATCACTCTGTTTGTCAAAGAAAATGTAAGTTACTTTTCAAAGGCTTAATGTCAGTCATAGTAATAGTGAAGTGTACAATTTGAGTGTATATCAGTTTGAAAGGAAAACAGGTTTGCTGAAATATGAGGAAAAAATATTTATTTATTTATTTTGCCCTTGTCATAGAGATAGACAAATTGGCTCTTGGCCACATGCACCATCAGGCTGAGTACAGAGGCCATCACACCTTCTTCTCAAAAAAGAAAAAGGCTGATCTTTTTTTTTTAAAATAGAGACAGACCTCAGAAGGAAGTTGTGGACCAAGAAAGTATCACAACCTTTGATTAAAGACCAGAATGTCCAAGAAGTGGATAACCCAGTAGATTGGAAGGGAAAGTAAAGGCCTCCAGAACTAACTCTTCCACCTTAGTTTGACCTGTGCATGGTGAAATTCCCAAGACAATGTGTTTGTTCAGGAGAACAGTCTACAGACACTGTTTTTCTGTGAGGATGTTATACTTTGAAATATCCTATAGCTGTAAAAATTCAAGCAGCTCTCTCTTCATTAGATTTTGAGATGTTGTTTCATTAGATTTTGAGATGTTGTTTTAAAAACAGCTATTTAGGAGTCTTTTCGGATTTTGAATGCATCTATCTCATTTCTTCTTTGATTGTTTAAAATGTACTTTGTAGGCTATCTCTGGATTTCATTTTTGATCATTTGATTGCTTGATTTCAAATTACAAATTGGAATACATCAAGAGTCCACTGATTATGTTGGGTTAAATCAAATAAATAAAGATTACTAATTAGGTAGCAACAGGTAGAAGTCTAGCCAGGAATTTGGATAGATTTTTTTTCCCTGTCTTATATGTTCGTTATTTTCTTTTCTTCTGACTGAATTACAGAACTGAGTGTTTAAACTTCAGCTTTCCTTTATCCATCAGGCTGCATGTAAAGATAACAATCTGAGTTTCTTATCTTCTGTAATATTATTTGAAACTCCTGCTTAGTCCTTTTTTATGAAATGTGGCAAAGGATGAGCTGTTGTAGCAAACCAGTGACATCTTATGGTGTACATGAAACCTAGCAATTTCTGCTTTGACTCAAAATGCATTCTCCGTTTAATGTAAAGCTTTTTATAATTATATTTTTATTAACCATTTTTAAGAAAATTGAAAGAGAAAAGACACCCACAATCAAAATAAAGTGGATTATCAGGGAATTTACAGCCATCATAGAATTAGTGTTAATTTTTCATTATTTCATTTCTTAGTTTTAAGTAAATGATATATTCTTTTAAAAACTATAAATATTTTTAATAACTAAGGACTATATGACTATCAGTTTTGTTTATTTGTTTGTTTATTATTTGATTTTTATAATGCCCATCTCCCCCATAACGTGACTCTGGATGGCTTACAGGCAAAAAAGCAAAATAATTTAAATATATTAAAATATGCAGATTAATTTTTTAAAAAAATTATACAAAAACCAAAACTAAGACATGGATGGCATGGAGATGAGATCTTATTACCCCATTAACCACCTCCATAAGTGAACATTCCTCTCAGGCCTCAGACCAAGTAATAACACCCTTCTGGAAGGCTGGAACAGTTCTCACCTCCTGTGGTAGAGTGGTCCGCAAGATCGAGGCCATAGCAAAAAATGCTCTTCTCCTTGATCTGTGGGAATTCCTCAGCAGATGGAATGTGTAGCAGGGTCTTCTGCTTGCTTGAGTGGGTAGACTAGTCCCATTGGGGGGAGACGCCTCCTCAGGTACCATAGATCCAAGTCATATAGGGATTTAAAAGTAACAATCTGAATTGGATCCAGAAACAAACTGGTAACAAATGCAGCTCATGTAGTAGCAGTGTTATATGTGTCATCCTATGGAACCTCAGGATTGTGAGCACTGCTGCATTCTGAACTAGCTGTAGCTTCCGAATATTATTGAAGGGTAGCCCCATGTAGATCTCATTGCAGTAATCCAACAGAGAGATGAGAAGGATATGAGTGACCATGACCAGGGCTTCACAATACAGGTAAGGGTACAACTGGTGCACAACATGAAGTTGCACAAAGATCCTCCTAACCACAACTGCCCTCTGCTTTTTGAGCCAGAGTTGTGCACCAGATCTTTCTGGGGTAGCGCAACCCCATCCAGAACTAATGATGATAAACAACCAGATCCTCAGGTCCTTTGCATTCACAGTTGCTCCATCTTACCTGGGTTCAGCTGAAGCCTATTGTACCCTATCCAGAGCCTCCCGGCACTGTGAAAGGCAGCCACAGAATCACTTGGATCATCAGGGTTGAATAGGTACAGCTGAGCATCATCAGCATATTGATGATATTTCAACCCATGTGTTAGATGATCTCACCTAGATTTAGAATTATAGTAATTTTTATCCAGGCAGTTAACTAAAGATTTTAAGTTACGAGAAACCCAGATTCTACATTGATTACACCATACATTTTTACTTGTTCCTGTTTGCCATTTAATGCCTTGTTTTCAATTTTTATTGTAATCATTTAGTATAGAAAATTAAGCTTTGATGCAGTGTTCATTTTAACAATGTGTTTCTTCATATCCCAATTTTTCTTCATATTCATATTTTTCCAGATCTGTGAATAATTATTTTTAAATAAATCTCTGTTGATTTTGACAAGTAAATTCCCAGATATTGCATTGTTATTGCTTGTTTTTTGTTTTTGTTTATTCAGCAGTAGCATTAAATCCTATTATTTAATTCATTTTTTTATTTTATCCCTCAATTAAATGCCATGTCAACATTCATCTTTAAAGTTTTGTCCTTATTGATCTAGTATCATGACACTACACCATATCACTATATTTATTCTATCAAATTCTAAAAAGTCTTTTGGGTGAATAATAGTTAAATACAGAATCAGCAGCATATAATATCAGTCTATATTCTTGAATTACTAATTTGATTCCTGACATACCGTATCTTCTTTGCCAATGCCAGTAAAAACCAGGAGAAAAGGGACATTACAGTCCATTTTTTGTGAAAAGGAAAATTTTATGATAGTGTCTTTATGTTCTTTATGATTATTCTGTATCAGTACAAAAAAGTCAGACACAATGCATGTTCTTCAGAGATGTAAGCATAAAAGACTATTCCAAATTATCAAAAGCTTACTTCACATTAAGAAAGATCATAGTTATCTTTCTGCTAGTCTGGTTTACAAAATCAATAGCATTTGAGATATACCTGATATGTGCCTCTTTCAGTATGGTTAAAATGCATTAATTCAGGTTAAAAAAAACCAGAACTATTGCCATAAAAGCTAATATTCTACTTTTAAAAAAAGAAATAGATATGAATTGATGGTCAGGTAATTTCCCTCCTTGTAGATTAGAGACACATAGGGAATTCCATAACTAGTGTTTTCATCTTTTAAAGTAACCTACAAATAGAAATAATGTGAAAAGAAAATATAAAAAATAAAGAAACGAAAAGATCCCAAATGGGATGTCAAAATTATCAATGGAAATTGCAAAGAAGATAAATCCAAAGATAAGAAAAACGAACATCTCATCAAGAAACTTAACAAAGAATTTCAGAGAGTTGCTAGAAAAGACAAGAAACACTATTACATTAATATCTTTAAATATATTGAACATCAGACAATAAATCTAACCTAATCTAATTTAATCTAATCTAAATATTTCTGGAGAACATGTAGAAAACTTTCCACCAGTATGTATATCCAGTTATTAACTGTAATAATTTTTATTACTAGATTTATGCTTGCTTCATTCCATAGTCAACAAGCAACTTTATATATATTCACTTATATTTTAAATGGCTTCATATCCATTTCACGTACATAAAAATGTATAAATATATATACTGTTTCTCTTTTTTACTGATAAATGTTATTTTAACTTATCAGTGATTGACATGAGATGACAGAAAAGTCCTTAGGTAGGACAATTTTGATTTATTGATTGATTTTGTGTCTTCAGGTTGATGTCATCCCTTAGAAAACCACATGAATAGATTCTTTCCAGGAAGGTCTGTCCCCAACTTGGCTATTGTAACTGAGTCCATCTACCTTTTTTTTTTTAACTTTTAACCTTTTTTTTCAACCCTATTTTTTTTAAAATGCATTGACTTGCTGTTGGTCAGCCTCTTCTCTTTCCTTCTACCTTTCCCAACATTAGAGTTTTCTCCTGATATCTAGGTCTTTGCATACTCTATACAAGATATAATAACTTGAATTTGGTCATTTGTGTCTTGAATGAGAACTTCAGATTGATTTGCTTCATTTGTTTTTGTTTTCTTGGTTATTCATAGTATCTGCAGAAGTCTTACTTAACACCAATGCTCAAAGCTTCAATCTTACTTCCTCAAAAGCTTCAATCTTATTTCCATTTCCATAGAGTCTCACAGGAAAACTGTTACTTTTCTATTCTTTGTAATTATATAAAAATCATGACATATGGATATCTTTTCTAGGTCCTTCATCGCTACTCTAAAAATGCTAGTCTACAGCCTGTTTCTTGACTTCCTGTTACTTTACACCACTTCAATATCTTTATTGTCAATTCTAACATTTTTTGTTCTACCCTTTTGCCATTAGTTTGGCCTCTTTTATATTTAGTTCTAGATCCCCTTTTTCAAGTCAGATGATACTGAATTCCAAACTGACTGATAAGAACATTCAATGGTTTAAGGTAGATGTGAAATAGGAAGGGAAAAAAACATTTTTCAATTTTTTTCAGGTCACAGAACATTAGAGTTAAGGGGACAAATTTTGTTGGAATCCTTTGCCTGCCTTTTAGTCAGTGATGATTCACAAGCATAAGCACCACTTTCTTATCCTTATCCTTCAAATGTCATGAAATAGAAATTGGCAACCCTTGCTATGAGATCAGTAAATGGGCACAAGTCAGTTGATTACCAATCAGGCTCCTGAAACGGAGGGCTTAGAAGAATGGAACAATCTGGGAGCCCTGGAAACAAATGGAGAAAATACAATAAATAAATAAAGTTAAGTTAAGTTAAGCTAAGCTAAGCTAAGCTAAGCTAAGCTAAGCTAAGCTAAGCTAAGCTAAGCTAAGCTAAGCTAAGCTAAGCTAAGTTAAGTTAAGTTAAGTTAAATTAAATGGAAAGGTCTTTTTGGCTGAATCAGAATCAATAGAGTACAATGTAGAAGACAGAGATAGAATCAATCTATATTATACATAGCCAATTTGAGACAATGAAAGGACACTGAAAATGAATACAACAAAGAATGAAGGAGAAAGGCTGATACGTAAGATAGGTAAGACTTATTGAAATCAGATATGTATTTTAAGTCAGAGAATTCATAAACTGAAACTGGAAGTGTTGTAGAATAATGAGACCGGAGCCAGCTCTTCTGGAGAAGGAAAGGTTTATTACGCAGGTTCAGCAAGCAAAGGGTCTGAACCCCGAAGGGTGGTTTTCACAACATATTTATAGTCAATAATACGTATACATTTCCTGATCACATCATGACCATTAGATGTTCTGTTTATGGCTACATTCCATACTTCCCTAAATGTATGCATGTGAACAGTGCATGTGAACAGTTACCAGACAGCACACAGCAGTCATTGATCACGCTGGTAGTCAAAACATGACATACCTACCATAACTCCTGATACAGCAAAGCTATAAATCCTGACCCAGCAAAGCTAAAATAGAAAGCTGACTTAGACTTATCTCGTGAGACAGGAAGCCTTCTTCCAGACCCAGGCATCCATCCCAACCTTTTCTCACCATATTTCTTTCTTAGCTATAAACAGTTAGTTTAGCTTGTTAGTCTGTTGTTTGTCCACTTTATTCCCCCCTTTTGAGACTTATCTCACTTAGTGACGATGAGTCTCAATGTACAACTATGTACTCATTGATTTCTGGATCAGCAGTACTGATTGTATTTGGATTATACTCCCATAAGGCCAACACCTGGGCTGTCGCCTTCCGCTCAGCCAATATGGACATCCGTTTTGGTAATGTGATGTTAGTCATTAATGAGCATACACATTGCATACAACAACATCCAATAATAAGAAAAGCTATAAAAATTATAATATATTGCATAATAGTGCCAATTAAACCCAGAGGAAGCCATGACCATAAATTGTTCCACCAACTACCCAGAGAGTCAATTTGTAGGTCCAATGCCAAGCCATCAAGAACCTTAACTTGTCTGTTGATAACTTGGGATTGATCTGTCAAATTAAAACAACACATTCCCTCAAATGATTCACACCCCAGATGTTGGTGGAGCAAAAGGTAATCAATAGCTGCCCGATTTTGCAGAACAGCTTTACGAAGCTCCACCAATTCCTGATTCATAGCAGATAATGCCACAGAAGTAGCATTTATGGTTTTTGCCAAATTACAAGCAACAGAATTCACATTAATGTGTGCTCTTATAACCAGTGCAGGTACACCTACCAATGATATTCCCAATGCATTGTACTCAGCTGCATTTAAAAGGCTACATGAAGGATCACAGTTCTCATCTAAAACCTCTCTCTTAGGCTGTGTAACATTTGACACAATAAAAAGTGATTTATCTGGCAAAAAGGTAGTTAATCTGCTAAGACAACAATAAGCTTCACTCAAATTAGCAGGAATATAATTAAAAGTGTCTTTTCCACATGTGAAGAACCATCCTTGGGGTAACCATATGTTGGCAAAGCTGAAAGATACAGTTTGATAAGATGTGCAATTTAACTTGTCATGGCTCATTTTCAAACAATGGGGCTTAGGTTGTGCAGTAGATTGATCACATCCACTGATATGGGCACATTGTAACCCGTCTGGAACTGCCACAATAGATGTGTGTAAGGCTAGAGCATCATTGGGCAAATGCTTAGCGATATGCCCCCAGTGGTATAAAGTTTCATATCCTATATTATCCCCTATTACATACCTACACAAATCAGTATAATTCTTTGCCACAGTGGCTGAAACACATACTGGTATTAAACATGTGGATAATAAGTTTTCCATGTCATATGCTTCAGAAAGGCAAAAGTTTGAAGTGTTAGCTACCTTGGCCAACTGCACCCACAGGTTATACTGCATCCTAGACTCCAAGGGATGGGACCTTCTTGTTCTCTTATGTTGGGGTCGTTGCCGTCGTGGTTTCTGAAGAGTCATTCCGAATTCCACTGGGCCTACAGATATTACACAAGTCCCCTTCCATCCCGGTCTTAATTGTGAGACTAGGGTAACTCGTTCCCAACCCCAAAATAAAGGTGGTCCACAATCCAATGTCACTATGGGTAAAGGCTTTTTGTGAGGTGCTTGACAGGCATCAGGATTCATGGGCTTTCTAATGAGACAAGCTTCTTTCAAATATTAGGAGCCTCTTCTGGTCTGCTCCATTGTCCTGCATTAGAAACACAAACATTATTACACGCCACTATAATACTACATAAAGATAATATTAATACTTTCATCCTTTCTTCTCCCGTGCGTAGAAAGCCAGCTTCCGGAGTGGCTTAGCAGGGGTCTTCACTACTGTACGTAGAGGGACCTGTTACCGGTAAGGCCCCAGTAGAGTAGCTGTTGTTGTTCTTCCACAATTCACCTTTAATACTACAACATCTGTTTCTACAAACAACAAAATGATTATTACATACGTTTGAAAGTCAGTTTTGTGGGACTCCCTGGATTCTCAGACACTGTCCACAAAGGGTCAGCTGCTGCTTTTACCCTAGTCCAATGAATCCAAGATTTTGATTCTGCAATTTTTACAGCTAAAGGAGAGGCCATTATTACTTCATAGGGTCCTTTCCAACGTCCTTCTAGCTGCTCCTTCTTCCAATATTTAACCCACACTTTATCTCCTGGTTTGAATGGATGACACCTTGTCACCAATTTAGGTGGTGCTTGTTCAATGACATAATTCCTCAATTTTTCCACTTGCTTGTTGAGCTCCTGCACCATTTCCAGAGCCCATATTCCCCCCTTATGCCCCAAGTCAGGCCATCCGGCCAGGTTTCATTTAACCAAAGTGGGGGGTCTACCAAACATCAGTTCATATGGGGAAAGTTTACACTGCCGACGAGGTGCACATCTTACTGCATACAATGCTAGGGGCAACGCATCTGGCCATTTCAGATGACTTTCAGTACAGATCTTAGTAATTTTCTCTTTCAGAGTGCGATTCATTCTCTCTACATTAGCACCTGACTGAGGATGGAAAGCACTGTGAAATCTCCATTTAGATCCTACTGCTTTAGCAATTGCCTGGTTGATTTGGTGAACAAATTCTGGACCATTATCAGATGAAATAAATGAAGGGCTTCCAAACCAGGGAATCAATTCTTTTAATAGCAATCTGGCAACCTTCCTAGCCTGTTTGGTTCTCGTAGGAAAGGCTTCAGGCCATCCCGTATATCTATCCACAAAGACCAATAAAGCTTTATACAACCCACATCTTGGCATGTCTGTAAAGTCAACCATAACAGAGTCCATAGGAAAATAGGATACTGGTATTGTTCCAGGAGGTAAAGCAGGACCCTGCCTGGGGTTAACTTTTGCACAGGTAGTACATTGCAAAGCAACCCTGGCAGTAATACCCGCCAAACCATCTACAAAATATTCTCTTCCTATGGCTTCTGCTAAGCTTGTCTTCCCCATGTGGGTAGTATCATGAGATGCCTGAATCAGGGCCCACGCAGAAGATTGTGGGACAAAAACACGCTTATTGGGTAAGATGTACCACCCATCCTGTAGAGTTGCCTTAAGATCTACCACTGCCTTTGCACATTCTTGCTGGGAATAAGAGGGCTTGACCTCTGGAGGCAAGACCCCAATATCCATAGCAACTAGCAAAGGAAATGGAAAATGTTGTACAAATGTTTAAAAGATTACACAGAAATTTCCCCCCAATTCCATTCAGCATTCTTCCAACTAAATAGGTATCTCTTTTCTTTTTCCTTCTCTTAAGTAAATCACATACTTTTTTCCTTCTCCCTTTCATGAGCTCCTCTCCCACAGCACTGTTCCACAAAACCTTCTTCATTTCATTTCCTCATATCCTCGCAAACACATACTACTGCTTTCCTATTTACTTCATAACAGTCTACAACTTACTGTTCCTTACATAACCTGGGGGTTACAAAATATAAAAAGACAACACTTGTGAATACGTGAATGAGCAAGGAATAATAACCTGCTCAATCAGGCTAACATGTTTGTGGTTACGTTTTTATTTTTCTTTTTTTCTCTCTCACCATGCATTAATCTATCAATTCAATCACTTTATTCAGTATACTTCTCTCCACATGCACTCTAATCATGGGTGAGGGCAGGATCTCATTTTTGTTTCTTTGTTCATTTTTCCTCTCTCTGTTCTGTTCCTTTCTTTTACTTTTTTCAAAATCTCTATTTGTTCTCTCCTTTAAGACAGTCTGGGAACCCACCCATCCAGGGGCAATAGAAGGGTGTTGAACCCTGCCAACACAGGCAGTCCTGTATCCACCAAAAATGTTGTTTGTTGACCCCCTATATTCATGGTTGTTGTTTTCTGGGAATTTTTTTGTTGTAGAGTTAACTTAGAAAAAGATTGATTTATATTTTCAAAGTTATTTTGGATTTCTTTGTGCTTGAATTAGTTGCAGAATACTATATATCTCCTCCTGTGAAATATTTATGTTTTCTTGATATGTTCTTTCTACATATCTGATCCATGATGGCTAAGAATTTGAATTTTCCTCTTTCTTTCTTTTCTCTGCAAATAGCTTTAGAGTCCAAATTAAATAGATATCTGTAATCCAAATAGTTCAAAAAAGATTTTTTTTCCTGAAATTTATAATTCTCTATTTGTCTATAGCCCAGATTATTGTCTTTTTTTTGTCATGGCTGTTCTTTGTTGTTAAAACTTTGAAGGCCACAAACACAGATTAGCTTTTCCCAGGTTGCCAAATCTTATATTAAAGTCATAGCTGTCATAGTCTTCATCCACCACTAGGTGTCAGCAACTATTTGTTTTTCAATTTACAAAATAAACAATTATCTTTAAAATGAGAGTCTTAACCATTCAAACAATTTTAGATTTATCCAGATGTAAGTTTTAAATTTCCATATATTTTGATCCTCCATAAAAATATTAATTGACTACTTCCATTAGTATAAGGGTGGGGCAGAAATCCCCCTCCTTCCCTTTCAGAGGTATTTTGCTTCTTGGGGATCTTTTCCAGGAAATTATATGTAGAGTAGAAAAGAGAAGATCAAATTCCTCACCCAGTTTCAAGCACACTTTTCACAGTTGTGCTGATTAGTGCTTTTGGATTTCGGTTTTGCTAGTAGCTTGGGCTGGTTGATGCAATACGACCAGCCTTTCTCCTGTCAGGTTAGAAGGCTTTTCCCAAGTTGAATGGAATGGCTGCCGCCGTTCCAGAATTGTTAGAGCACCCTTCTTTCTTTGTTGCCTCTCTGGGGCAACTTAGACCCATTTACAGTCCCCAGGCAAGGCAAAATTAGCTGTGGGGTTGCGTAAAATCTGCAAGCCTGTGACCGGTCGCTACTGCGCAAAACTGGAAGTCTCGCAAAATTGACTATATTGATTAAAGAAAAGACTTTATCTAACTTGGTTTCTATTTGGGAACCACTCTTGAAACTGAAGGAAATGAAATTTTAACCTTGGGTATTGACGATTAGACTTGTTTATGATAATAGAACTATTTCTTGTAATGATTTATTATAGTTCAAAGGGTCACTGATTTTTATCTGTATGGAAGAAAATTGAAAATTACTTTTTTCTAAAAAAAATTCTTCTTTTTTCTGCACTCCTCAATTTTGCTTTTCCCCCCTGTTGCATTTTATACTTTTTCGAAATTTAGTAAAGTTTTGTGAAAAGAAACAAAGAATGAATGTAGTTCACCAGGTGGACAATAGATGCTAGCTGGAGAATTCTGAGAATTGGAGTCTAGTCATCTTAAAATTGCCAAATTTAAAAACAAAGATATAGGATATTAAAAGAGGGAGGTATGTGGGTAAAGGAAGGAGAAAAAAGGATCAGGTGGAGAAATGATGTCAGTGCAACTTGTATATTGTATTTTTCTCTGAAAAAAGATATTAATTTACAAAGGAAGAAAATGTTTAAAAACTGTGCAGAAGGTACAGTGGAAAGAATAAGCAAAGTTCATAAATTTATTGCAGAATTCTTCTTCCCGAGCTCACAACTGAAAGAGTGGTATTGCATATTTTCATTTCTGTATATAATCAAAGGTAGGAAAAACTCATTAGGAGTCCTGGCCTAATAATAGCTGGAAAGAGAATCTACTTTGCCTCTTCCCTTGTTCCTCCTGGGGTGGGGGGCGGGGATAATGCAACCCTCTGGCTTCTTCCTATCAGAAACTTTGGCAAAATTAATATCCTTCTCTGTTTTACCTGTAATACCCTAGTGAGTGAAAAATGAGAAGAAAACACTGATTTGCAAAGCACAGTGGAATACAGAGAACATAAATGCAAACATTTTTTTTTTCAAATTTGAAGCACTGGTTTTAGATTTTTGATAATGTTTAGTTAGTTTGATTGGTCTTCATGTTCAGAAGAAAATGATTCCGCTCTAATTTGGGATGCAGAAGAAGACTTATTTCAAAATGTTAACCATTAGCAATCAAATATTGGGGAGATTAAATATTTCTAGGACTGCAACAATAGAGCATCATCCAGATTTGTCTGCATAACCTTTGCCTTATTAATGTGAAGTGACATTTTGTTGAAGAACACAAGTTGAAGTTCACTTGACTCTTTAAATATTATGAAGAAGCAAGTGAGTGAGCAGTTGAATGAGTGGGAGGAGGTGGAATTCTATTATTTCATATTTATTCTTAGAAAGACATTAGTTTGATCACCAGAAAAGGAACTATATTGCTGATGGTATTTGCAGAATACTTTTGATGCATAAACACTCCCTAGTTTTACTCAGAAATGGAATTGCATTAACAAGCATAATTGGAGAATGCTTTAATTTTAGTTCTATCATTAGTTGTTTGTACCGTTATTGTACAATTAGTTGTATCACCATATCAATCACTATAATTATAAAGACTGCAGTGTATACTCCAACACAAAATCTGCTTGGTTGGGTAATCTATATAATATAGTAAACAGTAGAAACTATTATATTAAACAATGACTCACAATGGCAATTCAGCAAAAAGTTTACAACCTTTGTTGGGGGGGGTTGCCTCTAGGCTTTCAACTAAGAAAAAAAAGGAATAATCCTCCCTAAAGATTTCATGA
Organism: Bothrops alternatus; assembly: GCA_034064705.1. Lineage (NCBI taxonomy): Eukaryota > Metazoa > Chordata > Lepidosauria > Squamata > Viperidae > Bothrops > Bothrops alternatus. The sequence continues at coordinate 38,933,623 of JARGCV010000007.1, read as the reverse complement.
TAACTGATTACATCCTCACACTAGGTCATACAGAAGAGAGAATAAAGAAGCATATTATGAAACTGATTCTACTTATTCTGTCAGGCAAAGAGACTCTTCAGAAGAGTGCTATTGAATCACCCTTCTAGCAGTGATGATGGCAGGACTTTATATCTTGGAAGAAGAAAGATTTTTTTTTTTTTTTGCACTTTGGAGCTGGATCTAGCTAGCCACACGGGGGAAAAAATCTGGTTTTATTACTCAGTCAGTTGAGTTTGTTGGAGATGTTCTATACAGTTTTATGGGCGGCATTACAGTTGATCTCCTCGGAAGAGAGTTGACGTCCACGTGTGCAGAGGAGGAATCCCAGCAGTCCCACAGAAGGCCAGGATGGGGCCGTGCCAATCCTGCTTCCTCCTAGCCGACCTCCCACCTGCCCGGAGCGCCAGAGGATGCTGCTGACCACACCCGCTCATCATCTCTTGGACTTCCAAGCCGCTCTGGAGTAGGGGCCAGTCCGTTTTTTCTCTGGGGCCTTGAAGTAGGTGTAAGGGGCTGCCAGTGGGAACTCGGCGTCGGGATTCTCTGACATCATTTTCAGCTTGGTTTCAATGGCTTTGATTTTTGTGCTGACGCTCAGGTTGGACTGGGGGCTTTCTGTGCTGGAAGACGGCTCCAGACTGATGGGAAGGGTCTTCTCATTCTTATTCTGGTCATACCTCTTGACCTGGGCGTGGGCCCACCGCACTACCAGTTTCTTGGAGAGCGCCAGCTTCCCATTGAGGCAGTGGATGGCCTGTTCCGCTTCCTGCTTGGTCTCAAAATTCACAAAGCAGTAGCCCCTGGGCTGCCCTTCCAGGACCCCTGACTTATGGAAGAGGAAGTCAAACTGCTTCACTTTGCCAAACTTTTGCAGGGGTTTGAGAAGGTGATACTCGGTGATCTTGGGGTCGAGGTTCCCGATCCAGAGGTGGTGCCCATCCTGCAGGGCCCCCTCGGACAGCAGCGAGGCGTTCTCCAGGCGCAGGCTGGGTGGAGGGGCTCGACCCGCGCCCGCCATCCGGGTCCCCGGCAGCCAGACGGGCCGTCCGGGTCGCCGCCCCCACCCGACGAAGCCTGGCGAGGGGGACAGCGGTGGAGATCGGTCAGCGGAGGCCCCACACCCCTGGGCACATGCAGAGTGCACCCCCTCCCCTCCCTCCGCGATCGCCGCCGCCTCCTCCTCCTCCGCGCCTCAACCGGGAGGGCACTCGCGTGTCACTCCTGCGCGCCAAGAGGCGCGGGGCGAGGGACGTTCAGAAGAAAGATTTTTCTATGAGTCAGGCATAACATATTGGCAAAAGTAATTAGCAGCTGAAAAGAGTTTTCCTAACAAGCCCAACATAAACAGCCGTAGACAAACAGCTCAGATTTTTCTGCAGATCAATCTCAAAAACCTGGTTTCAGTTCAAAGTTCTCTTGAAGCAGATCAGAGTCAAGTATTGGGCAGATCTTATCCTTTGTTCTTCTCTGAGAACTAATCATAGATCAGAGTGAAGAAAACCAATTCTCTCCAAAGGAGAGAATGTTTAAGCTTTTTTAAATGCTGCTATATGGAATAACTTTTTATTGTGAATTTAAGTGAAATATATACACCTCTGAGCAGGGCTTTTTTTCTCATAGAATGCCCAGAACGGAGTTCTGGCACCTTTTTTGGATAGGGTAGGCAAGGCAGGTTGTATGATGTGTGTGAGTTCCGGCACCTTTTTTTTTTTTTTTTAGAAAAAAAGTACTGCCTCTGAGCATTATGATCTAGGCAAATACATATCTGATGAGTAATTATGAAGTTGGATGCTACTAATATTGGGAATATTGCATTTCTGCAATATAATGAATAAGTTACATTGCTAATATATCACATAGTAAAGAGATCCTTGAGCATTTTAAGAGGTTTACTTTGGATGTAATTTATATTTATGATTTCATAGCAATTACATATAGCCTAAGAGGAATTTTCTGCCTTTTGTAAATTATATCTTGTTGCTTCTGTTTGCATTTGTATCCTTGGCACATGGGACTTTCTCTCTCTCTCTCTCTGTCTCAGAATGTCCCCAGTGCACTGTGAAAAACTGAAAAAAGTATCAGAAGAATCATATCACACAAGGCATACAATTGTGGATGTATTAGTCTATTCAGGTTTTTAAATTTTAAACCTGTCATTTGAACAATACACATTTGTTTTGAATATATTTGAAGGTTTAGTACTGATGTCAATTTATACTTGCCATTTCAAATTACAATAAAATAGACCTCCGTTTCTGTACATTTTGTAATTATGTCCCACAGAAAAAAAAGTATTAAGGAAAATTTGAATAGTTCTGCACCTGAATTTTTGAATTCAAAGATTATTCTGAAAACAGTGTCACATATGAAGGATTATCAGAAGCTTTCTGTCTTTGTGTGACATTTTATTCCATCAGATGCTTTCTTATGTTTTATTCCAAATCAACCAAACAAGTGACTCTAGAATTTCTCTCTTTCCCTTCTTTCCCTTCTATGACTCTTAAAAGAATTAGAAGAAATTATAGTCTCTCTCAGGCAAAACCACATGGGTGTGTAAACACAGAAGATTGAGCTTCTGGAATTTGAGACTGATTTCTCATTGGTGGCAACCTGAGGAACATCATTTGTCTTCACTCCAATGTTGCTCTGAAAACAAAATCTGGATCAACAACCCTGAACCATCAGGCTTGCCAAGGTATACATTTATGCTTGGATTTATTCTTTGTTTTTTGTTTAAGTAAAATCTTAAACATTTGCTTATAGCTGACATTGATTAATCATTTATATAGTAATATCTTAATGCACTGTTCTTGTATTAGATTATCTGTTGTTTTGATTGGTATGCAACAGCTACAAGCATGCATCTGTAACCTGAAAAACAGATATCCGATGTTTTCTGAATATTTATAAGCAAGAAAGTCAGAGCATAGCACAGTTACAGCTTGTTATCTTGATCTTATTTCCTTCTTGACCTTGAATGAAATATCCTGTTCTATTTCATTACAGCTGTGTTTTAAATATTAGAGATTTTACTAGCTTTGCAATGGCATATCAGATAAGACAGAACTTGACTGGACAGAAAGAGATAAGAAAAGACGCACACCATGTTTAATGGTTTTGGGGAACAGGAAATTACACAGCAGAGGCAAGCTGGTTATTCTAAGATTTGCACTGTAGGCCAAATCCACATCTTTGCTTTGGATCATATTATTTCCACAAAACAAATTAGTCACTTGTTATTTAAAACTAGCTGTATTTTGTTGAATAATACAAATGAATTATTTACAAGACATGTTGTGCTGCCATTGTAAATGTATAATCAAATACTAGAAATACAGCAAGTGACACGGAGAAGTAAATAAAAATCTTATAAGTAAGTTTAAAACCCTCAGAAAAATATGGGATCATTATGAAGAAATGTATTTCATCTCTCGTTTTTTAATTGCCTGAAGATTATGTTTGGAGAGGTCCCAATGGAATGATCCAATAGTTTAAAGTGAATTGTGATGGCAGTGGTGTCGTCTCCAACATTTCTCCAAATTTTCTAAAGGGAGAAGCTAAAAATGATCCCTCTTCCTTCCTGTTGCCCAATTAAGTGGCACCATCTACCTAATTTAGCTATTCTGAAAAGCCAGAGCCTCAGTGGCATTTTCGTCATACTGTAATCAGTATGATTACTGAATTTGTGTGTTTTAAATTTTCATTTTTTTGCTGCTACCTAGTTTGTGTGGCATTTTTATATTTATTTGGTTTGATTTATGTTTTGATTTCAATTGGATTTTTTTTCTTTTTCTGGAATGCTTTGTTGTTAACTGTTCAGAGATATTTCGCTATAGGGTGGTTTAAAATATAATAAATAAACAGGTACATCAGGAAGTATCAGACTGGGATTTTAAAAACAACAGTCTAATGAAAGGACAGATACCTTCATGGGTGTGACTTTGAAGTTCTCAGGAATAAAGCTTAAATGAAGAAAAGTTTATTTTATATTATTTCTACACAATTTTTACTTTAACCTACTGCCATGTATACAATTGGTGTAATCTTATCCTTATATAAATAATACAAATCATTATGATGGCATACTTTTCTATTTAACAAACATCTAAGAGTAACAGACTGCCTTTCTCCCATAACTGGCCCATTAACTTAGGTTTCATTTTGTTTGTATTCTTTGGAGAAAAACTTAAAGAGGATTTTTAAAAAGTTTCTGTTAAAAAAAAACACTTCTTAAACATTGTAAATTAAGTCATTTTGTATTCCCAATATTCAGATGATGATAAAAATCCATTAGAAAGCTGCACTACTCTAACATGAGGAAATTCTACTTTTCATCAGTAGAATATTGTCAATTTACTTACAACATTTATTCTTTCCACTTACGTTATTTAGGCTATGTAGAGCACAAAATCAGAATTCATAAAATATTAATTCACTGCATATTCATGCCATATTACAAGAAAGACTCCTGAGCAAACTCGGCAGCTGTGCGATAAGACAAAAGGTGCTTTCATAAATTGGCAATTGGTTACAAAATAGCAAACAGAGGGATAAAAGGGCAATTCTCATACTTGGGAGATATGCAAAGAGGGATTCCTCCAAAAATTTGTGCTTTTAAACTGTAATATAAATATGAAGTAGGCTTGATCAATGAAGTGGCCAAGTTTACTGTTAGGAGTCAACTCAAGAAGGAGATTCTGAGTAATTCCAAGGATTATTCAAGCTGGTAGACATGCAAGATAAACAAGTGTAAAATAATGAATGGTGTCACAATATCTCTTTCTCTCAAACTTTACCTTTAATAAAATTTCAGGTAGCAATGATTGACCCCGAAAAGGATCCTGGAGTCACAAGATGATGAAAATGTCAGAAAATTGTGAAAATGGCAAACTCCCAGTTTTGAATCAATAGGAAGAGAATTTAAGATTGAATTGCTGATAAAATAACACCGTTATAGTAACCTGTGGTGAGACTCTGGCTGGAATAGATTTCTAACGACCTTTAAGGATACGGCCAAGTTGAAAATGCTACAGAGAAGCCAATCAAACTGATTAAGATCAGGAGTAAGAAAAGGCTACAACAATTAGCATTATTTTGCTTGGAACGAATTGAAGTGCCTATCTGATTTAAAATTGTAATCTACCAAGTTTATTTTGATTATAACTTGCAGTCCAAGGTTCCTACATGCATAAGCAAATTCACCAAGCAGGGAGCATTGGAAGAAACAGGAGGAATAAGAAAGGCAAACCTTAATTTTGTGTCATTAGATCGTTGATGACTCTTAGTGACCAAATAGATAATTTATCTCCATGATGATCTGTACTTAATCTGGTCTTTTACATCTTGCAATGTGTGCACTTATCACCATTCTAACCGAATCCCTCCACCTTGCAGCTGGTTATCTTCTTCTTCTCTTTCTCTCTTCTCTTTTTCTTCTTGTTCATCTTCTCTCTTCTCTTTCCTTCCACCTTTCCCAGCATGAGGGCCTTCTCCAGAGAGCTAGGGCTTCACATAATGTGCCTGAAGTGAGATAATTTGACCCTGGTCATTTGTACCTCGAGTGATAATTCTGTGTTGATTTGTTTGGAGATTAATTTGTTTGTTTTCTTGACTATCTATGGTTATTCTTGGGAGGCTTTTCTAACACCAAAGTTCAAATGTTCTTCCTATCCTGTTTCTTCAAAGTCCGACTTTTCCTTCCATAGAGTGTCATAGGGAACACCATGATTTGCATCGTTCTGATCTTTCTTGGTATTGATATATCACACAGCATTTGAATATCTTTTCAAAGGCCTTCATAGCCGCTCTACCTAAGTACTAGTCTTATTGATGGCTGATCCTAAAAGGCAGAAGCTATCCACCACTTTTGAAACTCTCTTTTCACATTCCTTCTATTCATAGGCTATTTAAAAAATAAAAAACATTAGCTATGGGATTCTCTATGGGCTTTTTTAAGGAAAATTTTTTATTTCCACAATAAATAATCAATTTGGGTATAATTTTTTGAAATGCTGGTGTCACATCAGTGATATTTTACCATGTTGGGAACTGATAGCAGTAAATTAGATTCCTTCTTTCATAGGTTTATTAGAGAGTTAAATTTTAGATTTTAAATACATTGTAATAAAACTAGTATGTTAAGTGGTTCTTTATGGTTATGAAAGAAAGATTTTTTTTTTACAAACTATGGCATATGGCATATCCCTACATTGTAATATCCACTGAAATTTGCAAAGCTCACATACCAGGGAACCTGAATAGTACTTCAATCAGTGTCCTTCTTCTGAGTTATGGCAGCTCCTGAATATTTTAACTTTTACAAAGAATTGCTGTTTCTCTCCCTCCAAATAAGAAATCAGTACATGCTGTCTTTTTATCTGTTTTGCAAAACGTTTGTAACTTTGATGTGAAACAGCTTGGCTGTCCACATTTCTTATTTCTACATATAAATTCCTACGAAAACTGTGATGATAGTATAAAACTCTAATTTTTCAGCCAGGTGCTTACTGCAATAATTGCAGTCATTGCTGTTGATTTCAGGGTAGAACTGTTATGTTTGTGGGGAGAGAGAAGTAGGGGCTCTCTTGAGCTCAAAATTGAGAGGCAGGAACAAGTCAAAGTTTGATATCAGTTGATGGGCAACAGTAATGGGAAGAAGCATTAGTGACAGTGTAATAGCCTTATTCTTCTTATGACTGTTAGATGATGAAATTAATGTGGCTTATTTAAGGTTAGGTTATATAAGGAAAGAAAATCCATTGAAATGCTTATCGGGCTCCCAAATAGAAGGGGACATATTTACTAAAATAGATTTCTTCCAACTTTACTGATCATATTACTCATAACAGAGTAACAGAGTTGGTAGGATCTTAGAAACCATCTATTTTACTCCCTGATCAATAGAAGAGTCCTGGAAGATGACCATCCTGCTTCTGCTTCAGGAACTGTCAAAAGACCTGTTCAAATACTATGGAATGGTATTGCATATATAATTACTTCACTTCTAAAAATATGTGCATACATTGTACAAGTAAAATAATTATGAATTTAGTATTTCATTCTTATTTCACAGTATAACATAGTATTTCACAGTGTTTCATAATATGTCAAAATATTTTGACTTTAAAACTTGACTATTGAAATAATGGGCCTTAATTTTTTCTTTCCAAATTGCAAATTCAGCAGATTTCATGCTTAATCTTGTCATGGTATCGTATTTGCAACATATTCCAATCAACTTGTCCTGATAAAGCTTTCACCCAATCCATCATTTTGTTATACAGTAAAGTATAATGTCTGATAATTAATATATCTATGCATAAAATATTTTCAAAAAGATCAGCAAAATGGTTTTTCTTCAATACATTGTTGAAAATAAAAACGTCTAATCCTAATATAAGCATAAAATATATCCATCAATAAATTATATAATGGTAATCATGTAGTTGTTTGGCTACTATATTAAAAATCTTCCTAGATTTGTTTAATACTAGAAGATAGTTTGCTGTAGTTCAGTTGGTATTTCCCAAGCAACCCTTGAAAGATATTCTAGAGGAGAATTTCATACTATATAAAACCTTTATAAATCTGACAGCTAAAATGAAATCTATGTATACAGAGAACATTTCATATGGGATACATTAAATATAGAATAGTGTAGGTGGATGTTTGTAGAATGCATTATGACATGGTTGATGGACAACTTTGTCTCCAAAAAGTAGAGAAAGGAATTAGGGGACCAGCCATATTGGACTTAATTCTCATTAACAGAGATGAAATGATAAAAAGTGTTGAAGCTACAGGAACCTCAGGGGGAGTGATCATGCAATATTGGAATTCAACATTATGCAAGCACAAGCAATAGAACACAGAGAGAGTCTTGGACCTTAAGAGAGCTGATTTCAATAAATTAGAGAGAGCATAGGAATGATTCCATGGATGAGAATCCTCAAGAGAAAAACAACTCAAAAAGCTTGGGAAATTTTGAAAAGTGAGATTATAAAAGCCCAGTCTAGCACAATACCAATGAAGAAGAAAAATAATAAAAACAGATTATGCCAGACAAATCTTATTGCATTCTTTGACAAGGTGACAAAATTAGTGGACTAGAGGAATGCTGTGGATATATTTACTTGAATTGCAGTAAGGCATTTGATAAAGTAGACCACAACCTACTACTAGATAAGATAGAAAAATGTGGGTTAGGCAGCATCACTACCAGATGGATTCATAACTGGTTGACCAACCACACTCAACATGTAATCCTCAATGGAACTGCATCTACATGGATGGAAGTATGCAGCAGGGTATCCCAAGGCTCTGTATTAGGCCCAGTACTCTTCAATATCTTCATCAAATTTGCAGATGACACCAAACTGGCAGGAATAGCCAACACGCCAGAAGATAGACTTAAAATACAGACTTGAACATTGGGTGCTATCTACCAAAATGAAATTCAATGGTGAAAAAAGTAAGATTCTACTTTTAAACAAGAAAAACCAAACACACAAGTACAGTATAGGTGATATCTCACTCAATAGTAGTAACTGTGAGAGGGATCTTGGAGTCCTAGTGGACAATTACTTAAATATGAGCCAGCAGTGTGCTGCAACTGCCAAAAAAGCCAACATAGTTCTAGGCTGAATTAACAGAGAGATATAATCAAGATCATGTGAAGTGGTAGTACCATTTTATAATGCCTTGGTAAGGCCACACTTGGAATACTGTGTCTAGTTTTGATCACCATAATATAAAAAGGATGTGGAGACTCTAGAAAGAGTGAAGAGAAGAGCAACAAAGATGATCAGGGGACTGGAGACTAAAACATATAAAAATCATTGCTGGAATTGGGTATGTCTAGTTTAATAAAGAGAAGGACTAGGGGTGACATGATGGCAATGTTCCAATATCTCAGGGGTTGCCACAAAGAAGAGGGAGTCAACCTATTCTTCAAAGCATCTGAGAGCAGGACAAGAAACTAACTTCTTGTTTGACGACATGGTGAAACAAGTGCAGAGAGAGAGACTCTGTCTTCCGCATTCAATTTCGCCCTGCTGGGAACTCTAAAGAGGGTCAAAAGTCACCCCAAAGAGGCAATGAGCAAGGAGGGGACCCTCTTTGATTGTGGGAGGGTGGCAGCCCTTCCATTTGATCCAAGGAAGCCCTCCAAACTGCGGGGGGAAACTGGCTACATTCGTGTAGCCATTCAGAAGCTGCTGACAACGGAAGGAAATAAGCAAAACAAGCAACATTACAGCAATGTGGATGAAACTAGGTGAAACCTAATCCTCTCTTTATGATTTTAAGATTCTCCCTGAAAAACTTCCCAAAGCACTCTCCCCAATGAGAGAGGGAAGGAGAATTTCTGCCCCATTCCATCAGGAAAAGAAAAGAAAAGCAGTGAATTAATTATTTGGGGAAAATGGACAAAACTACAAGACTAATTTGGAGTGTGTGATTGCAGCTGTTTCTTCCTTTTAACTGCCAGTGGGGGTTTGAACTGATTGGCTGGGAGGTCGGCTGTGTTCTGATTGGGTGGAGGTGTGTTCTGATTGGTTAGGGACTTGGCTGTGCTCTGATTGGATGAGGGGTTGGCTGTGCTCTGATTGGCTGGGGGAGTGTTCTGTTTGGGTGGGGGCTTAGTTGTGCTCAGGTTAGTCTGAGTTACAGGGGGATTAGAGATGGTGAGCTGCATAGCTCTTTGGCTTCGCGTTCGTGGTCGTGCCTCATCTTCATGGTGGGTGTCAGTTTGCTTCTTGTATGGATTGGAGGGGTTTAAGGTGGCTAATGATGCAGCTGTGGTCTGGCTTCTGGTTTGTGGTCGTGCCTCATCATCGGTGTGGGTTTGGGTTTGCTTTTTGCCTGGATGTGTGGTGGTGACATCGTGTGTGGTTTTTGTGAGTGTAGGTCTGGTGTCATTCTTTGTGTTATGGACTCTTTTGTCAATAAGGGCGGGTTTCCAAATGGCTGGTAGGCGGGAGGTATCATCTCATTTGTTCATGCTGTGAGGGTGTTTTTCTATCTCGATGGCTTCTCTGATTATTCTGTTATTAAAGTGTTCAGTTTTGGCAATAGTTCTGGTCTTTTTGAAATCAATTTCATGTCCTGTGGCTTTAAGGTGTTGGACCAGGGAAGAAGTTGGTTCCTCTTTTTTGACTGAGTTTTTGTGTTCTTCAATGCGTGCACTTATTCTTCTGTTGGTTTGTCCGATGTATGTGGTGGAGCAGGCAGTACATGGGATTTCATATACTCCTTGATTTTCTAACTCAATTTTGTCTTTGGGGTTTCTTAGGATGGTGGATATTTTTCTGTTTGTGCAGAATGCTGTTTTGATGTTATGTTTGTGCAGGATCTTGCTGATTCTGTCTGTGGTGCCTTTTATGTATGGGAGGAGGGCTTTGCCGTTTTCTTGTTCTCTGTCTTGGATTTTAGTGGGAGTTTCTTTTTGGATTAAGTTGGAAATCTTATTTCTTGGGAATCCGTTGGATGTTACTACATTAGTGAGAGTGTGTAGTTCGATTTTTAGGTGTTGTTCGTCAGCTAGGCATTTGGTTCTGGAGATGAGTGTCTTGGCTATGGAGTTGATCTGTGCTGGGTGGTGGTGTGAGAGTGCGTGCAGATAGCAGTTTGTGTGTGTTTTCTTCTGGTAGATGGTGTGTCCTAGGGAGCCATTGGATTTCTTGTAGACTAAGACATCCAGGAAAGGAAGTTGGTTATTAGCTTCTGTTTCCATGGTGAACTGTATTTTGGGGTGTAGGCTGTTGAGGTATGTGAGGAAGTTGTGCAGTTTTTCTTTCCCATGTGGCCAGATTATGAAGGTGTCATCTATGTATCTGAGCCAGAGTTTGGGTTTGTGATCAGATTTTTCTAGGGCTTGGGTTTCAAAGTGTTCCATGTAGAGGTTTGCAATGACAGGTGAGAGGGGTGACCCCATGGGTGCTCCTTCTATTTGTTTGTATTTTTGTCCGTTATAGATGAAGTATGTGTTGGATAGACAGTGGTTGGTCAGATCTAGGATGTGTTTGGGGGGGTTATATTTGTTTTGGATAGCTGTTAAGGCTTCTTTGATTGGCACTTGGGTGAAGAGGGATATAACATCGAAGCTAACGAGTAGGTCGCTGGGCTGTAAGTTTTGTTCCTTTATGATCTCTATGAACTGGAATGAGTTTTTTACGTGTGAGGTGATGGATTCTGCATAGGGCTGTAGTTGTTTGGCGAGAAATTTGGCTAGGTTTTGTAGAGGTGAACCTATGGAGCTGACTATGGGTCTTAGTGGGGTTCCTTCTTTGTGTATCTTGGGGAGACCATAGAGCTTAGGGCATCTGGATGATTTCTCTCTGGGAATGATTCTTTGCTGGATCTCTTCGCTAATGGGGGAGGCTTTTATTTTGGATCTAGTGGTTTTTTCCAGGTAGGTGGTAGGATCTGTGTTTAGGGGTTTGTATGTGGAGTCTTGGAGTAGGTTGGTTAATTTGGTTTGATAGTCAGATGTATTCATGACCACTGTGGCGTTGCCCTTGTCTGCTGGTAGGATTATTATGCTGGTGTCTTGTTTCAGGTTAAGTAGTGTTGTCTGATCCTCTTTGGGTAAGTTGCTTTTGGGTGGCTTGCTGGTGCAGAGTATGTTGGTGATTTCGAGTCTGATTCTGTTAGCGTCGTCGGGGTTGATTTTGGTCAGGCTGGTTTCAACTCCGCATATAATGGTTTCAGTGATGATGTGTTTGGAAGTGACTGCAAAGTTGAATCCTTTGGAAAGGAAATTGGTTTTGGCTTTGGTGAGGATCCTATCTGAGATGTTATGCACTGTTTGTTTCATGTGTGGCTGTGAGGGAGGAGGGGTTTGTTTCTGGTGTTCTTGTAGTCTTCGGAGTTTGTTGGTGTGTGTGTCTGTCTTGAGGGTGGTCTGTGTTTCGGCTCTCCAGACGGCTAGTTGTTTGGATTTGTCCCAAAGTGTGGGGTGGATCTTGTTGCTGAGTTTGAGGTGAAGTGTGAGGAGATATTTGTTTATTCGGTCTAGGAGAAATCTTTTTGTGTGAAGTTCATTTCTGATTAGGGCCCATTCTGTTCTTTTCAGGATACGTTTGGTGGCTGCAGAGTTGGAGTGGAATTTCAATTGGAAGCATGTGGGGATTAAATTTTGATCTTGGCAGTTGCGTAGGAATGCGAGGTCACATAAAATGGAAGCTCTTTGGACTTCGAGTTTTTCATAGGTCCTGGTTAGATGGTGGATTTCCTCCCCGTAGAGGTATGATATTTGTTTTCTGAGGTTTTCGCGGGTATTTGTATATATATGTAGGTCTTTGGTTCTTTGGGTTTTCTCCCACGTAGAATTTAAAGTGTCTTGGTGACGTTTCAATGAAGTCACATTCGTCATCTCCAGGCTGGTGCTTTCAGCTTCGTGCTTCTAGCAGTAATGTGTGATTTTAGCTGTTTCTTCCTTTTAACACAGCTGAGCTTCCAGCCAATCAGTTCAAACCCCCACTGGCAGTTAAAAGGAAGAAACAGCTAAAATCTCACATTGCTCCTAGAAGCAGAAGCCGAAAGTACCAGCCTGAAGATGACGAATGAGACTTCGTCGAAACGTCACCAAGAAACAAGCAAAAGGAAAGAATGATTCCTTCCTCCCATATTTGGGTTTACAGGGTGCAATCTAAAAAATAAAACACTTGACACATATCCTTACTCCCTGACTACTGACAAAGCGGGAGAGAACTTGTGGCTCAATAGGTTAAAGCATCTGCTTAGCATGCAGACTGCCCAGGTTCGAATCCCGGAAGGGTGAGTTCTGACTGAAGAGAGTTAAGAAACTCGAAATAGCTATATTCAGAAATCCCTTATTTCTTTGTCAACAATTTTAAACTATATATATATACTCACCCAACAGATAACATGCATGTATGTATGTATGTATGTATGTATGTATGTATGTATGTATGGTTTGGAAATTTGGGGACTAAAAGTGCTTTTAAGACCTTTTTTAAAAAGAAAAGAGACCTGAAAATTTTGCAATATAAGTTTTGGATTAAAAAAATTGAAATACGGTGTCAATGACATCTAGTGGTGAATTACGGCAGTACAACTTATTATGCCTAAAAGAAATCTGGCTTGAAACCCAGACTTTTATAAGACTCTGGCTGGCCTTGGAAGCTTTTACTTTTGAAGATTGCAGCTGAGAAAAGGGAAAAGACTTGGTGGCTGCTTTTCTGGGTGGCAGAGACAATAAACTATTCTAAAACTGGCCTGTCTGAACTATGAACACAAATATTGACTTTCAGAACTGTATTGTGGAACTAGTTTCCTGTAGAAGAAACATACACTATTGCCTGATATGATGGAATATTTTGGATTATAAATCTTGATTGATAAACAACTTTTAATGATTCTTTCTTCTCCCTGGACAGAAAGGAAATATTTCTCATTGGACAGAAAAATTTGAATTTTACTTATATTTGCTTAGGAGAGGTTTAAGAATGGACTGATAAATTGGCTGGATAATCTGGAGCTCCAATGACAATTAAATGAAACTTTCTAAATTCTTAAACAGATTTCTATAAAGGCCTTATAAAAAAAATAAAATGGATGTTCCATATTTAGTTGGAAATTGTAGGCTAAATTGTAGGAAGCAAAGGGTGGCAATAAATGGACAATTCTCCGGATGGAAAGAAGTGAGAAGTGGTGTACCCCAAGGTTCAGTTTTGGGACCTTTACTTTTTAATTTATTCATCAATGATCTGGATGTAGAAGTTAATAGTGAGGTAGCCAAGTTTGCTGATGATACTAAATTGTTCCGGGTTGTGAAAAGTGAAACTGATTGTCGGGAGCTCCAGAAGGATCTCTCGAAATTGTGTGAGTGGGCAACAAAGTGGCAAATGCATTTTAACCTAAACAAGTGCAAAGTTATGCACATCGGGGCAAAGAACCCCAATTATACTTACCAACTGATGGGGACCAAACTTTCTGAGACAACCCAAGAAAGGGATCTTGGGGTTTTGGTGGACAGCTCAATGAAGATGTCAACCCAATGCGCAGCAGCAGTAAAAAAAAAAAGCAAATACCATGCTTGAAGGGAATCGAAAATAAGTCAGCAAGTGTTGTATTGCCTCTGTACAAATCGATGGTGAGACCACACTTGGAGTACTGTGTACAGTTCTGGTCACCGCACCTCAAGAAGGATATAATTGAACTGGAAAAGGTGCAAAAAAGGGCAACAAAAATGATCAAGGAAATGGAGCGCCTCCCTTATGAAACCAGATTGCAACGCCTTGGTCTCTTCAGCCTTGAAAGACGGCGTTTAAGGGGTGACTTGATCAAAGTGTATAAAATCATGCATGGGATAGAAAAGGTGGATAGAGAAAAATTCTTTTCTCTATCACACAATACTAGGACAAGGGGGCACTCCCTAAAGCTCATAGCTAAGAAAGTGAGGACAAATAAAGGGAAATATTTCTTCACCCAGAGGATCGTTGATTTATGGAATTCACTTCCTGAAGGGGTCGTGACAGCTGTCAGCCTTGACAGCTTCAAGGCAGGGCTAGATAGATTCATGGATGCAAAGTGTATCGGTGGTTATTAAAACGGATGTCCATGTGCCACCTCTATGTTTGGTTGAGGCAGGCAGGATTCCCTTGGGTACCATTTGTTGGGGGTCAAGGGAAAGGGAGGGTTTTGCCTTCTCTTTCTGCTCAAGATCCCCATGTACAATTGGTGGGCCACTGTGTGACACAGAATGCTGGACTCAATGGGCTTTGGCCTGATTCAGCATGGCTCTTCTTATGTTCTTATGTTCTAGTTCTAAATGGTAAAAAACCATCCTTAATATATGTCTCCAGAAGCCTCAGTTTGACATACCATCAAGAAAATACTGATGAATCACAGAAAGAAATTCTCTCCATGTTGAAATCAATACAAGAAACAATTGACTTAGCTTGAGATGAGATTAAAAATAATACAAAGGAAATAAAAGAACAATTTTCTAATTTAAATCTACAAACTTAGAAAATAACTACAGAGAAGAAACTAGCAACCCAGAAAATAGAAGGAAAACTAGAGAAAGCTGACTGAAACATGGAAGGACCTAAAGGAAGAAACTAATGGACAGACTCAGACAAATGAAGAATTGGAAGAGATAACGATAATATTGGAAATGGAAAATACATTTTACCAACCAAGATTTCAGAGCATACTTGAGGATAAGGAAGGAGAGCCAATGGAATGGAAGATAGAGCTGTTAGCAGAACTGTGGGGAATTGGAGAAGGAGGGAGGCTGTTTAATGAATATCAATGGGCTAGTTCTTCCAAAAATACTTTTAACTAAATTGTTTTTCTTGTTCGAAACAATATACACAAAAATAGAGGAAGAATTATTTGATGATCCAAATGCACTGACTTGGAAAGTTAGTTGGCAAAAGAAGAAGGCTTGAGTAAGACTGAAAAAAACAGAAGATTTGACCTGTTAGAGGGGATATTATTATTAATTAAATGTTGAATATGGGTAAGAATAGATTGCTAGAAGTAGAAGTATTATTATAACTAGATAGATAAGATTTGTAATCAGAATATCATATCTTGGCATGAAAATGAAAATTAGAAAATGCTAAAAAAAAGCAAAAATAGGATACTGACTGAATAAATGGATATTAAGTGCAAATGCAATTAAGATATGTTTTGGTTAGAAAAGATATTTTAAACTGATATTATTGATACCATTAGAAAACTGTAACAAAGATGCTGATATTCAACTGTATATTTATTAATAACAATAAGAATTGTATTTGCTTAGTGTGGGAAAATGTCTATTACCAGAAGAAGAGAGGATGTATTGGATGGTGTAATATTGGATTTAGTTTGAAGAAGCTTATATGTACCACTGATTTACTAATGGACCCAGTCAACACATTTTCTATTAAGTACTTGATTCTAAAAACAGAAAATTATTAAAATATTTTTATAAAAAAAAGCTATGGATGGAAACTAATCAAGAAGAGAAGCAACCTAGAACTAAGGAGAAATTTCCTGACCGTTAGAATAATTAATCAGTGGAATAACTTGCCTCCAGAAATTGTTAATGCTCCAACACTGAAAATTTTAAAGAAGAGATTGGACAACCATTTGTCTGAAATGGTATACGGTTTCCTGCCTAAGCAGGGGGTTGGACTAGAAGACCTTCAAGGCCCCTTCCAACTCTGTTATTCTATTCTATTCTATTCTGTTCTATTCATTTTTTAATCAAAAATGATTACACAAAACTGATTTCCTTCTATGAGTTATTCTGGCAAATATGCCACAAAGTCATTTTGTGGTGCTTCATTATTGGAGCCACTTTTAAAATTTATAAAAACATGGGTGAAGTGTTTCTGTTTTTGTGACTGTCAGCTCATTTTAGAAATTCTTTCCCAAAGTTTAATTTCTGAAATTAAAATTTGAGAGAATGAAGAATTTTTTTTATTTGCCCCACAATAATCCCCAAAACTGGCAGCTCATAACAAAACATAGTGCTATTAAAATTTTTGACAGATACTCTACCGTCTGTAAACTTAATTATATAAGTGAACGGCTGTATCCCTGGATGAACCTGCTGTTTTAAGGATAACAAAAATAATCATCAACCGATTACAGATCATAGGTTCCTTGCAAATTGCCTAATTATCTATATTATCTATAATTATATCACCACTGTGGTGTTATTAAAGCACTAAATATTAGTGAGATATAAATGGCACTTTAATGAAGGAATGTTTTTATCTGTTGGAAGACCCAGGAAGAGAGTAAAAAAATTAAAAAGCACCAGAAGGTTTTTCAGCTGGACATTTTCTCCCACCCCAAAGGCTATTACCACAAACTGCTCCATGGGAAAGATTCCCTGAAAAGAAACTAGAAAAACAAGGTGTAACTACTGGAAAAGCCTTCTTGGTTGGATAATTTACTTCCATTTCTGAGAATGGCAGATTCTTTCGCCACCCCACCCCAGGCTGATATCAACTGTTATGTGAGTAGTAGAAAGTTTCCATATAGTCTCCTTATTTATAATTTTTACATTGCTGCTAGGAGGTTTGTTATCTTGACTGGTAAGCAGTTGAAATAAATACATATTGGCCTGAAGGCTATCTAAATTTCCTTGCTGTGATTATGAATAGACATTATGCAGTGTAGTAGCAGTATTTATTACTGTGTTAGAATACAGACTGAAGGCAAGACATAACAAAGCAGATCTATCTACATATCTACATACAGATCATATTTACATCTGCCATGCAAAATTCTGGGTTCAACCTAAAGGGTGGTTTGCTTATGAAAACAAAACAAAATTTGGCTACACTAAGAGTAGCAGCTGAATGTGGATCTGCCAAAAGACATAAAATAGATCAGTTCTAACTGACGTGTTACTAATGTGCAGAAGTAATAATAGGCAGCTCCAATATTTTAATAAAATAAACCATTCAATTAAATTTGTATTAAAGTATTCTGCTTCCCTGTTCCACAAGATAAGTCCAGACCTTCATAGGATAGCATATTCATCTTCTAAGATAGTTGATAGTGAAAGTTAGTGAATTAATAAAAATATGCTGCCTACAAACCATGAAGTAGATAAGATATCTGGCTTGTTGGGAAAGATTAAAAAATCTGCTGGGTTAAGCGACATCTGTTACTTTGGCCAAATCTAAGTGATAGTCACAATCTAACAGAAGAAAAAGTCATTATTGCTTTGTTTAGCATTTTCAAATGCCAGAAATAATAAGAGAAGTGAAAATCCATATGAAGCCTCTTTTTTGATTGTATACTGCTGTACTAGGTAGTTGGACTGATCATTGTCAAGATGGGATGTGCTAAGACTTTTTAAAAAGTTCAGTTTGAGGCAGAAGTAAAAGTCCATCTTGTTCAGACCTACTTCTAATTGTATTGTTATATTTAAGATATGTGTGGAATATGAGAAAAGAAACATAATATACAAATCCTGGAAGTGGCTTTTTAGCTGAAAACTTCCAGAATCAATTTTTGATTGCCTTTTTTACAGGAATTCAAAGACAAAAAAGTACTTTATATGAGTACACTAAGATTGTATTATAATAATAATAATAAATAAATTATTGAACTATTACAATAATTTGGTGACTTAATGAACCTTCCAAATATTTTTAATTGGCACTGGTGATCAAGGAATCAGTTGGTAGTTTGAAAGTGTGTTGTGAGATATTGAACTACAAGAGGGGGAAGTGGACCACTGGTGTACATCCAATCTTAGTGATGAAAAGTAACTAGCTGACTTTGGGCCAGTTATACTTTCTCTGCCCAATCTACCTTAAAGTCTAATAAGCACTTATAACCCACATTTTGGTCTTAAATAGAAAGGATACTTGAATTAATGCCAGTTCAGAGCCTGTTTTGCAAGTAAAATAAGCAGGAGCAAGAATAAATGTTGCCCAATCACTGAAGAATGATGTAATTCCGACAATATGTGATTAGGAACTTAAACTTGCAGTAATGTCTAAATTAAAGGATATATTCATAATATATTGTTTTTGGTGCTTTTAATATTTTAATGTACACAGAGTTCCCCTGTGAGGGAAATTGTTTGTTTTTAAATATGATAAATAAATAATAAGCATATTTAAATAAGAATGTTTCTCACACAAAACACATATTATACAGTACAGCAAATATAAACATCTACAGTCTGACTTTTAAGGGACCCAAATGTTTATAAACATTGTAAATTAACAGATGTGCAAAAAATGGAAAATTAAAATCCTAATCTTCTTTTTCTTTTTTTTCCTCCTTTGTTCTTTATTTTCTGGAATTTTAATTTTGTCAAATTTGCTTTGTTGTAAAATTTGCATTGTTTATCTACTATTTTTCATTCATATTAATGTACAAAAACATTAAGTAGTGAAGAGTGGAGACTTTAACACACTTAAGATCTACAGCCAGCAATATTCGAATGTACTATGGAACTGCCTCAATGATAATGATTTATCAGGATATTTTTCCTGGATTGTTTTTTCTACAGCAACTAAATCTGGCCCACTTTCAAACTTGATCACTGTTTTTGGGGTGAGGGAATCAACTTTTTGATGGATGCTAAGTAATGAAAAGGAACATTGGAAAAATATTTTTTTTAAAAAAATCCAGTTCTATAATTTAACCACACTTGGTACTCTTCTCAGAGAACCTTAAAACTTAAAAAAAGGCAGAAAATGGTTTCCAAAGTAATAATCAATTAGAGCATCCTATGAGGAAAGATTATCTATAGTTTGGACAAATGTATAAAATTATTCAGAATATGAAGAAGTTGACAGATTCTTTGCCCTTCTCACAAAATCCAGAGTTATTCAAACAAACTGAATAATAGGAATGGGAATAATGGGAAATTGGAATTGAGACCGGTGAAATGAAATTGTTACACACAGTGCATTATTGTGGAGCTTATCAATAAAGTAATTATCTGTGAACCTATCTAGATTTAAAAGGGATTTTGATTCTGACAGATCAGATTATTGATGATTGCTACTACAAATCATAAAAGTTACATATTACCTTCAGTATGGATGACTGTATTCCTATGAGTATTAGTTGTCAGGCAGTTTAAGTGGGAAGGCAATATTATGCATGAACTTCTCAAAGTCATCTGATTGGTTGCTGTACAAATAAAAGGCTGAACACAGAGGAATCAGTTTATAATAATATGCCATTGAACAAAGTGTTTAATGTGAAATATAAAGGCTGCTTACAGTTTTTTTGGGGGAGGGGCTTGGATTACTTAGGGAGGTGAAGTGTCCATTAATATATAGCAGTTCTAATTGGATGAGTAAGATTTGGATGCATAGTAAACAATTGCAATCCTTTAGATTGACATATCTATGCTAGTGATTGAAGTGAGGCTATGATATGAATATAAGGCAAAATAAACAAATGCATCAGATTTCAAGTTAATCTCAGGTTGTTACAGCTGCTTAACCTTTTGGCTCACACTTCGAAAATATGTAAGAACAATGTTCATGTAAGCAAACCAAAGCAAATCTGTCAGCACTCATAAAAATTGCAGAATCTATTTTTATAAGTTTGAGATGATAATTGTATCAGGCTCTTGAGTTCTATAAAACCCAGTGATGATAAAGCTGTGAGTCAGAGCTGTTCTGCACTTTTAGGCAGCCAATGTAGAAGTGTTTGTTTAGTTAACGGGCTTGACAAAAAAAAAATCTATTAAATCTAATTGCTCCCATTAAATAAACGGTTCGCTATGTTCTATATCATCCAGAGACAAATGTCCATACGTTATCAGCCAATATATTAATTTATTCAGACGTGAAAATATTTCAGTGATGTTTCTCAGCATTACGAATCACGAATTATGAACCTAAGTATAAATATTTAAGACAGCGATGACTCAGAATTGCAAGTTCTCATGTTAGTATATGATACAGAATAAAGCAAATTAATGTAGAAGCTGTTGGGACTGAATATTAAAAATGATTGTCAAAACATTTTGAAAAGATCTTATGGGACATCAAATCTTTTGAGATACCTAGCATTATAATTAATACCCTTATAATTAGGGGTTTAGTGAAAGCTAAATTGGACTTAAAATGTTTGTGCACTCTGATTCTTTTT
This sequence comes from Bothrops alternatus, assembly GCA_034064705.1. Classification (NCBI taxonomy): domain Eukaryota; kingdom Metazoa; phylum Chordata; class Lepidosauria; order Squamata; family Viperidae; genus Bothrops; species Bothrops alternatus. The sequence goes on along the minus strand of JARGCV010000007.1, from coordinate 38,912,998 downwards.
CTAAGAATTTTTAGATGGTACAATATCTAACTGTACCATTCCTGTTCATGAACCAGTGGGACATGAAACAGTCAATCTGTGTTAGTTTAGAGGGGTGGTACCTCAGTGTACCATTGTGTACAATTTACCTAAGCCGCAAACAATACTTTTAATAAAATTTTCATAGCATTAACCAAAACCTTCATGATTAGAAATGAGATCCTTTAGGATAAAGGACATATGATGCTAGCAATAATATCATTTTTGATAATTGTATCATTACTAAACCTTTGAAAATATTGTATAATATCGTATAATAATTTTTGCAAACTACTGTTTTTAAAAATATGGTAAAGTTGAATTGTAACGGGTAAACAGCTACTTCTGTTATATGTATCTAAGTGCTTCATCAAAATGATTCATATATGCAGTTTTTAATACTTCCTTCCTAGTGTCTCAAATGACTCAGTTTTGATTCTGTATGAGATTTAAATATGACAATGAAAAATAGTATAGCTCTGTCTAGTAGAATTATATTGCTGTGTAATTCTCATTTTTCCTCTACTATCTAATTTATTAACCATCATACATAGCAGAAAGACAGAATATTAATATATTATTAAAAGCAACACACTCAAAACTGAACCAGATTTTTTTTAACAAAATCTAAGATAACCTGCTTGTCAAATGCATATGATATTTGCAATGGTGCCAGTATCAAAAAGCTATATTGTTACTGTTGTGTTCTGAGCTTGCAAGAGTTGAAAGCAGGCTCAGAATTGTTGCAAATGGTCCTGGGCAATCTAAAAGCTGGCCGGGACCAGACAGAGTGGCGCCAGCCTTGTGCACATGCGCAAGGTGCGAAAATGGTCAATTCCTATTGGTTCACACTGTCCGGTTTTCAGGCACTATAAAAGACCTGCATAAAGTTTACGATGTCGAAGATAGGCCGCTTGAATGATTTTGATTTCTCCCACCCAGAGAAATGAAATTCCTATGTAGCAAGGGTGGAGAACTACTTTAGAGTAAATCAAATAAGAGAAGACAGCCTGAAGGCAGCAACTCTTCTCTGTGCCTGTGGACAGGAAGCTTTTGAGATCGCGGAAAACCTGGTGGCCCCTGCACTTCTAGAGTCAGTAACGTATGCTGACTTGAAGAAGATGTTGAAGGAACATTTTCAGCTTAAGTTATCTGACATCGCTTGGAGGCACGCGTTCGAGCAGAGAGACCAGAGGCCAGGTGAATCTGCTGTGGATTTATTGCTCCCTTAAGGCAAGCGGCCAGGCCTTGTGAGTTCAAGGATCTGGAAGAGAAGCTGTGCGATCATTTTGTGTGTGGCTTAAGAAGTAGGGACCTACAACAAAAGATCTTTGAGAAAGAAGAGGTCTCCTTCCAAGATGTGCTGAGAGAGGTGGCAGCTGAAGAAAGCAGTAGGAGGTGCTGTGAAGGCTTTGCGGCTTACCAGGAACCCTCCAGCCACAGCTACAGTCCATCAAGAGGACGCTCGGGAAGAATCAGAAGCGGATCCTGAAGAGGAGGTGGACAGGAGAGGGAGAAATGGTGGTGGCGTGGCCTTGTACATAAATGAGGAGTTAGAATCTCATGAACTCGAAATTCAAGAAAATTCAAACTTACCCACAGAAACATTGTGGATAAAAATCCCAGGACAGGAAACTAATCTGACGTTAGGGATCTGCTATCACCCTCCCAACCAAACTCCAGAGACAGATTGCTATTTGGAAAATGAATTTAAGGAGGCCTCAAAAAGAAATAGGGTAGTCATAATGGGGGACTTCAACTATCCCCAAATAGATTGGGTAAATTCTTGTTCTACACATGAAAGAGAGACAAGGTTTCTCGACATTTTAGCCGATTATTCCCTTGAGCAGATGGTCATGAAACCAACCAGGGGAAAGGGGATCCTGGACTTGGTTCTAACTAATGCACAGGATTTGGTTCATGATGTCCTTGTAACCGAGCCCATAGGAACCAGCGATTACAACACAATAACCTTCAACTTAACCATGGATAGCAAATTGTCAGTGAAAACTAACACAGAGACTTTAAACTTTCACAGAGGGAATATTGACAAAATGAGGAAAATAGTAAAGAAGAAACTAAAAAGAACAGTAAAAAAAGGCAAATCCCTCCAAAATGCTTGGAAACTGTTTAAAAATACATTACAGCAGGCTCAAATAAAATGCATTCCTAAAAGAAGAAAAAGGACTGGAAAGTCCAAGAGGATACCAGTATGGCTTATGAATGAGGTAAAGGAGGTTATTGGAAAGAAGAAAAACTCATTTAAGAAATGGAAGGCTCTTCCTACCGAGGAGAACAGGAGGGATCACAAACTCTGGCAGACCAAATGCAAGGCGATAGTCATGAAAGCCAAGAGAGACTTTGAGGAGCATATAGCCAAGAATATTAAAAATAATAACAAAACCTTTTTTAAGTACATCAGAAGCAGGAACCCAACCAGAAAATCAGTTGGACCACTCGATGACAATGGTCAGAAGGGGATAATCAGAGAAGACGAGATTGCTGAGAGGCTAAATGACTTCTTTGCCTCTGTTTTCACTGAGGAGGATAGAGAACATTTGCCTGCCACTGAATTAGTTTTCCCAGGGAGGGAAATAGAAGAATTAAACCTGATAGAGATAAACAAGGAAAATATTCTTGCATGCCTTTCTAAACTAAACGTCAACAAATCGCTGGGTCCAGATGGCATCCACCCTAGAATTCTCAAGGAACTCAAGTGTGGAATTGCTGAACTTCTAGCTAAAATATATAATCTTTCTCTAAGATCAGGCACTGTACCGGAGGATTGGAGGGAGGCAAATATAACCCCGATATTCAAGAAAGGATCCAGAAGTGATCCAGGAAACTATAGACCAGTCAGTTTAACCTCAGTTCCAGGCAAACTGATGGAAACCATTATTAAAGATAAAATTACAGGGCACATAGAAAAATAGGCATTGCTGAAAGAAAATCAACATGGTTTCTGCAAAGGCAAATCATGTCTTACTAACTTGTTAGAATTCTTTGAGGGTGTAAATAAATACATAGATAAAGGGGCCCCAGTTCATATCTTGACTTTCAAAAGGCTTTTGACAAAGTCCCTCACCAAAGGCTCCTAAAAAAGCTCTTCAGCCACGGAATTAAAGGACAGGTCTTGTCCTGGATTGGTAACTGGCTAAATTGTAGGAAGCAAAGGGTGGCAATAAATGGACAATTCTCTGGATGGAAAGAAGTGAGAAGTGGTGTACCCCAAGGTTCAGTTTTGGGACCTTTACTTTTTAATTTATTCATCAACGATCTGGATGTAGAAGTTAATAGTGAGGTAGCCACGTTTGCTGATGACACTAAATTGTTCCGGGTAGTGAAAAGTGAAACTGATTGTCAGGAGCTCCAGAAGGATCTCTTGAAATTGTGTGAGTGGGCAACAAAGTGGCAAATGCATTTTAACCTAAACAAGTGCAAAGTTATGCACATCGGGGCAAAAAACCCCAATTATACTTACCAACTGATGGGGACCAAACTTTCTGAGACAACCCAAGAAAGGGATCTTGGGGTTTTGGTGGACAGCTCGATGAAGATGTCAACCCAATGCGCAGCAGCAGTAAAAAAAAGCAAACTCCATGCTTGGCATGATTAGGAAGGGAATCGAAAATAAGTCAGCAAGTGTTGTATTGCCTCTGTACAAATCGATGGTGAGACCACACTTGGAGTACTGTGTACAGTTCTGGTCACCGCACCTCAAGAAGGATATAATTGAACTGGAAAAGGTGCAAAAAAGGGCAACAAAAATGATCAAGGAAATGGAGCGCCTCCCTTATGAAACCAGATTGCAACGCCTTGGTCTCTTCAGCCTTGAAAGACGGCGTTTAAGGGGTGACTTGATCAAAGTGTATAAAATCATGCATGGGATAGAAAAGGTGGATAGAGAAAAATTCTTTTCTCTATCACACAATACTAGGACAAGGGGGCACTCCCTAAAGCTCATAGCTAAGAAAGTGAGGACAAATAAAGGGAAATATTTCTTCACCCAGAGGATCGTTGATTTATGGAATTCACTTCCAGAAGGGGTCGTGACCGCTGTCAGCCTTGACAGCTTCAAGGCAGGGTTAGACAGATTCATGGATGCCAAGTGTATCGGTGGTTATTAAAACGGATGTCCATGTGCCGCCTCTATGTTGGTTGAGGCAGGCAGGATTCCCTTGAGTACCATTTGTTGGGGGTCAAGGGAAAGGGAGGGTTTTGCCTTCTCTTTCTGCTCAAGATCCCCATGTACAATTGGTGGGCCACTGTGTGACAAAGAATGCTGGACTCGATGGGCTTTGGCCTGATTCAGCATGGCTCTTCTTATGTTCTTATGTTCTTAAGCCATATTCTGGCCTTCCTCAAGGGGGGATGCATTTTTGCAAAACTTGAGCTGGCACAGGCCTATCAACAATTACCTATTAATGAGGCATCTGAAGAGGCCCAGACGATTGTAACACACAGGGGAGCCTTCAAGGTCAAAAGACTGCAATTTGGGGTAAATGTAGCCCCTGGCATATTCCAAAGTGTCATGGAGTGCACACTTAGGGGTATTCCTGGGGTCTGTCCCTACTTCGATGAAGTCCTCATTGCTGGGGAGTCATCTCAAAATTTAGCAGAAAGGTTAAAGGCTGTCTTGCTTCGTTTTCACAAAGCAGGCTTTAAATTGAAGAAGGATAAATGCAAGATAGGAGTCACTTCCACTGAATTCTTAGGGTTCAGGATTGGTGCCCAAGGCATTCACCCTGCTGAATCCAAGCTGCAAGCAATTCAGCAGGCTCCTAGGCCCAAGTCTAAAAGCCTTCTTGGGGCTTTTAAATTTCTATCACACATTCCTCCCATATAAGGCTGCAGTGGCTGAACCGTTACACCGGCTTTTAGACAAGCAGGCTCCATGGCAGTGTACTAAATTCCATGAAAGAAGTTTCAATGAGGTTAAGGCCTTGCTCTCTTCAAATGCTGTGTTAATGCATTTCAATGAGCAACTGCCTGTTTGCATCGCATGCGATGCATCTCCTTATGGGGTGGGAGCAGTACTTAGCCACCTGAAGGCTGATGAGACACAAGTCCCTGTGGCTGATGTGGCCTACTACTCAAGGACTCTGTCATCTGCAGAGCGGAATTACACTCAGATTGACAGAGAAGCCTTGGCCATAGTGGCTGGCATAAAGAAATTTCATGATTTCTTATATGGCCGCCATTTCATGGTCTACACAGACCATAAGCCTCTGCTAGGTTTGTTTACCACTAACAAACAGACACCACATATTATTTCTCCATGTATGCTGAGATGGTCCATTTTCCTGTCAGCATATGACTACACTCTAATTCATAAACCTGGAAAAGAAATGGGCCATGGTGATGGCCTCAGCAGATTACCTCTTAAACAGATAGAGGCAGATCCTGCTCCTGCCATTAATATTCTTTCCATTCAGGAGTTGCCTGAATCTCCCCTCAATGCTAGAGACGTGGCTGCTGAAACTGCCACTGATCACACGCTTACACGCGTGCTGACCTGGGTGTTGTCAGGATGGCCTGACACGTGCCCAGATACTGAGTTCCAAAGCTTCTGGCACAAGAAGCATGAATTTTCCACTTTTAAGGGGTGCCTGTTATGGGGTAGCAAGGTAGTAATCCCAGCCTCACTGAGGTCTAGAATCTTGCTCTCTCTGCATGAGGGACATCCTGGTATAATAAGGATGAAAGCGCTTGGGCGCAGCCATCTTTGGTGGCCTGGCCTCGATAAAGCCATCGAGGCTCAGGTGCATGGGTGCCAACTGTGCCAACAGTCACGGCCTGAAATGCCTCAGGCCCCTGTACACAGGTAGGAGGAAACTCAAACCCAGTGGTCACGGGTGCATATAGATTATTGCCCTTTCAAGGGCAATTCTTCCTTCTCATCATTGACAGCCATTCCAAGTGGCTAGAGGTTGTTCCTGTTTCCTCCACTACTACTGCCAGGACCATCCAGGTGTTGAGAGGAATTTTTGCATCACATGGTCTTCCAGACGTGCTTGTTTCGGATAATGGCCCTCAATTTACCTCTTTTGAGTTCCAGGCTTTTCTTCAGGCCAACTTGATCCAGCATGCGACTTCTGCTCCCTTCCACCCATCCTGCAACAGACAGGCAGAGATAATGGTGTGCACTACCAAAGATGCTCTAAAGAAACTGACTTATGGTAACTGGCATCACAGGTTAGCAGATTTCCTTCTTGCACACCGCACCACACCTTGCACAGCCACAGGGAAGAGCCCTGCAGAACTCCGCTGGGATCGCTGCCTCATCATCAAACTGGACAGGTTGCACCCAGACCGGGCGGCTTCACAGGTGTCACAACCACAGGCACCTAGGAGACCTAGGTGGGCGATCCGGTCTGGGCCAGGAACTATGGGCCTGGACATCTCTGGGTCACAGCAGTGGTATGCAAGGTCTCTGGGCCTTTGTCATACGAAGTATCCTTGGATGATGGCTGCATTCTTCGCAGACACATAGATCAACTGTGTTGGAGGCTGGACAGCCACGTTTCCGCTCCTGGCTCTGCTCCGAGAGGCGGGGAGGAGGACCATAATATGCATTCTGGGTTACAGGTTCCCAGGCCTAATAGGGCCTCACAAGATGCTGAGGCTGTTTGGGGGTCATCCCAAGTTTCCGCATGTGCGCCAAGCATGAATTCCCAGGAAGGGGGGGGTCACCCCACACATCCGTTATTGCTCCAGACAGGGAGTCACACCGGGGGTATCCACATTATTCAAACATGTCAGATAGTGCTCCAGACAGGGAGACACATCAGGAGTATCCACAAAAATCAAACACAGCCATAGACAGAGAATTCCATCAGGGGCACTCTCATAATTCAGCTATTGCTCCGAAAAAGAAGTCAGTGGCAAGGGGGTTTGCCATGGAGGTGGCTCCTGACTCTGGCACCTCTGGCACATGCTTGGAGGCTATAGAGTACTGGGGCATATCCATCGCTCAGGTCTCTCCAACTGATGGCCTTGGGCTCGAGGGACAGTGTTCCCAAGAGGAGTCCATTGTGAACTTGGGGACTTCCACCCCTCCAAGGTACACTGGCTCAGACTCAGACGGTCCAGCCAGTCAGCAGCTGAGTGGGTCACCTGGGTATTTGGGGCATCAAAGTCCTGGCCTGCCTAGTCTGGTAGGCGAGCAGGTAGGCCAGGCACCCTCACCGGCCCTTAGAAGGTCGCAGTGGGCAAAGTGCCCACCTAAACATCTAGGAGATTATGTGAGGTTCTTGTCAACACATGAGGAACCTTGCTATGAGGTCGCTGAATGAGGATGGTAACACTCAGTAAGAGTCTCATATATTATTTTGATTTTGGATATGTTTATTTGAGCTAATAATTATTTTGAAAGGTGTTTGCCTGCGTGCAGACCAAGCATTTCCACTCTCCTTGCATTTGAATAATGCATTCGTGTTCCACTCTCCCTGCATTGCACAATGCACTTGTGCGTAAGCTAGGTGTGTTTTATCTAGGGGGGAGGGGTGTTGTGTCCTGAGCCTGCAAGAGTTGAAAGCAGGCTCAGAATTGTTGCAAATGGTCCCAGACAATCCAAAAGCTGCCCGGGACCAGACAGAGTGGCGCCAGCCTTGTGTGCATGCACAAGGCGTGAAAATGGTCAATTTCTATTGGTTCACACTATCTGGGTTTCAGGCACTATAAAAGGCCTGCGTGCCTTTTGCTGCTTGTTTGGTTGTAGGAGAAAGTAATAAAGAGCTTGTTGTTTTCACCATGTGTCTTCATCAATTGCCAACAAACGGAAAACACAACAGTTACCTATCTAACACCTTTGTATCCTTGTACATTCCATCTAATTCCTGTTTGCCTTTTTGTCACCTACAGCAGGGGTCCCCAACCCCCAGTCTGTGGCATGCTAGCAACCAGGCTGTGCAAACAAAGCCCCATCCACGGGATGTAGGCAGCACGTGAAACCACGCCATTTCTGGTCCATGGAAAAACCTCTCTCCACAGTACCAGACCCTGATACTGAAACGTTTGAGAACCGCTAATCTACAGTACAAAAGCCTTTTATAAGCTTTTTTTTTCATCCTCAGCTACTTCCAAGGAGGTACAGGTAGTCCTTGACTTACAAGCACACTTAAGCCCAAAATTTCTGTTGTTAAGTGAGATATGTGTTAAGTGAATTTTGCCCCATTTTTCAACTTTTCTTGCTTCAGTTGTTAAGTGAAACACTGTGTTGATAGGTTAGCAACCTGACTGTTGATTGAATCTGGCTTCCCCATTGACTTTGCTTGTCAGAAGATCACAAAAGGTGATCACATGACCTTGGGACACAGCAACAATCATAAGTATGAATCACTTGCCAAGCATCTGAATTTTGATCACATGATCATGGAGAATGCTCCAAAGGTGATAACCATGATAAATAGTCGTAAGTCACTTTTTTCAGAGCCGTTGTAACTTTGTAACTTTGAGCAATCACTAAATGATTGTGAAAGTTCCATAAAGTAATCAGCCTTTTCTATTCGGTAAGTAAGGAAAAAAATGGATCCAGGAAATTACAGACCTATCAGCCTGACCTCAATACCTGGAGAGATTCTGGAAAAGATAATCAAACAACGAATCAGCAAACACCTAGAGGCAAACAAAGTCATTACTAAAAGCCAACATGGATTTGTCAAAAACAGATCATACTAGACAAACCTTATTGCATTCTTTGACCAAATGAGAAAATTAGTGGATCACAGGAATGCTGTGGATATAATTTACTTGGACTTCAGTAAGGCATTTGATAAACCTACTACTTGACAAGATAGAAAAATGTGGGGTAGACAGCATCACCACCAGATGGATCCATAGCTGCCTGATTGGCCGTACTCAGCGTGTGGTCCTCAATGGAACCGCATCTACATGGAGAGAAGTGTGTAGTGGGGTGCCCCAGGGCTCTGTTCTGGGCCAAGTCCTCTTCAACATCTTCATCAACGATTTGGATGAGGGGATAGGTGGGGAACTCATCAAATCTGCAGATGATACCAAGCTGGCAGGGTTAGTCAACACTCCAGAAGACAGGCTTAAGATACAGAAGGATCTGGACAGACTTGAACACTGGGCGCTATCTAACAAAATGAAATTCAATGGTGAAAAAATTAAGGTTCTACATTTAGGCAAGAAAAACCAAATGTACAGGTAGAGTATAGGGGGTATCTTGCTCAATAGTAGTAACTGTGAGAGGGACCTCGGAGTCCTAGTGGACAATCACTTAAATATGAGCCAGCAGTGTGCTGCAGCTGCCAAAAAGGCCAACACAGTGCTAGGCTGCATTAACAGAGGATAGAATCAAGAACACGTGAAGTGTTAATACCACTTTATAATGCCTTGGTAAGGCCACAATACTACATCCAGTTTTGGTCACCGCAATATAAAAAAGATGTTGACTCTAGAAAGAATACAGAGAAGAGCAATAAAGATGATTAGGGGCCTGGAGGCTAAAGTATATAAGGAACGGTTGCTGGAATTGGGTATGTCTAGTTTAATGAAGAGAAGGACGAGGGGGGACACGATAATAATGTTCCAATATCTAAGGGGCTGCCACAAAGAAGAGCAAGTCAAGCTATTCTTCAAAGCACCTGAAGGCAGGACAAGAAGCAATGGATAGAAACTAATCAAGGAGAGAAACAACCTAGAATTAAGGAGAAACTTCCTGACAGTTAGAACCATTAACCAATGGAACAACCTGCCTCCAGAAGTGGTGAATGCTCCAACACTGGAAGTTTTTAAGAAGAGACTGGATAGCCATTTGTCCGAAATGGTATAGGGTTTCCTGCCTGAGCAGGGGATTGGACTAGATGACCTCTAAGGTCCCTTCCAACTTATTATTATTATTATTATTATTATTATTATTATTATTATTATTATTATTATTATTATTATTATTATACTATTTAGCATTCGTTTGCCTCTAGTATCATAAGGAGAGGCTTTATAACAATTTTTGGTTCTTTCTTCTCCTTTATAATCACTTACATTTTCTAAATCTGCTTTGGAGGCTTTCTCCAATCCTGAGGCAAATTTTGGAACATCACAAGATATAATGGTTTGTGGAAATGTGCTTTGGAAATAGAAGGAGGGGCTGCAATCTAGACTGCACAGAAGGAATAGAGATATGGCAAAATTCTCGGAAACAACATTTCTTGGACTGTAAAGGCAAAGGGAAGACAAATTTACAAGATAATATAGCCTTAAAACAAAGATAGAGATAGTACTCTTGGCTGTGTTTCTTGCCTGGATTACCTCACAAGACTGCCATAAAAGGCTGTAATAGAGATAAAAAATCCCTTCCATTTCTGCTGAGCAAAGATATTCAGTGGATTCCATATACTAGTAATAAATAGATCCAATTACATAAACTCTCTTAGCTTACTGCTGAATGTTGACTTGATATTGTGACAATAAAAATTGATCACTTTAGTTATAAGGTCATAGGTTTGATAGATCAGAGTACAGTGGTTCTGTTCAGATTCTTTTTGACAAGTTATTTGCTTGAACTCTGATCTTCCTGGCTTATTACATTTAAGAAGACAGGAGATATTCATTTGGATCCAGATTATGAAATGTTTTTTCCATGTAGGAGTACTTCTACCTCATTGCAGATTCCTTTATCCTATGTTACTTAATGGGGCATTAAGTCATTTAGCACAGATCCCATAGTAAAATAATGATCCTAGGCTGTTCAGTCATTATGTTATCCAAAATGCTGCTCAGATACAATAATCTCCCTATTGCTGTAATGCCATCAATTCAGCAGTACATTTAACTTGGGCATCTGCAGCAAGAAAGTCTTTCCCAAAAATTGCCATTGCAATGCACAATGATGTCTCCATTAGGCTGATATCATTGAGTGACATTGGTGAGGTCAGGACAAAAGAAACAGTCCTCACCAATTGAGTTCTCTATATAACGTAATGGCTGAATGGTACTTTTTACAGGACACTGTAAAATGTGCTCAGTTAGCATGGAAGGGAATAATAGATGCTGATGTGTGCTCTCTCTCTCTCCTTCTCTCATCAATAATAAACATGATTAATAGCACCATTAGTTGTAATGATTTCTTTATCCAGACTGTTTTATCTATTCTGCCATGAATCTTTGAAACTCAAAAAAATGTTTATAATAATGCTTTTGTGTTAAAAAGAAGAACTAATAGCTGCTTTGCTGGAGAAGATGCTTCTTGTAAAAAAATATAGTATCTCATCGCAAATGTTAGTCACAGAACACATTTTATCTAAACACTGCATACAGTCTATTTAGAAGGTAGGCATAGATTCCCCTTACAGTATTATACATAGTTAATATATAATAGTTCCACTAAGCATGCTGATCTTTGTAAACACACACAGTGTGCTCTTAACATTTGTTGCCAACTTTTGATTACATATTGACCAAAAGGCCTATGAACACTGCACTTTGTGAATCTGTAGCTAGACAAAATGGCTGCATGTGTAGTATCTCATATCCTTTTCAAAATCCTTATCTTTGAGTTGTGCCCACTGAGCAATAGAATACACCTGTTTTGAGAAAATGCTAAAGCAGAGTGGTTTTCTGAAAACTTTCTTCAATAACTGTGGCTGATTGTGGCAGAGTTGTGGTATAGTTCAAAAGACGATAAACTGTAAGACCCTAAGAAAAAGACACAGGCATGTCTTGAGCAGAGGTTTGAAGCTGCAGGACACAGCTTGACAAACTCTGAGTTTATTGCTTCTTATATACTTGTCACATACATAGGCTTTACCATTAAATACTGACATAAAGTTTTCTAGTAACACATTACATGATCAAAGACCAGGTAAAGAGCAAACAGGAGAATGAACTAACAAAGGCAGGAAGAGATAGGAAGGAACTTAAGCATATTATCTACAGCAGTGGTTCTCAACCTTTTTCAGGTTGAGACCCCACTTGCGCCGCCCATGCGCGCTGCGACCCTGATCCGGGTGCGCGCGCGCGCACCCCGGGAAAAAAATAAAAATAAAAAAATAAAAAAATGGCAGACCGCGATGGGCTGATCTGCGCATGCGCGTGCGACGGCCGATCTGCGCATGTGCGTGCGACGGCCGATCTATGCGACGGGGCCGAACCACGCATGCACACGATGTGCCGAACTGCACAGGCACAGATCCGGCGGGCTGGCCGGCTCCAGACCAGGCCGGCCTCGCCTCCCACTGCTGCCTCAGAGTCTCCGGCAGGCACACCGAGGAGCGGTCTGGAGCAGGCGGACGCAAAGCTGCCTCCTTCCCCCTCCGCTCTGCCACGTCCCAGGCCCAGCCTCCAACTCGCCCTCCGGCAGCCGGCCAAGCGGTCGGGGTAGCCGGACCTCGAGGCGGGCCCGCACTTCACCGAGACCGGCTCGGCTGTGGCGAGAGGCGCCCGGCGGCCGCTTCCAGCCCCCAGTCCGCACTCCGGACTAGCGTCCAGGTTGCAGCGCTCCACCTGCCAGGCTCGTCCGGGACTCCCGCGCCTTCTGCAGGGACGGCAGTGGCCGCAGGTAGGTAGGCGGGCGGCAGGACTGGGGAGCCCGCCCGGGCCAGCTCACTCTTGGCGCCAGTCCCGCTCGGGTCGGGCCGGCCAGCTGGGCGGGGGGCGTCTGGCCAGGCTCCCCGGCTCCCTCCCCGGCTCGGCTTCCCCCCACGCCCGGCAGGGACTCACCAGGTACTTCATCTTGCCGATCCGCTGGCTGGGCACCTTACTGCCTGCTTCGGCTGCCGCCGCCGAGTTAGGGAGGGAGGGAGGGAGGGAGCTGGCCCGGGCGGGCTCCCCAGTCCTGCCGCCCGCCTACCTACCTGCGGCCGCTGCCGGCCCTGCGGAAGGCACGGGAGTCCCGGACGAGCCTGGCAGGCAGAGCGCTGCGACCTGGACGCCAGTCCAGAGCGCGGACTTGGGGGCCGGAGGCAGCCGCCGGGCACCTCTCGCCACAGCCGAGCCGGTCTCGGTGAAGTGCGGGCCCGCCTCGAGGTCCGGCTGCCCTGACCGCTTGGCCGGATGCCGGAGGGCGAGTTGGAGGCCGGGCCTGGGACGTGGCAGAGCGGAGCGGGAAGGAGGCAGCTTTGCGCCCGCCTGCTCCGGACCGCTCCTCGGTGTGCCTGCCGGAGTCTCTGAGGCAGCGGTGGGAGGCGAGCGGCCCGGTTGCGCTGCGCATGCACGGATCGGGTCGTCGTGCGTGCTGCACATGCATGGTTCGGCCCATTGCGTGCACGCGACGGGCCGAACTGCGCATGTGCCAGCTGAAAAAAATAAAAAAAATTAAAAAAAATTAAAATAATGAAAAAAAATGGCAGACGGTGGCGTTTGGTGACCCCCGTGAAATGGTCGTTCGACCCCAAATGGGGTCATGACCCATAGGTTGAGAACCGCTGATCTACATGAAGAGATAGGAAGTAACTTAAGCATATTTAGGTAGGTGAGGCATTAAATCAAAAGTGGATGACCTTCTGGCTGCTTCATTAGGACAAAGGGTGTCAAAAGGTTATGAGGTTTGTGTGTGGGGGGGAAGCACGGCAGTTTGCTGCGCGTGCATTTCCCCCCACAATACACTATTCTACAACATTTGAACATAGTTACTATGGAAAGGGAACTAATACAATTTAGTATTGCAGTTAAACCATAATGAAGTTCTTGGTCTGCATGAATACAATTGCAGACACATGAACATATATAAAGGTAAATGCTCAAACTCTACATAGGATGTACAAATTGTGTTTTGAGTAGTGGGTATACTTTTAGTGCTATAGGTAAAAGGTTTAAAGCCAAAAGGCTCAACATAAAAAAATAATATTCTATATAATCTCTTCCTTAATCTTGATTTTTTTTTTATATTTTGGTTCACATATTTCTCCATGTACTTATACTATTATAGATATTATCTAGATGGTACTTATTGTTTATCATGCCCCCCCCTCTCTCTCTCTCTCCCTCTCCCTCTCCCTCTCCCTCTCCCTCTCCCTCTCCCTTTCCCTCTCCCCCTCCCTCCCTCTCTTCTCCCCTCCCTCCCTTCCAGATTCCCATAAGGAAACAATACTATCTTTGAAATGATGACCCAGTGACTCCTCAGTTGTCTAGTCCATACTATGAAAAGTCTGTTCTAATTTAAGAATTTCTATAAAACTGAAATATTAAGACTTGATGTAGAGAGAAACATACATTTTGGATGAGATACAAATTCATATATTATATTGTTGTCTAAAAGTGACTTCCAAATTAAATTAAAATCTGTGCCAGTTTTGCTTTTAAAACAAATACATTATTCAGACAGTGAAGCCTATGGCCGCAGCTTAGATAGTTATTCTTCCATTGAGTGATAGAATCCATCCTTAGCATTATGACTAGCTGGCGGAAAGCAACAATTATAAGTATTATCAAATGTATCTAAATTCTCTGTTCAGTTTTTCTTATGGTAACTTTAATGCTTGCTTGGAAATATTTGGGAATCATACAGTTGTTGGACACAGATTCCTTCCCACCCTTTCCTTCTCTCTAATATCATGATATTGACAATGGAAGAGAAAGTTTCATTTAAAATAAGCTGAAAACAGATTATTATTCATATTTGTTTGTGAGTGATTTGGAAATCTTTCTTGGATACTTGCATTTCCATCTCATTACATTGATCTAGTTATTATTAATCCAAGATATATTATTCCCCTAAACAAAAAAGACTATGAACAATTTGTGAACTATTATTTTTATCAGCACTGTGAAAAAAAGAGTAATTATAGAGAACATCAAAAGAAAAGTGGGATTGAAACTACTGGTCAAGCTGTCATTTGGAATCAGTGAATTGGTTTCATGGAAGTGGCTGGAAGATGTTTTGGCTATTTATCAGAAGCTTACCATGAGCTACAGAAAGATTCTAAAAATATTACCTCTTATGCACTGCCAATAATCAGGTGACAATTACAAATTTTATTACAGGTTTAAAGGGTTTTTGTTCTGAGAACATGAGAAACACGTTTAATAATACATAAGAGCCCACTTAAGAAGAAAGAAGAACGAAGATTGTTGTCCTTATTCAGTTATTGATTCCCAATATTCCCAATATATTCCCAATATATGAACTGCCATCCAAGAAGAAGATGTGAAATTAATTGAAATCTCTATAGTATACAAATGGAGGTGGATCAAGAAAGAGACAGTAGTTGGCTTCTGTAATCAGGTATAATCGTATTTGAATAATGGATTTGATTCAGCAGTTTGATTTTACTCAATTAGACAAGTCGTATAGATTGGAAGAATTTGATGCTGACACTTGTTCTAAAATTATATTGATTCCATATGGATTTTGAGACAAATTCAGAAAAGGTATTTTTGCATGTATGCAAAAGTATCTCCATCATTTCAGAGCCATCTGATTCCATTTGATGATTCAATCTGATTTTCTAATTTGGGTTTTTTTCTCCTCCAATATGACAGCCTGTTCTCCCTGTTTTACCACTGAAAAATTTACTGTACTCTCACTGGTGATATTTTATCTGAATATGAGGCTGAAATTAATGTTCCTGATGCGGTTGGACTATATTACGTAGTTTGGTGGCCATATTTTACTTCCATCCCCTTCATTTTTCTGCTTCATTGTGAGGTTTGGTATGATAATCACATAGAGCAGGCATGTCAAACTGCCAGCCCACGGGACGGATGCATCATGCCAAAATCGCGCCCACACCATTGCCAATAGGGGAAAAGTCATGATACGTCACGCGATGTCACGTGACGTCACAAGTTTGACATGCCTGACATAGAGGGTTTTTTCCCCCGGTGAATTTAATTTATATAGTTTAACAAATGTGATGCATAAAAAGGTTGCTTTTTCTCACTTGTCCTTTCTCTGATTATATATTTCTCAGACTTTCACTTTCAAAGCTTGTTCTAAGCTAAAATATGGCAATCTATGCCTAACTAGATGAGCCTTCTAAAAGCTCCTCTGTGAAAAAACTGAATTGTCTCTACTCTCCCCCATTTCTCCACCCAGCCAGAACTCCAAAGATATTTTTTTCCTTGTCTTTTCCTTTTTCCCTATAGTGACACAGACTGCTGGTTTGCTAATTTATTTATTTTATTTATTTTATTTCTTAAATTTCTATACCGCCCCTCTCCCGTAGGACTCGGGGCGGTTTACAGCCCAATTAAAACAGATAATAGCAATAAATATTTAAAAATAAATTAAATTAATACATGGCTGTTACTAAAACCTGTTAAAATCCCAATTCTAAAACCCGAACAGCCTTGTTTAAAAATTTACACAGAAATTTAGATAAAACCCGAGGAGGTCTAGGCCAGGCCGGCTTGATTGAAGAGATGAGTCTTCAACTCTCTTCTGAAGGTGCGGAGATCATGACACGTCCTGAGTTCTGGAGGGAGCTCGTTCCACATCGTCGGTGCCCCCACAGAAAAGGCTCTCCCCCTGGGCGCCACCAGCCAACACTGCTTAGCCGATGGCACCCTGAGGGGGCCCTCTCTGTGGGAGCAAACTGGTCGATGGGAGGTATTTACTGGCAGAAGGCGGTCTTGTAAATAACTTGGTCCTATGCCATGGAGCACTTTAAAGGTGGTAACCAATACCTTGAAGCGCACCCAGAAAGCCACCGGCAACCAGTGCAGCTCGCGCAGGATGGGGGCCATTCGTACCCGCCAGGGTGCCCCTACTACCACCCGCGCGGCTGCATTCTGCGCCAGTTGAAGCCTCCGTGTGCACTTCAAGGGGAGCCCCATGTAGAGAGCATTACAATAGTCCAGTCTGGAAGTGATGAAGGCATGGGTGACCGTGCGTAGCGCGTCACTATCTAGGAAGGGGCGCAACTGGCGTACCAGACGAATCTGGTAAAACATCCTCCCGGCCATGGCCGTCAGATGGTCCTCAAGGGACAGCCATGAATCTAGGAGGACTCCCAAGTTGTGAGCCCTTCCAGTGGGGGCCACTGACTCGCCCCCAATAGACAGCGATGGAATCAGCTGATTGTACCGGGACGACGGTAACCACAGCCACTCGGTCTTGGAAGGGTTGAGCTTGAGACCGTTCTTCCCCATCCAGATCCGCACGGCCTCCAGGCACTGGGTCAGCATGTCAAGAGCTTCATTTGGGTGGTTCGGGGTGGAAATGTACAGCTGAGTATCATCAGCGTACTGATGGAATTCCACCCCAAAACCTCGGATGATCTCACCCAGCGGCTTCACATAAATGTTGAACAACAAGGGCGAGAGGACCGACCCCTGAGGTACCCCACAGTCAAGGGGCCTCGGGGTCGACCTCTGACCCCCTGTCAACACAAACTGCATCCGGCCAGAGAGGAAGGAGGAGAACCACCGAAGCACGGTGCCCCCTATACCTAACCCCTCCAACCGGCGCAGCATGATACTTTGGTCGATGGTATCAAAAGCTGCTGAGAGGTCCAATAGCACCAGGACAGAGGAGCAACCCCTGTCCCGGGCCCGCCAGAGATCATCCACCAATGCGACCAAAGCTGTTTCCGTGCTGTAACCCGGCCTGAAGCCCTACTGGAGCGGGTCCAGATACGACGATTCCTCCAGGTGCTGAGGGAACTGTCGAGCAACCACACTCTCAACAGCCTTCACAACAAAGCGAAGGTTGGAGACAGGACGATAGTTAGATAAAACAGCCGGGTCCAGGGCGGGCTTCTTGAGGAGGGGTTGCACCACCGCCTCTTTCAGGGCGGCGGGGAAGACACCCTCACTCAGCGAAGCATTGATAATCGCCTGGAGCCAGCCTCGCGTCACCTCACTGGAGGCCAGTACCAACCAGGAGGGACACGGGTCCAGTAAACATGTGGTTGCTCTAAGACCTCCCAGCAACCTGTCCACGTCATCAGGTGTCATGGAGTCAAACTCAGCCCAGGTAACAGTCTCAAGACCAGCCTCAGCCACTCCTGCTGGACCTCCTTCGTCGAAGTTAAAGCCTTCCCGAATCTGAGCGATTTTGTCATGCAGATATTGCACAAAATCCTCAGCTCTTCCCTCCAAGGGGTCCCATCTCGCCTCCCGATGAAGGAGGGAGCGGGTCACCCTGAACAGGGAGGCTGGGCGGTTATCTGATGACGCAATAAGGGCAGTGACGTAATGCTGGGATTCCTTGCCCCTGGATGTAATACAGTAAATACAATTCCTTTCCTCTTTCCTTTCTCAAGCTACTTTGCCAATTACTTTCACAATCAAGTGCTTGTGTCTAAGAATAAAACTAAAAAGAAACTGTACAAGGGTTTTCTCCTTGACTGTTGTTGGTTGGTTGGTTTGGCTTGGTTGTCCCATTAAACGCTGCAACTTTCCATAGCTAGTCTTCTTAGTATTTTTTCCTTGCTTGGAGATTACTGCCAGAAACGACCAGTCAATAACACTCAGTCACTGATCTTCCAACATGGACTGGCTACTTTGGTCGTCCCTTGTTGTTGAACTGATGACTTTTCAGAATTTGTGAGCTGGTGTCTACCTCAGCATCTTCAGTATCTTCTATCTACAATTCATACCAAATCCTCAGTCATAGTACCTCATGCCACCAATGTACTATTCTCTACACTCCCCTTGGATTTAATCTTTTTAATACCTTATCTGCCTCACACATACCTTTTCCAGGAAATTATACATGCAGGATGAGCTCTGCATGACTGTGCAGGGCAGCGCAGCTCCTATCAGCTGTCCTGTCACATTCTTCTTCACCACTATTAAATCAACTTATAATGGATGCCGCCCTGCTGTCCTGACACTGTTGGTTTCAATTGCTGCTGCTACAGTGGTTTTGGCACAGTTGTTGTAAGATCTCTTGCTGCTCTCAGTAATTTGGCCTGTTGATTTCTTCTGCTAATGGATGTTGCTTCTGCCTTACTGCCACTGTCAATAGTATGGGATTTATTTCTCTTGGGGTTTTCTTCAGGGTTGCCACTGTAACTATGTTACAGTTTCAGTGGGCTCAAACAATTTTTTTTCCTAGGTGAGGCTTTTGTGGCCACTTTTTCAGCAACAAAGCACCAACAATGGTGATTGGGATATCTACCTTTTAGGACTTTTAGGCTTAAATATTCCTTTGTGCAACTAGATTCTTGATTTTCTCATTAACAGGCCCCAGCAAGCTGGAACAAATATTTCTAACACCATTTTCTTGAGCACAAGTTCTCCTCAGGGCTGTGTCCTAATTCTGCTGCTGTTCACCTTGTTTACCCATGATTGTGAAGTTTCCCACCAACCATATTGTGAAGTTTGCAGATGATACAATAGTAGTGGACCTTATTCAAGATGACAATGAGGGTGCTTACCGCAAGGAGGTTGAGGGTTTGGTGAACTGGTGTAAGAAAAACAGCCTGTTTTTAAACATTGGTAAAACCAAAGAGATCATTGTTGATTTCAGAAAAGGCAGGCAAAGCCATACTCCTCTGTGTATTAATAATTCACCTGTGGAGATGGTTACCAGCATCAAATTTCCGGATGTGCAGCCAACAAGTAGGCTGGCTTGGTCACTCAGTAGCGAGACACTTGTAAAGCCAGCACAGCAGTGCCTGCATTTTCTGCATCACATGAGAAAAGCACATCTTCCTTCCCCTGTCCTTACCATTTTCTACAGAGGGACAATCAAGAACTTTTAATGGCTTTTTTCAAGTTGTTGACAAAGTTACTTTGTTGAAGTGCAGCTTTAGCTTCATATTGTAGGCCAACAAGGATGCAGGCATAAATATTGTCGTTCAGAAAGCTGTCCAAATAGTGCTGCCCTATTTGAACCTTTGTTTGAAAGTTGTATTCATTCTAATTGCTAATGTTGCAATTTTGAAGTTGCTAGCCAGCTGGCTATTATTCTGTTTTGGTCTTTTATCCTGTGCTTCTAGTAAGTGCCAACTTGTGTCTGTTTTGCAAACCTATTATCAATTGCCATAGAGGGAACTATTTGTTAGTAATAGCACACACTCCCATATGGTATACATTAATCATGATTTAACTTATGTAAACAAGATTATGTATTATGTTTTTGATATGGTTCCTCTGATGAGAGTGAATGGAGGGTTTCATTTTAGTAAGTCATAACACATGTGATATTACAGAAACTAAATAGACAAAGTCTAATCAGAATGAGAAGAAAGCAGAATAGTTTATTTTAATTTAAATAAATATTTGTAACTTTATTATTTTTTCTGGAAATTTGACTTTTCCATTTCAGTAGGCAAGACAGTGAAAGTTAGGTGGCCTAAAGAATTTTTCCAAATAATATCAGCTCAGGATCTACATTTAAATTACAGTACTCCTTCTGATAGTAACCCATGTCCTTAACACCCTTTGCATAAACCACTGCCCTGTGCTTTACATGGGACTATCTTTGAAGAGAATTCAGAAAATGTAACTAGTTCAAATGCAACAGTCAGCTAGTTAACCGGGATCAGGTTCATGAGGCTCTTAAAGGCATTGCATTGGTTGCCAAAAGCTTTCTTCTCTTAATCTATAAAGGTTTAATAGATTTACTGTCTAACTCTGTATAGTGTGATCCCCATAAAACCTTAGGCCCATTTCTCCCAAACCAAAATGGTTCATTTTGGGCATCCCAGGGGATGCTGGGAATCCTATCTAACCTGAAGTAAAGGGGATAAAGGCCCAGAAGCACTTCTTAGTGATGGCTCCCTAATTCCCTTACTGAGCCACTACTCCATTATATAAGGTAGCTAAAACTATCTTCTTTCATCATGCTTTTGGTGCTGATTGTAAGGAACTTTGATGATATGATTTATTTATTTATAGATTATGTTCTTATAGTTTTATTGGGCTGGATGAACTATTCTTTAGATTATACTATACAATGACATATTGTTATTCTATAAATTACATAAGTGGATAGTATGCAGATACTGCACAAATAAATTAAGTAGCCCAGGCTTCCCCAATCATTGAAGAATATGTAAGGGAATGCACACTTATTTATTTTACTTATTTATTTGTACCTTTCCTTTATTATTTTAAAAAATAATTCAAGGCATTCTAACACCCCTTTCCTCCTCCTATTTTCCCACCAATAATAACCCTGTAAATGAGGCTCTGAGAGAGTGACTGGCCTAAAGTCACCCAGCTGGTTTTCATGGCTAAAATTGGACTTGAGCTCACCGTCTCTCACTTTCTAGTCTGGTACTTTAAACATTAGACCGGGGTAGGCAACCTTGGCTCTTTTATGACTTGTGGACTTCAATACCCAGAATTCCTGAACCAGCCATGCTGACTCAGAAATTCTGGGAGTTGAAGTCCACAAGTCATAAAAGAGCCAAGGTTGCCTAACCTTGCATTAGACCAAACTGGTTCCATGGATGTACTCATGTGCCTGAGAACATATCTTCTTTAAATGTCCAAGTCCAGCTTAACCCTTGCTCACTTCATCCATGTGAATATGTGATTTTCTTGGAAGGAAATCCTGTAAACACTAACATAACCGTCTTTAAAATCAGTCACTGTGGTGAATACTTTTTATTTATTTATTTTTTTTCATTGGACATAATGACTTTGTTAAATCAAACTTTATCTGTGTTTCTTTGTCTCCAAACAAAGTCTGGAGATGGAGCTTCTTCATATTCAGCATTTAATTTGTCAGGAAATGGTTCAGAAAATGTTAGGAAAAAGTTTGGAAATTAGCCTAATAAGAAAAAATTGACCCAACTCGTTAAGAGAGGAAATCCAAACCATAAACATAAATTTACCAAAATTTAAGCTCTTTTTGTTATTTGAACTAGATTGCATTTACAAGGACCTTCCAACTATTTAGAAGTCACTTACAGAAATAATTATTGTAGGACAATTGCATCTGAATTATTCTTGAATTTTAGTTTATTTTTAATTGTTTCTGTAGATGTATACATTTATAAGCTTATACTTTTCAAAAAATAATTAAGGGCTCCAAAAAGTGTTGCTCTTAATCATGCAATTTATAGATGAGAAAAGGTTTAGCATGTGATCCTTGTTGAACAAACTAATATGTTATACAAGATCAAAACTTGACTGCGTAAGGGTGAGGGAATCAATTTGATTCAGTGATGCCTGCCAGATTTAAAGATCTGGTATCTAGGTTGAGAATGTTGAAATTGTGAGTGGAAGCCTTTGTTTTAAAATGCCTTTTCTGGATTTCTGTTTTAATTCTTACATTAGCTTAGCAGTTACCAGATGCATTTATTTATTTATTTATTTATTAAAAATACAACTTTTCTTTCTTTTGGGAGGAGGGTATTAGATGCATTTATTTTGCCTTTCAATCATCCTTTTAGAAAAACATCAGTTACAAACACATGGTTTTAATTTAACATGCACTAACTTTAACATGTTAAACAACCTAAAAGGGTGTCTGAAAATTAGTATAACATTCACAAATCACTGTCAGATTTCTATAATATAAATTGTAGAAAAGGAACTGAGGCAATGTGATAGTATTTGAAAAAAACCTTGAAAAATGAGAGAAGGGAGGTTCCCAAGGGCGTGGTCAGCTAAGAGAAGGCATACTTTGCAGTTGCATAATGGGCAGAGAAAGGGGCTCAAAGGGGACCCTCCCTGGTTTCTCAGACTGTAAAGAAGATTTCAGACTTGTAAGATTCTGTTGATGTAATCCTACAGTGAAGTAGAATTAGCTCAATTGGTCATGTTTCCTGCCGGGTTAACCTGGGAGGGCTGACAAGTGGCCATTTCAGATAACTATAGCAGCTGAATCATAAATCCTTTTCATTTTTTTAAAATTTAACAGTTAAGGTTTTTATGTTAGACAAGAAATTTATGAGCAAATATTTTGAGAAAACATAATAATAGACAATAAATAATTTATTCACTTTATATGCCATCCAATTCCCAATGACATAGGGCAGTTAATTAAAACTTCATCATAAATTTATTTTAACCCAAAATCACAACATACAGTTTGTCAAACATCTTCAGCAATCTGTATTTTCCTGAAATAGATTTACATAGATAAAATGGGTTCCCTAAATCTGAATTGGTTTTGCCATTCTTTAACATCATCATCATCATCATCATCATCATCATCATCATCATCATCATCATCATCATTATTATTATTATTATTATTATTATTTTGTCCCTTGTGGAACCTTGCTTACTTAAGAAGGAATGTATGTTCTACCTCTTCCCACATTATGATCCTTCCTGTATTAAAGTTCCACTGATTGAGTGTCACCAATAACCAGGACTACTGTTAGTGTTAATGATGTAGGAAATTTTTAAAATCAAGCCATGTGTCAGCGGTGACATGGATTACCTGCCTCGCTGCTACCACAATTGACCAGATAGAGGTGAACTCCAGGAATGATTTAAAAATAAATGCTGGCATATGTGCCTCAAGCTACATGAGTCATATTTTAGTGTGTTCGAGTTTTCAGTAGTTTATAATTATTGATATAAGGCAAGGGATGGTAAATTTCAGCTTCACTGAGATTTACAAAACTTTGGTTGCCTAGGAGTAATGACTGCAGACAACAGCGAAATAATATTTCTGATATAGTTTTTTCCTGTTAAACCTATTCCATTTCCTGAATAATTGCCACTAAAAATGCTTCCCTTATTATGCTATTTGGAATTATCTCTGGCTTGATGGTGGGGTTCTTTAGGCTTATGTTTCTGGGAAACTTTAACCAGCTTTCCTTAGGAATGGAGTTGGAGGTAGTCTGGGAGCTCATGGCCACCCAGCTTATGCAGGTGGGAAGAGAGCATGTCATATCTTAGACTTGGTCTTGGGACAATGTTAGTGGAGAGGACCCTCAGTTCCTTGTTGTCAGCTCTATATGGCAGACTGAACCAGACCAAGAAATATAACTCCATAGAAGCCTAAATAAATAAATTACTTTTATTTAAATTGGCTCTGCTAAGATAATATTAAACATCTGATTCGGCTTCCATGCCCCCTTTTATATTCCTGTGATATCTGCCTAAGTTATTTTTGTAACCTACCTCCATTATCGGGACTCAAGTAATGTTTTTTCTCTTTGTGGCTTTGGTAACAGTTCTTCCTCTTTCATCACGGTCATTCGCTTTACTCTCTATACTTGCCATGGACAGTTTCTTTCCTGTTGACTTCACTGAGTTTATTCAGCATCTGACCCTCTTCAGGGAGGTTAGATCTATTCAATCAACCTGCCCCAGAAGCCTAATGGAGCCAATTAGATTTCAGAATGTAGTTGAGGTGGTTTCTGAGGTTTTGATACACAGTTCCACTGAGACTTTAGGCTCCATTTGGAACAAGGTAGTAGCTTTAAGCCAGATCAAATACAGGCAAACTGTCTCTGTACACTGACCTAATGGTATACAAAGCTTGGTTTACAAAGGACCTCTGGAAAATGAAGCAACAGGAAAAAAAATGCAGTAGCATCACTAGTGGAAATATGGAAGTCAAAGCAGACACAGCTTGGATCCTTTATTAGGCTCTTATGGCAGTAGGAATGGCAAAATTTTTCCACTTTTATTGTATTCTCTGAATATAATCCAGCAGCCCAGTTCAGGGTGGGGTCAAGAAGAACAAGGGATTCCTGCCACTAAGAGTGGGAAGACTATTATATTTTTTATCAGCCATTTATTTTAATCAATATTCTATATTTTTTCCTTGCCATTTTTTCTAATGTGACTTCTGGAATACACACACACACACACATACACACACACACACACACGTTTGTTAAGCAGGCAAATCTGCAGAATTCATTTCAATTATGGGGCCATTCAAGATGGACAAGATCTTGAAGCTGAAAATTGCATAGGGTTTTTGACACTTTTCGGCTCTATTCTTTTTTGGGGGGGGGTGTCTTAAATTCCACATTGTCTTCCTTATGTCTTTCCATAAACATTTTTTCTCCCAGAAGTCTTTGAGTGCATTTAGAGATGACAGATACTCAGCATGGGTTGTGGAAAATGGTCTTTTTTTACTGAAATGAGAGCAGCTTTTAGCTGATTGTGCTCAGAAAATTGTCTTCATTTTGATGCTTCTCTTAACATGAAATCCTTCTATTTGCATACTTTCTTAATGTTCCATTTTCACTTTGCCCATCTCATTTACTATCTCTTTGTCATGATGGATTTGGCATGGTTTACCCCATAGTGCCTCAAAAACCTGTCAGCTTTGTCCTTTCTTTTAGTGTCAAGAGATAAATATTTACTCTTTCTGCTATCTTGTTTAAATGCATTTTGTTCTGAAGGGCTAAATTGCCAGGACAAATATAGAAACACATTTCTTATTAGAACTGAACCACTGAACTTTATGCTGGAATATTTGCTTTGTAAAACTGCACCCTCCATGTCGTCTCTGTGGTTCATGCTGGTAATGATGTTGCCAATTTACATCCTTTGTCATTTTATGAAAATTGGGACATATAGTTCATGCATTAGTTAAAGATCCTGTTCGCTTTTATTTTAAAAGATGCTTCAATTGATGACCTGAATAGGGTAAACTAACATTATACTTTCTCAAGGAATTGTATAAATTACTGAACAACTTAAAAAGCTCCCACTATACATATATTTGAAAAAGCATGCATAATTACATAGAACAACTGGTAATTAAAATAATGAATGCAGATAATGTTTTGCTGTATTTTTTCCTTGAATGGGTCTTCGTGAACCTCTATGTGATAAAATATCGACAACTGATCAAACATTCAGAATATGCAATAAAAATGGAAAAAATAAAATTAAACATACACTTCTATACCTTTTTTGGAAAAAAAATTAATTGCCTTCTTAGTATACATATCACCCTATGGAAGGAGCACTTTTGATTGTAATTTCCTCTTTGGAATCTTAGTTTATTGTGCAATGAAAAGACAGTCATAAACCCACTACCATTATTACATTATCTGCTTCTGAAAAAGGAATAGGCAGCATTGACCAAGAGAGACCAGCATGTTGTGCTAATAAATTACCTTTTCTTTCTTCTTCTACTCAATAGGTTATTTGGAATTAATATCTTCTTTATTGGATGACCTTTATATTTATTCAGGCCATGCATATATTGCGATAGATTTGGAGTCATATATAAAAGCTACCTGTAGTTGCTATGGACTACTATAAAACCCAACCAGTCTTCCACCAAGTAAGCAATCTGCTCTCTTGAAGCAGTGATAAGCAAGCAGGACCTCATATACTTTGGGTATGTAATTCAGAGT
The DNA here is from genome assembly GCA_034064705.1 of Bothrops alternatus. Lineage (NCBI taxonomy): Eukaryota > Metazoa > Chordata > Lepidosauria > Squamata > Viperidae > Bothrops > Bothrops alternatus. The sequence continues at coordinate 38,886,833 of JARGCV010000007.1, read as the reverse complement.
ATGAGCTAGAGAAAAAAAATCTACTGGGCTTAACAGGGTTCAGAGAAATTGATTGGGAATACAGCAAATAATGTGGATGACCCTCAAGTGAAACTAGTGGTTTCTAACCAATTGAATCCAGCTACCCTGCTGCCAATAGAGGTTGAAGTGGAACATGATTGTTTGCAGGTGTTGGAAAGTGTATATTTCAAGTCGTATTCTTTCCCAAGGCTCCCTCAAGCCTCTGCAGCTTTTTCCTAATATCATTATAACTCTGCCCTATAAACCTCTCATTTAACATTCGCACATTATCTGCATCCCTAGGATCTATTTGAGTGTAAAGCTCATATGCCTCAATCAACCCAGGTTTAACAGAAAGAAGACCATAATGTTGCTTCCAATTCAACAAGTCTGTTGTAGTGAAAGGAACATATTGGAACATAGACTGAGTCTGTATTGCCCCTTGCTGGTCCAACACTACCTGGTCCACCTGCCTCAAGGGCGCTATAAAATCTTGTTTGGCAGCCTCCACCCTTGCTGCCACTGATCTTGTCACAACTCCTGTAGCCACAACTATTCCAGCTCCAGCCCCAACATCGTACCCACTCTCTTCTGCAGGGAAATCGTCCTCCTCCAAATCTTCTTCCTCCTTGGGAGCTGATGGCCTCCCTCTCTGTTTCTGTCTCTCCTCCAGCTACATGTCCCCAGACTGCATGTCCCCAGGCACAGCAGCTGTTGCTGCTGGCATCTGGGGCATAAGGAGGGGGTCTAAAAACTACTTCCTCTACTTCCACCTTTATTTCCTTTTTAGCATCAGATACTTTGGTTTCTGAAATCTTCACATCCTTGAGTCTTTTAGATTCAACCCTTAACTTTTTACCCTTTGGTCTAACCACACATAAATGAACCATTTTGGCTTGGCATTGCAATAAGTCATCTACCTGCTCAGCCACTGCATCCCCCCACTGGTCTATATATTGGAACTGGTTGGGATAATTCTCCTCATTTGCTGCTATCAGGGAGGTAAGGTCATCAATGATCTGATTCTTAAAAGTTCCTTCCGGGGGCCACCCAACATCCATATAGGGCCATTGATGTTCACACAAATACCTCAACCTGTCCCTTGTTACCTTGGGATAGGGCACCTTATATTGGGTATGATTAAAATATTCATCAAATCCTTTAACATGCATTCCAGCGGTGTGCTGGGAACGCTGCTACGCCCCCCCATCCTAACAACACTGCCACTGACCAACAGTGCCGGACGTTCCAACGGTCACCAATAGGAAATACAGTGGCTTAACTACCCACATAGCCTAACACGGACTTCTTTAGGAACAATGTCCCGAGCCCAGGAGGGTGATCAGTCCCCCTCTTCTATCTGCAAATGAGATAGGTACTTGCCACTTTTAACATATACTCGCCTGCAGCGTCTTGTCCTGGCCAGGAACTGGTTCAGACCTCCTTTCCTTCCCCCAAGGGTTCTTGGACTGGCTATCAGCAGCGGCGGCTCTGCTGATGAGCCACAGCTGTCTCCTGGAGGAACACCCCCCATGGTGCCTGGAGAATAGTTCAGGAGTGGCTTTCCAGCAGGTCCGAGGGGGTCAAGCCGCCCTCAGCGAAACATCGCCTCACTCCAGAGTCCCATCTGGGGTGCCAGGAAACTGTTGTAGAAAAATGAGACCGAAGCCAGCTCTTTGGGGGAGGAAAGGTTTATTGCGCAGGTTCAGAGAGCTAAACAAAGCAAAGGGTCTAAACCCCGAAGGGTGGTCTGCATAGCATACTTATAGTCCATAATACGTATACATTTCCTGATCACACAACATTCCTTACATGGTTATATTCTATACTTTCTTATTCTTACTTATGGAAAGCTACCAGACAACAGCTATAGATCATATGCTTGCAAAACAGGATATGGTCCTGATGCAGCAGAACTAAATTAAGCATCGCCCATTAGACAGGAAACCTCCTACAGACCCAGTAGTTTTTGCTGGACATTAGTATTTTTCCACTTTGCCACTTTAATGTGGATGGATGGGATGAAAGACAAAAATATAGGTCAAATTGATGGATATCTGAACTAAAAACTGAGTCTGACATGAGGGTACCCAACTAATTATCACATTGTTGAAATGTGAGATTTAGGTCATATTTATACTGCACTTTTAAGTTGTTTCTTTTTTGTGCTCATGACAGTTCAACTCTAAACTGGCTTGAAGAAAAACCTATCAATTTTGGCAATGTACTGAGAAGGATTCAGGCTCCTCTGTTCAGACAATTTCCCAGTTGCTATGTCCTCCCAGCTTGTGGGTTGGTTTCCAAATACTTTGCTACCAGGCTAGGTAACATCTTCAATAGAGTTTAGGGTATGTCAGTGTTCTTCTGTTTATAAGGGCTTCGTGTGGTCAGTGGGTCTTAAAACTGATGCTGACATACCCTAAACTGTGCTGAAGATGTTACCTAGCCTGGTAACATAACATTTGTAAACCAACTCACAAGCTCAGAGAATGAACCTTCACCCTCATACATATATATTATTGTCCATTCTGGTGATGGGGAAATTAGGCAGTGTGAATAAGCTTTTACTGGAGTTGTATTCTCTGGAACAATCTTCTAGTTATTAAAATTCCACACAAAAAGAAAGTTCCTTGTCTTTCTCTTTTGTCTCTATTTTATAAGAATAACAGAAACATTGGCAATGGAAGCTGAATATTTTAATCAACATCACTCCATGTATCTGTTCTATTCAGCTTTTATTCAAGCTACTGCAAAAAATACTTTTAAGAGCTTCAAATCCTATTCACAAGCTTTCATGAGAAGCCAAAGATGAGGCATAGATAGAATGGTAAAGTTTATTGCAGATACAAATATTCTTAATAATGACAAAAATTAGGGATTCCAAATTCAGAGTTCTTATATTTCATATTTCTGTATATCATAAGGTTTCATTTATACAATAAGGATATCTGTCTGAAAAGGAAATAGAAAAATAGTACATCTTTGATTTTGTTCTAAACTACAAAACTAAAATTAGCCTACATGACAAATATACAAATTGCATAAATTTGGAATGTATGGTTTAAAACTTGCCATCTTCTTTGTCTTAACCTTTGCATTCTGGCTGATTCATGCTCATGTAAAATTCCAATAAAGCTGAGACTGAAATACTTTTTCTTGGGTGAGAGTTCCTATGCAAGCAGAGTCACCATTTATATTAGGAGAGATTTCCTGTAATAGTCATTGCTGGCTGAGAGCAGGAATCTAAGAATCTAATAATTTTTAGAGAGTACTGCCATCTAATAATTATGTGGCATTTTGCAGCCCAGATCTGATTGTCCTAACTGAGAATAGGTAGAAGGAAACTCAACCAGCTAGTATTTAACCTGCCTCATTCAGCCCCTAAACCGAGTTTTCTTGCTTCATATAAGGATTTTATCTTGTTGGTCCTGCCTGTGCCCCAAGGCCTGTAGCCCTTCTCCAAATTTCTAATAGATGTAAAATGATGAAAGCTATTGCAGCCTAATTGATCAGATGTTTATCAAGTGGATCCAAACCTGTTGGGCCATCTTCTTATCACTGTAAGACAGACATGTCAAACTTGCAACATCACGTGAAGTCGCGCGATGTATTGGGACTGTTTTGCCATTGGTGGCAATGGGGTGGGCGCGGCTTCCGCGTGACGCATCCGGCCTGCAGGCCGGCACTTTGACACCCCTGCTGTAAAAGATTCAGCTGGGATGCACATTGACTCTAAAGCCTCAGAGAATGTTAGAATTTCCTAACCACCCAGAGTCAATTTATAATTGAGATGGATAGATTTAATAAATGAATAAATACATGCATAAATTAAAATAGTGTGATCAATAGTGGCTGATCCAATGGCTCCCAATCTGGCTATCCAAACTTTTGGGGTTCTTGTGGTCTCTGAACTTGGTTGTTGTTGGTAACAAGCAAGTTCAAGAGAGCACCACAAGCTTCACAGTTCAACCCTGAGCTACAAATATTTTCTTCTATCAGAACCCAAACTTATGTCTAACAACATTTTTTTCTCTCTCTACACTGCCTGAACAGGGGATATTTGGGAGTTATTATGAAATTTAAAAGAAGGCTGTTTTTGATCCAGTGAAGACTGAAAAGTACGTTAGAAATGTCAATGTCAACTTGTGAAAATCTGAGGCAGTGTGTTGCTGCTTAGCTTGTAAGAGTACAGTTAATGAGGCCACAGGAGGGACAGACTTCTAAGCAGCCCAGAGCAATGAGCCTGGCAGACAAGTGCCCATTTTTCAAATTCTCTTTGAGATTGATAAAACTCTCCTATAAAATTACTAACAAATCATCCGCCATAATCTGCCTCTACTTTCAGTTTTGTTTTGCTTACTGCAGATGGCTCTTTGCCTAGAGACACCATTTGAAAGGAGACCACAAAGGGACTGTAAGTGTGGTCTAAATTTGAAAACATACGCAAAAAGAACATTGCGGGTTGAAAGGATGATTCTTCTCTAAATGGACATCTTTGTGACTGGCAGAATGAGGGGAAGTTTTTTAAAAAAAATGTGACAGCATGCTTAAAACTACTACTTTTTCCAAAAAAAAAAGCATAGGTATTAAAAGTGGTTGATATTAGAATACTGTTTAGCAAATCAGCTATTCATTTTTAGCATTGTTTAAACATATGTTAATCTATGAAACAATAAATGCAATGGCTTCATGTGAGAATTCATTAATGTGTGATTAGTGATCTACCAATAGTAACTGGGCCTGATAGCTAATAACATATTTTTTTTATTAGCCAATGGAAATATATAAAATGTCTCTGAAAATAGGCAGAGTATTTTTCTCCTTTTACTGGGCAAGGACTCCCCATTTTGCCTCTTCCTGGAATAATAAAACAGGTCCTTCTGTTCCTCATAAGCACATGATTATGGTCACAGATCCATGGAAATTTTCATAACAATATAGTTTCATGGTAGAAGGCAGATACTATTACTTCTATTTTTTATTTTGCCAAAATTAGCATTAGGTACATTTGTATAAGTTTATAAAGATATTATACTAAGGTAACATCTACAAATCTCACATGAGTTTTTCTATCAAAATTACACAAGAAGCAAGATATGTGATAATAGTATTTTTTTTACCTGATTTACATATGAAGATAAATCTTCATTAAATACTTTTGAAATTCATTTACTCAATGAACATCTACTCCACAAACATCTCCATGAACTCAGCTATCTGTTTCTCCAAAATTAGACTTTTCTCTTCACATCAACTTTATCATTAGATGTCGGAGGACTCCTGGTTTAGGTTCTTTCTCTCCCTGTAAACAATTTGAGGTTTTATGTTTAGAGACTGATATATTCCCTCTCTTATGCTCACTCCTTTTGATCTCAGTTGCACCTTTTGTAGTTTGTTCTTCTGCTATGCTGCTGCCTGATTAAGAGATCCATGTTTTCCTATGCCACAGTTACTACAACAATGGGCCCATTGTGCTAGACTCTGCACTTCCAGAATGGGACTGCAGGCCCCCACCTCCATGTCCACAGAACTGCCCAATGTGACTTCTTCAGACCGGAAGGACTACCCTATCAACCCTTTGAATAGCTTGTGACAGAGGGAGAATAATGCCCATGTGTTTCTGCTTCAGACACTATTTGCTTTTGCACAATGCCTCTTGTGTCAACTGTAGTCATTAGAAATCGGTGAAATATCATGACATTGTATATGAGACAGCAAGACTTTTATGCCATTGCAGTGGAATAGCTTGAGAGTCTGACATTCCTTCATGAGATTTTATGACCTTTTAGTAATTTTATTGGGAGGGAGGCATTTTGGGACACTACTCTATATGTTTCTCTTTAAAAAGAAAGCAAGTTTATCAGCAAGGAGTTAAGCAAGCCTGCAGCAAATATTGTTTGTTTCTTTGTAAAAATTTATTATACACCCATCGTGCCTCAGGATAATTCTGGACAGCTTACGGTACTAAAAGATGAAACTGTATAATTTATAATAATATAAACAAATACTATAAAATCAACTATTCAAAGCTAAAAAAAATGGGGGGAGGGTGTATGATGAAAATGGGAGGGTGGAATCTGTTGTTAATATATCAGCTACCCCCAGTGTGAAACTCTTCCATTGGAGCCCCAAGCCAATTGGCAGAGCCAAGTCTTTAAGCTCTTATGGAAGATAAGGAGGGTTGAGGCCAACCTCACTTTTAAGGGCAAGATGTTCCAAAGGGCAGGTGCAACAGCAGAGAAGGCTCTTCTCCTGGATCCCACCAGCCAGAATTCCCTGGCTGATGGCACCTGCAACATGCCTCCTCTGCCAGCACCGTTTAGTCCTAGTGGAATGAGACAGTCTTCAAGTAGCCTGGACTCATGCCATGAAGGCTTTAAAGGTGATTTCCAACACCATGAATTGCACCCAGAAGCAGACCAGTAGCCAATGTAGCTCGTGGTGCACTGGTGTTACATGGGCTACCTTTGGGGGCCCAAAAATTGCCAATATCTCTGCACTCTGCACCAACTGTAGCTTCTAAATTCTCTTCAAGGATAGCTCCATGTAAAGTGAGTTCTAGGGAAAGGTGACAAAAGAAATCAAAATGCCACCATCTTGGTTTGTTTAACATAAGATGAGACAGAGAGAAACTTAGACAGGCTTTCAAGATTCTGTTATTTACAACAATAATAATAATTTTTGAAATCCCTGTCATGCATTCTTCTTGACTTGGCCTAACTCAAAGGGCTGACAATGAGAATGATACTGCATTATTTTTAGAGTATGCAAATCAAACATAGGAAGTATATAAAAACTACTTTGGGGAAACCTGAAACATAAACCATAAAGGGTGCAGTTGCAGAACTCTAGGGTGAATATCACGTGTAACTTTACACCTAGGGCTCAGAGGACTCTCAGAAGTTGCCACTCAATAATTTTAATAAGAAGTAGGAAATTGTTAAATAATTGGGGAGCAATACTTTAGTTGTATGTCATTAAGCAAATATTAGTGTAATTAAATGAAATCAAATCACACCAATTTTTTGCCCTAGCTTTGCTTACATCTGCCTACTTTTCAGAATATGATCATTGGGGTGGATCACAAAAGCTAAGTGCAAGCCCTTCACTCTCTGGTGATGCATATGCCTATTCCACTTCTAATGGCCCTAGATATTCAATCTCCAGGGCTTCTAGGCAGACAGGAAGACCTGAAAGAAGCTTTCATTGTGTTTACCTAATGGCTCAATTAGGTAAGACATGAAACAAGGCAGAGCATCAGAGAAAACTCTGTATCTCTGTTCTGTTACAAAGATTTGTATCTGTAGTCAAGTCTAAATTTAATAGTTAAATCATAAACTGAACCATGGAAAGACTAAGTGGCTCTGGGTTTGGGGTTCTTTAGTCCATTGGGAATTGCCACTTTTGGTCTTGGATGGGGTGGCATTGTGTAATCTGGGTTTTTTCCTGGGGTCACACCTCCTGCTTGAAGAGCAGGTGGCAGTCACAGCCAGGAAGGCCTTTGTGCAACTAGTTATGCCCTTCCCTGGATGAACAATCCCTACTTATGGTGACTCATGTCATAGTCACCTCCCATCTGGACTATTACAACACATTCTACATGGGGTTGTACTTGAAAAGCATCCAGAAACTCTACTTGGTTCAAAATTCAGCAGCCCACTTGATTTTGTCCAGACCTAGGTGTTACCTCTCCTGTGAGAGCTGCATTGGTTGCTGATTTGCTTCCGGGTGCAATCCAAGGGGCTGGTTGTCACCTTCATGGCTTGGGACCACATCATCTGAGGGATTGTCTCTTGCTGGACACACATCCACCTGACTCACTAGAGCAGGGAGGTAAAGAATGTTGTGGGTCCCATCCCCTAAGGAGATACATCTGGCAGGACCCAGAAGAAGGGCCTTCTCTGTGGTGGCTCCCTCCTTCTGAAACATCTTCCCTCTGGAAATTAGACTGGCCCCCATTCTGATACTCTTTCAGAAGGCCCTGAAGATGTGTTTTTGCCAGCAGGCCTGGGGAATCCAGAGTGGGATGGAGCCCATTAAATGGTTGATATGACTGTGTGTTGTCACCTGGGAGGGTATATTATTTTATTATTTTTATTTCGTCTACATTGTGTTTTTATTTTCTGTAAGCTGCCTAGAGTTGCCATGAGGGAGTAGGTGGCTATATAAATTTAAATAAATAAATTTTAAAAAGGCTCACCCACCAGAGATGACTCATCAATTGGAGCTTTAACATAAGAGCATTCATCATCATATTGACAGGCTTACTATAAGTAATTTCCCATGACTTTTGAGAAGTCTATAGATGCTTTATTCTACCAAAATTCACTGCCTTTCTGTACCCTTCTCTAAGTATAAGCAACTCTGATTTCCATACATTAGGCTGCATAACCATTTCCACACATATTCCTTCCACTCCTTAACTTCTAAAGGAAGATCCTTTGCCCATTCAGCTGAGCTAATAAACCATCTTCTCCACAGTTAGGAAATTTGAATTGCCATGGCAACAGGCTGTACAGAGTATTCTAAACATAGTCAGAAGATGCACTGAAGAACAAGAGAGTCTTACATTTTTTGTGCATTGCCCAATTGCCCACCTCCAGAATGTGCCATCAATCATTTTTTGGGAGGGGAAGACAGAAGATGTCACTCAGTATTCATGTTCCTCCCTGTACATATGTGATTTCTGCTACAGTTTTAAAGTACTGTTTTACCCTTTTTACAGGTAGTCCTAGATTTATGACAATTGGGTGCAGAATTTTGTTTATAAGTAAGGGCAGTTATTAATCAGGGCTGCCATGCGATCTGATTTGGTTTTATTACCATTTTTAAGATAGGTGTAAAGCAAGTCCCTGAAGTTGTTAAAGTGTAGTCAATAAGTAAAACCAACATACCCAGTGAGTGTTTTTGCTATTTTCCTCTGGAAAATGGCACAAAAACATTGCCAGTGGTGGTCATGTGATAGCAGGATGCTGCATCCAATCCTAAATGCAAGTGCCCAGAAAGAAGTCTTGTGACTGAGAGGGGGAGGGCAATTGTGGAGTTTTATGATGTTCAGAAGTGTTATATATAGTATGTAGATGGCCTGCTCTTTATTTTTCATCTCCCACTCTCTTTTTTATTTAAGGTAAATTCTTCTGAGGAAGCATTTTGTAAAATAAGTGACAAGAGAAAGAAGCTTTCCAAGATGGTGGTCCCATATCTTATTGTAAAATAGAATTTTCATGCTAGGTATCATTTTTAAAATTTATTTATTTAAATTTATATAGCCACCTACTCCCTCATGGCAACTCTAGGCAGCTTACAGAAAATAAAAACACAATGTAGAAGAAATAAAAATAATAAAATAATATACCCTCCCAGGTGACAACACACAGTCATATCAACCATTTAATGGGCTCCATCCCACTCTGGGTTCCCCAGGCCTGCTGGCAAAAACACATCTTCAGGGCCTTCTGAAAGAGTATCAGAATGGGGGCCAGTCTAATTTCCAGAGGGAAGATGTTTCAGAAGGAGGGAGCCACCACAGAGAAGGCCCTTCTTCTGGGTCCTGCCAGATGTATCTCCTTAGGGGATGGGACCCACAACATTCTTTACCTCCCTGCTCTAGTGAGTCAGGTGGATGTGTGTCCAGCAAGAGACAATCCCTCAGATGATGTGGTCCCAAGCCATGAAGGTGACAACCAGCCCCTTGGATTGCACCCGGAAGCAAATCAGCAACCAATGCAGCTCTCACAGGAGAGGTAACACCTAGGTCTGGACAAAATCAAGTGGGCTGCTGAATTTTGAACCAAGTAGAGTTTCTGGATGCTTTTCAAGTACAACCCCATGTAGAATGTGTTGTAATAGTCCAGATGGGAGGTGACTATGACATGAGTCACCATAAGTAGGGATTGTTCATCCAGGGAAGGGCATAACTAGTTGCACAAAGGCCTTCCTGGCTGTGACTGCCACCTGCTCTTCAAGCAGGAGGTGTGACCCCAGGAAAAAACCCAGATTACACAATGCCACCCCATCCAAGACCAAAAGTGGCAATTCCCAATGGACTAAAGAACCCCAAACCCAGAGCCACTTAGTCTTTCCATGGTTCAGTTTATGATTTAACTATTAAATTTAGACTTGACTACAGATACAAATCTTTGTAACAGAACAGAGATACAGAGTTCTCTCTGATGCTCTGCCTTGTTTCATGTCTTACCTAATTGAGCCATTAGGTAAACACAATGAAAGCTTCTTTCAGGTCTTCCTGTCTGCCTAGAAGCCCTGGAGATTGAATATCTAGGGCCATTAGAAGTGGAATAGGCATATGCATCACCAGAGAGTGAAGGGCTTGCACTTAGCTTTTGTGATCCACCCCAAGGATCATATTCTGAAAAGTAGGCAGATGTAAGCAAAGCTAGGGCAAAAAATTGGTGTGATTTGATTTCATTTAATTACACTAATATTTGATTAATGACATACAACTAAAGTATTGCTCCCCAATTATTTAACAATTTCCTACTTCTTATTAAAATTATTGAGTGGCAACTTCTGAGAGTCCTCTGAGCCCTAGGTGTAAAGTTGCATGTGATATTCACCCTAGAGTTCTGCAACTGCACCCTTTATGGTTTATGTTTCAGGTTTCCCCAAAGTAGTTTTTATATACTTCCTATGTTTGATTTGCATACTCTGAAAATGATATACTGTGTCTTCATAAACAAAACTGAAAGAGAATGTAATATATCCACATTGTAATGTAAATTGTCAGCCTGTATTATTAGGCTGAGGTGTAAAAGAGCATCACAGAATGGACACATTTAGAAAAACGGGTATTGCTGTAGGCTGAAAAAGCAGCATGAGCTAAAGCCTAAACTTTTCAGAACATCATTACCTTGCGCACAAGTAATGGTCTTAGCAGCATTTTTAATTTCCACAGAGCTGTTTCACAGCCTCACTGATTATTTTGGACAAGTCATTTAGTTTTCTCTCCCTCTCTGTAAGCACTTCATTACTTCAAGGAACGCTGCAAGGATGCATTAAAGTATTTGTGACATCAGATACTATGTTAATGGGTCTATATAACTTTGAGAGAGAGGGGAGTTGTGCAGAATGTGTTAGTAGAATACACACTTCGAATAAAACATCACCCTCAATCTATTGACTGCTCTTGCTTCAAGCCTTAAAAGTAAGCATCCTTCTCTAGTCCTAGGAACAAACAATTCCTGTGTTTATCGGAAATGTTTGCCTTCTATAGCAAGGGAATAAGCAAAAGGTAATGGTTAGAATTAGATGAGGAAGGCAAATGTTTTAAGATAAAAAGAGTTACTTAGACAAAAACAGAGAACCAATGCAGTCCCAGGAAATTTCTTGGTAAACTTATCACTGGCAGAACAGATATGCCCATACATGCATGTCCCAGAAAAAGCTCAGGCTGGTTACATGGATAAAAAACACACTACCTACTGCCTGGTGGGGTGAATGAGTCATGTACACCCCAGAGCTAATCATTCCAGGCTATAGAGAAGATTGATTTTAGACCCGAAGTGTATTGATGTTGTTTTAGGCCGAACTTATCTTCTTAATCAGCTGTTTTATCTAATTAGAAGAGACATAAATGCCCTGTCATGGGGCTGCTCTAGGAATTCTAGAGAATTTGTCACATGGAATGAAACAAGGAAAGAAAGGCAGCTGGTAATGTGGAGCATGATCAGGCATTATAGGCTTTTTTATGTCCTCCTTTCAACCCCACACCTACGAAGGGAAGATTTGGTAGTTTCTCCTTAATCTTTGCAGTGGTTGACAGGGGGTGTCCTGTCAAGGCACTTGTGATAATTAGTCACCAACTTACAGGGTAGTACAGCTCATGAAAACATATGTGCCTTTCCATAAAATGTATTAGTTGGAAAAGGGGGCTACCAGACACCTTCTAACTTTTTGCTACTATAGACTAATACTTCTTTCAATGATGGCAATGAATCCAAGAGCAATAACAGACTGAGGTAAGCAGTACAGCCATTGCATGAACCAACATTTACATATGTAATGTTATTTTTTATTATTAGTTTTTTGAGAATCTTATGAATGAGCTCTTTTAAGACTGAAAATATTTTAGAAATCATTTCAGTGGAGTAACAGGGCATATACAACCTGTATACTAGTACATTACTACTTCAAGGTTTCTTTTTAAAGCAACAGACCATTAGTTGCCCATTGTTTTTCCTCCTTCAGTAAGTGTCTGTGGAGATTCTCAGTTGTCCAAGTCATGGTTGCCCCTTTCTTCAAAAAGCAACTGGACTTTTTTATTTTGCCTAAAAGACATTTCGCTTCTCATCTGAGAAGCTTCTTCAGTTCTGACTGAAAGATAGGGAATGGAAGGATTTATATTCCTTGCAGTCATGTGGTCATTAGCCCTCTGAGAGTCATTGGGGCCACTTGGAGGTTTATCTGCCTCCCTTTGAAAGAAAGCACCTTATTCTCAATTTGTCAGAAGTCTTTAGATTCTTAGAACTTGATAAAATCAATTGCGGTTGGTTTATGAATAATATCCTGCTTCAGGTATGTGGACAATATATCAGAATATCTCAGGATTAGCTTGTATGTCATCTTCCAGCAAGCAAAATATGCCGTGTATTGACTTCACTTAAATTTGTATACAAGTCCAAAGAAAAAAACTTATTTTTGAAGGCACTCTTTTTTGCAATGTATTTTGGAGTCACATGAGGGCATTCCCAAATATGTTGATAATGATATGATAACGAATATGAGTTTAGGAAAGTGGAAGTTTGTAATGAGCCTAAAAGTCATAAAGAAATGTGAGAATTTATTCTGGCAAACAGCATTTGATAATCTGTTGCTGTTCAGATATTGGATTATTTCCCAGAATCTCAGCCAAAGGAGGAAATAAAATGGGGAAGGATGTTTTTGAGATTATGGAACCATGTTTTTCAAACTAAGCTCTTGGACTCAAAATATTGTTCTTCCCCAAATAATAGCATATTGATCATTGATATTCAGTTATGACCTCTATAATCTATTTTTACAGAACAGTCATATCTCTTCGTGATTAAATCTGAATCTTAAAATTGAATCCATATATTAAAGGAGCAGATCCTATGGTATTTCTGTCTGAAGGCAACTAATTCTTCATCATCCCTTTTTAAGATTTTTGTCTTCCATGCTTATACTTATAGAAACTGTCAGGATGATTTAAGACTACTAGAAAGAGAGCTTCTTATTTTATGACTTATTCAGAAAACATTTGACTATGGATATATATTTCAGGATTTGTAACTCACAGAAGTATTACTTTTTAGGGTTCTGATCTTTTCTTTGGAGATATAGGACTACTTCTTGAGAATCTGCATGATTTGTGATTTTGTAGGTATATTTGTTGTATCATTAACCCATTCAGTTAATGTGTGCTTTCTTCACTTGGGTCCCCAGAAAAGGTGGCAAATAGCAGCAAAATTATAGAAGTGGAATAATTATTTTGTTTTTATTTTTTTATTTTTTTAATTAAATTTTAGAAACTTTTAACAAAATTATAACATAATAACATAATAACTCAACTGAAAACAAGCAAATGACATATTTAACAATCAATACAAATAGCTGCTCGGAACCCCCACCACCACATCCTCCAACAACCTCAACCCCTCTTCTAACCTTCTAACTACTTACTTTCGCCTTTCTGTACATCTTCCCTCCACCCACCTCTATTCCCTATCTCCACCCTCTAACCCTCTACACATACCTCACCTTCACTCCTCCTTCCTCACCATCCAATGCGGTGTCTAGAGTTCTCCCGAGCGCCCTGAAAAAATTATCTAATAATTATTATGGAATAATTATTTTGGAGTAGGCAGCCTTTTTTGAAAAAAAGGCCGCATTTGACATTATTTTGTCTTAATAGTAGTAATCCATCAGATAGAAATACTAGAATACTATAATTAAAAATCTGCTTTGATTCTTTCATTCTCAGGCATTATGCAGTCCCACTACAAAGAAAAGAACAGATGTAGTTCTGTCATCCATGTGTCAAGAATATTATTGATAGAGATGTCCATAGAATCTGATTCTGTTATATATCATGATGTTTGATATGCTTTAAATATCCATCCAGTCATCATTCTCAGTGTAGGAAACCATCCTGAATGCCATTGTCTTCAGCAAGGAGCAAGGGCTCTCCTGAATTTCATAGAGGCTTCCTTAAGATGAAATGTGAAAAGACTGGATATGGAACTTTACGACAGCACATTGGTTTAAACTAACTTGGAAAGACTTGCGGTGTATTATTGGTGCTTCCAATGAATAGAAATTACAGTGTTGTTGTTTTAGTCCATGGTAATTTATAACCTCTTGGCATTGCAGACATAGTTGATTCTGAACTTGTCCAAGAGGCCCTGTTTACAATGCCCTTGAAATAGTATCAGTGCCTGATTATCCTTCATTACCTTATTTTTTTTCCCCATCGAAGTGGTTCATTTTTAGTCTCAGATCTCAACCTGAATAAGTGAAAGGAAGTTATATTCACATGCAGAAACAGACTGTAATGCTACTGGTACATTATGAAAAGTAAAAGCAAACCATTTATATTACTGGTGTAGCATTACCCCCTCAGGGGCTGCCAGAGCTCAGGCCCTCCCGGCCCCCTCCCTTTCTTGTCTGTTGTGCCCGGCAGCCATGCTCCCAAGGTGTTGGTGAAATGTCCCTTTTAGCGGCAGCTCATGCGAAGTGAGGGGGAGGCAGGTTCTCGTCATCAGCAGAGTTTACAGGAACAACGATGGCTGGCCCCTGGCCATGGCAGTCAGTGTGCAACAGTGTTTATCAGCTCCCCCTGGCAGCCGTGGAAAGAGTACGCGGTGATTTGCATCAGCTGCTTGGAAAAGGTGGGGGACCCTTTGGCTCCAGGCAACAGCAGTAAGCACTAGTGAAGATAGTCAGCGCCCCATGGCAACAGCTTGTCCCACAAGGGCAACTCCCCACAATGTCTTCAGCTTGCACAAGTAGTAATAATCAAAGTTTGGATGGCCGCTGGTCTCCAAAGCAGTAGCAACCAGCCTCTCCTTCTCTTCTGTCGGCACTCATAGCCCCAGGTCTCTCTATCCCAAATCCCCCCTTTCCTTCCTAGTTAAAACATAAATTCAAAACCCCAGCAGGCTTCCCTCTTCTCACTCTCACTCTTCCCTTTGTTCGGAATATTCCCTCTGCAAAAGAAAGCAATAAAACTCCACTCCACTTGCTCTGTCTCCCTCTCTCTCTCTCTCTCTCTCTGTTTCAGAGGAAAAGGAACACATAAAACCCCAAACTCCTCTTTTGCTTCACCTGGTCTCTCCCCGGCAACAACAAACACCCCATGCCCCCTTCTTCTTCCCCCTTTCTTTCCTTCTGTGTGATCCATGCCTGCCGTGCCCAAACTGGCCGCAGCTGCTCGAGCCTCGCCCTTTCCTCCCTTTGGCCAGGCTCCCGCAAAGCCTTTCGGCTAGTCCCGCTACACTGGCAATATGAGTCACTTTTCCATGATATTTCAATAAGCCCCTGTTAGTTTTCTGTTTGATATAATTATCATTGATGTGTTTATAATTGTGTTTGCCAGAGCAGGAAAGTGGGGATTGAATCAAATAATTAAAATAATAGTATTTTATCCTTTACCTGTGTGCACATGGATATAGTTATATTTAATAAGCGACTACAGCTCACTTATAGTCTGAAAATTGCCCTTTACAGTCTGATCTTCCATCACAGCAGCCAATATATTTGCCTCATTGATAGTAATAATGTTTCCAACTTCAACTTCTCCCTATATTAGCTTTTTACTTTGGTGACTAGTACTGTATTTAAACAGGGAAAGGAAGTGTTAGAGAGGCAGCAATAGTGAAATATTCAAGACAAAAATATTTGTGTTTTGTGGTCTATCCAATGCCCCAGTAAGTCAGATTGATTTATGGCTGTATTATTAGTAATAATTTATTAAATTTATACATAGTTAATTCCCAACATCCCTGGATGGTTTACTGTTGTTAAAATGTTTAAAAACAGGGAAGGGGAAAGGGAGGGGGAGAGAGAAAGGAAGAGAGGGAAAGGCAGGAAGGATGGAAGAAGAGGGAAGGAGGAAAGAAAGAAGGAAAAAGGAGGGAGGGAGGCAGGCAGGCAGGCAGGCAGGCAGTGGTGGGATTCAAATATGTGAACAACCGGTTCTCTGTGTGGATGCTGCTTTCTGAACCTGGGCAACAAAAAATTACCGGTAGCTACCGGTTCTGCTGAAGTGGTGCGAACCAGTTGAATACCACCCCTGGAGTGAGTGAGGGAGGGAGGGAGGAAGGAAGGAAGGAAGGAAGGAAGGAAGGAAGGAAGGAAGGAAGGAAGGAAGGAAGGAAGGAAGGAAGGAAGGAAGGAAGGAAGGAAGGAAGGAAGGAAGGAAGGAAGAGTTCTGATGTTCTTGCCAACTTCCCATAAGGAAACTGGGAGAAATTGGCAGGAGGTTAGAAGTCATTTCCTCTCCAATTGCTTTTTTGCCTGCCTGTGATCATTATGTTGTTTTTTTGTTGTTGTTTATATAAGGAAATATTTCAGCTGTCTAATACTAACTAATTGAAAAGTCCCAATCTACCTTACAGCATGCACTATCTCAAGCAGCAACATAATGAGGTGATTCTCGATATTGATTATTATGATGATTATTCCAAACCCTGAGCCATATATATTTGGAAGTACTATAATGCAGTAAGGATCTTTGTATAATGAATTAGCTCTGTTTTATGTAAATATTCAGATCCCCTTTTTCTAAGTGTCAATAAAAGAAAAATATGAACAATTGTTTTTGCTTGGTTTTTTTTTTTGAATACACTAAGCAAGCAACTATGTAGAATATAACTTACTGTATATAATTGGAAAAGGATTCAACTTATTGTCTGCAGGGGTATTTCATGGTGAAAATGGTAACAGTGTCAGCATGGTTTGGTTCGAAAGGAACAGAAAGATGAAACATTCTAATTAATCCAGCTAATTGTCATTGTATGAAAGCAAGCATTTTAAAATCTTTAACTCTTTAAATCATGTTAAAAGAATCTGTGCAGTCACTTGGCAGCTGCCTCATAGAAAGTAAGGGTTAATTGAATGTTAATACCATATTCTAGTTACTTTAATGTTGTGCAGAAAGTCAAGATGCTCTTGCTTTTTCTGGAAACCTGCTATGAAATGTGAAATCAGCCCTGAGCAACCTTTGAAACAGCAAACTGAACAAAGGAAAATAACACAAATCTTATGGCACTGCAGTAGGCTCGGTATTATGCAGTGTGCGAACAGAAACAAGTGGAGACACCTGCTAGCTCTTGGTCTGTGTGTTGGGGAGAAAAAAAAGGATGGGTGTAAATTGAAACAATTCACTGTAAGGAGAGCTTTAAAAATGATTCGATACAGCCAAAATGTCAAAGTGACTAGAGGATAAGAGCACAGGTGCAGCAAATGTACAGAAGCCTCACTTTCAGTCCCTGATCTCTGCAGGTAGGATTGGGATAGTAGAAGAATTTCTGGTCAATAGAGGATACTTAACTAAGTAGACTAGTCAGTCTGATCTTGAACTGAGTAGCTTTCTACATTTACTTCATACAAACATCATGCTATCATGCTCTACCATCAAAATATTTTCTCTTCAAGATGTGAAATATCCAGGACAGATATTTGATATGAAATAGAGGTTGTGAAACACTTAAGACAGTAGAGTGGGTAAAATCAAGGTAATTTTCCTAAAAATCAATATAATGTCAAATATACTTTACTTAAGGGCCAATTGCTGCCTTCTAGTTCAACTGATCTCTTGTTGGGGCTATTTGCCACAGATTTGGCAAATAGCCAAGGAGAGAACCAAATATGCCACCATAAGCTTCTGTAAAAAAAAAAGGTGGCTAACAATAAAAAACAACAACTAAATAAATGGATGCCGGTCCATTAATTATTGAGACAAAGGAACAAGCTAATCCTATATTTGGAGCAAGAAGAACATCCAGAAATCTGGACAGATAACTACCTGCCAAAGTTTTTCCTAACACTTCAGCTTGCTCACTGCGAAATGGAACAGTTTCCTTGTATTTCATACATATTTTGCAATAACATCTATTTAGCTCTAATCCTTTCCCTAGCACTGCAAAACAATTATTGTATTGAATACAATAATCCCAAATTAGGTAATCTTTGTTCTCCAGATGCATTGGAGTATGTATTCCATCATCCAACAAAAACACTAACAGGAATAACACAAACTAAAATTCAATATATTTGGATATTATATTTATATTATGGAAGGCTGCTTAAATAACAGCAAAAAACAAAAGTTACATTCTGCATAACCATAAAGGCCTATTATTATAGTAGAAGAAGTCCTTGGTTAACTCATTCAGTGACTATTCAAAGTTATGGTGGCACTGCATGAGTGTGCTTACAATCAGTATGTGAAGTTCTGGCTATCCAAGAATGCTAAGCAGAGAAAAAAGACTGTCAAAAGTCTGTCACAGGAAAGAATATATAGTTTTATTCTCCACAGCACTTGAGGGTAGGATAACACCAGAAGGTAGAAGGTTTTTAAAAAGAAGATTCACACTTAAAATAAAGAAGAATTTCTTGAAATAAGGAAGAAAACTGTTAAACAATGGAACAGCCTACTTCCTGGAGTTGGGAGTGATCCAATCACTGGAAGTTTTTAAACTAAGTCTGAATAGACATAGTCAAGGATGTTGAATCAGAAGACCTCCAAGGCCACTTTCAGCCCAGTGAACATCATTTTTCTCTTTAATTTACCAGATTTAGGTTTACTAACATCTTACCTAAAAAGAAAAACAATATCCTGACATAGCTTGCTTGTTTCCTGATCACAGGAGGTTCTCCAGCATGGGTGGATTGCGAATCCACCGATGGGTTAAGATAGCTTACTTGCCCAATTGACTAGGTCCAAATTTTAGCCCCGCCTCCGGCCGGAAGTTCCTCTTTCCCCAGTTTTTACCTAGTCTTTACGCCCTAAGCATCTCGTTGGGTTGGCTCCGCGATTTAGTGCTTTTTGTTGGTGAAGATTTGGTTTGAAACTTTTTTTTTATTTTACTTAGATCAATTGGAAAGGGAAAAAATTTTGCCGTTTTTTTTCCCTCCTTCACTACTCCGTCGGGGATCGCGGCGGAGAGGTCTCCCCGGGCTTCAGGCCCCCGGGTGAGTGGGAGCCGCAGGGGGAGATGTCCCTGGGATCCCAGCTGCCGCCGGATCGCGTCCCGACTTTCCCCGGAACCCGCAGACGTCGAGCGGAGAGGTAGGCTGAGAGAATCCCTCAGCCACACCAGACCGGACGACGCGTAGATAGCGGAGGACAGCTACAACAAACTGCAAGTGGGGAAAGACGTGGGGAGGAGATCACTGGGCTACCACAGGGTGGAGATTGGCCGGAGACCGGTTTCACAGGACGGGTA
Source organism: Bothrops alternatus (assembly GCA_034064705.1). Taxonomy (NCBI): domain Eukaryota; kingdom Metazoa; phylum Chordata; class Lepidosauria; order Squamata; family Viperidae; genus Bothrops; species Bothrops alternatus. The sequence continues at coordinate 38,867,406 of JARGCV010000007.1, read as the reverse complement.
GACCCAGGGCCGTTGGCGGTAGCAGGAGGCTACCGCCATGAGGCAGGAGCTGGAGCTGAAAATTTGGCGTGGCGGCCATCTTGGAAAGGGGGCGGTCCCTTCCTTGTTCTTCCTTTGGTGCGAAAATTGGCCATTTTGGAAAGGGGGCGGCCCTTTCCTTTGTACTCTCTCCGGCGCGAAACTCCAAGAGAGAAGCAGTTTGGTGGCCGGCAAGGCAGCGCTTCCCTTTTAACGGCTCAGTTCTCCGATATAAGACACGGCAAGCCGGGGAAAAAGAGAGAGGGTCGCTGGAGAGGCGGGCCATAGGTTGTGTTTCTTTTCAAAAAATTTAGCAGCCTGATCAGAGCGGTCTACACACACCTGGCCTGTAGTGGAGTTAAGGCAGATTGTCACCATCGTGCAGGATAAGGATACAGATCCTTCCGTCTGCAGGTCTAAGTGACCACTGGCCGCCTTCACCGTGCAGGATAGGGCGTTTTTAAAAACCCCTCAGTCTGCCGGCCTAAAACGATGCCTGCGAATAGCTGCTCTCCCTCAACGAGGTCGAGTTACCCGGACGGGTCTCTACGCCAAGCATGGCAATGGCAGACGGTGCTTCGGCCCAAGGCTCAGCCCCTCCTCCCTCTTCGCCAAAACGCAGAGCTACGGAACAGGAACCGGGAGGGGGCAAGAATAAGGCCAAGACAAAGCATCTGTCTGAGCCATCAAAGGCAGCTCAGCGGCAGGCCATAAGGAGACACTAGGTGTTAGAAAAGGAATTTGCCAAGGCGCAGAGGATCAGGGCCAAGGGGGCAGAGATGGTGACTCTCGCTCCACTGGACACACCTATACCCTTTGGACCCCCTGGGGCAGCTGGACAAGAATCCAGGTCCTGGTCTCCCAGGAGGGAGACAGAGAGGGAGGGGTCTCCTATCTCGGTTCCGTCTTCACCGGAGCATTCCGAGCCCACAACCAGCCAGGAGGAGGCTGGGCACACAGGTAGGAAAAGGAAGAGGACTGGTAAGTGGTCATCACAATTCCATTCCTATATGCAGAAGGCCTTTGACCACTTCATGTCTTCTAAAGGTGCCTCCCTTTCTCAGGGATCCCACACATCACTGGGACATGCCGCCTGTGGGGGGAGGGTAGTGTTTCATGATTCTGATGTGTCTGAGACTTCTTCACAGGTCGCAGAGGAGGAATCCGAGGATTGGGAGGATGTTGGGGCTCCGCTGTCGGAAGATGAGGACGCAGCCCCACAACCGGTTCCAGTCTCAGGTTTATTTGACCAGTCCCTCTTCTATTCCCTTATGCTCAAGACCTGTTCTGCGCTTGGTCAGTCAGCTAAGACCAAGGAGGTCAGACCTTCATCCTTGGAAGAGGAGGACGCCAAGGACCCGCTAATGCATTCACCGGTGTCAGAGGTGATCCAGATCCCATGCACCAAGGTGTTCCGGTTCACGGTGCGGTCCCAGTGGGCCAACCTAGGGACTATGCCTTCTCCAAATAGCGTGGAGAAAAATATATTTAACGTCTGCACACCCTTCGCCTCACTGATAGAGGTGCCAGAGGTTGATGCACCGCTAATCTCTCTTTTTTCTTCATCAGCCATCCCAGGAGACATGGCCGAGTCGATGAAGGCGGAGGACAAGAAACTAGAGCTCTCCCTCCATAGAGTCCACCACTCATCAGCCTGGGCCATTAGGGCCGCATCCTCAGCCTCAGTCATCTCCAGGGCAGTGATCAGGTGGCTTCGGGAACTCCAGGCAAGTGTCCCTTCGGACCAGGTACGTATACAACAGACACTGACCAAACTGCTGACGGCAGCAGAATACACAGCAGACTCCATCCTGTTTGCCTCACGATATTCGGCCAGGGCCATCGGGGGGACAGTGGCCTCCAGGAGGCTTATCTGGCTCAAGCACTGGAAGGCCGATCTGAAATCCAAGTGGCGGCTGGCCACCTCTAAGTACTCAGGAACGAAGCTGTTCGGAACAATCCTGGATCCGTACGTGATCGAGGACAAAAATAAGAGGAAGGTCCTGGCTCATCCTTCCAAAAGGACAGACGGGAACACAGGAATTCCGTAGACAAGCACCCCGTCAAAGCAGGAGTGGGGAATGGAGGCAGCCCTTTCAGGGGGGGCGGTCCTGGGATGGGCCCAGAACTCCACGCAACTTCTCCTACAGACAGGAGCGCGGCCAGGACCGTCCGGCCTCCGGCAGGGGCCAACCTTCAAAGCACCCCTTCAAGGGGATGGGAGGCCGGCCCTACAGACGTACCAAGTGATGCCTGGGACAGCCCCATTGGAGATCGTCTAGCACTGTTCAGCAGGGTGTGGCAGACGACCACGACGGATGCCTGGGTCAGGGAGACGGTGTCCCGGGGCCTAGCAATAGAGTTCTACACTCTCCCACCACATCACTTTATAAGATGCCCGGTGTCTCGCAACCCTGCAAAGTCGAGACTATTAGATCTGGCCATAGATCACCTGGAGGAGATAAGAGCCATAGAGCCGGTTCCCCCAGATCAGGAGGGACAAGGCTTCTATTCCATCCTCTTTCTTGTGCCCAAGCCATCGGGGGATTAGAGGGCTATCCTCGATCTCAAGCGGTTAAACCGCTACATAGTGTACAGGAAACTCAAGATGCAGTCCATCAGATCCATCCTGGCCAGCATTCGAAGAGGGGATCTGATGTCTTCCATAGATCTCACAGAGGCATACCTACACATTCCCATACGGCTGGAGCACCGAAGGTTCCTTCGGTTCTGCCATAGGAATCGGCACTACCAATACAGGGCCCTACCATTTGGCCTATCCTCGGCCCCCCGAGTGTTCACAAAGGTTCTGGCAGTGTTGGGAGCACACCTGCACATGATGCCGGTGCGAGTTCAATGCTACCTGGACGACATCCTGATCCTCTCAAGCTCATCGCAGGCAGCACAGACAGACCTCCGGGTCACTCTGAGTACCCTTCAGGACCACGGCTTCTCTGTGAACCATCAGAAAAGCCACTTCACACCCTCAACGGAGATACTACATCTAGGGGCAATCATAAACTCAAAGCGTGGCATGGTGTACCTCTCCCAGGAACGTCGGGAGAGCTTATGGAAGCTAGCACGTCTAGTAGAACAGAGGAAGAAGGTCACCATAGTGCAGTTGTCACAGCTTCTGGGGAAGATGATATCATGCCTGGGCATCGTTCCGTGGGCCAGGCTTCACTCCAGAAGTCTCCAGTGGTTCCTTCTTCCCTACCAAAGGCTAAACCAGAGCGCTTCCCTCAGGAGAGTCAGGGTACCACCCCAAGTCATAGCATCCCTCAGGTGGTGGACATCAAACGCCCTAAACAAGGGGACACTGCTCAGGGAACCAGACAGGATCATAGTGACGACCGACGCAAGCCTGTTCGGTTGGGGGGCACATTCCAGGGACCAGATAGCCCAGGGAAGGTGGAGCCCACAGGACCTGGGCCACAAGATCAATTGGCTCGAGCTGCGGGCCATTCACCTGGCCCTCCTACATTTCTCACCCCACCTGACAGGGAGTCACGTGCTAGTCCTAACGGACAATGTAACAGCGAAGGCACACGTGAACAAGCAGGGAGGGACCAGGTCAGAGGCCCTCATGCAGGAGGCTCGGGCTCTGGGCCTGTGGGCAGAACAGCACCTGGCCTCAATCAGAGCAGAGCACATATCAGGGGAAGCAAACCACCAGGCAGACTCTCTCAGCAGAGCCACGGTAGATCACGCAGAGTGGAGACTGGATCCGGACCTGTTCGAGGCAGTCTCGAACAGATTCGGACAGCCCACTCTGGACCTCTTCGCATCCCCAGAAAACACGCAGACACCCAGGTTCTTCTCCAGATTCCAAACCCGGGGAGCGGAAGGGACGGACACGCTAAGATGCAGGTGGCCTCAGGGGCTACTGTATGCCTTCCCGCCTCCGCCCCTGATACAAGCAATGATCCGCAAGCTGATACTAGAGCAGGCGGAGGTGATCTTAATTGCTCCATACTGGCCACGGCACCCGTGGTTTGCAGACCTTGTGGACCTATCGCTTTCGCCAGTATGGAGAATTCCTCCGAGCCGTGTCGCTCTGAGTCAGGGGAAGCTCCAGCACCCAGACCCGCAGTGGCTACAACTAGCCGCTTGGCACTTGAGCGGGAGGGACTAAGTAGGCAGGCCTTCTCAGAAGGCGTCATATCAGTAATCCAGGCCTCCCGCCGACCTTCCACGAACAGGATTTACGACGCCACCTGGAAGAACTTCTCTTCCTGGTGCAGCAGGCAGGGATTAAATCCACTGGCGGTCACCATCCCCATCATCCTAGAGTATCTGTGGGAGGGCATGAACAAAGGACTAGCGATGAACACCATCCTCAGACAGGTAGCAGCATTGCAAACGGTCCTCGTCTGCGAGAACTGGGGACCTCTATCACAACACCCGGCAGTGAGCGCTTTCCTAAAAGGGGCAGTCACAATACAGCCCCCAGTAGTCCACCGCTTTCCCTCCTGGGACCTCCCCAAGGTCCTGTAAGCCTTAACTGAAGCTCCCTTTGAGCCGCTGGGATCTTGCGCACTCCGTTTACTGTCACTAAATGTGGCCTTCCTAGTGGCCATTACTTCAGCAAGACGGGTCTCGGAGCTGGCGGCCCTATCAGTCCGAACAGATCTCATCACTTTTGCAGAGGACAAGGTTACCCTACACCTAGACCCATCCTTCGTACCCAAGGTCAACTCATGGTTTCATAGGTCCCAGGACCTGGTGCTACCTAACTTCTATCTGCACCCCACACATCGTCTGGAGAGACGATGGCACACACTGGATGTGCGCAGGGCCCTGCGCCACTATGTGAAGAGGACGGCGACCTTCAGGAGGTCAGAAGCCCTATTTGTCTCTTTTCAGGCTTCGTCCATGGGACAGAAGGTGTCATCCTCAACCATTGGCAGATGGATCAGGGCCTGCATAGCTAAGGCATATGTCTCATTGTCACTACCGGTACCATCCAATATCACGGCTCACTCCACAAGGAGTGCAGCCACCTCGGCAGCCTGGCTCACACAGGCATCAGTGGAGGAAATTTGCAGAGCGGCAACGTGGGCCTCTCCTTCCTCCTTTGTGAAACATTACAAGATCGACCGATATGCTGTAGCGGATGGCTCGTTTGGCAGGAGAGTGCTGCAACAGGTTGTTGAGTCCTCGTAAGAGCTAGCCTAGACTCCCACCCGAAGGGACATTAGAGGGCTTGGGTACGTCCCATCGGTGGATTCGCAATCCACCCATGCTGGAGAAGAAGCGTTGGTCTTACCTGAACGCCTTTTTTCAGCATGGGGGGATGGAGAATCCACACCCTCCTCTAACTAGTCTAGGCAGATTTGTTTCTCTTACAGGACAACGGAATGGAGCCAACAAAGGTCCAACATTCTTGAAAGCTTCGCCTAGTAAAAACTGGGGAAAGAGGAACTTCCGGCTGGAGGCGGGGCTAAAATTTGGACCTAGTCAATTGGGCAAGTAAGCTATGTTAACCCATCGGTGGATTCTCCATCCCCCCATGCTGAGAAAAGGCGTTCAGGTAAGACCAACACTTCATTACATTAACATTTCCAAGAATACTAACTATAATGCTTAAATATTCAGTTTTAAGTCTGTACGTATTTTGTGCTGCAAACTTCATGGCAAAATTTAATACATATATTAGCTGATGAACTCTGCATGTTCCAGTATTTTCCCATGCAGTGCAGATCATGAATAGTTTGGGGAAATGTAAATTGGGCGAGTTCTCATTATAATACCATTAAAATGTAAAGTGAATATTTGTCTCCTATTCCTGTGTAGCAGACAACCTGGGATTCCTGAACAGAGCTTTTTTTAAAAAGAAAAACATATTTGAAAGAAGCATCTGTGTCTGGAAGCACTCACAGTGACATTGCATACATCATTATGTCATTATACAAATGACATGAATTATGTAATTAAATGTTTATGTAGTTACAAAGTTACACCGTTTGTGTTCTTTGTATGATGATTTATGATAAATGTAATGTTACTTCCCTCTCCCCCAACCCCACATCAATTCTCCCTAGAAAGGAGATTCAGTTAGAAATAGTTAATGCTCTCCTATTCTAAGTCTCCAAGTTACCAAAGGACTCAAACAAGGTTGTATACTCTTCCCTTATTTATTCAATGTATATGTTGAATATATATTAAGAGAAGATGGAATGGAATGAGACAAACATGGTTTTAAAATTGGAGATCAATAACCTGCACAATGCTGGCAGTAAAAAATCCAAATGATCTGTAAGCTCTGATAATAAAAGTTAGGGAGATCCGTGAAAAAATAGGAAAAAAATCAAATGTAAAGAAGACCAATCTAATGAAAACAGGTAGAACAACCAACACTAGAACTGACAACTCATGTGGTGGATAGCTCCTGCCTTTTAGAATCAATTTTAAAGGGGACAAGCAGTCAAGAAATATTCTGCCAAGTAGCACTTGGTAGAGCAGCATGAAGGCCTTGAAAAAGGTATTTGTATACTGTGTTGTGTCTATAGCTGCAAAGAATAGAATTGTGTAAGCCAGTGTTCTCAACCTTTTCTTCACCACAGACACCCTTTAAATACCTTTTGTGGCCATTGACCATGGCCATGGACCACCAAGATTTAAATGATAACATTTTTTTCAAGCCTTCATGGATCTCCTGTAATTACATTGCAGCTCCCCAGGGTCTGAGAACCACTAGTATAAGCTATGCTATTCCCTGTAACACTGAGCAAGGCCTTTGGAGACTAAAACATACAAAGAATATCTACGGGACTTGGGTTTGGCTAGTCTAAAGAAAAGAAGAAATAGGGGAGATATGACAGTAGTGTTCCAGTATCTGAGGGGCTGCCACAAGGCAGAGGGGGCCAGGTTGTTCACCAAAGCACCAGATGGAAGGATGAGAAACAACGGTTGGAAACTGACCAAAGAGAGAAGCAACCTGGAATTAAGGAGAAACTTCTTGACAGTGAGGACAATCAACCAGTGGAACATCACTGGAGTGCTCCATCACTGGAGACTTTCAAGAAGAAACTAGACATTCACCTGTCTCAGACAGTTTGAGCAGGGAGCTGGACTAAAAGACCTCCAAGGTCCCTTCCAGCTTCTATTCTATTCTATTCTATTCTATTCTGTTCTGTTCTGTTCTATTCTATTCTATTCTATTCTATTCTATTCTATTCTATTCTATTCTATTCTATTCTATTCTATTCTATTCTAAAATGAAAGTTAAGCTTTGAGTAAGCAAAATAGAAAGAGTATTGACACTTTTAAACTTTATATTCCTGAGAATATAGTGGACAACAAAGATGTGTGAAAGGTAGAAGTGGAGGAAAAGAGAGGATAAGGGAAAAAGCAAAATTGCTGTAATTAACAAGAAAAACTGAACAATGGAAATCCTTTATTAGAAAGAAACCCTAAGCCATGGTCTTGCATTTTCCTCAACATCCAAATATTGTAGTTCTTAGTTTCCTCTCTGCAAAAGTAGAACTCCTTTATTTGAGGCAGCAAAAATTACATCTGATTTGCTTTCTTTCCCAAGGGAGAGGAATGAAAGCTTCATGAGGTTTCTTACTAGACAGGATACAGAACTACTCTGTTTTTGCTTCTAATTGCAGCAAAAAGGAAACATAAATCACTTTTCAATAGCTTATGAGAAGTATGTGGTTATATAGAGATGTGTATTGTATATGCATTGTGCTTTTAGGAAAGGTTATGTTTTTGTACATGCTCTGATTTCCATTGACAGAATTTTGACCTGCTCCTCTAGAGAGCAATTCAATTGATAAATTGACAAGCAAAAGGGACAGGGCTTTTTTACCTTTTCACAGATTATACCATTTTAAAGTCATGACAATATTCGAGTACCACCAGGAGGGGATTTTGGGCTTTACTGGTTAGATTCATTTGCTGTTATAGAAATAGCTCGTTTATAATATTATGGAAAAATTAAAACTTGAGGTTCAGTGTTAATGCTTCCATCCTACTGAAACAATGGAAGTCAGAAGTCAGTGCCTTTTCTTTTCTTTTTCCCTTTTCTCCCTCACTTTTCCCTTTTTTGCTCATCCTTTGCTCGCAAAAGCCTCTCTCTCACTCTCTTTCACTCACACTGTGCTAGCAAAAGCCCCTCGCTCATTCTCATTCACTCATACTTTGCTTGCAAAAACTTCTCTCTTTCTCTCATTCACTCACATTTTGCTCGCAAAAGCCTCTCTCTCTCTTTATTCACTCATACTTTGCTCACAAAAGCCCCCCCCCTCTCTCTCTCTTTCACTCACACTTTGCTCTCAAAAACCCCTCCCTCACTCTTTCATTTACTCACACTTTTCAAAATTTCCCAAGCTTCTTCAGTTGTTTTCCTCTTAAGGATTTTCATCCATGGAATCATTCCCAATCTCTCCCTAAGTTTATTGAAATTAGCTCTGTTAAACTCCAAGACTCTAGTTTGACTTTCTTCTATTGCTTGTGCTTGCATAATGTTGAATTCCAATATTGCATGATCGCTCCCCCCTCCCAAAGTTCCTGTGGCTTCAACACCTTCTATCATTTCATCTCTGTTAATGAGAATTAGGTCCAATATGGCTGATCCCCTAGTTCCCTTCTCTACTATTTGGGAGACAAAGTCATCTACTAGGTTTGTCAGGAATCTGTTTGATCTTCCACTTGGTGCAGAGTTTGTCTCCCAGTTGATGTTAGGTTCCCCAAAGAAATGTATTTTAACCCTATGCCTATTTTTCCTTTTCTGTAGCCTTTCTTTGTGGCCTGCCATTCTGTTGGGAGGGGGGGAGCTTTTGGGATTGCTTTGCACTGTCTGCAGGATGCCCTTTCCCCAGGGGATGGAATATCTTTCCCTTATCTGGGAGATGGTTTGTGCTTGGAGCCAGAAGAAATCGAAAGTGAGAAAGACCTTGAGGAGCCTCCTGAAAATACCAGTTACCAAAACATGATGCCACCTGTGGATTGGCTGGGATTCAAATGAACACTGAGACTCTGGGGGGAGGAGTATTGAATGTTGTTTTTAATATATTGCTTCGCCGGTTTTTCTCTCAGATTCTGCTTTGATTCCCTACTGTCATTATTCCGTAATAAAAGTTCCTTTTGAGAAAATGCCTGTTTCAAGAGTTCTGCTTTCTTGGGTGGCTTAGCTGAGGTTGGTCCTGACAGTCCCCCATTACTATCGTGATGTGCTTCCTACATACCTTAGTTAACTGACTAGCAAAAAGTTCATCTATTTCCTCTGTTTGGTTGGGTGGCCTATAGTATATACCTATGGCAATGTCATTTTGTCCCCTTTTATATTGACCCAAATGCATTCAAGACAGTTTTCATCAGTTTCCTCTTTTATTAGGTCTGTTTATACTATACTATATAGTATAGTATACTATAGATGTCTGAGAGAGAGAGATACAATCAATTATTTACTGTATTTGTAATAAAAATAAATCAGTTGAAAAGAATAATTCAGATTTGGTCTTGTCAATGTTTAATTAGTTTCTAGTTCGGTTGAATTCTACCTGAAAACCAAACCATTTTCCCTGCCAAATTTGACTCTTAATGCCTGCATCTCTGAGATTTCACAAATTATTGTAGAGTGAGATGCAGAGAAAATGGGTCTAGCCTTGGATAATGCCTGGATAGGAGACTTATCTTGGAATCCCAGATATAGAACAGAATAATTGAAATAATTTCACTAAAAATAAAACCCAAAGATTGATCTTTGGGAAATCTGAATGTACATTGTTGAATACTGTTTACATGCAGAAGATACAAAGTTAAAACTTTGATTTCTCCAGATAAAGCTGTAAAAGCCCCTAAATAAAAACCTAATTGCTACTATGATGAAGTACTGAAAATAATTTGGAAGGTGGGCTGATGGACTTAGTATAAACTAGCTTCCTATGTTCTTAAGTTCAAGAAATTTTGACATGTTCTTTGACAAAGGGTGGTCCTTCTATTTTGAACAAAACATTATAAGACCACTTCAGAAAACTTCCTTGACCTCAAAGTAAAAATGTATAAAATGAGAAATGCTTAAATATTTCTTCACAAATATTTCAGTTTTCAGAATGATTTAAAAATTCGGATAGCCAGAAATTATGGGAAATGTCATAATGTTCTGTTCAGGGCAAGGAAGTCAATAAGCTCCACTTGATATTTTTCAGAAAGATAAATGTTTGATGATATTTCTCTTGTTTTCTTTTGAAGCACTTTCTAGACAGCTGCAGCGGCCTGGTGTAAACATGTGTTTCTCCTGTTTTTAAAGCATAATCTCAAGGACAGAAAATTAAATATTAAACAAGGAAAAAAGAAGCAACTGAGCTGGGGGCTTTTCCATCAACAAATAGGACCTTAGTAAATACTAGGTAAATAGGAGGGAAAGGAAAGTTCTGATTTACAATTAGTCTTTAAAAAGTCCTGTTGGTGTCTGAAAAAATATGTATTAACAATCCATCTTGTAACGGGACTACAGAGTAATGAATTTGAGTCTGTGCATATACATGTTAACAATTGTGCAGGTAATAAAAATCCTTTGTTATCTCTCCATATATGAAATAGTACAGAGTCTTTGCTCAGCCTGTATCATATTGAGATTTATCTACATTATGCAGGACCCATGAAGAAATTAATGAGTTTTTATAAATGAGCAGCAGTCCTCAACTTGTTGAAAATTTAATTGTGGTAACTTTGTGCTGAAATCATGGTTCTGTAAAAGACAATACAGTTACTAATAAGTGCTTGTTGTTAAATTTCCTGTCTTGTTAGTGGAGAAGTTTCAACAGTTCTAAAGTTCATATACTAATAGATTTAAGAACCATTTCATATTCTTTAATAAAATAACTGTATTCTCTAGAAAATAATGCAGTTTAATCCTAAATAAATTGTAGAACCCTGTAATTATTTTCCTGTTCCAAACTATTTTCCTGTTCCAAACTATGTAAAATTTACTTGCAAAAGCTGCTCTATGACTCATAAAGAGGTTTATATCTGAGCAACAAGATGAAGAATACTATTAATTTACAAGCACAACATACTTATATTAAGGAATATTGTTAAATAACATTTTAGGAACAATTCTTAATTATAAAATGCAATTCATTCAATTCTACTACTCAGTTTTGGCATGTGATAGAATGTTTTAATATAAATACATCACTTCAGAAATAATATTAAACAGAAAATAATGATGAAGTTGTTGGTAATAATAATAATTATTATCATTACACCTTTTATTTAATTTAGAACTTGCTTCTAGAAAGTGGTTAAATGGTTTTCTGTTAGAAGAAAAACATAACTGCTAAACAGAATCCACAATCTGCTTAATATTGCTTCAAAGATAGAATGAAAAGCATTTTCCATACTAATTAATTAAGCCACGAAACCTTCTAACACTTTTAAGATAATGTATTATTGCAATAGGTAGCACAGCAAACTTTAGAAATGAATGAAGATATTAAACTGGTGGATAACTTATGTATTTTATGATAAACCATCAATAGTAAAGGAACAAATAGTCAAGAAATATATTAAAGACCTACGGTAGCACTTGATAGAACAGCCCTTGGAAAAGATATTTAAATGCATAATAAGTCTATATCTACAAAGAGGCAAAAAAAATCACATGAACCGTGGTACTCCCTGTAACACTCTATGGAAGTGAAAATTGAGCTTTGAAATAGTAGAATAAAACAGAATTACACCTTTGAACTTTAGTGTTGGATAAGAATTCTGAGAGTTCTGTGGACAGCCAAGAAAGCAAACATATGGATGTTCAAATAAATCAACCCAGATTTTTCACCCAGGTCACAAATGGCCAGACTATCTTCAGACAAATTATGCAAAGGCCTAACTCTGTGGAGATGTCTATAATACTGGAAAGGTAGAAAGAAAGGTGAATGGATTCAGTTGCAGTGACAATGACTGAACTGTAGGAAGACCTAAAAGACCAGTTAAGATCAGATAATCATGAAGAAAATCTGTGTGGATGTTAGGAGTCTATACTGACTTGATGGTATTGTCTGTCAATCAATCATGTCTATTTGCCATTCACTGTTATCAATTGCTCAGTTGCTATGCAAAGATTTTTTGAAGTAATTTTTACATTTTGATAAATAATTTTAAAGAATATATCTAATGATGTTAATAATAACATCAAAATCTGTTTTGATTTAAATATTTTAAAATGTTAAATTATACTTTATTAGCGGTAGAATTCAAATCATTAAGAACATCTGACTGATGTCATTAACAATACATTAGCTGAAAGACACATGGGAAAAATACATTTTCATCTTAATTAAGTAACCTCAAAACATTTTAATGGAATAATGTGTGTTCCAGTGTTCCAGATGTGTACTCAGTCCCTGAAATGGATAGAGAAACCATATCCAATTTTGAAAACCAGAGCATTCCCTTTGCAAGTTGTTGGTTGGCCTAGTTTGAATTTTTCAACTTCATAATCCTTAAATATATTGAGATTATATTTTATTACATTCTACTATCAAATTATATAATATCCAGATGATCCCAGAACATCAGACTGGCACAGTTAGCAATGGAAATGGGGGTTATAAGATGGGAAAGACATTATAAGTATCACAGTTGGAGAGCATTTTCAGAAATAAAGTTTTCATGCCTTTTTCACATCAAATTTTCTCCTTTACAATAATTTTATAACAGTTAATAAACCATAACAGCTTAAGGAAGATCAATCCATGCTTTCTATTGGTCACTTAAAAGTGAACAAACCTTACTCTTGATGTGCAAATTCTGAACTGAAACAGATTTGAAATTGGTGAAGTATCTGAGAGTATTTTCCAAATTAAAATATTAGTGCAAATATAGCAGAACATCATGAAATTAAACAAGAACATGAGATCATATTAGTTAAACTTTCAAATTTTGTTTTATTTTAATTAGAGAAGCTGCTAAATGTTACCATACAAGAGATAAATGCATTTTTATTTTTGAAAAAAATGCTGTATTAAGCATTTGTGTTAGAATTAGCAGTGTTAATCCTTATGACAAATAGAAAGATATAATAGATCTTACAGAAAGCATTCTATAGCTAAGAAGTCTCCACAACTGGTTCAATCTGAATATTTTTGTTCCCCAAATACAGAAATCAAAGTGAGAATATTTTCATACTTCCTGTCGAGTTACAAGTTATTCCGCAGAATCAAAACTTTCTGGATCAGAAAAGGTTGTCTCAGAAAAACATCTAGAAGTGTGGTTTATCACCTACTCTACAGTTAGAGGTGTTTATTGGGAAGCTGGTTTTACATTTGATTCAAAATCTGCCAGAGTTGCACACATATACATATTTTTTTTCTCTTATGTAACTGTTAAAAAACATATAAACCCAACTCCACAGAGAAGCTTTGAATTATTTCTGGCCAGAAGGAGATTTTATTTCTTTCTGTATAACCAAAATGGCAAGGATAAAATGTCTTTTTTTTCTTCCTTGCCTTCAAAAATAGTTGCTGAGCCAATTTATTTTGGGAGCTGGAAGGCAATAGGGGTAGATATTTTTTAGAAATGATTTGTGTCATGGATTTGGAAAAAACTAAATCAAGAAAATGATGGTTAGCTTGTTGAAGTAGTAAAGTAACTGATAACTTAGATAGAAAGTCCCAGAAGATTTGAATATTGTAGGTTATTCACTAATACAGTTTTCCCCAAAACAAATGGAACAAATCAGAGACAGAATATGATTGTAATTTTTACAGCAGGTATGTTTATGAGAGAAAGGTATATTCTTGGATATTATAGTAATTCCATCAATCATACATAAAAATGGGGTTTGCAGTTAGAATAAACTAGCTTACAGAGCAATGCAGATACAAAAAAAGGCATAATAAGGCAATGTTTTATTACAGTTTGTATTTTTTTTACAGATGGCTTTATTTGTATATTCAGCTTTGCAAATTTGCAGTAATACATTTTCAACAGTTGAGTAATATGAATATAATTTTATAGGCATCCATATTATATTTGGCAATTTTCCCCCTGTAATAAAGATTAGCTCAGCAAGGCACAAGGAATTTTAGTAATGGCATAGGTTCTATGTAATGTAAACTTCATTGAAACAAGTTTTATTAAAGTACTTTTTCCCCTCTATATGTAGACAAGTTAAAATAAAATAAAATACATCCAGGAATTCAGAAAGAAAGTGACTGGCCCAAAGTTATCCAGGTGTTTCATGGCTAAAGCAAACCTAGAACTTATAGTCTGCTGGTTTTTAGCCTGGTGGCTTGACCACTTGCATGAATCTGGCTCTCTTATATTCATTGTATCCCATTCAAAAAGGTCTTTAACTTGCCCATGAAGTATCTTGGGCAGTAAATAAGTCCATGTTCAAAAGGATAAAGTATGTGAACTTCTTCATCTGTACCATGTATATCCAGCATGGCTTCCTGAAGAGTTCTCTTGCTAAGATCCAGAATTCATTGTTCCATGGTCCCATCAGCTATAAACCTAAGGGATGGTAACAGATATAGATCTGTAATAGGGAGTTAATTAAATAGATCTACCAAATCATGGTAAGATTTACTAAATCAGAGCAGATATAGTTCTATAATGCGTGGAAATCAATTCTACGGAGGAAAAACAGATCAGGTTATCAGCATTGCTTCAGTATTTGAAGTATATCAAATACAGTGTTTTGCTGCTGCCGTGCATACTGATTAGAAAATTGCTGTTGTTATTAACTGCTGGTTCCAGGAAAAAAATTGACCAGTGATTTCATTCTTCACTACATCTACAGAACATGTTTGTTAAAAACTTACACAATTTAACTGTGTGCCAGCACTGCATACGTAATCAATATTATAAATATTGGAAACCCTGCATTCATTGACATCACTGTTAATAATTATCTTACTATTACAACTGCAAATAATGCTTTATATTCTTATCACTCCTTTCCATGTAATTATATGATTAATCAGTTTCCTAACCTGCCAAACTGAAAACTCAGTCTATATCCCACATCCATCCATTCCCCCCCCAAAAAAAGAGGCTACTCTTTTGATCAGTTCATCAGATAAGAGACCTAAAAGAAGAAGTTTGAGTATGGGAAGGTCTTGTTTAGCATTCTACTTTATTTACTTTATGCTGCACCAGAATGCCCCTTTCCATTTTTCTTTTTACCTGTCCCGGGATTTAAGGGAGGATAGTCAAAGAAATTTTAATTTTGCAACCTCTAGTTCAGCATTTCTCAACCTTGGCAACTTTATCATATGTAGACTTCAACTTCCAGAATTCCCCAGTCAGCCAGACAGGGGTTGAAGCATTCTGGGAGTTGAAGTCCATGTATCTCAAAGTTGCCAAGGTTGAGAAACACTGTTCTAATTGCAAAGCATACCTTCAGACTCTGGGCAGAGGTTTACAGAGACTATGCAGGTTTACAGAGACTATGCAGGTTTACAGAGACTATGCAGGTTTTAAAGCTGCTTTTGATTTGATTCTGAGGTCTAGATTATAGATCAATGGATGGGGAAGTAACTAAATACTGCTGATGCTCTCTTACTGATCAGTTGAAGGGAGCACTGATTGGCATGTGGCAATCTCAACATGTTCCTTATGATTGTAGGCTGGCAGCTATGAAAATAATTATACATCATTTTAAAAAGCTGCTATGGAATAATTGGGAAGTGAAAACTGTTGTGCAAAATATCAGAAACACATTCACCAAACTGTTTTAAGAATTATTCCCTTAGGATTTATTTTCCTAGAAATCTCTGTCTTAATTTTGATCTGCTATCTAATTTTGATAACTCACTCCACAGAAGCATGTTTCCCTTTTGTTAAATAAGTATTATTTTCACACCTTGGTATATAGAGATTGCCTTGGAAGTCTGCATTTTTACAGAAATGTGGTGGAGATAAATGGGTATCTGGGTATAAATCCTCATTCAGCCATGAAATTATCTTAAACTATTGAAAAATTCTTAAGATAACATGTAATATGGTCTCTATGGTGGTTAAAGCAAAATACCGGTAAGATACAAACATGATAAAGCTGATTACTTTGCAGAGCATATTTTTAAGGCATATTTTTTATTAGTTACACCCTATCTTTCCCAACATTGCTGTACAGATTCTTTCATCCGGGTTTGACCAGACCTATAATCTTCTTGGGTCTTCTATTCTGTTGTATCACAGTTTTTAGCTCTAGGATACCATATCAATTTTGTATTGGAAATCAAAGTTACTATATATCAAAGATACCATGCATATCATATCAGAGAGAGAGGAAAAAAACACAATTCCACTTAACCTAGGTACATAATACCTAGATTATTGTTGTTATTTAATGTTTTAATTTATCTTTCCAATTGTGCAATAACAGTCTTTTAATGATAAGGACACAGAGAATCAATTTATATTATCTAATTGTCAAATTGCATGTACTAGGCATGTAATTCAAGAGAATTAACAGCATAACTACTTACTCAGAGGGTGCATTTATTGTAGTGGGGAACTTTAATCAAGTTGATTGAGAGCATCCTGTCATACAGCATCACAGTCTGGTTTGGAAGCATCACTGCTTCGGATAGGAAGGCGGTGCAGAGAGTGGTGAGGATGTCTGAAAATATTATTGTCAGTTCCCTCCCTTCCATCCAGGACATAGCATATAAGCGTTGCTTGAGCAGGGTCTGCAAGATTGTCTGGTACAATACAAATCCTCTTCATGACCTGTTTTCCTTGTTACGTTCTGGGAAAAGGCTTCATGGTATCTAAAGCAGAACATCCAGATTCAGTCATAGTTTTGTTCCATACAGATTAACCTTGTGAACTCTAAAGCTTCCTCCTTGCATTATGTATTCAAGATGGACAGTCATTAATATTTATATGTTACTTATATGTAAGAGTGTAGGTCTATACATATGTTGTTTATAGCATGTTTAAATGTGTGTTATGTATGTGTACACTTTGAGAGCAACTAAATTTCATTTTTAATGTGTGCCATTGTGTCCACAGTAAAAAAATGACAATAAAGGTTATCTGTCTGTCTGTCTGTCTATCTATCTATCTATCTATCTATCTATCTATCTATCTATCTATCTATCTATCTATCTATCTATCTATCTATCTATCTATCTATCTATCTATCTATCTATCATTTATCTATCAGGAAATAAATGAGAAAGAATAAATGGTGGATGCTGATTCCAGTAATACCTTGTTTCCTAGTGGAGGAAAAAGTGCTAACAAAAATATATGTGTAAGGGCAGGAAAGGATGGATTCTGAATACAGATTCTGGAAATTATTCTGGAAAAGTAGTGGATAAGTTCAGCATTCCTAGACTTACTCTGATTAGTCTGTGCTCATCTAATTAATTTCATCATGTGCTACTAGAAACCTTTGACACTTTCTAGCAAAAGATATATGTCCTTTTCCTGATCCTCTTTTCCATGAGGTTGATGCTCATATTTTATGACCTTTGAAGTTTTACTTCTGTTCTCTTTTGCAAATATTCTATGAAATTAAATGCATAAAATTATGTTAATATGACATTCTGCCAGCACATATGCTGTGTTTACATAAAATTGCTTCTCCCAGAGGCATGATTTCCAAAAATATTCATTCAAAACCTTCATGAAATCTTTCATCAGCTATAAGGTACGTCTCTGAGAGCACCCTCTTCCTTGGCTACAGATTCTTTAAATATTGCAAAGAAAATAAATTTAAGAAGAGGCTGTCTTATAATAAATTTTCTCCATCTTCACATTATGTTTTATTAGTTTAGTGAAGCATAAATTTGGGCATTGGTAGTACTGAAAAGACTTTTCTCTTGCTATTCAGTTCCTACTGTATTTAGGATTAGCAATAGTTAAAAAATACTAGAATTTTATTCTGGACATCCAATAGCATTTATTCTATTGTGGCAGCATGACATATTTAATGTAAAAGAAGGTGATCATTGGTTGTAACCTTTATTACTGGATGGATTCACAGTGACAGAAGTAGTTGCTTTGATAGTGTGGATCCCCATTACCAAGTGCAACTGGTTTCAAAAGGAATCATTGGGACCTCAGATGATATCGTGTAAAAGTGGTTTTTGTCAGCATTTATGAGTTTAGTGACAGCTGAGGAATCAAGAAGCACTTTCAGATCTCAATAATTAATATAAAGCAGGCTTTCGCTCTTATGCTTTTAGGATAGGACCAGCCTTAACTTTTGCAGAAGCATCACTGCAGTAGAAGAAAAATAGGAAGGAGAAAGTAGAACAATATGCCATATATATAAAACAATTAATAGAAAATAGTCCAAATTAAAATTGTCTTCCCTGTTTTGGTGGAAAATGGAATATTATGTTTCTTTTTTCTTTTGTCATGTAATGCTGTACCCCTGTGTGTGTCAGTGCCCAAATCCTTATTGTTTTTCCAGCATATGTGCTCTTATTTGGGGTCTGCCATTCTGATGGGAGGGGGGAATTTGCTTTCACTTGGGATAACTTTCGCTTTCTGCTTTTCCTCTCCCACCTCTAACCACTTGAGAAAAGAATGTGTCTCCCTTATCAGGGAGACGGCTATGGAGAAACAAAACTGGAGAAGACCATAAGATGTGCACCAATTATGCCAGTTACCCAAATATTGTGTCACCTGTGGATTGGCTGGATTTCAAATGGACACTGTACCGTTTAGACAGGATTTTCCCCAGCTCTCACCTTGACTTCCCTACTGTCACTAACTCCTAATAAAAGTTCCTTTTGAGACAATACCTGTTTCAAGAGTTCTGCTTTCTTGGGTGGTTAGCTAAGGTGTAGAAGTAAACAGTGAGGTAGCAAAGTTTGCTGATGACACTAAATTGTTCCAGGTAGTGAAAAGTGAAACTGATTGTCAGGAGCTACAGAAGGATCTCTCGAAATTGTGTGAGTGGGCAACAAAGTGGCAAATGCATTTTAACCTAAACAAGTGCAAAGTTATGCACATCGGGGCAAAAAACCCCAATTATACTTACCAACTGATGGGGACCAAACTTTCTGAGACAACCCAAGAAAGGGATCTTGGAGTTTTGGTGGACAGCTCGATGAACATGTCAACCCAATGCACAGCAGCAGTAAAAAAAGCAAATTCCATGCTTGGCATGATTAGGAAGGGAATCGAAAATAAGTCAGCAAGTGTTGTATTGCCTGTGTACAAATCGATGGTGAGACCACACTTGGAGTACTGTGTACAGTTCTGGTCACCGCACCTCAAGAAGGATATAATGGAACTGGAAAAGGTGCAAAAAAGGGCAACAAGAATGATCAAGGAAATGGAGTACCTCCCTTATGAAACCAGATTGCAATGCCTTGGTCTCTTCAGCCTTGAAAGACGGCGTTTAAGGGGTGATTTGATCGAAGTGTATAAAATCATGCATGGGATAGAAAAGGTGGATAGAGAAAAATTCTTTTTCTCTATCACACAATACTAGGACAAGGGGGCACTCCCTAAAGCTCATAGCTAAGAAAGTGAGGACAAATAAAGGGAAATATTTCTTCACCCAGAGGATCGTTGGTTTATGGAATTCACTTCCAGAAGAGGTCGTGACAGCTGTCAGCCTTGATAGCTTCAAGGCAGGGTTAGACAGATTCATGGATGCCAAGTGTATCGGTGGTTATTAAAACGGATGTCCATGTGCCGCCTCTAAAACGGATGTCCATGTGTCGCCTCTATGTTGGTTGAGGCAGGCAGGATTCCCTTGAGTACCATTTGTTGGGGGTCAAGGGAAAGGGAGGGTTTTGCCTTCTCTTTCTGCTTAAGATCCCCATGTACAATTGGTGGCCACTGTGTGACACAGAATGCTGGACTCGATGGGCTTTGGCCTGATTCAGCATGGCTCTTCTTATGTTCTTATGTTCTTAAGGTGGGTCCTTATACTGTGTCTGTAATGGGTGGATTTTCTTATTTTGCTTCATGCAGGGTTATAGTCTATTTGCTGAAAAACCAGGGAGTTAATGAACGTTCCTGTTTCAGTTAAATAGACATTAAGCTGTTTCAAAACATTGCCTTTGTCTGTCATTCATGACTGGCACATTTGTGTTTGAAGTTCTTTAACTCTGGCCTTTAAAGGAATTGTATGCTGCTGCTGCTGCTAACATCTGCCATGTTTTTGAACATATGGCATCTTACTGGAAAGAGCAATTGATTGCTGTTTTGTAATATATACATTTCTTTATAAATCTATCAACTGAATAAAGAAAAAGACTCTGTAGTCCAACAAATAGTACTCTTAGAATCCTTTATATGTAAAATCAGATACCATTTCCTTCCTTACTGAAACCTTGTCTACAAAATGTTTAGTGAGCAGATAATACACAGAAACATTTATTGATTTGTATTAAAATTCTTGTTATCCAGAAAAATCTTTCATATAGAGAAACAATTGGCTGATCAGTTAGTTCCCATAGCAACTACACATCAGTATTTTCCAGCAAATCTGTTCATTGATAAAGCAGTTTTGTCCTGCCCTCCCTGCCCTTTACTCTCACATTCTAGCACTTCAGCGCTGTAAAAAACAGAAGACCTCTAATTGGCAGTGATCTGTGTCCTTTTGCTGTCATCTACTGCCTATCTGGATTTGATAGCTCAATACCATACAATACAAGGATACAAGATTGTTTCTTTAATAAAAGGCTTAGGCCTATGGAAAGTTGGGGGTAGGTATCTAGGTAGTCAACTGAATGCCAGAATAAGTACCTGACATATCCACAAAAAAGACTTTTGTAATAGTCTTTTGTAATAGTCCAGATACCTTCAAAGAGTCATCAATAGTTAATATATATAATGATGGGCTGAATGGCCCCATAAACAGAGAAGCCTTCAAACGTGTTTCAGACCTCTGCTTAGGGCCTTGGAGAGCCATTTAAAGGAGACATTTAAAAAAAGCAATTTGGAGGTTGCAAGGAGGAATACAGATCCAAAGCTAGGTTATAGCCTTTATTAGGACCAAGCAAAACATGACAACAAAAAAAAAAAGAGTTCCCTGGACCTTTTCTTCAGGCAATATGCTTTTAAAAAAATGGGGAGGGGTGGAGTAGAAGCAGGTAAATATATTTTTAAATGTATTTTTAAATAATGAAATGTATTTTTAAATAATTAAAATGACACCAGAATTTTACTCATGAACTCAATGTAATGTTGTTGTCATTCAGATAAATGTAACCTGTGGGGACAAGAGAGACAGGCCAAAACATCTATATATGTTTCAGAAGGCTGAACATACTTTGGGGTAATTCCCTTTCTGTTTAGTATTGGGTTATTGTACCTGAATGTTCAGGAAAACCTAACTCTGATATCATGTTAGTAACCAGGCATTCAGTGCTCTATAGCCTACACTTATAATAACTTAAGCTAGGTGGGTGAGTACTGCCTACACGTTGATTTAGTTCATTTTCTATGTAATGACTGAGTCAAATAAAAGCATGCTTAACTTCAGAGGTCAAGCATTTTCAACATGAAAAGCCAGCTCTTGCATTCAGCTAGATTACCAAGGCTACACAAAATTGCCCCACTTTAGAATTGCCTGACTTTCTGTAATACTGTAATACCTTATTCTGGTGTTTGATCTCCATAAAGAAGCATGTTTTTGGTTTAGATATACTGATAGGATAGCCTTGGGTTTTTTAAATAATAACGTATTTTATAAATTATCATTACTCTTTTAAAAACCACTGTGAATAAATAATGCAAATATCGCATGTGATTTACTAAATATAACTGTTACTGTACAATTTGTTTGTTTGTTTGTTTATGTCTTCAAGTCAGTGTTTACTCCTGGGACATTCCTGGAGAAGTCCCTGTAGATTTCTTGCCAAGGTTTTTCAGAGGTGGCTTGCTATTGATTGTTTCTTGGAGCTGAAAGAAAGGGACTGGTCCAAAGCCACCCAGTTAACTTTCATGCCTAAAGTAGAATTAGAATTCACAGTTACCTGGTTTCTAGCTTTGTGCTTTAACCACTATACCACATTGACTCTTAGGAGGTCAATCAATCAGAATAGAGCTGGAAGGGACCTTGGAGATCTTCTAGTCTAACTCTCTGTTGAAGCAGGAAACCTTATACCATTTCAGAGAGGTGGTTGTCCAGTTTTTTCTTAAAAACCTCCAGTGATGAAGGGCCCACAACTTCTGAAAGCAAGCTATTCCACCGGTTAATTCTCCTCACTGTTAGAAAGTCTCTCCTTAATTCCAGATTGTTTCTCTCCTTAATTAGTTTCCATCCATTGTTTCTTGTCTTGCCTTCCGGTACTTTGGAAAATAGGTTGTCCCCCTCTTCTTTGTGGTAGCCTCTCATATACTAGAATACTGCTATCATGTCACCCCTAGTTCTTCTTTTCTCTAGACTGGCCCTAGTCCTTCTTTTCTCTAGATTGGCCATACCCAATTCCTGCAACAAAAAAAAAGGAATTTTGAATACTATCACCCAGATAACAAATTGCATTAAAAATATTTTTTTGCCTACTTTTTGGCTTTTGTCCAGGAAAACTCAGGATGTGAATTACTTTTTAAAGAAATTAACGAATTAATTATATAATCCAATGTTATTTTAACATTGGCAGCTTGAAGACATATGGATTTCAAATTCCTGAATTCCCAAATTAGCTTCTAGGGTAACGGAAGAACCAAACCAAAATCCTTCTTTTCACTATTGTGTTACGGGCCTAAATCATACACAGTTTGGTACTGTTGTTTTCCACTAAATGAAACACTTGCAGTGGATCTTGGGATCATGGTTTTCTCTCTTTCCATTCCTCACATTTCATATTTGTGTAGCTTTTGTACTAACTAGTCTTGAGTTAAGAAGCTGATTCCTCAGGGGATCTTCCAGTAGGATTCTTTTAGCTTCTCTCTAAATCTCTGTAAACAAGCCTGCTGCCTACTGTCCAACCAGTTAGGGGAGAATTACTGTCCAACCAGTTAGGGGATGACTTCTGTCACATTCTCCCATGAAGAAAAATATGTCTGTAGTTATGAATGGACAAGAACAGCTTGCATTAAAAAAGAAATAATCGCCATGCATACATGCACCCATGCATATTGCGTAGACACAAGAAGACCTTTAAACAGCAGTAGCTACTGAATTCAGTAAAAATTAATCCCTCAGTGAATCCTCTGAAAGATTTCTCCCTCCTTCCCTCTTTCTTCCCCCATTTTCCTTGGTAAAGAAGATTGCAGCCATGCTACCTCCATAGGTTTCATGCAGCATTGTGTCTTACTCTTTCCTTAGCTGATTCATTCTTCGACTTCTTCTATCCTGGCCTGCCTGAATACAGTCAGCTTCTCTTCCTCTTGGTCATGATCATCCCACAGCTGAAACTCAAGGGCTTTTCAGACTGTATCCACATTGCCAACCAATCCAAATTTTTGAACTCCCAAAATTATTTATTCCTTCTCCTCTTTTTCCTGCATCTCTGTTCAGGCAAACTTCCACTTCTCTCCCCCCCCCACTTATTTGTCTGGGTGTACCTATCCATGTGAAGTGACTTGCACCCAGATTCCTCTAGGTATATCTTTCCCAAATTCTGAGTTTTATTTCTTCCCTCTCTAATCTAATTTTCCATTCTTTGCAAACTTCTGGCTCCAATACTTAGCATCTCTCTAATATGTTGAAATGATGACTAATAATAAAATGTAAAATAGGAGTGTACCTAAGAATTAAAGTGCGTAGTTCAATTATTTGTCATGCTCCACCCCCTCACAAAATCTTGGTTTCTTACATATATCCAAAGGATACATGCTGGCAACCTTCCCTTAAGCTCTCAGAGCAAAGAAATATGTATATGTTACTTATGTCATGTTCCCCTGCAGTGGACGTTACATGGCTTCCATCACCATCCTTCTGGGAATTTTATAGTCATTATTTAGTATGCAGGACAAAGATTCCTGGTTTGATCTAAATCTTTTGGCCTTTAAAATGGATATATGGATTTGTTTGATTAATAGTATGTGAATCATAAGTTTATATTTGTTATGTGGGTGTATTATTTGCAAAATTAATGTTCACCATAGAAAGAACTCCATAAATAGCAGCCACCTTAACTTAGATGTGAACTTGACTGACAGGTATGTTCAAATGCTTTTAAATGTTATTAAAAAGGCTTATGTTCATGTTAGTTGAACCAAAATTATTTGCTACATATATAAGGACTCATTTAAAAGAACTGGTTTCATTCATAAAGCAAACAGGACATTCAGTTAGATTTAATACTTTCCTGAGATTTCTAAATTTTTGGACGGCATGAAAAAAACTAGAAACATACCCCATCCTATTACTCTCTATCAGATTAAGCAATGCTAGGCATAGTATAGAAAATGAGTAAGAAATGGTACCATTCACTATTTGATTTTGAATGTGTATTTATTCCATACACATGGAATAAATACGAAATAAGTACTGCTCCCATTCAGCCATATAGAGGCTGACTAATATGTAATAGTCCACTGAATGGTAATACACTGGCAAAAATGAGTTGTTGTTTTTTACAAGATAATTATCTTCTTGGGATTTTTCAAGTAAAGAGCTATTTTTCCCCTTGTAGTGGAAGTTAGGTAAGAAGAGGGGGAGGGAAGAGCAGAGGAGAGGAGTATGTTATCTGTATGGGTATCTGAAGTAGCAGAAAAATAAGATTTTAAAAAAGCAAACCTAGATCTATGGTATCATAGGGAACTGAAAAATATCAAGGAGAGCCATTTGACAAAAGATAAAGCATGTGTCTCTCCCATAACTTAAACTAAACTGAAACTTTCCTATAGGCAATCTAAAAAAAATGCTATATTGAGAATTATTGTGAGAGACTGTCACAGTAGAGAAGAATCCAAGTGCTCAAGCATAATTGTAGTATTTTTAGTATATTCAGCTTACACTGTGCTACATGTCAAGATTAGGATACACAGCAATGTGCTGAGCAGAGCCCAGAGCTTCTAAAAATAAACCTCGCTTTATGCAATTGAAATTAAAACACAAGAGAAAGCTAGGTAAAGGGCGGTGGTGGATTGCATAAGACTCTGATTCTTTCTTTACAGGTTTGGTCAGGGAAAAAAGTTAACACTAAGAAAAGTTTCCCGTGCTTTGCAAGGCTAAAATAAAGGAGAAGCATAGAGCAGACTTGAAGTAAAAATAGCGTCTACATTTGTTGCAGAAATGATTGGCTTTAGCTTTCCAAATGCAAAACATGCCAGTCCCCTGTGTTTGGCTCAGAGGCACGATAGTATGTGGGGAGGCTTTCATGCAAAACACATGTGTTTTCAATTGCTATCTGGAGCCAGACCAGTAGCTGTAACTTGGCCTGACAAAGCTTCATTGAAGTAAAAGACAGAGTGTGGCTTTCAAAGCAGTTAGAGAAAGAAGGGGAATGCTGCTCAGGAAATTCTTCAGGCTGGGCAGGGACTTGGCCACAGTTCTGCTGCTGGAAAATCTGACTGGGGCAGCTTCTGAACCCAGGGTAGGCCTGGCGCTCCTCTGAAAGCAACAGGGCTCCTTCCCCTCTTGCCTTCTCTTTGGCATATCCCGGATTTTGTTTTGGGCTTTGGGCTTCCCGCCAGAAGAGGTAAGAGGCTTTTTGTTCTTTCTTAATACAGCTTTACTCGGCATTGCTGCTCTTTTGTTTCACAAGAATAGGGACCCATCGGGGTGCTCACTTAATTGAGAAAGAAGTTGGAGCTCTACCACTACATTTGGAGAGGGATTGTCTGATTATCTTTCCAACTTCTACTGAAGTTCTTGCAGAGAGGGCGGGTGGGGGGGTGGCATTCTCTTTAAGTCGGCATGCATATTTGTCAAACCTTTTCCCCAGCAGTACATAATACTGTTTTTAAAGTTTACACAGTGGTGTGTATGGATGAGCTAGAGAAAGTTGGACAGTTCTGCTTATTGTATAGAACACGGGATCAGCTAGTGTGTTTCAGAAATTGCTATCAGTGCAGCTACAATATTCAAACATAGCTACTTTACAAAGAGACTGTGAGGCAAAGGCTGAGTAGTTTGGAGCATTTTTAACTAAGCAGTACATTTGTAAATCACAAGACAATAATGCTACAATCCTATTTATTTTTCTGTGGTTACCCAGAATTGGGGCAAAATAATACAATTATTTATAATAGTATTGCAAGAAAGTTTCAGAGAAACTTTTTTTTCCTCCAAGCCACTTCATTCAACACTACTGCTACTTTTCGTTTCATGAGATGTTTTGCTAAATAAATATTTCCTGAACACATTATTTTAAAAGTCGGGCTTCTGTCCTGCAAATGAAAAGTGAATATGTGTCTTGTTACTCCATGCTCTGGTTTTGGAGCATTAAAGTTTATTGCCTTTCCTCACCAGTGACCATTAAACCTTAGCTGGCCTGTTTGCTATTTCTTTAAAAGTGGTTGCACAGCATGAAATAACTCTTTCATTTTTTGTTTGTCTAGGCTTAGACTACAGTAGCAGAAAAGTTTATTTTTCTCAGTATTTTTCTTCTGCCCTGAGCAATCCCTTGCTCTAACTTGTCTTAAGAGGCAAAGCTGTATTAAAATAAAAAAAAGCTGAATTAATAATATATGGGCAGCAGAAGCCATATTTATGCATTAATTGGCAGCAGTTAAGTTGGGCTGTAGAACTGTGTAACCTGTGCTGATATTAATACTGTAAGATATGTGAGCAGAATGAAAATCCAGAATAGAGAGGTATAGGAGAAGGGGTTTACAGTCAACTTTTAGATAGAATAGCAAAAATCACTATGGTACTAGATGAAGTTAAGAAACAAGTGGTCACTCTGGAATATAGTTTAAATCCTATTAAGCAATTATTATTAAGAAGTAGGTTAAAGGGAAATAATGTCTGTAGTAGATATAAATAAAGGCAGAATGTAGGTATATTTGGTGGATTAATTTTATTTTATTTTTTAAAATATATTTTATTGATTTTATGATTTTAACAATAAATGCTTAAAACACATCGTGGTGATTGGGTGAACAAAAGTTCCAAAATAAAAACATACATAAACTCAACTTAATACATTCACTTATCATCTTTCTATTTCCCTCTCCCACACAAGACAGAAAGAAAAAAAAAGAGAAAAGAAGAAAAAACACCCCAAAAACATATAAATTTAATATATTCCATTTCTATCATAAATTTCTATTAAATCTATTTTAAGATTTTATCAATTTCATTCCAAACTCTCCCCGAAACATATAATATTTATAAGATATTAGCATACATTCTTTAACATTCATATAGTCAATAAATGAAATGAGATAAATACCTACACATAACTTTTGGGGTTGCTCGTCCATTTCCCCCTTCACCACATCTACCCTCTTTCTTCTCTACCTTCTTTCTACCTTTCTTCTCTTCCTACTTCCCTCTTCCTCCACCCCTCTCCTTTCCTTTCTCTCCACTTCTCCTCTTCTCCTCCAACCTTCCTACTTCCTTCTCCCCTCTTTCACTCTTTCTTCCCTCTCGTCCCTCTTCAGATGTAGACCAGGAGTAATGTCCGAGCAACTCCTCTTTCCAAATTTTCCAAAGATTAAAACACAACATAATGATCGGGACTCATACAGCAACAAAGTCATATAAATGAAGTTCAAATTAAATATAATATTGCTTATTAAAATTTATACAATTACAAAAGTCATCAAGCGCATGTAATTATAATCTATATCCTGTTTTTAAGCTATACTCCTTACAATTATCATTCCAAGTACATTTAATAAAGATATAATAGTGATTTCAGGTAACCTTAATATACAATCGTTCATTGAGACAAATTTTTTTCCCTTTTTCTTTCTTCCTTTTCTTCCCCCCTTATCTTGGTGGATTAATTTTAAATGAGAGGCATGGGGTCTAGATAATCAGACTATAAAATATATGGTGCTGGAGAAGACTCCTGCGAGTCCCCTGGACTGCAAGACATTCAAACTGGTCAGTCCTACAAGAGATCAACCCTGACTGCTCTTTAGAAGGCCAGATCCTGAAGTTGAAACTCAAATACTTTGGCCACCTAATGAGAAGGAAGGACTCACTGGAGAAGAGCCTAATGCTGGGAAAGATTGAGGGCAATAGAAGAAGGGGACGACAGAGAATGAGGTGGCTGGATGGAGTCACTGAAGCAGTAGGTGTGAACTTAAATGGACTCCAGAAGATGGTAGAGGATAGGAAGACCTGGAGGAACGTTGTCCATGGGGTCGCGATGGGTCGGACACGACTTAGCAACTAACAACAAAATAAAATAAGCAAAATACATCAATCAAATCAAATAGAGGCAAAAGAATATCTATAGATTATGTAGAATTGATTTTTTTTCATGGTAAAGAAATTCAGATTTCAAGAAACCTGGCTGCTTTGATGGTTGGGCTGGATATTAAACAGGCCAAGCAATAATCCAAAATATAAGAAAAGAAAGCAATTTCAAGACAATGACTCTATATCTTTCTAGAAGGGTTTGCTAGTCCTAAATTTAATTCTACCATGCCAGATTAGACTTGTCCTGATCCTGCTGGTCTGATTTTGCCTGGGGCCCTGGTTGTAGTACGTATGAGCCTGTTTCTTGGTCATAGTCATATTGAAGATGTGGTGTCATGAGCATTCTGCTACTGTTTAATGTTATTTATGTTGTTCCAAATTTTTGTTGGGGTTTTTATTACTCCTTTTTATTCCATTTTAACTATAGGTGGTCCTTAACCTGCAAACACAACCAAGCCCCAAATTTATGTCACTAAGCGAGACAGTTGTTAAGTGAGTTTTGCCCCATTTTGCGACCAATCTTGCTATAGTTGTTAAGTGAAACAGTGCAGCTGTTAAATTAGTAACACGGTTGTTAAGTGAATCTGGCTTTCCCATTGACTTTGCTTGTTAGAAGGTTGCAGAAGGGATCACATGACTGTAAGATGCTGCAACCATTATAAATATGACCCAATGTCCAAATTTTGATCACGTGACCATGAGGATGCTGCAAAGGTCCTAAGTGGGAAAAGCGGTCATAAGTCACTTTTTCCAGTTCCGTTATACCTTTGAACTGTCACTAAATGAACTGTTGTAAGTTGAGGACTACTTGTATTAGTCACCCAAAATCATGTATATGAGATAGGCAGCCTTATAAATGTATTAAGCAGTTAAATAAATAAATATTTCCCTTGGTTGTCTTTTCTGTAGGCTAAACTTATCCAGACTCTCATAGGGTTTACTTTCCAGATCCCTTGCCATCTTGATAGTCCTCCGAACTCACTCTGGTTTGTCCTTTTTCAATTGTGGTGCCTCAAGTGGGATCTGAATAGAGAAGAGTAGAGTGGAACAAAAGCTTCCCAACATCTGGACACTGTTCCACTTCCAACCTTATGAGTCTATGTGTGCAGAGCAAGGGGAGATGGCCGTGGCTGAGATGAGAATTAATGTTCTGCTGGCCCCATTCCTAAAGGGGCATCTGGTGCCATTTGGAGTCTTCCTAGCATTATATTACAGAACAGTGAACAACGTTTGTCACTGTATACATGGCAGAAAATCATAGCCAGATCCATATCTATGATGTCACACTTACACTTGTCACAAACATGTTGGAGTGCACATTTGTGTTTACAGTACATATAAGAATGTAAAACATGAAAATACTTTTGTAGTGCATCAAATTCAAACATGCACATTTCTGTAGTGCACGTTAAAAACCAGTTAGGCAGAATCAAATTTAGTTTAATAACCTTAATTTTCTCTGTGAACAGACAGATCTCATGAATCAGAGGTATTGAACTACTCACAGTCAGTTTAACAATCAGTACATCCCATCTCACCCTACTTCTTTTTGGTGACCTCTGAAATGGTTTGTCACCAAACCTATTTGTATAGAATAATTTATAATGCTTTAAAGTCACCAAAAAGATTTTCTTTCTTTCTTTCTTTCTTTCTTTCTTTCTTTCTTTCTTTCTTTCTTTCTTTCTTTCTTTCTTTCTTTCTTTCTTTCTTTCTTTCTTTCTTTCTTTCTTTCTTTCTTTCTTTCTTTCTTTCTTTCTTTCTTTCTTTCTTTCTTTCTTTCTCCTCCCCTCCTCCTCCTCCTGATGCTTAAACAATAGATATACAGTATTTTGGATGTGACTCCACATGATATATACATATGAACTCTCCAGCACTTCCTTCTGAAAAACATCCTTCTATGGTTTGACTTCTTAATCCCGCCTCACTCCCTCGCTCCCTCTTTAGAGACATGCAAGGATATTCAGCAAATTTGGTGATAACTACAGTATTTCCAAGAGCAAATTGTATACTTTGTAGTTGTTGGTTTTTTTTGTTACTGTTGTGTTTAGCTTAAGAATCCCAGTTCATTGACACTGACACCAGGTTCTGTCTACAGTCAGGAAAAAAATGATTTCAATATTATGGAACAGGAAATCAAAAAGAAAATAGAAGGTGATAAAAGAAGACCCCAGAGAAATACTTTTTGAATTAAAAATAATAATTCTGAACTATAGAAGCTGATGCTTCTTTCATTTCTGATATTTTTCAAATGTATTTAAATTATGGCAGAGATGAAATACAAAGGTGAATACAAAGATGAATACATTTGACTGTAGTCTGACTGTATATGTATTTTTTTAAATCAAAACTAAATAGTGCATGGATATCAAAATGTGTTGTGAATTATGAAGTAGATAAAACTTCACTGACAATTAGGGCTATTTTTAGTACTGTATTTCAAATAATTAAACTGTTATGGAAATCTATACACACTGGCTGGTTGCTATTTGATACCAGAGGGACCTTCTTTAAATTCAGCAGGGCAGTTTTAAAACACCATGTGTTTTACTCCAAAATATCTTTCCAGAATAAAAAAAATACAAAGTGTAAATAAAATGCCCATGAATAATTTTTAAACCAAGTGCCTTTTCACACAATATACCCAGAAGAGAAATCAAAACCAGTCAGAATATATGAAAAGTTATATATGTTGTTTTCTTGCTGATTTCATTACAATCTGTCTTTTCAGGCAACAAAAATACATAAAATTTGGAGCAGCCCACTTAATATTATAATATAACTTTTAAATGCATATTTTTAAACTTCACATTGCACTGTACTTTCCTACAGTAAAATATTTCTGCATATGATCAAGAATGATGGGGAAACTCTTCCATATAGCACAACACATTTCTTTTATGATTTGGAATCTGCCTTATTATGTTGTAAAGGGTCTTATATCTGCCTATAGCCATTTTCATGAGAGGCTTTCCCATTAGAGGAAAAACAGAGTTTACTTATCTAGTCAAGATGGCCCATAAGCTGAATTTCACTCCCTTTGGAATTCAAGAATCTTATTTATGAAGCCTTATGTGCAGTTTAAAATATCTGTATGGTTAACTTCTTAAAAGGAGAGAGGGAATTTTTCCAGTCCATTTGTTCTTGTCACATTTTTATCATTTTCATTTTGCATTAGCTTTTCATGCCCCACATCCCATCAAATTGTCATGTGATATTTCTGTAGGAGTAAACAAGGTTCTTTCTGTGCCTATCACATTCTGATTACAACTCTAGGAGGAAAGTGGGAATCTCAACAACAAAAAATTCTTGCTTTCCTCCCCCCCCCAAATAATATAGATTTGGGTTTTTATTTGCTAAATAGTGGGGTATTATATTCTTTTATTCTGTTTTTGTGTTTTCTCTTGTACATGTTCATATATTTTCTCCAATGAAGAAAACGTTAAAAAAAATAGGTATGTAAATAACATTCTGCCATGTCTTTCATGAGAAAATCTGTCTTACATTCTTTCCAGCTTTCTAATAGTGCTCTTGCACAAGTCAGGCAATTAGCACAACTCTTCCTAATCAAATAACCACCAATATTCCTTTTCACACCTCCAGGATCAGAAGACAGAACCCTACCAATTACGTTATATACAATTCGCCACCAGAATAAATCTTACCACTGTGGCCTTAGATGTTATAATAAGCTAGAAACAGTGAGATTTACTGCTAAAAGGTTAAAAGTAAAGTAACTGAGCCGAATGGACTTATTCCCAGTTAAGTGGGTAAAAGATTACAGCTTCAATCAGCCTCTCTGTGGCATCTTGCCATTTTCTTTCCTATTGCTTGGAGCAGACCTGAAGAAGCTGTCATCCTGGCATTGGGCTGATTATAAATAAAGTTAGTGTTGCAGATTCTTTGCCTAAGTTGGTCATGGCATTTTCTTCTCTGTCTGGACTGAAGAAGAGGCAACAGAATTCAGACTGTTAATTTAGCATCAACAACTATTTGAAACTTTTATTGTTCAGTTGCGACTGTATTGTTGTTATAGAACATGGGGATTGTACTTATTTACAATCTTAAGAACTAATTGCCTTCTGAAATCAGAGATAAAGAACAAACATAAGCTGTTCTATTTCATTTACATTTTGATTTAAGTTAACTGAAAGCGTAGGTGCTCATTAAGCATCTACAGACTGCTGCTTTTTGCTTAGAGTTCTGCTAATGAGCATTTGCCAGAGATGTTTTCAGTTCAGTCTTCTACTTCTAGCACTCATGTAAGCAGCCTAATATTGTTCAGTAGAAGATCTGTCACCTCTCCCTGACACTACAGATCCATAAATATTGTTATCTATATTTCCACATGTCATATTTCAAAAGAATAGAATTGGGTGCTGTTTTAGATATTGGAGTTGATATGTTACGTTTAATTATCAGATGTTTCTGCAGAATTTTAATTTTACTTCTACCTCACTACAGCAGCTGAATGGATTCATTATTCTATTAAATGTTGCAGAACTGATATTTACTCACACAATAGGGTGTTCTCTATTCTCTTTGAAGCTCCTCATTCATCTTTCCTCTGGAGCAAACTTTGAAGGTGCAAGGGGATTGCAGTCAGAAAAAAAAATAGGCTAAACACCATTAAGAAGATAGCAACATTGGGATCCATCCATTACTTCCTGATGTGCAGCATGTTTCAGGCAGCAGCAGCAATTACTTAAAGACAATATAGTGATGATGGTCCTATTGTCTTATGGGATCCTTTATTTCAATGGTAAAATGTATTACTTTATTTAGTTTAACACTGGTAAACGATCTCTGCTGTGATAGGGAGAGCTAGCAGGTGAAATGCATGACATGTTCAAGTCTCAGTCAGAGTTCAAGCAATTGGAATAGATGGTCCACTAAATTTTTGGTTAGGACTTTTCTATATGTGAAGTCCTTGGTTTTCTCTGAACTTGGTTGTTTCATTATCAAACTAGGTAACATGATTAGTGCTAGAAAGGAGTCGGGTTTGCTCTCATTTTATATACTAGTAGCCTGCCTTCTCAGTGTTGGTGAGAGTGATCTTGATAGTTCCTTGATTAGGATGTTATTTGTTATTAACGTATTTGTCAGAGTTTGGTAGTTCCTTGATTAGGATATTGTTTATTTTTTTTATTGATCTAGTGTTAATCTTGGTGTTAATTTCTATCCATGTGTTGTGAAATTAAGGAGCTTTCATCATGTCTTCTGATTGCTGGTTCGTGTTCATGGATGCCTGCTTGTCCCATACACTGGCTGTTACAGTCCTTACACTGTATGTTGTAGTAGATGATCCCTGTATTTTCTTCTGGGTCTGCTAGGTCTTTTGATTTACTTAGGATGTTTTGCAGGGCTTTAGTTGGTTTGAGTGGTACAGTGATGCCATGTGGTTGTAATTGTTGCTAGTTTCTGAGATTTTTTGATGTATAGCAGTATTATACTTTTCGCAGCTTGGGTTGTGCTTCATTGGGTTGAGTGAGCAAAGTTACATGGGCATCCATTTTATTGGAAGATGTTGTATAGATGATTTGTTTCCTTTTTATGATGTTCAGGGTTGCTGCAGTGTGTTTGTACTTGTCTAAGTACATCTTGGGGGAGGTTGGATTGTTACTTTGATAATGGAGCACTTAGTTAGTGTGGATAGTTTTAAGACAGACTTGTGTTTCTAATTTACCATCATTGCCTTTGCTGATGAGAATATCCAGAAAGGGTATATCCAGGAAAGGGGAGCATGTTGTTGTTTTCTTTTTCTATTATGAATTGTATTCCTTTGAAGAAATTTTGTGTGTGTTCTACAGTTAGTTCTTGTTTTATGATGAGGTATCATCTACATATCAGATCCTTACTATGGATATGTGAGAGTGTTATAGATTTTAAGCAATGCATTTTGACTCCTGAAAGCAGTGATCCATTGGGGGTTCCTTTGATTTCTTGATATATTTGTCCATCAAACTGAAAACATGTGGTTAGGCAAAAGCTGATGAGAACCACGATTCTGGTTCATTTCAATCTTGGTATATTTTGTTAGGGTAGGTATACTTTGTAGTAGAGCTGTCATGAACTGTATAGCACACATTCTGGAGAGTGATAAGTTCCCTGAGGATGGGCTCCAGCACCAGTCCAAAAGTTTGGAAAAATAAACCTCTGGTCCCGGTGATCAACTCAGATTGGATCCTGTTTGGTCGATTTTAGGACTATGGATGTAAAGAGTGCTGTGACATTAAATAAGATCACAGTTTTATCTTCATTTATTGTCACATCTTTGATTTTTTTGGAGGCACTATAGTGGGGAGTTGATGGAGGTTGATGGATGAGGGGATAGATGGGGAACTCATCAAATCTGCAGATGATACCAAGCTGGCAGGAATAGCCAACACTCCAGAAGACAGGTTTAGGATACGGGAGGATCTGGACAGACGTGAACACTGGGTGCTATCTAACAAAATGAAATCCAATGGTGAAAAAAGTAAGGTTCTACATTTAGGCAAGAAAAACCAAATGTATAGGTATAGTATAGGGTGTACCTTGCTTAACAGTAGTAACTATGAGAGGGATCTCGGAGTCCTAGTGGACGATCATTTAAATATGAGCCAGCAGTGTGCTGCAGCTGCCAAAAAAGCCAACACAGTGCTAGGCTGCATTAACAGAGAGATAGAATCAAGATCACACGAAGTATTAATACCACTCTACAATGCCTTGGTAAGGCCACACTTGGAATACTGCATCCAGTTTTGGTCACCACGATGTAAAAAAGATGTTGAGACTCTAGAAAGAGTACAGAGAAGAGCAACAAAGATGATTAGGGGACTGGAGGTTAAAACATATAAGGAAAGGTTGATGGAATTGGGTATGTCTAGAGAAGGATGAGAGGGGATATGATAGTAGTGTTCCAGTATCTCAGGGGCTGCCACAGAGAAGAGGGAGTCAAGCTATTTTCCAAGGCACCTGAAGGCAGGACAAAAAGCAATGGATGGAAACTAATCAAGGAGAGAAGCAACCTAGAACTAAGGAGAAACTTTCTGACAGTTAGAACAATTAACCAGTGGAACAACCTGCCTCCAGAAGCAGTGAATGCTCCAACACTGGAAGTTTTTAAGAAGAGACTGGACAACCATTTGTCTGAAATGGTATAGGGTTACCTGCCTGAGCAGGGGGTGGGACTTGATGACCTCCAAGGTCCCTTCCAACTTTATTATTATTATTATTATTATTATTATTATTATTATTATTATTATTATTATTATTAATTTCCCTCTATGAGGTGGCCAAGTTTTTTTGCCAACTCTTTGAAGGTTGGGGTCTCTGATAACAATACAGTTGGACAGAGAGGTATGTATAGATTGTGTGTTTTGGGTGTCCATAAAAGGATGGGAGGACTGGTCCACCCTTGCTTTTCATTCTCCACTTCTTAGTGATTTTCTCTTTCTTGGTAAGGTCACTGAGAGCTCTCTTGACCTGTCTTCCCACACTTCTAGGGACATAGTGAAACACACAAACCAGACATACCTCTCCATCCAACTGTATCATTGCCAGTTGAGGGAACCTCAGCCAGTTACTCTCTCTCTCAGCCAGCCTTCAAAAGAAGCAGGCAATGCCAAACCACTTCCCCCCAAAAAACCCCAACCCTTGCCAAGAAAACCTGAAAGTCCAGGCAGTTCAGATCAGTCCAGGCTATCAACACCAAATTAAAGGCACACACATGCATTTAGGATTTCTGCCTATAGGGCAGTTAAGGCAACTGAAAATATTTTTAAAAACCTTAAAATCCCTGTTAAAACTAACTCAAACTGAACAGGTCTAGCCAGTAAAGAAGAAAGTGAATTCTTCCCTGAAAGAGGAAAGAGTAAAGACTGAGCACCACTCTGTGTGAACTTAATAGGGAGCAATCTAGAAGGGGAAAATAAGCAAACATATCATAACATTTCTAGCTGTTTAAACATTTTGATATTTTTCTGTTTTGTTTCTTTTTAAGTAATGATTGTTCATTTTGTCATTTATAATACAACCATATATAGTAAAGTTATTGAAACAAATGACTTAATAGGGAATTTCTAGGGGAACTAGAAATAGCATCTGCAGTGCATCTTCAGGAAGCTATCATAGAAAAGTTTCATATTTGTTTGCTTTGCTTCCAAGTCTATTGCAAAGCCCTGGTCGAACTTGCTAGTTGTAGATTCAGCTATAAATCTTTTTTTTATTAAAAATTATTTTATTAAAACCATCAACATTAAACATAAGTTCATATTAAAAAGCAATCATCATATATCCTGCAATACAACTCTAAGGATCAGTTTTTGTGAACGTCTGGTTTAGTAAACATTCCTCACTCCTCACGTCAAGCCTCAACTATACGCCTGGTACATTTTATCTGATTGGTGTTTCTCCTATATATGGTCTATCTGCTGTTTCTAGTCTATCACCTATTGTTCATTCGAGCTTCAGAAGTATATTCGTTTCGGTAGTGGTGCAATCCCCTATGATCCCTAACAAAAGATCCTGAGGTAGAAATTCAGTATCCTGAGGTAGAAATTCAGTACGCTTTCCCAATATTAAAGCAATCAACATTAAATCTGGGCTCATATTAATAAATCTTGACTGCCCAGACACTTAGCAATCTGCTTACAGCAGACGTTCAGAGAGAAGACATGACTAGATTATGCTTTATTATAAGCTCAGAGTGTTCATGATCTAAATGCTGCATTTGCACAGAAATTGTACCTCCCCCCTCACACACACATACACACAGAGAACTCAGAAATCAAGCTCTTTATAAATGTCTACTCCAGACTTTAGAGCCTAGGCCTTCGATGGATGTATGGCTGTTTTCTTTCTGATCTCAGGATAGGGGTCCATCTGCTCAATTTTCACATAAAGATTTCAGCTAGCTTGAGCCCTTACTACAGTCCTTGTATTTCCCGGTTGCTTCTGGCCCAAATACAACTAGATCGAGCCTTTTTTTCATTGATTGGGATCAATCTCACATATATTTATTCATAAATCCATTCTACTCTTTTTCTAGGTCAATATCTAAATTAAAAACTAAAAACTGTCAAACAACTGATAGGTAACATTTCCATGTTATTTTCCGTAACATATTCTTTAACATATATTTTTCTTTAAAAAATAATTTTTCTTTTGCAAAAATATAATTGCAAAATCCAGTGAGTTATGAAATCTGAGTAATGATTGCATACAAGCCCATTTTTAAAAAATTCTGGCAAGCTGAATTGGGTCGATTCATTTTATCAATATGGACCAAATTAAATTATTCTCCATCTCCTCTTTAGATTTGTACTTTTTACATTTTAGCAAAAAGGAATAAGCAAGAAAGAACATACCCACACCATTAATAATACTATTTTGACAATATATGTTTTTTTATCCTACATGTTTTAAAATTAGGCTTCTGCAGCTCAGTAATGAAGAATCTGTACTTGCATTGTAGTCACAAAGCCAAAAAAGAT
Organism: Bothrops alternatus; assembly: GCA_034064705.1. Lineage (NCBI taxonomy): Eukaryota > Metazoa > Chordata > Lepidosauria > Squamata > Viperidae > Bothrops > Bothrops alternatus. Next base: position 38,829,705 of record JARGCV010000007.1, on the reverse strand, counting down.
ATCTTATCTACGCAGGTATTTCTAAAATGCTTTATTTTATATTCAGTTGTAAGAAGCTATTTGTAGGACTTACATTGTTTCGCTCATCAGATCTTGGAGAGGACATATCCCAGGCACCATCTTGTTGGACTTACAAATTGTGTCCGCACTTAGAAAAGCATCTGGATGGTCCTGACCTTGTTAGCCTTTCACCCCTGTGATTAAGATTATAGTATTAATCTTGGTCACCTAGAGATTTGTGGTGTGCTTATTGTTTTATCCTGGTATACTGCCTGTTGTGAGATCAGCAGCCATTTAAATCATTTAAATAAAAGAATACATAGTCTCAACATGTCCTACAGTTTATGCCTATGATATCTGGTTATATATTTTTTTTCCAGATGCCTCAGGAACAGTATGCCCAGAGAAGCACCATGCAGAGCTCAGAAGGACCACATGTATACAAAGTGGGAATTTATGGTTGGAGGAAGAGGTGCCTCTATTTCTTTGTGCTACTTCTAATGATTTTAATCCTGGTGAATCTTGCTATGACCATCTGGATTCTCAAAGTTATGAATTTCACAATTGTAAGTAGATGATATTTTGCTTGAAAAGACTTGTACATAACAAATTTTCTTCAGGCTTTAATATTAGGGCATAACAGCTGTAATAGTAATTAACAATTTGGATCTCAAGAATGGTTAAAATGAGCTCAAGCATTAGACATAGGCTAGACTTGAGGTGGATCTACTTTCTCTCTTCTTAATTCACATGATGATCTGTACTTTAATTTTGGAGTTCTCCCTATAGCCAGTTTGGTCTAGTGAAGGGTTAGACAACCTTGGCTCTTTTATGACTTGTGGACTTTAACTCCCAGAATTTCTGAGCCAGCATGGCTGGCTCAGGAGTTCTGGGAGTTGAAGTCCATGAGTCATAAAAGAGTCAGGGTTGTCTACCCTTGGTCTAGTGGTTAAGAGATCAGGGTAGAAACCAGGAAACTGTAACTTCTAGTTCTGCCTTAGGCATGAAAACTGGCTGGTTGATTGTGGCCCAATCACTCACTCTCTCAGCCCTCACAGGGTTATGGTTATGGGGAAAATTGGAGGAAGAAGGAGAATTATGTTTGCCATCATGAGTTATTTATAAAAATAATAAAGGCAGGATTTTAAAAATCTAAAATAAAAACAGAGAGTTCCATTCAACACCTTGGATCACTACCTAAATGTTCCCTTGTGGGTCTGTCCTGTTCCATTGAACACTTTGAAGTTTAGGAGTTCCACACAATGCCTTGGAATGTTTTGGCTTTCTTAATTAGTAGCTTTGAGGCATAAATTTCCCTTCTCTTTCTTCCAAGACAGCTCTTAGAGAATTTAACCAGAGAAATGGAGAATACCTCAAGCTTATAGGGCTCTCCTGAATTTATTCTGTTTCCCACTCTTTCACTCATTTGCATACATTCAGACTATACTCCTTCTCACTTTAAAGTCGGTTGTGTGCAGAGATTAAAGAACCATGTGAGGGTTAGGGTTTTGTTTTTATATTCTGAAAGTTGTATAAAGTTAGACATTACAGTACTCTGCTTAAAACTCAGCAGTTGGTTATAATATGTTATAGCAATAGCACTTAGACTTATATACCACTTCAGAATGCTTTACAACCCTGTTTAAGCAATTTACAGAGTTAGGCTATTGCCCCCAACAATCTGGGTCCTCATTTTACTGACTTCGGAAGAATGGAAAGCTGAGTCAACCTTGAGTCAGTCAGGATCGATTTCTTAGCAGTGGGCAGAGTTAGCCTGCAATATTGTATTCTAATCACTGTGCCACCATGGCTGTTATAATTTCTTATACCAAGCCCTTTTGAAAATTCTTTTAAAATCTTCTCCCTTTTATCTAAAGAATGAGCTGCTTCTCCCAGTTTTTGTCATGTGCCAACTTTATAAATGCCCCCTCAAATCATTAATGATGAAAATATTGTACAGCACAGGATGCAGAACAGAGTCCTGTGGAATTCTACTCAGTATTTCTCTCCATGTGAAGTTGGGGTGATTGGTGAGCACTCTTGCAGCCAACTCTGAGTCCATCTAATGTTGAGATCATCTAGTCCAGCGGTTCTCAACCTATGGGTCGCAACCCCATTTGGGGTCGAACGACTGTTTTGCGGGGGTCGCCGGACACCGCGGTCCGCCATTTTTTTGTCGCACGCGTGCCGTGCATGCGCGGTTCGGGCCATCGCACGCGCACCGCGCGTGCGCAGATCGGCCGGTCACGGTCCGCCATTTTATTTTTTTGTTTTTTTTTCCGTCGCGCATGCACCACGCATGCGCTGCTCGGGCCGTCGCACACGCGCCACACATGCGCGGATCGGCCCGTCGTGGTCTGCCATTTTATTTTATTTTTGTTTTTTTCCCTGTCGCGCGCGCGCCGCGCTTGCGCGCGCGTGCTCAGGGTTGCGCCGCGCATGGCTGGCGCAAGTGGGGTCTCAACCTGAAAAAGGTTGAGAACCACTGATCTAGTGATATTTTGATGTTTGAGTAAGGTAATATCATGAGGCACTCTGTCAAAGATTTTGTTGAGGTACAAGCCCAGCTTAGGAAATAAACATTTTCCCTAGATAGTTGATGACCTTTGAAAGTTCTTGTTTATTAAAAATGAGACAGAAAAACAAACAAAAAGCAATGCATGAATCCCAGAGGCCGGTTAGGGCCCACAAAGTCGGCCTTCTCCAGGTCCCGTCAGCCAGACAGTGTCGCCTGGCGGGGCCTAGGGGAAGAGCCTTCTCTGTTGCGGCCCCGGCCCTCTGGAACCAACTTCCCCCGGAGATCCGTGTCGCCCCCACCCTCTCCGCCTTTCGTAAATTACTTAAAACACACCTCTGCCGGCAGGCCTGGGGCAGTTAACATCTTGCCCCAAGCCAGTGTATGTCTGTGTGTATGTTGAATGAATTAAATTAAGGGGTTTTATATACATGTATTTTTATATGTTGATTTCTATTATGTTGTGAGCTGCCCTGAGTTCTCTGGAATAGGGCGGCATAGAAGTAAAATAATGTTAGAAAGTTTCTCCTTAATTCCAGGTTGCTTCTCTCCTTGATTAATAATAATAATAATATTTAATAATAATAATAATAATAGTAATAGTAATAGTAATAATAATAATAACAATAATAATAATAATAATAATAATAATAATAATAATAATAATAATAATAATAATAATAATAATAAGTTTTCATAGTTTACATTATTTTCAGTCCTAGTTGTCAGTATAATAAAAGGTACAGTTATCTATCTTCCTTGCTGGAGAGGAAAATTGCCAAATTTGTCTGTGTAATAAAGCTTATCACAGAGAAGGAAGTTATCATTTATAAAAACGAACACTATCCTACACTGTTATTACGCAAGTGACCTAAAAGTTGGTGGATACATAGTGAAAGAGAATACCACTGGGGCAGTGTGATTTCCTTTGTTATGTATTTAAGATTGAAAAACAGTCTTCACTATTCACTGTTCCTTGAGGAGAAAAGGAAAATAATAATAATAATAATAATAATAATAATAATAATAATAATAATAATAATAATAATAATAATAATAATAATAATAATAATAATAATAATAAACTCTCAAGGAAAATTTCATGGATGGTGGGATGACTGAAAAACAAATCCTATGACAAATCTGTAAAGAAAATAGGTCGACTCCCTCCTCCCTGTGACAGATCCTCAAATATTGGAACACTGCTATCATGTCTTCCCTGGTTCTTCTCTTCACTAGACTAGCCATGCCCAGTTCCTGTAATTGTTCTTCATATGTTTTAACTTCCAATCCTCTAATCATCTTTGTTGTTCTTCTCTGCACTTTTTCTAAAGTCTCAACATCTATCTTATAGTGTGGTGACCAAAACTGGATGCAGTATTCTAGGTGTGGTCTTACTAAGGCTTTATAGAGTGCTATTAGTACCTCATGTGAGGGGGGAAATGTAAGGACCAAAAGTTTTAAAAAATGCCTCCAGTATATGCACACAACTGTTACATAGTCTGGTGAAATGAGTGACTGCCTTAAAAATAGTGGTCTGGGTATGGACAATATTGAATAGAACTTCAGAGTTTCTAATAGGTCTATAGCTGCTTTGGCTGCTTTAAACAGTTTGGCGTGGTAGCACTATAAGTTGCTGATTCAGATCACAACCCACAAATCTGTATCATCTAGTTCTGCATTTTTTAGATCTCCCCAAACTTGACAAAACACATTTACAACTGTGATTGTATAGACAATGCTTTTTTTCTTTAAAAAAAAAAAAGGTGCCAGAACTCACACCTGCCTTGCCTACCCTATAAGGTTCCATCCAAAAAAGGTGCCGGAATTCCATTCTGGGCATTCTATGAGAAAAAAAAGTCCTGTGTATAGAGATGTTTATTTGGCATATGTCACAGTTTCATCTATCTAGGCCAGCGGTTCTCAACCTTTTTCAGGCCGTGATCCTGGCCTGCGCCACGCATGCACTGTGCGACGACCTGCATCGCGCATGTGGGGTGCGACGGCTTGAATCGCGCATGTGCGGCATGATGTCCTGCATCGCGCATGCGCGGCACGATGTCCTGCATCGTGCATGCACGGCACGATGTCCTGCATCGTGCATGCGCGGCGCAACGGCCTTCATCGCGCATGCGCGGTGCTACCCTGCACATGCACGGTGCTACCCCACGCATGCGCAGTGCTACCCCCTGCGCATGCACGGTGCTGCCCCCTGCGCCGGCCAAGGCGTAGGCCGCCACCCGTTCGGGGCGGCGGCAGGCAGGCCCAGGTGGTCAGGTGCTCCTGGGCGGCCGCGGCAGCGACGGCGCAGGGCGACCACAGGCTGGGCCACCAGCTGGCCCAGCCCAAGGGAGGTAAGCCACCCGCCGGGCCCCACGCATGCCAAAAACTCTCCCTGCGCCCACCGCTGCCCCGCTAGCCTTGCCTTCACTGCCGCCCATTTGGGGCGGTGGCAGGCAGGCCCAGGCGCTCCTGGGCGGCCACGGCAGCGACGGTGCAGGGCGACCATGGGCTGGGCCACCAGCTGGCCCAGCCCAAGGGAGGTAAGCCACCCGCCGGGCCCCACATGCACCAAAAACCCTCCCTGCGCCCGCCGGCCTCCCACCCCTGGCCCTCTTTTACTTACAGTTTTAGTAGTTCTCAGCAGGGAGGGGTGGAAACTTCCAGAAAGCTCGCCTTCACTGCAGACAACCTGCAGCACCGTTTGCAGACTGGGACTTTTGGCGGGCTCAGCAGGGCGGAGACAGCCTGGACAATTCCTATCGGCTTTTGAAAGCCAATAGAATTAGACTCTATTCAAGAGAGTCTATTCTATTGGCTTTCAAAAGCCAATAGAATAAGAGGGAGTAGCACAGCTAAGGAAAAGGGGAAATATATATATATATATATATATATATATATATATATATATATATATATATATATATATATATATATATATTTCCCCTTTTCCTTAGCTGTGCTACTCCCTGTTATTCTATTGGCTTTTGAAAGCCAATAGAATAGACTCTCTTGAATAGAGTCTAATTCTATTGGCTTTCAAAAGCCGATAGGAATTGTCCAGGCTGTCTCCGCCCTGCTGAGCCCGCCAAAAGTCCCAGTCTGCAAACGGTGCTGCAGGTTGTTCGAATCCCGGAAGGGTGAGTTCTGACTGAAGAGAGTTAAATAACTCGAAATAGCTATCTCAGAAATCCCTTATTTCTTTGTCAACAATTTTAAAAACATATATATATTTGTGCTTGCAGATGGCTCTGGGTTGAGCTGAAACAGGCAAAGGAAAGAATGATTTCTTCCTCCCATATTTGGGTTTACAGGGTGCTATCTAAAAAAAGAAACACTATATACACATCTTCCCTCCCTGATTACTGACAAAGCGGGAGAGAGCCTGTGGCTTAGAGGTTTAAGCATCTGCCTAGTGTGCAGACTGCCCAGGTTCGAATCCCGGAAGGGTGAGTTCTGACTGAAGAGAGTTAAATAACTCGAAATAGCTATCTCAGAAATCCCTTATTTCTTTGTCAACAATTTTAAAAACATATATATATATATATTTATATATATGTATGTATAAGTAGACCTTATGTGTTTGTGTGACATATACTTTCTTCTCATTTTGGATGCTTGGTTCAAAATTTGCAGTATGTAAAACTGAAAGTACTTGCCATAAATTTCCTTTTTCAAATAACTTCTTGTGTATTATTCTTGTGCATTACTATTATAAACTTTTGGTGCACCCTTGAGCTTTTCCCAGCAGAATGTTTGTTGTACTCATTAAAATACCATGAGCATTTACTGGGTATAATGAGCACTCATTGTAATTTAATGAGTGGCCCTGCTAGCCTGTGGTGCTGAACTCATACAGGTTTTGGGCGGGTAGCCTTAGGGATAGCAGAGGAAGGCTAGAGTTGCTACATTCACAAGCATATGCAACCTCACCTTCATCTAGAGTAGTTCCTACCCATTAATGGCTTCACCCCTCAGCTGGACATTCAAGAACATTTTTCAAGTTTGATCTATTCCTTGGACAAAGCTGCTGACATTACTCCCTGGCCATACAATGTTTGTGTACATTTTTGGAATAGGAGAGGGCTTGAATTTATGATTTATTGAATGTGCATCTTTTACTAATAGATGGCACAATTTACAGAACAGTGTTCAGACCAGTATATAGGGGTGTCTATGGTCTTTGGGGTGGCAAAGTATATTACATCATTGCTACTTGGAATGCAGTTTTCTGCTCCTAAACACTTATTTTTGATTAGTTTTTGTTTTTCAAGCTTTTCATGGTGACTATATAATAAAATTAACAAAGGAGAATATTTGTAGCTCAGGATTGAAATGAGGGGTCCTTAGCGCTTTCTGAGCTTGCTTGTTTTCTTGCAGACATTTCATTACTCAAACTAGGTAACATCATCAGTGCTAATAAGGAGTGGGGTTTGCTCCCAGTTTATATTCTAGTGGCTTTCCCTGGGGTGGTCTTTGATTAGGCTCTTTACTGTTGACTTGTTTGGCAGTTGCTTGATTAGATTATTGTTCACTTGATTGTTGGACTAATGTTAATCTATGCTCATTTGAGTGTTGATTGCTGGTGGGGTGGTGTTTGGGGTTTTTTGTTCCCTTTTCGGTTTGTTGATTGTCTCTTTTTCACAGTATCTAGATATTCTTTATGTCTATGTGTCTATTGATGGCTAATTTGTCATATGTGTGTGTGTGTGTGTGTGTGTGTGTGTGTGTGCCCACCCCATTACCGGCAATGGCAAAAAAAGTCATAATACGTCGCAACACGTCACGTGACGTTGCAAGTTTGACACTCCTGTTCTACATGAACTAATTCTCACACTTTCTTTGGCAATGTACTATCCTCTAGTGAAAGGAAAGTATTCAAGAAATACGAAGAGTAACAGATGGCAGAGAATATGAAAGTGAGCAATGCAAGCATGCATCCAGTATTATACATGTGTTGCTTACACCAAGGAGAAAAATTGTGGAGTCTTCCCCTCAACTGTTCTTTACCATCTTTAACAAAGTGATAATTCCTCATCCCCATAGAAAAGAGATGTTAAGGGAAGTAAATGGCTGAAATAAAGATTCAGTTATTGGCTAAGGCTTAAGTTTCCATGACAAGGTTTGGCTTCTCAAAGTCTGGTCAATAGCTGCACTATCAATTTTCCTGAAAAGAGACAGTGTTGGCAAACTGCTGCACTGTGTATATTTCCTGAAGTGTTTTGGCTGTATCTTAACAACAGATCATGACCAAAAATTTTCTGAACATGGAACTCCAAATTCAGAGTTGAGTTCGAGATGTCATAAGAATCATTTAAAACCCTATCACTTAGGGTTGAGCATCTCGCCGGTCCAAAATTCGACTTTTATGCTTTTATGCTAATACAACTTGATATCTTGCCATCAGCAGTTCTTGAGGGTAGATTCAGAAAACTCATTTGCAGGGGGGAAAAAAATCTCCTTTTGCAGTATGGGTCTTGTTAGCATTGGCCCACACCCTATTTTACTGTGACTGATAGATATGTTCCATGAGCATCACCCGATATCGGACAAAGACAATGATTATTGTAGTCACATTTGTGCTGATATGCCATAGGTTGTTATCATTATTAAGAGCAGACTAAGCCATTGGAATACACTTTAGTGATAAGGTGTAATAGGTTCAATGTAACATGTTTGGCACTATTCAGCATCTCTACATAGACACTGATATGTGCAATTATATACTTTATTATTTCAGCAATGTTAGTGACCCCAATAAAAGGTGGATGATAATTTCTGTATAAAAATCCAGATATAGGATTACTTGCTTTATAAAATGAATGCTAATTTGCACTATTTAAATGCCAACTATTATCATTACCTTGCTTTATTTTAGAGATAATTTTAATTGGCTAGGAAAAGTTATTTTTAATATACTTATTCTCTCTTGTGAAAAAGCTACCTGTTTCATTATAGTTTTGTAAGGACAATCATGGGATAATGCAGTAGGAAAGATGTGTTGGACATTAAATATTTAAAGTAATGGATTTTGTTTTAATTACTTTTTCATTAAAATTCTTCCTGAATAAAATCTAATCACCTAGGAGTATTTCTTGTTAATTGTATCTCCCAGGCCATCTTAAGCATAAACCAGTTTTTGCTCTAAATAGCAAATAATAGTAAAGTCTAGTCAAAAGGGAACATAGTTGAGACTGGAAGTTCTACTTCCTTTTTTTAATAGGCAGAATGAATTGGCCTGTCATTGTTTATTAACTTATTAACACACACTGAAATATGAACCACCATACCTGCATCACTTTGTAATCAAATGTTCAGGCATTTTCCTTCTTTCTTTGAGAAACAATTTTGTAGGTTACTACTGGTAGAAATAGAGACCATCAGCTGAACTTGTCATGCAAAAGCAACTAGATCCACTTGTGAAAAGTCTTAAGAGAAATTTTATTGCTAATCAACTATGTCACAAAAATCTTGCCAGACTGATTGCATTCTCTTGGGAACAGCAAGATAAGGTATCAAGGATTCTGGGGGAGATCAGGTCTGCAGGGCAAAGAGTCTAGATTGGGCCTCTCTTGACACCTCCCTTGGATGGATGAATGGACAGACAGACAGACAGACAGACAGACAGACAAAGAAAAGTTATGCAAAGCTCAGAAAGAAAGTAAGCTATAGTAAGCCAAAGAAATTAAAGGTAGGGGATAAGAAAAGTAAAGCAACTGTTACACTCAACTGTTCCCTATATCTCTATCTTTCTATTGTTATACACATTTCTTTCTATTGTTATACACATTCATGTAACAATGCATACACTGGATATGCTTTACACTGGAAGAAGAGAAGTCTTCCTAGAGATCTAACAGCTGTTTTATAAATGAAGGGTTGTTGTGCGAAGATGAGGCTAGTTGTTCCGAAATATTCTGAAACGTAGGATAAGAACCAATGGGCTAAAACTTACAAAAAGTAGATTTCAGTTGAAAATTGGACAAACTTATTCAATAATGGGATAGACTTCATAGGCAGGTGGAGGGGGTTCCTCCAAGAAGTGTTTAAACAGAGGCTAATGGCTATCTGTCAGATGTCCTACAGCAGCAAATTCCTATGCTATTTTTTCCAACTTTTCAGCCTAAGGTGCTTTTGTGCTTCTTCTAACATATCCAAGTGTAATTTCCATGTAATTAAGTCAGCAGAAGCATGCTCTTATTTATGTATTTTTTATATATTTTTTCAACAATCATTTATTCCTCCAACATACCATATATTACCCACTCCCTTTCTGCCAGCATTTTTATCTCTTAGTATTCCTCAATTCTCACCTCTAGAAAACATTCTATCAAGATATATATTACAATTGTTTCATCCATTTTCTTTGCCAGTACATTCATTTTTAGATCTGTACTTTTTGTTGCATTGTACAAGCTATCTGACATTTACTGCAAATCATTTTAATTCTTATCAACTACACTCAAAAGAAAATATTCTTAACCAACAAACCTCTACCATAACCACATATTTTCTTTGTACACGTATCCATAAAAGTATTAAATAACAAAGAGGCATCACATGTTGATATTTTTCTCCCTGCTCTATATTAAACCATTTAAGCATTTATTTATATTTCTATCGTATACCTTTCTTAGTATTCTCAACAATCAACCTTCAACTCTGCACCCCTGCAAAATGTTCAGAAATTCAAGACTATTTGCTGTATTATACATCTTCCACTTTTTCATAATTGAACCTACACTTTTATTTGCCATGTATATGAACTCCACTATCCAAAATTTCCCAAATATACAAAATAGTTCCTGTACATTTTTCAGGTTCCCACTTTGAATATTAAGTGCAGGTCTGGCCAGCTTTTAGAAACATCCTGGCAAACTGGAAGAGACTGGGAAAATAACAATAAGAATATTCAAGAGGCTAGGTTCTATAATGAGAGACTGAGGAATCAGGAAAGATTTAGCCTTTAAAACAGCGGTTCTCAACCTTTTCCGGGGCTCAACCCCGGCCCGCATCGCGCATGCGCGGTGCGATGGTGTGCATCGCGCATGTGCGGCGCGACAGGGCACATCGCGCATGCGTGGCGTGACAGCCCGCATCGCAATAGGGAAAAAATGGCCGACCAAAAATATGGCTGACCCCCCCAAAAAAATGGCAGGCCTGCACCGCGCACCGACCCCAAATGGGGTCGCGACCCACAGGTTGAGAACCGCTGCTTTAAAAAGAAAAGATTGAGATGGGAGGTGAAATAGAGCAATCTTAGAAGGGAACTGATTCCCAGACAGATAATTGGCTTCTCTTCGCTAGATATTCTCAGGAATACATCAGGCAACTATCTATCAGGGTTGGCTTGATTTGGATTTCTGCCTTGACTGGAGTTGTGAAATTGACTACTTCCAAGTAAATTGTTCTGTGAATTTAAGGTGATCAGGTGATCCAGAAAAGGCATTCAACTTTTATTTATTGTACTCAATAGTATCCCAGTAACCATTCATTCATTCATTCATTCATTCATTCATTTATTCATTCATTCATTCATTCATTCATTCATTTTGTTTGTTAGTTTATTCTGCACTAGAACATTCTGTTTATTTGACAATGTTCCTCATTCCATTCTATACTAATAAGGACTTAAAGTAAAAGATAATCTTAATATTAGATTTCTGATATTGTACAGCATTTTAACATGTAAAATTAGTATGTTAATGTATACTAATTTTACATATTAAAATGCTGTACAATGGCTATGGGTTCTGCCTCCCAAGGACGATTCCATCTGTCCGTCCATCACTCTGGGAGGGGAAGTTTTATCCCCGTCGGAGAGGGTTCGCAACTTGGGTGTCCTCCTCGATCCACAGCTAAGTTTAGAATACCATCTTTCGGCTGTGGCGAGGGGGGCATTCGCCGAGGTTCGCCTGGTGTGTCAATTGCGGCCCTATTTGGATCAGGAGTCACTCCTCACAGTCACCCATGCCCTTGTCACCTCGAGACTCGACTACTGTAATGCTCTCTACATGGGGCAACCTTTGAAGAATGTCCGGAGACTGCAAGTAGTTCAGAATGCGGCCGCGCAAGCCGTCTTGGGTCTCCCAAGACATGCTCGTATCACTCCAGCCCTCCGTGAGCTGCACTGGCTACCAATTGGTCTCCGAACACAATTCAAAGTGTTGGTTATGACCTATAAAGCCCTATATGGCAATGGGCCAGGATACTTGCGGGACCGTCTTCTGCCCCATGAATCCCAGCGACCGGTTAGGGCACACAGGGTTGGCCTCCTACGGGTCCCGTCTGTTAGACAGTGCCGTCTGGCGGGACCTAGGGTTAGGGCCTTCTCTGTTGCTGCCCCAGCCCTCTGGAACCAACTTCCCTCAGAGGTTCGTACTGCTCCCTCCCTCCTAGCTTTCCGAAAACTCTTAAAAACACATTTATGCAGACAGGCTTGGGGCGTGTGAGCTGCGCTCTGCCCCTGGGCCTTTGATTGGGACTGTATGTTGTATGAGTGGTAATAGTTATATAGTTTTTATATTGTATATTACTATTTTAATTGATTTATATTTTTGTACTTGTATTTTTGCTGTGAGCCGCCCTGAGTCTGGGGAGAAGGGCGGCATATAAGTCTAAATAAATAAATAAATAAATAAATAAATAAATAAATAAATAAATAAATAAATAAATAAATAAATAAATAAATAAATAAATAAAGGTTATCTTTTACTTTAAGTTCTTATTAGTATAGGAGCCTACAATTAAATGTTTATTAAACATTATATCCTTAATTTTTTTTGCAGTTCTTAATTATATATCATATTGAACTTTTCCTTTTCCTTTTCTTTTTTGTCTTTTGCTCTTTATTGTATCTCTTAGTAATTTAAAATAATAGAAATTTCCATATTAACTAATTACTGCTTTTCCCAAATTAATTTCCACTTATAGGCTACTCTGATAAAATTTTCAAATAATCACCAATAATTCTTCACGTGTTTTATCCTGCCTCATAAAAATATTAATCTTCTGAATATTATAACTAAAGAAAATTTCCTCTAAACCTCAGAAGCATGCCTTTTGGATATATAAGTTATTTCAGTATACATATACCATATATGCAAAGATTGAGTTATGCGTATTTAAATCTAAACATGAATTAAGTTATACTTTAAGATAATCTGAACCAGCACATAGCCTTTTGTATACAAACCCAAATAAAATAAATAAAATAAAATATATGTGTGTGTGTGTAGAAAAATTAGATTTTCTTTAATGTATGTGTAGCCTACCAACCTATCAATAGAAGAAATGTAACTCTAGAATAAAAAATTAAAAGACAAAAGATAAAACTGTAGCCTTCTGTTCTACAATATGGAATGGAATAGAGACAAGTATTAGTCAGAGTCAGACTTACTACTGTGTAAAATGAGAAATAAACATTTGAGTACCTAGTCCCAAAAGTTATTTATTTGTTTGTTGTTTATTTATTTATGAGACTTTGTATGGCCACCCACCCACTTTCATTGACCACATAACCACTTTATATGGTTTTATTGTTTTTACTTGTATTGGTTTGCTGATTTATATTGTTTTTAATAATTTGTGAGATGCCCAGAGTCTTCCGTGGAGATTAGCAGATATATAAATTTGATTAATAAATTATATATATATATATATTACATGGATAGAACTTGGGTTAGGATAGCTATTTTTGATTTAAAATTCAGTTGTATTGCTCATACAACCAAATGAAAAGCATCCTAAAATGAATGACTACTCTCAACATAAAGGAAATTTCCCACACTCCTTTTGACTTATGGAATATGTAATGTTCTTGCAAGGAATTGTGTGTGTGTGTGTGTAAATATATAGATAAAATAAATATATCAAACAATGAGTGCTACTTTGTGTACATGTGTGTACATGTATGTATGTGTAAGTATACACACACACACACACACACACCATAATGCTGATAGTTGCTAGAAGTAGAAGTAGGAGTAGAAGAAACAGCACTACAGTTTTCATTTTCTACATTCTATCGTGTCACTTGAAACTTTTCTTAAGCAAACCACCATTGCTATGTAAATATGACAAAAGTGCTTATGTTGCAGCTGACAAAATGAATTTTGAAAAATGCCCTATGTAAATTTTCTTTATTCCTAGCTATAGCAACTTGTAGGAGTTGTTCTGAGAAGCTGAGAAAAAGTCTGTCTTTTAAGAGAAAAAATGTACAGTATCCCATGGCAACCATTGTCCAGTGAATCTTAGAAAGAACAGAAATGGCCACTGTAGGTAGAGCAAAATGTTACAATAGGCAAAAACAAACGATCACCATAGGCAGCTCTTGTATCTCCCCATCTTCTCTTGAAAGACCTTTAAAGTACCCATACAAGGTACTATTGTACATAAAAGTAAAGGTGTCTTTGAGTCAAACTTTCCAACATCCATGTGATGTTCCAGTAGCTTGATAAAAATGGCTTGCTAGTGCCTTCTTCTCAGAAAATTATCCCACTTTAGCCAACAACCTAGATTCCTGAGGTCATCCCAATTCCCCATGCACAGTCAAGGCTCCAAAAAGGGATGGTTCTGCTTAGTATCTAAGATCAGCTAAGGTTGGCTATTTGCTGAGGCATTACAGTTACAAACCATTAGACTAAGAATTTGGTAGCAAATGTGAGACCAGGCCAAAAATACTCAGCTGATGCAGAAATACGAAGAGGGGTCAGACAGGGATATATTCTGTCTCCACTATTGTTCAATATCTACTCTGAGTCAATCTTCAACGAGGCATTGGAGAACATCGATGCTGACATCAAAGTAAATGGGGTTTGGATCAACAATTTAAGATATGCTGATGATACAGTTCTGTTTGCCAGTAAGCATGAAGACCTTCAGCTCCTCATCAACAGAGTCACAGAAATATCTGAAAAATACGGCTTGAAGCTTAACACTTCAAAAACCAAGATCATGATCATCAGCAAACAACCTGTTAATTTACCACCAATAAATTCGGAAGGAATACCATTAGAAAAAGTTCTAATTTACATGAAAGCTGGGACATGACCACTGAAGTAAAGACAAAGATAGAGAAAGCTCGAACAGCATTCTTCAAAATGAAAAAGGTCTTCTGCAGTCACAACATAAGCCTAAGATTGAGAATCAGGCTTGTCAGATGTTATATTTTTTCTATCCTGCTCTATAGAGTAGAGAGTTGGTCTCTGACAGAAGGCTACCTGAAGAGACTAGAAGCATTTGAAATGTGGATTTACAGGTAGCTGTTACGTATAAACTGGGTTGACAAGATAAGAAATGAGGAGGTGATAAGCCACCTTGGAAAGCCAAGAGAAATCATCAAAACAATTTTAAAAAAAAGTTAGAATATTTTGGACATGTGATGCGACACCCAGAAAAATATGACACACTCCATTTAATCCTCCAGAGAAAGATTAAAGGCAAACGAGGGTCCAGGCAGAAGAAGAACATTATGGCTTCAAAATCTAAGGGATTGGTTTGGACAAAAGTCAGCAGCACTTTTTCGTGTGGCTGCTGATAAAAACAGGATCGCCAACATGATTGCCAACATCTGATAACGGATATGGTACAAGAAGAAGAATCTGGGTCTTTTATAATGCTTTTCATGGCCTATTATATACAATAATTTTCAGGTCCCTTAAAAAAGGTTGCTAAACATTTTTTAAAACAAAGCAATTTAAATCATTATTTTTTTCAGAGAGGCATTTATCATTCCAGGAGTTAGACTTGCTATATGCAGGAATTTAGAATACTAGTGAGTAGATTTCGTTGTCAAGGAGATATAGAATATGGGATTATACTACACTATGGGTATTTGTATAGTATCTCCTTAGGGCATCCTTCATTGTGTAGAGCCTTCTATTTAACATGCAGCTATTTTCTCAGCTGGATTTTCCCCCCCTGTAATCTATAGTGATAGCCAAAGGCAAAAAATAGAACTTGGGATGTCATTCTTTCTGAATAAGATGGTTCTTTTGATCATTTCCCACTCCCTGCTATGCTATGCCATGCTTCTTTGGAGAAGAGAATATTATGGTAGAATTAGAAAAAGCCAAAACCCTGACAAGGATGGACAGAAATTGATAAGAGAAATAATAGAGGAGATACTGTATACATTATAGAAAAATCACATTTCATGTCTTTGTGGTCTCTGTACAGATTTTTTTGTAAGATTTATACTATGAAGACACCTGTGTTAGTTTATATTTCTTACCATCTACAGTTAGCAGATTGAGGAAGATTCTTTTAGAGTAACACAGGAAATCACAGCTTGATCCCTTTCCTTTCAAGATAGAGTTTCACATAAGTTCAAATCTCTTGAAAACCATTCTTGGCACTCTTTTGTTTCATCTGATTGCCAGATTAGCAGCATCTTGGGAAACAGCATTGTCACAACTCATTTCTAAAAAGAGAAAATCTTGTTATTCTCTACTTGTTTCATCTGCTTTTTTTTCAGTATATCTGTGGTACCTAGACCTTGCAAATGGTTTTGTCTTTCTGAAAAAAATCCCCAATGATGTTGGCCATAATTACTTTCCTTGTGTCTTCAAATACATAAAGGGTATCAGATGGAAGAGGCTGTAGATTTATTCTCCCAAACTCCCAAGAGTAGGAGAAGAACCAATGAATGTAAGCTTTACAGAGGGAGATAACACAGGATAACAACAAGATAATGATAGCAATATGGTGACAATTAGGAATGTGCTGGTATTTGGATCTAAAGCTGGAAAAGTTTGGGTCAGGCATGGCTGCACTTGCTTTGTCTTTTAATGAACTCCTTGAAGAAAGGACAGCCTTCCTGGATTTGCACTAGAGCTGCACAGTTCTTGGACAATAAATGAGAAAAAAAACAACCTCAGTGCCCTTTGACTGTATTACAAAAGGTCAGTAGCTATGATACTATCCAGATTTCTCAGGGATGGTTGATGCTGGGGATTGGTACCTTGCAATTTCTCCCTTTCCCCTAATCACATACAGGGAGAAAATATCAGCATTCCTACCCAGGATGTGAATACTGGATGGATGGAATGAACTTGAAGCAAAGAATGAAGGATTCTGGTTAAAATTAAAATTATTTGTTTATGTATTTGTTCCTTTGTTTGTTTATCATACATGTAGATCCCCATATCATTCAAGTGACCCCTCCCCAAAAAACCTAGAGCCCAAGGATAAACTATTAAAAACTAATCTCCAATAGTAGCAGTAGTATTTCTCCCATGACTCAAATACTTGGGGGAACAGTCAAATATTCAGTGTCTTGTCAGAAGTAAGTCTTCATCCTGGTTCATCCAAGCTGGGAATAAATAAGCAACATGGCGACTGCTTTGGAAAGATGGTTACAGTTTATTGAAGAAACAGAAAGATGGTTCTTCAGGAAAGACCAGAGGAGAGAAGGGCTGAGCACATGGGCAAGGGGTTTTTATACCCTCTCTAGCCTTTTGTTTGGAAGTTTCCTGTTCCTGTGGCATGAACTTTGAGGCTATTTCCTGTGTCACGTATTCTGACCTGAGCCTAGGTGTGCCTCTCTGGTATACTTGATGGTAATGGGTTAGTCCTATTATGTCCCCAAAATCATATCCTGCTTCCCTGGGGCTCCTAGAGTTTGGGTAGGGTATGCAGATTTTAAGTCTCTTTGTCTACTTGAGTTCTCTGGCTCCAACTTTCTGATGGTTTTACATTTGCATTTGTATAGGGCCAGCTACTGCTTGGGGGCAGAGAGATTTGGCGCCAGGTTTGGTTTCTGCTTTTAAAAATCCTTTTGAGGAAAAATATTTTTCTGCCTTTTTAATATTTCCTTCTCTGGGCTAACTTCCCTCATTGTGAAAGGCTAACATGGTTGGGACCATTAAGTCTGTTCCACAGTAGTGTTCTCCAACTCTCATCGGTACTTTTAATTTCACTGTGATATATTCTGTCTATATCATTTTTTTTCAATTAAGAAATGATCTGATCATTTTAAACAGGGCTGTAATATTAATACATCAACAATACATCTTTCCCAGCTATGTGGTGTCCAAATTTGATGGATCAAGTATAGATGGGAAAATGTGTATTAATGAAAAATGCCACAACAAACAAATTATACAGTTTTACATGCAGTATGTTATGGAAATTGCTTTCAAATATATATAGCAAAAGGGTATACGGTAATATATGTAGTAAGCAAAGTGTGCATGAAAATTCATTTCTATTTCGATTCACTTTAAAAAAAATAAAGAAAAGAAATTACAAAGTGAAGCAGGAAAAGATTTAACCAAGCATAAGATTGAAAAATTCAAAGACATTCAAACTAACAATTTCATCTATGCCAATTTAATTTGTACTTTAAATTTAAGATTTGTTTACACATTTAAGGAAGTAAATATTTAGAATAAATAAGACTCTGCAGTTCAGTCTGAAGATAGTCATCTCAAGAGTACATAAAAAAGTAAGGACTGACAAAATTTCATGAACGTTGTCAAAAAATAATTAATCCAATCCCATGCAAGACAGAAGGAGAGATGTATAAGCTTACGCAGTGATTCAGCTTACAGTGATATGTGGGGAATATTTTGGAAGAATTCAATATCTCTTGAAGAAATACAGTAGATACAACTTTCCTAATGTGAAATTACAAAGGATATCATTTTATTTTAATGGTTTAAATGCCTACTCATTTTGCAGATATGACTCTTTTGACTAATACTGGTCATTAACATCTGCAGGAAAATCTTATGGCGTCTGAACTTTATTTTGAATGAAATAGTACTTTAGCATTTATTATAACCATGTGGATGAGAATAATGAAGGTGAAGGTGGGAAAATTGGCAATCTTAATATAAACATAGCCTAGTAGTAACAGAAACACCAGAATATTTTTTGCTTTATTTCCAAAAAAACTTAAATTCCTGATTGTGCCAGTGTGTTAAAATATCTGTTTTGGGACTCAAAGATTATATAGCAGCATGAAAGATGAATAGTACAAATAAATGTAAAAGTCAGTTTTCCCAACTCTATCCATTAACAGATACATAACTGACTGTGACAGAAACTAAATTATTAGGTTTCCAAGAAACGTATCTATTTATTTTTCATTTTTCCATTCTGTGCACTCTGATACTGCATATACAGAAAAGAAATTTATAAAGTTTGTAACATCCCATGGTAATCTTCCCACATAATTTCACATCTCCACATGCACCAGAGCACCAAAGGTGAAACATGAACCAGTTTCAGAATAAGACTGAGAGTTACCTTAATTCAAAGCAAATTCTCCTGATGAGCATGGAGAATAACTATAGAATCACAGCCTCAAAATGATTCAGATCTAATTATTAAGAATGGTGAGTATTATAAAGGGATATCTACATTGCAAAGAAACTAATAAGAGAATCATTTTATTACAGTACAATGTGACTCGTACAATTGTACTCCAATGTCTTCCCTAGTAGCAACAATAGCTTTTAGTGAATTGCTTTTAACGTTTATATTTAAAAAGCTGTAGCCCATACACGAGACTGTCTGAATATGCTTGTCAGTATCAGGGATCACCTTCTGAACAGAGCCAATTTTTTTAAAAAGTAGGATGACCTTGTTTGCACTTGATGCTCACTCTTCATGATAAGATCTGCACATCACAGCATACCAAACCAACTGCATGATATCCTATTACTATATGTGAAGTAGTTCTGTACCTAAAGGATTCTTTTCTAAACCTTTATTTATTTATTTAAAAGATTTGTATGAACTCCCATCTTAAACCCAACTCTGAGAAGCTGACGCAAACAGTGTGTACCGTGTTTCTAGGTCTAGATGGACAGACATCTCTTGCAGTATAAGGTAGAAGCCATTATGCAGTAATACAGTCTTGCATCATGATGTTTGGGGCTTGCAGAATACAATCTTAATGAAGAAGCACTTCTAGAAAGCTGCCATCATGCTCATTAGAGTCAGTATGCACATTAGCCAGGGACAATAAATATAAAAGTTCCAGCTGTTGGAAGAGATTTCAAACCACAAAGGTAGCATGAACATGACAGCCATGAGCTAAACAGAATATCTATAGTCATTTTCAGTACACTGAAATGGATGATTACTTCCCAGAGCTGAGGAATATATTTCCTCATATACATTTAGGTTAGATCATGTGATAGAACTATTGTGTCTGGATTGCAAAACTCTGACTGTCCATTAAATGGCAACCAAGAAATACAGAGAACTCTCTGCTTTCATCCAGTGTAAATCAAACATGATAGCCCTATTGTTTGGCTGAAACCATCCAATAAATTTGATAACCTTCTCCTTCCACCATTAGTTAGGTGAACATACAAACATATGTTCATATGAACACATGAACTCAGATTTGCAGAAAAAAGATTATACTGAGGGAGAAGGCTTTGCAGTGTTTTTGTTTTAAATCTCTTAGCTGCTAGGAATATTTGCCCAAGCAGAAATATGGAGTAATCAATAAAATAAATAAATAATAGTTTACCCCCCCCTTTTTTTGCTGTTGACTTAATCTTAATTCAAAGAAACCTGAAGAGTGTAGGAAAAGAATATAGAAACCCAGCCTCGTTACTTAGAATGGCAGCACTTGTAAAGTGAATTCAATTTTGTAGACAAATTGATAAAAAAGCAATTTTTGTGGAGTAGCATACCATTAAGTCTCTTAGCCTGGGTTCTAATTAAGGGACCAGGTAATTATCAAATGTTAGTATAGAAACTGCCCCTTTATTGTGATTGAAGCCATTCTTGCATTGCAATTGCCACTTGAAATTTGGAATAAATTTCAACTTTCCCATTGTCATCTTTTTAGCTCATCTAAGAAGTGGAATTATATTTTAGCTTATGAAGTTTAAGTAGGTTTGCCTGAAGTACTTTATTTTAAAAGCTAATTATGATTTAAAATATTACCTCATATTTCAAAAACAGATGCTTCTCTATTACATAATAGGCATTTCTTTATTTTTGTTTTTTTTTTTAAAAAATGCTGTTTCACAAAATGCAGTAGATTTTCTTTAATTCAAATGGTGCCACTCTATAGCAGAGGATAAGCACAGCCTTATTTCATTGTGTGTCAGAAGACTTTTGTTATATGAGCTAGGGAAATTAGATAAGACTTTATTTAAAAATCATTGCAAATTCAAAGTAAGTCAATGTCACCTATAAGGGATTAGTGATTATGCTTATGCTGTAACAGACCATTGAAGTCATTTGGTCATCTGCATATTATTTAAATGCTGAGCCCCAAATAACTGTTAAAAGCTACCATTGTTGCAGGATTACAGTGATTAAGATAAAACTTGTTACTTTGTAATAACTTGACATAATTAAAAGACTTATAATTAAATCAATGAAGTCAGAGGTGCTCCTAGTGACAAACTACAAGAAGGCAGATTCAGAATCCTGTATTGTAGTTGAAGAGACCTCAAATGTCACTCTTATCTAAATATAGATAATGCCACACCAGTCATTCTTTTGAAGTTTCAGCCATACCCAGTTTTATTTCCCCCCCTTATCATTGTAATAAGTGATAAGCTGGCCCAGCCTTATGGGTACAGGGCCAGTGTGAAATACTGGAAAACATTTTACATCTCATTTTACATCCCATATGTTATATATATGTCCTTCAATGTCCTAGCTGAAGCTGCTGCCTGTAGAGGCTAGCTAGAACAATACTCTCCTTTCTGAAAGAGAAGATAATGGAAGATGAACACCAGAATGGCAAAAAAAAAGGATCCCAAAGAGAAGCAACAATGGTAGGAAAGCAGTGACGGTGGGATCAGTGGTGTAGAAAAATCAGAAAGAAGCAGGGAGAGGAGCATCTGCAGAGAGAGAGAGTCATTGGCTACAAAGGGTGGGCGTGACCAGCTGAATGATATAAGATATTAGATTAGATATTAGATAACCTTTATTGTCACTTTTTTACTGGGGGCACAACGGCACGCATTAAAAATTTTAATTTAGTTACTTGCTCTCACAGTGTACACATACATAACACACATTTAAACATACTATATACAACATATGTATAGACCTACATCTTTACATATAAGTAACTTATAACTATATAACTTATAACTATTAATCAACTATTAATGATAACTTGCCCCTTTGTGCATGCATGGAATGATAACAAAAAAGGGTCAGGGCCTTGATCGCTCAATTCTAGTCACCATGTTGAAGTCCATAATGATGGCTGCAAAAATCCTTAGAAGTAGAAGGATGTAGGTCACACTCCCCATAAGGCCACCATTAGGTTTTATCCTAATCTTTGGTGATTGTATTTAAATGAGGCCTTTAGAACCATGTCCATAAAACCAAGTAAAAATATTTTTAAAGCTGAGAAATCAGATTGGTTTCACTATCTGTGATTTAGCTAAAGAGTACATTATGCAGTATAAGAATGAGTCAAGACTCTCTATGAAATTATCTTAAAAATACTTTAATAAAAACTTGCAAAAATAGGAACTCTGTAAATGTAATTAAACATAACTTAGTCTTCAAATACCGTGTTTCCTTACAAATCCTTTTTTAGCTGCACTGCTAGGTTTTCCAAGCTGTACTATTTATTCCCCAACTTAGAATGCCTTGATATTAACTATGTTTTCATAGTTTATTTCAACTAAATATATTAGTGGCATGAAACTTATTATAGATAAAAATATGTATCCATGTAGGTCAGTGGTTCTCAACCTTTTTTAGGTTGAGACCCCACTTGCGCCGCCCATGCGTGCTGCGACCCTGACGTGGGAGTGCGTGTGCGCGCTTGCGCGCGCGCGCCCCCCGAAAAAAAATGGCGGCCCGCAACACGCCGATCTGCGCGTGCGCGTGCGACGGCCAATCTGCGCGTGCGCGTGCGACGGCCGATCTGCGCATGTGTGTGTGACAGGCCCGAACCACGCATGCGCGTGAAACGCCGCACTGCACATGCGCAGAACCGGCGGGCCCACCGGCTCCAGACCAGGCCGGCCTCGCCTCCGGCAGGCACACGGAAGAGCGGTCCGGAGCAGGCGGGCGCAAAGCTGCCTCCTTCCCGCTCCGCCACGTCCCAGGCCCGGCCTCCAACTCGCCCTCCGGCAGCCGGCCAAGCGGTCGGGGCAGCCGGACCTCGAGGCGGGCCTGCACTTCACCGAGACCAGCTCGGCTATGGCGAGAGGCGCCCAGCGGCCGCCTCCGGCCCCCAAGTCCGTGCTACGGACTGGTGTCCAGGTCGCAGCGCTTCCCCTGCCAGGCTCATCCGGGACTCCCACGCCTTCCGTAGGGCCGGCAGCGGCCGCAGGTAGGTAGGCGGGCGGCAGGACTGGGGAGCCCGCCCGGGCCAGCTCGCTCTTAGCGCCAGTCCCGCTCGGGTCGGGCTGGCTAGCCGGGCGGGGGGCGTCTGGCCAGGCTCCCCAGCTCCTTCCCCAGCTCGGCCTCCCCCCACGCCCGGCTCCCTCCCCGGCTCGGCCTCCCCCCACGCCCGGCTCCCTCCCCGGCTCGGCCTCCCCCCACGCCCGGCTCCTTCCCCGGCTCGGCCTCCCCCCACGCCCGGCTCCTTCCCCGGCTCGGCTCGGCCTCTCCCCACGCCCGGCTCCCTCCCCGGCTCGGCCTCTCCCCACGCCCGGCTCCCTCCCTGGCTCGGCCTCCCCCCCACACCTGGCAGGGACTCACCAGTTCATCTTGCCGATCCGCTGGCTGGGCGCCTTACCGCCTGCTTCGGCCGCCGCCGACGACCGAGGGAGGGAGCTGGCCCGGGCGGGCTCCCCAGTCCTGCCGCCCGCCTACCTACCTGCGGCCGCTGCCGGCCCTGCAGAAGGCGCGGGAGTCCCGGACGAGCCTGGCAGACGGAGCGCTGCGACCTGGACGCCAGTCTCGGTGAAGTGCAGGCCCGCCTCGAGGTCCGGCTGCCCCGACCGCTTGGCTGGCTGCCGGAGGGCGAGTTGAAGGCCGGGCCTGGGACGTGGCGGAGCGGAGTGGGAAGGAGGCAGCTTTGCGCCCGCCTGCTCCGGACCGCTCCTCCGTGTGCCTGCCGGAGTTTTCCGCTGCGCATGCGTGTGCGGATCGGGTCGTCGTGCGCGCCGCACATGCGTGGTTCGGCCCGTCGCGTGCACGCGCCGGGCCGAACTGCGCATGCACCGGCCAAAAAAAAAATAAAAAAAATTTAAAAAATTAAAAAAAATTAAAAAAAAAATAAAAACAAAATGGCGGCCCGCAGTGTCCGGCGACCCCCGCGAAATGGTGTCGCAACCCCAAATGGGGTCGCGACCCCAAGGTTGAGAACCGCTGATGTAGGTAATTCCATATGAATTGCATTACAAATGTTTGTTTAGCCAGAAGCATGGGCTTTTTTGTTGAACTGATGCCAACTCTGCCTGGATGTTTCCTATCTCTCCATTACAAGTCCTGCCTGAGACTCATGAAAGCATTGAAAAATACATTTAAAAAGAAGCTGACATTCCTGGGAATGTTTAAACCCTTATTTTAATAGGCTTATGGTGCAAATTGACCATCAATACTTACTGTCTATTGCTTTAGGGTTCTCATCATTGCCTTTATTTTACTCCTCTGAGGGCTGAAATAAAAAGAGTTTACACTCCTTCTTGGTTTCCTTTCCATACCTTAAGACAGCGGTTCTCAACTTGTGGGTCACGACCCCATTTGGGGTTGAACAACCATTTCCCAGGGGTCGCCAAACAACACAGTCCGCCATTCCCCCCCCTTTCCTTAGCTGTGCTACTCCCTCTTATTCTATTGGCTTTTGAAAGCCAATAGAATAGACTCTCTTGAATAGAGTCTAATTCTATTGGCTTTCAAAAGCCGATAGGAATTGTCCAGGCTGTCTCTGCCCTGCTGAGCCCGCCAAAAGTCCCAGTCTGCAAATGGTGCTGCAAGTTGTCTGCAGCGAAGATGAGCTGTCTGGAAGTTTCCACCCCTCCCTGCTGAGCAACTACTAAAAATGTAAGTAAAAGAGGGCCAGGGGTGGGAGGTGGGAGGCCAGCGGGCGCAGGGAGGGTTGCTGGTGTGCGTGGGGCCCGACGGGTGCCTTACCTCCCTTGGGCTGGGCCAGCTGGTGGCCCAGCCAGTGGTCGCCCTGCGCCGTGGCTGCCCTTTGCCAGCTACGCCTCAGGCGGTGCAGGGGGCGGCATCACGCATGCGCGACGCTCCCGGACAGGGAAATAGTCCTCGACTTATGACCAGTTGGGAAGTCCTCAACTTACAACCGGTTGGGAAGTCCTCAACTTACGACCGGTTGGGGGTCGCGGCATTAAAAAGGTTGAGAACCACTGCCTTAAGAGATGTTAACTGAACTGGCAGTCAGACAGTTGAGGCAACTGTTCTGTCATCTCCCTAGACTTTGTACCCCTGCCATCTTTTCCTCCTCCCCTGCCAGATGTTTCAAATGAATATGCTGTGATCTCTTCCCATGTACTGGAAAAAAAGGCTTAGATGATGGTTATGATGTATGAAAAATTTTCTCAGAAATTCTGCACCTGTAACCCTCGGTTGATGCATGTTAAGATGCACCTGACAAACACTATGAATCTATATCCTATTGCACTGCTAACTCAACCTTCACTTTCCCAAATAGCAAGTTGTCAGAAACACAGTGTGCCAAAATTATATTTTCCATTGAGAAGATTTGTGAGCATCTAGGATTCTGCAGGAAAGCAGACAACAAAAAATGTTATCAACACTATACACATACTCATAGATGAACAGTAAGCTATATGTATCAGTAATCATCTATTGTTTCAAGGTGAAGAGGGCACAAGTGACTCATATCTGGAAAAATTGTTTGAAACTGGCGATGTAAGAAATTGGTGGTATTTTAAGCTTCTTCTTTTAAAAAGATAAGAACATAAGAACATAAGAAGAGCCATGCTGAATCAGGCCAAAGCCCATCGAGTCCAGCATTCTGTGTCACACAGTGGCCCACCAAATGTACATGGGGATCTTGAGCAGAAAGAGAAGGCAAAACCCTCCCTTTCCCTTGACCCCCAACAAATGGTACTCAAGGGAATCCTGCCTGCCTCAACCAACATAGAGGCGGCACATGGACATCCGTTTTAATAACCACTGATACACTTGACATCCATGAATCTGTCTAACCCTGCCTTGAAGCTGTCAAGGCTGACAGCTGTCACGACCCCTTCTGGAAGTGAATTCCATAAATCAACGACCCTCTGGGTGAAGAAATATTTCCCTTTATTTGTCCTCACTTTCTTACCTATGAGCTTTAGGGAGTGCCCCCTTGTCCTGGTATTGTGTGATAGAGAAAAGAATTTTTCTCTATCCACCTTTTCTATCCCATGCATGATTTTATACACTTCGATCAAGTCACCCCTTAAACGCCGTCTTTCAAGGCTGAAGAGACCAAGGCGTTGCAATCTGGTTTCATAAGGGAGGCGCTCCATTTCCTTGATCATTCTTGTTGCCCTTTTTTGCACCTTTTCCAGTTCCATTATATCCTTCTTGAGGTGCGGTGACCAGAACTGTACACAGTATTCCAAGTGTGGTTTCACCATCGATTTGTACAGAGGCAATACAACACTTGCTGACTTATTTTTGATTCCCTTCCTAATCATGCCAAGCATGGAATTTGCTTTTTTTTACTGCTGCTGCGCATTGGGTTGACATCTTCATTGAGCTGTCCACCAAAACCCCAAGATCCCTTTCTTGGGTTGTCTCAGAAAGTTTGGTCCCATTCAGTTGGTAAGTATAATTGGGGTTCTTTGCCCCAATGTGCATAACTTTGCAAGATGCTTTTGAATGCGCAGTGAAATACTGTAGGTATTATATTCACTTTCATTAGTACCTTTCTTTTAAAAAAAGATAATATAAACTTTTAAATTTATTTTTTAATCTCTTAAAATCTTATCAGTGTGTACTGTTCTTTATATTAGATGGGATTCTGACAGTGATATGTCTTATTGTAGACAAACTAATTAACTTTGCAAGTTTCAGACAATGTATACATTGTCATCTGTCACTCTACACACACAATGAATCTGCTGAAATGACAGCAGAGTAATTATGTTTTCCTCCCACGGACCGGTTGCCACTGGACATGAGAGGCAATGGATCTTTTGCAGCTCAGTACACTGTACTTGCAGTCCCAGAAATATAGGTCAACAGCGAACACTGTTTTGCATACAATGAGACAATATTAAGTGCCAGATTAAAGGAGAATATTGTTATGAGATGGAGTTAAAAGAGGTTAGTGTAGAACATCTAGTTTTCCAATTGTTCTGTCTTTCCCTTTCAAACAGATATAGCACATTGAAAGAACAGAACCCTACTGCCTGGAAATTAATCTTCAAAGCACAGTAGCTCAGCTATATGGAATCCATAGCTGTTTTGCCATCTTCTATGGCTCAAAATCCTAATAGCTAAACTTAAATATTGTAACATGCTTTATGTTTCATGCACGTATGTACAGAGAATTTTAAACTCAGCAATATTTTAGGTAATATTGCTGCGACCAGGTTCATTTCAGTTTCTGCTATGGCATAATTTTATGGGAATATCCACATATATATATATTTCAGTATGACAGAATCATAGATCTTACTTTGGGAAAATATAAAAATCTTATGCCCTGGCTGCGATGAAAAGTTTATTCTGCTCAATGTTTCAGAACAAGATAGATGTCTAACACTGACTTTTCCAGGGTGTAAGTATAATTGCTATTTATATATGCAATTTTAAGAAACATCAAATACATCCATGCAAACACAATAAATAATATCAATGTGTGACACTGTTACAGGTAATTGGGACCCTTTCTTTTTTTAAAAAAAAGCATGGTGTAGAAGATGCATAGGCGGATCAGGTGGGGGACACCACCTAGAAAAGGAACACAGCCTTGAATAAAGTTCCACAGGAATGGAATAAAGTGTCCCTTTCAATAGTGAAAGTTGTTGAAACCAGAAGAGAGTATTCTATTCTTCAGAATAGTGTTTCTCAACCTTGGCAACTTTAACTTTGGACTTCAACTTTTTGAATTCCCCTTCTGACTCTTCTGCTCCAGAAGATCCTGTTTTTAGCCTACAGTCATTCAGCATAGTGGAAACTGTGGTGCCATTGCTAACAGTGAAGTTAAATTAAACTACCTTTCTTTATTTTGCATTGAGTGAATGTTCTGATCTTTCAATTGAAAGAACAAAAAATACTGTTTTTTTCCACTCCGTCTTTCTTTAATCTGATTCAATTTTTCATGCACTTGGTTTGATATTACTGCAGAACAGTTGGGCTGTTGTTTCGGTTTCGTCCTTTTAATTTTCAGATCTATGACATTTTATCTAGTAGCTTTGTATCTCAGTGGTGGCCAAATATTTATGCACGTTCATGGAATCCTGTTAACTTTTAGATTTCACTAATAAATATGTATTAATGGTACATCTTCTTCATACATTTACATGACTAAAGTTTATAATAAATAAGCTTGTGATGATGGACAGTTCAGAAGCCAATAGTAATTTTTAAAAAAACCTTTATTAAAATATACATTACCTGTCTACATTTATTTTTGGAGACATTAAGTTGGAGGGATTTGGTCCTTTAGAACAATGAGATATGATTATCTGGGAGGTATCTGTCATTCATAACCTCAGGCTATTTTGGATTATTGAAAATGTGATTCCCCTTCACACAGATACATAAAAAGGAGAAGAAAGCTGAAATATTTGTTTGCTTTTTAGGTTAGTTCCATTCTGAATGAGAAATTGTGCTTCAGTCAAATCAAAATGTTCACATTGCCTCTAGTCAAAGACCAATTATAAGCTGCCTAACTAGGCTAAATTCCTTTTTGTTTTAGATTCTTAATCATAAAATATTTTACAGTTAAAGCAGGATGTATATAAAGGACATTTTGCTTGAAGGTTAATCAAATTTTTAATTTCTGAGTGCAAGAAAGCTGGCTCCCATGGGTGATGTTTTGTTTCTTAAAAAAACAGGTGTCCTTTGAGAATAACTATATGTCAGGGAGAAAACATCAATTTGCCTGGTGAAAATGGAATTATTTATAACCTGTTTTCATTCTGAAGTTCAAAGCAGAATACACAGCACTCCCTTCTTTATTTTCCCCATAACAATGACCCTGTAAGGTAGGTTGGGCTGAGAGAAAGTGATTTCTAGCTTGTTTTCTATTCCATTCCTTTTGGCTTGCCAAATGTAATTGTGCAATCTATTAATAAAAACCCTTAGTATTAATTAGCTGGAATTACTTTAATGGCAGCTCCACATTTTATGTTAAAGATTATTTCATGTTTCTATGACTATTTCTGAACTTCTAGACTCTCATCTATTCATACTAATTCATTTTAATACTTTCTAGCTGACTTTATTTCTATAGATACAGGACTAGCTACATTATAAGTAATAGCCCATAAACCATAACTTCTTCCAAATGTATCAAGTCCGAATATGCTACTACTCAGTGTTTTAATAATACTTTATCAGAAATGGTGAGTGTCTTTGTGTCATTTTGGAAAGAGAGGGTTTTGAATGAATATGAAAATAGTGGGACAATCTAAAATTAACTGTACAGCCAAAGGCATGAAGAGCAAATCTGAAAATAAAGCCATTAATGCTAAAACCATTAATCCTACTTTTTTTTTTTCAAAGGAAAGGCTTCTTTCAAGGGTAGCTGTTACATCTGGTTCATATCTCATGGGCTCATTTTATTAGTGCTTTTATATGGGAAAAAAGTAATTCAATACACAACGCATTCAACAATGGTTTTCCTCAAGAGGTCGACTTCTTGGGTTTGAGTCAACTTCTTGGGACTTCATGGTCTTCCACTTTTGGGCTCAATTGTGGTCATATATTGAGGACTACCCGTATAATAGTAGTAGAGGTAGTAGTATATAAATTTATTATAATCACCCTCTCCCTTGGACTCCAGACAACTAACAAAATATAATACTAAAAGCACCTACTAAAACAAAGCATGACAAGGCTCCACAAATGCATTAAAGTCAGGTTTTAAGGGCTTTTATGAACCTCATGAGAGAGTTTGCCAAGTGTACTTCTTGGAGGGGGCATGACAGAGAAGGAGTGCTTCCTGTTAAAATATTTAAAATTTAATAGCTGAAGCAGTGAACAATGAATTATAGCTTATTAGTTGAAGAGAGCTGGCCACTGCATGGGGCAACCTAAGCTTTGTTTGGTTGCTGCTGGGAGTTTCCTTGTTTTCCGCCCTTTTTGTGTGTGTACCTTGTGTGTGCTCTCTATGATTTACCTCATGATGTTCCTGCTGAGTTGATTTACCTGACAATGCTCCTGTTTGCCTATCTTATTTACTGTAAATATATTTAATTATATAAAACTGCCAGTTTGTGTCAGCATTTCTGACTCCATTTGGACACTGGCTGCTCAATTCCGTGACACTTCCTACATCCCAAAAGGTGGTAACTTTTAGCAGTCGGTACCTGGAGCATACAGAATGTAATTGTAAATAAAAGCAGTTTAACTCAAGATTAATATCAACAACTTTTCTGGACACCATTAGCTTTGGCTTCACAGTGTAGATCTGTAACAAGAGTGATGTATGGCTTCCATCTTAAATAGGATTATATTGATCATTTTATCAGTCTTTCTTTGCTATGGTTCTTTTGTAATAGAGTTAGAGACCTTATATTTTTCATTTGAATACTTTAATCAAGTGATACGTATTCACTGAGTAAAACTTGCTAGCAATAGCTTTGGAACACCCTAAAGCAAACTTGTGAATATTATAGCAGGAATCAGCTGCAGGTTTTAATAAGTCCCCAGGTTCACAGGCATGATACATCTGAATATTAATTCCTGGGAGGACCTTTCTTAGGGACTGGTCACTGTAACAAGTCAAATATTTGACAGAATGAACTATGTGTATAGTCCAGCAAGGAGACCCTTAATGTTTTTATATGTATATATGACTTTAAAAAGAGAGCTACTTTCCCTTGTAATTATTAAATATTGTCCAAATGACAACAGGTCCAGTGCTTTGAAAAAAAATGTGACTGTAGTACTATGGAAAGCCTAAAGGCATATCAATAAATGTTAAATTGTGTTCCCTTGGCTAACAATACATATTTCATGATAATGACTATATGCTATCAAGTTGGTGATAACTCTTAGTGACATGTGGATTTTCTCCAGGATAATCTGTTTCTGATCTGGTTCTTCAGGTCTTCTGAAAGGGAACCCTTGTTGCTGATCATCATCTTCTCTTTTCTTCCACCTTTGCCAGTATTTGAGCCTTCTCCAGAGAGCTGGGTCTTTGCATAATGAGTCCAATGCAGGATGATTTGAGCCTGGTCATTAGTGCCTTGATTGAGAACTCTGGCTTGATTTATTTGATGATCCATTTGTTTGGTTTCCTGGTTGATGCAGAAAATGCATCAGAGTTTATTCATCTACAGCTGTAATTATCTTGTTTTGTTTAAGAACAATGGTTAGGGTAGAAAAATCTGGATCAGACAGTCATATTCATTTTCAGAATATAAATGAGACTTATTTCATTTGGTTTTCCATTCTAAGGCACCCATGGCTATTAACACATGAAAACACAAACTAATATAAAACAATTAAAAGCAATTTTTAAAATGCATAAATAATACCTACAATCATAAGCAACCAACTCAAAATACCCAACTGAATAAGATGGTAAGAATCATGAATAAATGAATTCCATGGCTTGAAATTGTGGATACATAGGATACATGCAGTTTGTACATAATATAACAATCTTCACCAAATACTGATGGGAAATAAAAATATGGTATATCTGGAAGGAACCAGGTGGGAAAAGCTATACCATTTTGACCCCATTTAGGCATCTGCCTGAAAGTGGGGAAGATATTCCTGGGGAGGAGAAAAGATCATGAAATTCTGTCCTGTCTCTCTCCAAATTACACATGGTCCCCATAGGAAGTCTAAAAGAAGGCAGTACTCACAATCAGTTGAACCTATGCATAGTTCTCCAAAAGAGTTAGGACTTGAATAATGCAGTAGACGCTGGCTTCAGTTCTCTCCCACTTTTACTTTTCCTACAGATTCTTTAAAATTATACAAGTTTATTAAGGATAGTAGCACAAAAGCACTGTCTTAGCAGATCTGTACATCAAAGCCCAAAGCTTGCTCTTCAAATTCCAGATTAATTAAACATATATATATACCAATGGAAGCATATTGCTTTTTAAATGATGTTTCTTACTCATAGCAAGTAAAATTTATTCTCCATCTCTATTTTATGAAAATTATCCATATTATGAATATGATCCTGAATTTGTAGGACAGAACAGGATCTTGTGTATCATTTAGAGAACAGAGAAAACATTACAATCCCAGATGGAGATGAAATACTTGTATTATGTCACCTTTACATTGGAGTTCCACCGAGATCATGCAGCCTGTGTACTGTCCATCATTATCACTTTCCCTTTCAGACTGAGGAATCATGCCTCTAGCAAATACTCATAACACTTTTTCTTTTCACATAAGTATGCCACCCTCAGCTCTGGTAATCGCCTTCAGGTTTAATATCAAAACCCAAATGAATTCATGTAATTTGAAAGTGCCCCAAGGTCAATACCAATTCATGGATTCACTTAGGAAATGTTTCCTAGAATGATTCAGCCAAAGAAAAGATATACAGGGTCAGATTCTTTTCCATCATCTGTGCAAACAGAAAAAAACCTTCAAATGTCCCCATTAGTTCCCCTAATTTTTAAAATTTGAAGAAACTCTTTTGAACTGTCAGTATTTGCACGAGTACATTTCCTGCCATAAAGGAAGAATAGCTTTTTAAAGCTAAAGTCTGAATAAGCTCTTTTGAAAAAGCAATGAATATAAATGTTCTGTTCTGCCTGTGGCTTGAAATAATATGTCGCTGAAGAAAGTAAAGGAGTATGTGTTTTCCACGCTGAACTTAAACAGAATAATACATTGTTTTAACTCCATTTATAAATGTCCACATTTATTCTGTTCCATGGATGGAGATTGGCAGGATTTCCTCCCAAGGTGTATGCAGTGGTGGGATTCAAATACCTGAACAACCGGTTCTGTTATGTGATGCTGGCCTGGTCCTCTGATGCCTAGAATGGATTTCTGGAAGTGGCATCATGCATGTCCAGTGGGCTGTTCTAGGCCAGGCAAATTTAGCTACTGGTTCTCCCGAACTGGTACGAACCAGCTGAATCCCACCACTGGGTGTATGGGTCTTGTCAATACTTGCCTGCTTGATATGTCTTCTGCTTAAGTGGAATTCTTCTATTCACGATTCTTTAAGCCATTTATTCTCCCATTTTGGAAACATCTGTCAACAAAATAAAAAATAAGGGTGTAAAGAAGGAATAAACTCACTAGTGAGGTAGCATAAATTATAGATTCCTTGGTAGTCTCTGATCTTGGTGTTTGCTTGCCACTCTGAGATACATATATTCTCTTGTATTGAAAAATAAGTTGCATTTTTCACATATCCAGTGTTGTTTTCTTTGTCAATCATATATGAAATAATTGCTGGATTTGATGCAGTATTTGCTAAATTGCATACAAATCCCACTCTGAAGAGTAGGAAAAATTCATACAGAGAAAGCAGTTGTAGATCTTCACTAGTTTTCAACACAGTGGTTGAGACTGACATTATTTAAATAAATTACACATCTTGATTAAAGGAAAGGCATTATGGCCTTCTCTAATGTAGTTCAATAGCAATTTTCCTTTGAAGTAGCATTTTCCTAAGTTAAAAGCTGTTTTAGCTGTTGATTCATTTGTTTTTAATTTCAGGGCAAAATGCAGACACTGACAATATGTGTATTATCATAGGAGGCTTTACTTTAGCAATCAGTGTCAACGTGATATGTCATACTGTTTTTAATTACACATAGTACAGACCAGTATGTTTTTAGGAACTTAAAATGTTCTCTTAAAAATGGAATTGTTTCAACATTTAATAAATGTGAGGATTTGTCATGGAATGACAAATAAGTTGGCCAAGGTTTGGTTTTCGTATTCTAAACAAAGCCCACAATCATGCATCCCACAAAAGCTAAATTATAGAAAATTGTCATATTCTCATTTGATATAAAGTACAGTTAAGTGGAAGAGAGTATTAGTTGGTCAATTTAATAGATAAGTTTAAAAGTTCTGCAACTGTTCCATACCACAATTTTATTTTACTTTTTACTCCCGTCTGCACTCCTTCTCCATGATATTATATGATATATTTTATATGTTATTATATGATTCATATTTTAGGTAAGAAATAGGGAAGAGAAACAACAGGGACTATTGATACTGTAGCATAAGGATAGGAACTGAAAGTACTTAAGTGCATCAGAGTCCCTATAATCTGTGAAAATTTTGAAATTTTAAAATATACATTGATTGAGGTTGGTTGGAGTTTAATTAATTGGGGTTTGATTGATTGGGGTTTCCACAAAGAAGAGGGGGACAATTTAATTCCAAAGCATCAGAGGTCAAGACAAGAAACAATGAATGGAAACTAATCAAGGAGAGAAGCAACCTGGAATTAAAAAAAACTTCCTAATAGTGAGAACAATTAACCAGTGGAACACCTTGCCTTCAGAAGTTGTAGGTGCTTCATCACTGGGTTTTTTTAAAGAAGAGACTGGACAGCCACTTGTCTGAAATGATAATGCGTCTCTTGCTTGAGCAGGGGGCTGGACTAGAAGACCTCCAGTGTCCCTTCAACTCTATTCTGAATTTGAATTTGAAAAATGTGCATTGAAAAGGTTCAACATAAGTCTTCACCATCCAGGACTGGAGCTATATCTCATATGTTTATTGAAAACAGCTTTAAAGGCTCGATCTTCTTCATTATTTCATATTTTTACTACTGTAATATTGAATCTTACTGCCAGTAGAATATTCACCAATACTTCCCACTAGAAGTTATCTGTCTTGCTTTGAAACTACTGTAGCCTGATAGCTTTGTGTCTGTAAGACAGAAGATGATATGATTTATGGCATCTACTGTCCATTAATTTAGCTGCCTAGAGTCACTTTGATGAGATGAGTGGCCTATAAGCTTGGTAAATAAATAAATTTAAAATAATTTGTAATGGCTCAAATAAGGGAGATGAAGCTGATGTTTAGGGAGCAACATTATTTATCTAGGCCTGCAAATTGTCTATATTCTTAGTCCTATTTTCTCAAGTTTTCTAATGTCTTTTGAAAATATTTTAAAGATGAGCTATGGTGTTACAAAGTAGACTTCATATGGCAACTGTAACTCTTCCAAAGAAATGCACATCCTTGTGATAGTAGTGACACCCATCTTCAGGAGATTGCATGAGTCAAACACATCACTATAGAGGAACTGAAATATAAGGTGTATCATGGAAATTAATCCCACCATATATGAAGTTCCTATAATCCAAACTAGATTACTGGTACATCCAGCGTGTTATTATCTATAGCAGGTGTCCCCAACCCCCGGGCTGCAGCCCACTACCAGGCCTTGAGCCCTTCAGAAACAGGCTGCAAAAGTGGTGGACAAGCTTGCACGGATCCCCACTTATGAATAGTGGGCAAGCAGGGGCCTGCATGCTCCATTTCCATGAGCAACGGGAGTGCTTGCCCATCAATCGTGCAAATGGAGCTTTGTGCACACGCATGCTTGCCTGCCACTCCCGAAGAGCCATTTCCTCTTCCATCTCTCCCCGACCGGTCTGCAAGGCCAGAAAGGTTGGGGAACTCTGGCCCATAGATTTCAAACAAACAGGATTGTTTTTTTAGCTATTTCTAAAAATAACAGAAATTAAATCCAAGAATGTTTGCATGCCAAGCTTATGCTACTTCCTTTTGTTATAAATAGTATTAGAAATATAGATCAATATTTTCAGGAGTTATTGTTTGAAGCAAATGTGATTATACATTTCCTTTGTTTGCACCCAATACTACTGTAAATGTTTTGAATTTAAGCCTAAATTTAAGCTTAATCTTATAAGCAATTCCACCAACTGTTCTGATCCTGCTCTAATTAAACTTTTACTTCAGTATTGCATTATCTGAAATTTAGAATTACGTCTGAACCCTGACTAAGCCTTCCTGAAACATACAATGGGATTGCCTCTGAGTAGCTATGCATTATGGAGGTTTGAAAAAATACTTTCCAACTGCTCATCTCTTTTGAATACTAAATTCAATTGATTTCAAAATTGAAAAAATCTGAAAAAATAACTTTAGTGTATGTTTTCTTGAAACTTTCTGTTGCCATCTTTCTTCAAAACACTAAATAAGATGTGAAATATGAACATACACACAGAAAATGGAAAAGTCCAAATCTGTACCATTCAGCCAATATCTATAAAAGTGATATATTTTTCTTGACAGCTGTGCTGTAAAAGGATTATCTCATTCAAACATGAAAGGGATGCTGTGTAATGCAATAAGCCCTCTACCGTACCAATTTTTTCTTTGGTTTGGTTTAATAATGATTATACTGTCTCTCCAAAAGGTGCATGTAAAGGAAATGACTTATGAAAACTATATTTCTATGTAATTGACAATTGTTGTGATGATTTTGCAGTGATTAATCCAATTAATTTATTGTGCTTCTAGATGTGTTTAATACCACTATTATTGAATAATCAATAGTATTTGGAAATCAACAAATAAAAGTTCTCTGGGCAGGGAACAATATAAAAAAAGTCAAATAATTTCATTAAATAATCAAGTCAGCAATTAATAACCAATAATTTTAAATAGCAGAGATAAGAAAAATGAGAAATATTATGGAGGTACTATTACTTATGAAATGGCAGCATAAAAAGCAACAGAATAAGGCTTGGTGCTATAAATTCAACCATGATAGGGAACATACAGAACATGGTTTCTGAAATTCTTTTTAACTTAAATATGAGCAGATGCAACATGGGCAGGAAGACATGGAAAGGCTGCACACATGCTTTCCCTGAGTCACAGTACTAGCAGGGAGGGAAGCTAAGGCTGGAGCTGTCTAAGGGATGCATAGGAAGAATATTTTAGGATCTTTTTTCAATACCAGCCTCAGACCAATCTGAACTATTTTGGAATGATATCTCTGTTTTATCTAGCTTCTCCCACTATCTGGGAGACCACTATATTAGTCATTGAGAGAAACAGTCACATGGACATCTTGATTAACAATTGCTTCACTCAATGACTGATATTCTGGATCCAATTGTGATCAGAAGTTGAGGATTACCTGTAATATGTAAGAAAATGGTTGGTTCTCAGTTGTTTTCAGATCCTGACAACATACTTACTATGAAGCTAAGTGCATTTTTCAAAAACTGGAGAGCACAGTAGTATTTGCTTTCAAATAAACATGCTTAATATTGTATTAAATTTCACTTTTGGGAAACATATATCTCCTTCTGGGGTAAACTTAATTATTGAAATGAGTGACTTGTTTTGCAGAAATATATGTTATAAAAACTCTATAAGGGATATTTAACTCAAACATAGTAAAATGTAATCAAATATTGCAACTAAATATAACTTGCTTAGAAACAGTCCACTGAACAAAACAAGATAATTATGCAGAAATGAACAGGAGAGGGATGCATACTTTTATTTCATTTATGTTATTTTTAAATTTTGCTTGCTGCCCATCTCTCCATATCTTACCTTTTAAATAATATTGCTGAAGTGCATCTCACTTCACTTTAGAAATCACAATTGCGGTTCACAATGAACAACTGTATTTTGTCATTCGAAACAGTATTGTTTTTCTTTTAAAAAATGTTTTCATAGCATCAACTTAAATCTTAAAGAACCGAACATTTTTATTATGCAGTTCCATGATATTAGAAGATTAATTCACTTTTAGATAAAATAACTGGGAGAAATAGTGCCTGAGGGAATACTTAACATTTTAATTGTGACATAAATATGCCATTGCCTTCCTAATTTAAGTAATGCATGTGAGCTTACATAATGTTGAAAGAATTGCATTCATAACATATTGCACCTGTTAGTAATTTGAACTACAGGAACAGCACAGCTTGAATTACGATCTGTGTTGATAATGGTATATGCATTTTTTTTAGGAAGTTGAACAGGCAGAAATGCGTGATCATTTGCAACATCATAAATAATACACGAGAGCCAGTTTGGTGTAGTGGCTAAGGCATCAGGCTAGAAACCAGAAGATCGTGAGTTCTAGTCCCATCTTGGGTACAAAAGCAGCTGTAATTTTATGTTCTGCATGCCATGTCTGTTTGGAGGGGATGTTTCTGGGGTGGCCCTTATCAACCTGAATGAAAGTCATGTTTTTGGACTGCTCAAACAATGTAGATCTATACAAACTGGAAGAGATCTACAAGTTGGAGGATGGCAGCACTTGCTGTCTTATGACACTGGCCATACTGACTGTGCTGATCATGTTTATGAATTTTGTGGCATTTTTTTTATTGACTTTGGTCCTTTTGAAGGATCTATTGCTATTACTTGGGCTGCTCTGGAGAACCATTCAGCTTGCTTCTTGGAGAAATAGGCTGAGGAGTGGGCCAGACAATGGCACACACTGGAAGATGGGCTGCTGTCATTCTTTTGCTACACTTGCCATACCAACCATATTTTTAAACTCAGTAGTACTATAGAAATAGTCCATATTTTGTTACATACATTTTCTTGTTAGATGTTGGCCCTTGGAGATAAAGGCAGTGGCTGGGTGGAGGAATTGCAGTAGAGTAGTAGATGACTGTACCTCTCCCCTCCCCCATGGAATGTTTTTTTTTTCCTTCTCTCCTGTAGCCTGAAGAGGAACAAACACTATCACTTCCATCTAATTGGTGAAGGACTGGCATGCTGGAATATTAGTTTCCCACAATTGCCTGGGGGAAACTCCTTCCTCTCCTTTCTCTGGGAGAAACAGGGAGACAGCCCTCCACCAGCTGGTGGGATCAACAAGAGACATTTGTCTTTAGATGGTTGTGTGTGTGTGTGTGTATGTGTGTGTGTGTGTGTGTGTGTGTGTGAGACTGGGAGTGTCTTCATTCGTTCCTCTGAGTGAGAGCAAAAGGATAAATAGGTAAGGTGAATTGGAGGGGAGCCCTCTGTCTGCTGGTGAGAAAAGCAGGAGAGGGATATCTGTGAATGCTTGGATGTGAGAGTTTATTGTAATGGTGGTGATCTGGGGAGGAGGTTGGTGGATACTCTGGTGCGCTTGAGAGATGGTGAAACTACAGTGCCTTGGCGTGCTCAGCTTCTCCTAGTGACGGCCGGTGAAGAAAGTGGAAAGTTCAAAGTTTTGGGATATGAGGGGCCTAGGTATGGGAATGGGACTTTCATTGAATGGATGGGACAAGCATTATGGTGGTGATGGGCATGAGGAGATGTGGTGGAGACAAGACACAGGCCATTGGTTGCCAGTTTCAGCTGGGTCCAGTTCAATTCAACATGCTGATTTTAACTTTAAAGCCCTTAATGGCATGTTGCCCAGTTATCTGAATAATCCCCTCTTCCCAATTATAGCTGCCCATACAATCAGGTTTAGCAGAGATGGCATGGTGCAGGTCCCATTTTTCAGGGAACTGTATTTAACCAGTCCCAGGAGGTAGATCTTCTCTATCATGATGCCCACCTTGGGGAATTTTCTCCCCCCAGAAGTGAGGTTAGCTCTAGTCCTTTTAACATTTGCAAGTCCCTCAACAACTGACTAGGCCATCAGACCTGGGGGTCCCAAGGGACTGAACAGATCTTGCAATGATTCACTTACTGTGATTAATATCACCCTGTCTTGCTTTTTATTGTTTTGATAGTTTTTAATAAGGAATGCTTTTATATATTTATTGCTTTTTGAAATACATGCTGTACACCACCCAGTGTTATTTGTTTGTGAAATGGGCAGCCATACAAAGTTGATAAATAAGTAAATGGTAATACAGGGAAGTGAACCACTAATTTGATAATATTTTACTTTCTGTTGTTTTCAAAATCAGTCCCAATTAGTGCTAATGTAATCTTTTCTAATTTAAAGTTGATGGAATATCTGATTAATGAATTTATTTTGTATCTTCAAGAGATAAAAATACTGGTTGCATGGGAGATAGAGATTGTTAGAGGATCATAATGTACTAAAGACAACATTGTAAATCCCATTTTAATGCATATGAATTTTCATCAAAATGATATAGATCCAGATTCCTGTTACCATCCCAGCTAACCAGGTGTCATGAGACTATACAAGAGAATATTGCCGCTCTTCCTCCCACAACCAGCAATTCTTGATAGTTTGCAATTCCCATGTTGAAGGAAATTATCATTCTCTCCCTGTTCATTTGTTTCCACCACTCCTGGGAATTTTATCTTTTGAAGCATTTTCAGCACAACACTGCAAATAAAAAGAGAAAACACATTAAGGGTTACACTTCTTAGTCCTTATCGGCAAGGCTAGTTTTGTTTAGAGATGTCCCAAGATCAACAAACTTTGTGTTTTTATCTCTAGAAGAAATCTGACAATTATTGCTTTACTTTAAATGTATTTCATGCAGTATTTCTTGCTTTGTATGGTGCTTAGTTCATACAGTGCTATAAAGTCAAATTGAAACTTTTAGTCCATTTCATCAACAAGTACATGTTCTATTTTGAACTTTAATCTGCTTGACTGAATAACTACTTCTGAAGGTAATAATAATGTTTCCATTCTTCAGCAAGCAAGAGATGATATTTATACTTGACATCTACGAGTTCCATTGACTCAAGGGGCTTTCTCTAATCATCTGTGCTCTGAATTATAAGAGTTTTTTCTACAGCTTGCTTTTAGTGACAAAAATCTATTCACCTGGTTCATTCTCTGGCTTGACTTTATTAGCTGATCATTCAAGTATTAAGGTACTTATGCTTCCATAACTTAAGAATGCACCCAAATATAAGTAAACACACTTTTATTTATAATTCTGATCAGACATTACCTAAGAACATTAGTTAAAAAAAAGAATAAACTAAAATGTAATAAGAGTGTACTTCATCAGCTTCAGTTTTATATTCCTAACTCACAAACCTGGCAAGTAGAACGATGGAAGCTAATGAATTCATCAGTAAGATTAAAGCATCTGTCTCTATCCTAAAGGGTCAGTTCAAGGACTTGATTGGCATAATGATTGGCAAAGAAAGCCAAATTAACCAACATTAATGTTTTCCTGACCATTAGTCTATTGAGTTGATAGTGATGGGGAGCTAACATGCACTAGTGAACAGTAATGAAGCTGCTTGGATCAGTTCAGCATAGGGTTTTTTTCAGGCTAATTAGATAGACAAAAATGTTAATTTAATCAGAGGAACATGTATTCATTAAAGAAGGTGTGTAAGACAGCTGATTGTCGAAGGAGAAAATTAGCTCAGTCAAGGGATAAAATACAGCTTCTCTGAAAGAACTAAGTAGCACTCTTAGTTACATATGTATCTCGTACTTAATAAACCCATGCCTATACACATTAGTCCAAAATAATTGTATGGTGTTGTTTTTTCTTTAGTTCATGTAATTGGTTAATCTTGTGCATAAACCAAAAGTAAACTATTGAAGAAACTGGTACTTTACTACTAAGGAAACATTGATACCAATGATGGCTAAATTCCAAATCGGGTTTTAATAACTTTTTTCCAGTATTATAGACTTCACATAATGGTTTAAAATATGATAATTGCTATCATGGTAATTGCTATTGTGAGTGAAAACTGGATTTATTTGTTCTCTGATTCATTTATTTGTCATCTTGGCTGTCCTTGGTATTCCCAAGAACCTTCTGCAACAATAAATTTCAAAGGCATCAAAGGTCTTTCTATCCTGCTTTTTCAAAATTAAACTTTAGCTTCTGTAGAGTGTCACAGGAAAGAATATTTCGTGCATGGTATTATATTTTGCAGATGTAGACACGGAATGGCATATAAATATGGTTTTTCCAAAGCTTTAATTGCTACCCTAATAAATACTACTGCACAACACTTTCTTTGACTACTGGTTAGTAATCTCTTAAAGAAGAACATTTGAGTGGCTTCTCAAGATAAGGGAATTTGATTGAAAATAAGTCCCTACCCAAATAAACTCTTAAAATGAGTTATCTGAAAAGGGCTGGTGGGCATCTGTACAAACATAGTCATAAACACATTCATTTTATTTATACTGATATCAAAATATGCACCATAGAGCAACACTTGAAAAACTTAAAAGAAGTTTGTGCTTGTACCGTGCACTTTGGTTTAGAAATAAGAAATGCTACCTAGATCTTTATTATACCAGGTGTGTGTGTGCAGGGCTGCATGACCATTTCTTTTCACTTTTTATTTTCAATTAAAGTTATTTTTATTTATCAGAAAAGCTACTTCTTGCTCATTTAGTTAGCAAGGAAGTAGAAAAGCTATCAATACTCTTTGATTGAGCATTAATATAAATAGGGAATAATTATTCATTTTTAATATCTTGGACAACCTTTTGTCAATAGTCAGAGGAATAACATCTGATGTTTCTGGTCTACTTTAATATCATTGATCCAGAATTTAATAGGAAAAATATCTTTGTATTTTGTATGTTTGTTTGTGATCTCTTTTTGGTATTCAGAAATCCCCAAATAATCCTTTTTTTCAAGGGACACGATTCTGATATTAGTAGACAATGCTGTTATAGGAAATAATGGTTTTATACTATTTTGCCTCCATTTATGGAATTTGGGACAAGTTTATTTATAGCATTAAATAATTTATAAATAATGCAGGAATTGAATAATAGGAGGTAACTTGTTATGTTGTTGCTTAAGCCCTATCAAATTAGTAGGCATTACATATATTCCGTTCATAACCCTATTTGCTTAGTGAATTAATTTAGTGAATAAAATCCTACTATCAGTACTGGGGAATATGGCAATAATACAGACAGGATACATTTTAATAATGAATAATTTTACAGAACAGAATACTGCATTAGAATAGAAAACTCTATTATAAATAAAAGGATTCATTTGGGACGATCATAAGACCCTAGTAGCATGGAAAATATAGAATTTTTTATATTCATTTTATATTTATTAAATATAGAAATATAAAGTATTAACTATATAACAGTTTAATGCTATTTCCTAAAAACGTTTTTTGCTAATTACCATGAATATTTTACTAGCTGTTGGGGACAATTTTCAAAGTGGGAAGCTAATGTGAAATTGTTTAGAATTAATCATTTCAAAATTTTATTCTATCTTGATATATGCTAGTAGTTAAATGCTTTTACATATGTGTAAAGTGGTAATATATTTAACAATCACAGTAATTTTGCATAGTATATCATAGCACTGTGGTCTGACATGGGAGCAGTTTAAGACAGAATCCCGGTATCCATAATAATAATTAAAGAATAATATAAGAAATGTAATATAATATTTATACAGAAAGCAAAAGGGAAAGGATTATCTGAGCCATAAAATAAACTGCTTTATTTGTAGAGGTTCTGTTATAGATTGCCATTAAAAATATATTTACTAGCTCTAAGTTAATTGCAAAATTAAGTAGGAAGCACAATTTACACTTTCTTTTCTTCGTTTAAGAAAGTGGTCTATAGTCATTAAATGGCTGCTGGATTTTGTACTAAAGCAAACAGCATAATGACCAAGGTTTCAAATAAAAGTTGAATCCAGCAGTGAGCTAAGTATTCTAGCAAGGAGATGAAAATATTAGCTGATTTTACATCCACCTTAGGAAACAAAATTATGACAATAGTCTAAAAACCAAAATGGAATTTATCCAAATCCTGTTGACTTTTATTCAAACAGTAAAGATAAACATTGACTAGGAATATCCCAAAACTAATGAGTTTGTGAAAATAAGATTCTCCAAGTTTAAAATGGATTTTGCCAGTTTAGCATTCTAATGTACTCATTGAATAAAGCAAAAGTTGGCATGCAATAACTGCAAACATTACCAAGCATATGTTTGTTGGATGCTCAAAATATATTTGGATGCTCAAAATATATTTGAGGATAAGGATTTTTAAAAGTATTTTGGTATTCTTTCAGCTGCATTAAAAATTATTTCCCTCTGTTTTCTCTTAATCCTGGATATGACAATACTCAGTTAGTAATTTTACCCTCTGGATTAATTTTTGTCAAGTGGTTCAGTAAGCAACAGGAACCAAAAATAAAACAATCAAAGCAAATATGTAAAAAAAGAAGATGAACAGTTTCTGCTGAATCTGGTTTTTTCACAGAGACAAAAAGATAGATTTCATCTATACTTGATTATGATTTATGGCTCCATCTGCAAAAATTATTCAAATATGTCTTTGTATGAAGTCTAAACAGCTTCTGAAAATGCTATCTGGTAGTGGGTTGTTTTTTTTTAAAGTTACTTGTAGATTTAGAAGTAGTGCATTACATGTAGTATATTATATTCCAAATATATTATAATGTACTTTAATTAAAATGACGGATGTTTAAATGTAAAATAGGACTGAGTCAAAATAGGCTTTTTCATTACAAGAATACAACTTTCAGGTGGCTTGAAGAAACAAAAGTCTTGCAGACCAGCAGGTACATGTTCAGTTATATTTGGCCAACAGCCATGTGGTCATGTTGTGAAATAAATGACCCTGAAAATCATTATTGCTAATTATTCTCGTGGAGAGAAAATAGAGGACAATAGAAGAATTCAAATTTCACCCAAAAAAAAAATCCAAATGATTGCAGACAAGGAACACCATCATGTGGGAGTACCCAGAATTTTCCATTCATAAGCATACCATATTTTATTTTATTTCATTTTTCACCTTATTCCTGAAAGTCTATTATGGAGGGGAAAATGGAAAAGGCCTATAGTACTTTTCATAAGTACTCTTCAATTAAAAACATCCTGGTAAACATGGGTAATAATGGAAAGAAAAAGATTTTCTTCTCTAATAGCTATCATCTAAGTTGGAAAAGTATATCTGATAATGCTG
The DNA here is from genome assembly GCA_034064705.1 of Bothrops alternatus. NCBI lineage: Eukaryota > Metazoa > Chordata > Lepidosauria > Squamata > Viperidae > Bothrops > Bothrops alternatus. The sequence continues at coordinate 38,785,294 of JARGCV010000007.1, read as the reverse complement.
ACTCTGTCAAAAGGCTACTATGGATATTATTGTCCTGCCTGAAAAGGTTCAAGGTTAACAACTGAAACCATTAACTTTCTCTTTTATAACTTTATACCATCAAAAAATGGCATTTCAATGTGTGTAACCTTTGCCATTTTTCTCACACTGTATATATACAACAACAGAATGAATGAATTAGCTCCCTATGTCTTCTTTAATCACAGAGCAGTTACTTAGGTTTATAGAGTATGTTATGGCTCTAATTACTGTTTTAGTGTAGTGTATACAAATGGCAAGGAAAGAATTATATGTAATTCTAACATATTGTGTTTGCTTTACATATTAATTGAAGTTTAGTTCCATGTTGAAAATATAGTTGAATCATCTCTAGAAGAAGTAGTCTTATTTTTGTCTTCTCCAATGGCTTGGATTCAATTTTTTCTATTTGTTGGAAAGTATTTTTTCCATTGAATTTTAGGAATTAATTGCACAATTTTAGGAATTAACCTAGCTTAAAGTTCCTGTTTGCAGGAATTCCGTGTTAACGAAATTCAGACGAGACGAGTTTCGGAGTTAGAAAAATAAAGTTCTGTTTATTGTTTAAAACGGTTTGCAAAGCGTGGTGGAACTCTTACCAAGCACCTCACGGTTACAAGGAAGAGCCACACCCTCACAGAAGCGTTAGCAGAATTTATAGTTAGTTTACATCCCACCCCCCTTTTCATACATCACTAAACTACGTGTTCCAATCATATCTTGCTATTACAACTATTTCCTTATATGGCTATTTCTACTTACTTCCTCATAGCTACTGTGCCCATTTTCTATTGGCTAAATTCTACTTCCCTGTTTTATGCATAGTCATGCACATTGCTAAGTCATGCACATTGCTAAGCATGGTCATGGGTCATGGAAAATTTTAAACCTTTTGAAAATACTCCACTCATTCCCATAGCTGAGAAGTTAAAACAATGCTAGACTGAGAAGACTATAAGATAATCATGATGGTTAAGAATATAAAATAATATGCAGTCTCTACTATAGTCCTGAAATCAGTCCTTGTTTTCTGAAAAAATCCAAAGCAGGGTATTTTAAAATTCTTTTCCTCTTCATGTCTGCTACTAAATCTTCTTACAGTACTGTGACAGGTGAGGATGAGGGGGGGCATCAAATAAGGAAAAGAATTTCACACGCCTCTTATTGTGAACCTTTAATAGCATTTAGTTGTACCATTAGAAACTGTGTACAGAAGCATTAATAGTATGTACTTAATGCACAGGTAAAATCGAAACTTTAAACTATGTTGAATGATTGAATAACAATTAACCAAAGCAGATTTCCTCCACCCTTCCAAAATGTATTGATTCTGTATGTCTCTGTCAAGAGAGAGGGAGAGAAGAAACACACTGAAAGTCAGACCTTTTTCCTGTCATCTTCCTTCTCCTGGCTTAGACCTACAAAGTGCTTCTCCTTCCATGTAAAACTTCTCAATCCTCATACTGCATCCTGACATGGCTGCCCACAGTTGTTTCTGATACTTTCTCCAAAGCTTATTACTTTCTCCCTCCTTTGTTCACAAATAGCCCTCCTGTAAGCAGAGGAGCAGATCCCTACCCTGCTATTTTCAAATGCACTTTCTTTTTCTTTCCCTTGCTTTCTTTTCTCCTCTGCCACACCAACTTTCATGATTTTATGAAAGTTTTGCAACAGCCTCTTTCTCTTCATCCTCCCAGTCCAGCTTCCTGTTCTTCATACTGTTCTCCCTCCCTTGCATGAACTCCAGGGATAATTCACCTGTAAGATGAAGAGAGTCACCTGTCTCTTCTGAAAAGCTGCCTCCTATTTACCTACGGTCCATGTGTCTCTGAGAGTCCTAAAATTAACAGTGTTTTTTTTCCCTCCTGCACCTCAAAACTCCTGGTTTCAATTAAAAAGGAGACAAAATATACTAGTAACTTAAGATCTTATCAGTGGAAATATAAAAGCAATATTTATGAAGGGAGAACAAAAGCTTCCTGTTATCATAAGGCAAATTTGAGGACTACCTGCATAATAAATCAAAATAAGAACTACACTATTAAAAGTATGGAAATTATGCTTCTCTTGATGTGGTTTAAAATGTATGTATCTTGTTTGCTGTATTATACTGCTGGGTCATATTCATTCAATATCACGAAAAGGTAAAATGTGCAAAGGGAAAATGGGATATTAGAGGCTATATGCAATGCATGCTTGTAGACTGTCCATCTGTACATAAATTTAGAGTGCATAGCCTTAGGGTGGATGACACATGAGTAAGTAAGACATAAAGATGTAATGGAACTGGTAAAAGCTATCAGGATTCTTGAACTGCTTTCATCTCTTTCTCTTTTTGATCACAGATAGCAAACAACACTTGATTTATTTTTCAAAAAAACTTGAAGAATTATGGATCTACTACATTTCTTTAAACCCATATTATTTCTTTATTAAATAGGCAAGCGTTTTCATCTGTATGTTAAAATTCCTTTTTATGCACGATATAAATATGCTCAGTAAAAATCCATATTTTCCATAATATATCCAGGACAGACAGACAGACAAAATAAACTTGGAGCTTTTAATTCCTCAAAGAGATTTCTTTCTTTAAAATGAGATCTTCATTTCGTCCTTGTTATTAATATATACATTCTTGTTTCTATGGTGAGCATGGATGAAATGAATTAATGCTGTATTTTCCCTTTTCTGTGTTTGGCAAGAGAAAATGTTTTATTATTGGTTTACTGGTTTTCTTTCCATTGTTTCATTTTTTTACCTTTCTTTTATTAGAATGAAGTAATGTGATTTCTGGCTCATTTCAAAGTAGTCTTTTTAACTATCTTAAACAAAGTTAGGAGTGAATTTGGCATATTTGGCATATAAGATGAAAGGGTAAAAAAAAACACGAAGAATTAATAATCTAAACTGCATGGAATTGCACTGAATGTCTTCCCTAGATCAATATTTCTCAGTCTTAGTGAGTGAGATATAACAGGATGTAGGGATTTCAACTCAAGAATCCCCCAGCTTAAGAAGAGGAAAAGAAGAGTAAACCTCTTGCCAGTTAGCTTTCAGCAATGCTAGCTTATGCACAATACTATAAGCGTGCTTGGAGTTAAAATATCTTTGGGTTGTTCTAATGGTGCACTGATCAGATTCCTCAAACTCTTCAATGTTAGGAGAGAGAGCTGCTGCATTACCTTGGATAGATTTCTATACCCCAACTCTGAGTTTACCTTTTCTCATATCGGTGCTTGCTGTTTGTGCCCATTGATCATTCTTTTTCTCTTCCATGTGTTTGATTTTGGATCACAGTAAATACATCAAATATTATATACACTTTTATGCTACCGCTGTAAAAGCTTAGTTTATTATACCAAATATTCTACATTGTTTAGCTAACTGCTTTAAGTGTTTTATTTTATTCGTGTTATGCTCTTGTGTTATAATGCATTGCCCTGATTGTCTTAACAGTTAATACTGTCAGTAAACACCATTCATACAATTAAACCTTAGTGTTAAAGTTTCACAGTTTTGCGGCTGTAAGGGTGATATTATTTTGTATCTTAAATGTTAATTCCTATGACTTCATAAAGCCTGCTAATGAATTTACACTAAATTTCTTATGTCATAAAATCTCTGAGAAGTTGACTATATCATTTTGTCTGACATTTCTACTCTATTTTGTTTTGTTATTCTGTTTTGTTTTTCATATTGTATTACCGTATCTTGTCTTTCTGATTTTAGCATGCATTCTCAGGCTAATTCACCTCACAGGTTGTTATTCTTGAATATTCTGGAAGAAGCAATATTAGCTATGTCTGCCACCTTGAATTATTTATGAAAATAATAAAGGTGGGATATGAATAAATAATTTCAATAGCAAGTACAACTGTTATAATTTAATTTATAATTTAGAGTTACGGTTTTGCTGTTCTCTGTTAGTAATCCCTATAACTTTGTAATTAATATCTAATTTCATATATTAAATCCTTATTCTATGGATAGTTGTAATTCTATATATTTTACACCCATCTGCAACCAAAATAAAGATTGACTGATGGACCTAAAATCCCCTGATACTTCACCATTCTTTCCAACACCAAGAACCATTAAACCAGTTCATACACAAACAATTAAACTGAAGGAGATGCGAGACTACTTCTTACTGTTTTAGTCCTGCCTGTCAGTTTTATTTGTTTGTTTGTTTGCTTGTTTATCAAATTTATATAGCCACCCATCTCATCCAAGGTGATTTTTGGTGGTGCACAACAATAGATAAAAACCATGAATATAAAAATAGCAAATATAAATATAAAAGATCACCATAATAAATATCATAAAAAACTGGAAATCCCATACTCGAAGGAAATAAAAATGGCTTCCTCAACAATGGAGCACTCTAGATAAGTCTCCAGTTCCATGGGAGCCCCAGGACTGGACATATTTCAGAATATAAAAAGCCATGGAGCAAATCTAATTTCAGGGTGAGGAGGAGAATATTCCATAAGGTAGGTTCCACAGCAGAAGATGGCACAACTCCTGGAACCCAACAAATGTTGATTCCTAGCCAAAGATAACTGCAGCCTGCCTTCTGTGTGAGATCTGATGGTCCAAGATGATATAAACAGGAAAAAGCAGTCCCGCAAATAGCTCGGTCCCATGCCACAAACCAGCACATTGAATTGGATCCAGAAGCACACTGACAAGTCATCCAATTCACAAAGCAGAGGCCTAACATGCATTGTCCTATGTGTGCATATAACTGCCCATGCCCTGTATTCTGAAGCTTCTGGAGTTGTTGGCAAGATCCTTAGAAATAGAACCTCAAGGGCGTAGGAACCACCAGTTAAACCATAAGAATTGTTTTAACCAGTGCTTGGTGTGACAGATGACAAGTTTTTTGATAATCTGCTTTACTGTCAAATTTAATGGCTAGAGAAAGGATTAGTCCTCAGCCTAACTTCAAAACTTTCTGTAGACTATCAGTTCAAATCTTTGTCAACAGCAATTCATTCTAATCTAGTTCATGTGAAAGGACATAAAAGAAGAAGGATGCAAAAGAAAAAAACAATAATGGCCTTAGCATTCATTTACATGTAATCGTCTATAGATTTCTAAGGAGATGTAGCCATCCACCAAAGAATGATGCTCAGCCTTGTGTTAAATTTTACAAAGTAAAATAAAAAGTTATAGATTAAAGGGGGCATAAAAACATTCATTCTGGTCAATTGTTTTTCAGCACTTGAACATTATTTTTATTTCTTTTTTTATTGTAGAATTCCGATGAGCATATTTAACTAAATAGGATATTTGTAAGGTTGTTTGGGCAAAATAAGGTTATTAATAAACAAAAAAAGTGAGCCTTGCAGACAGAAAGAGAGTCATTCAGTGTGCAGAATACTTCATTTTTATAGCTTCTCTCCCAGATGACATCATTTACCTGATTTAAAGACATGAATTTAAGCTTGTTTGAAACAGTTTTCTCACAAAATCTAAGCCAAAAGATTGAATAGCAAAGCTTATGTAGTGTTTTCCCTAAGATTTTGTTTTTCTTTTTGCAATCTTGATTTTATGAAATCATAGTAATGATTTTCTATATTTCAGGATGGAATGGGAAACCTAAGGATTACAGAAAAAGGTTTAAAGCTAGAAGGAGATTCAGAATTCTTGAAACCTCTCTACGCCAAAGAAATCCGGTCCAGGACAGTAAGTCAGCCAGAATTTCTAAAAATATTTATTTCTTGATACCACTGAAAATATGTCACTACTATATCATGACTAATGCAGCTGCAATTTTGAACTCTAATCTGAAAATTTAGAATTTGCAGGTTGGATTTCAAAAAAGGTGAACACAAGAAAAGATGTTAGTATAATTACAATTAATTAGGGCTTATTAATGAAAATGCAGTACCGGTACTTACAGCATCATGGATTATCCACCACAAGCCAAATTGGCAAGCAGGAAACTTCATGGCATCTACTTACAAAGGGTTGTCTTTAGGGATCAGATTTTAGAGTCCCCTCCCCATTCTTCCTTCTATCCCTTGGACTGCTCACCCTGCTCTAGGGAAGAGTAACCAGAAGGAAACCTAGAAGCAAAGAGAAATTTCCTGGCAGTTAGAACAATTAATCAGTGAGATGGGACTTGCCTCCAGAAGTTGTGAGTGCTCTAAAACTGGAAGTTTTTAAATATAGATTTGCCAGCCATTTGTCAGACATGGTATAGGTTTAGAGGGGGTTAGACTAGAAGACCTCCAAGGTCCCTTCCAACCCTGTTATTCTGTTAAATTCTGTTAAATCTTTTAAATACTGAAACTGGATGCTCTATTACTTAGCTTCTAAAGGAGAAGAAAGGACATTTAGGTGAACAATGGGGAAAGCCCGTAGAAAGGTACACAGTAGCACAAGTAATTTCCCTTATTATGTCATTTGGCAGTGAGGCATGAACCACATGGGAGGAGAAAAGAAATATCTATCAACCGATTAAGGTCAGAAAGAGGAGCTTGTTAGTTCACATCTCCTGCTTGGTAAGCAAGCAGCACACTGCTCAGGAAAGCAGCTTAAGAATAGCTACCTTGTTGAAGCAATCTCTCTTCCCCTGTTAACTGAAAAAGTGAATCAATCACAGGACAACTAGCTTATAGTCAAATGTGAACTGAACATTAAGACCACTGCTGTAAAGGCAACAAGTTATGGGAGTTATTATTTTATGTGGAAGAATTCCCCTGAGAGAAAGGGAGGGGGGTTTTGGAACAGAAATGCTGATTATTCCATTTATGACAACTTTCCACGGCCAACGTGCCATGTTTCAGTTCGCCACAGGACAAGAGTTATACTAATATTGAAGAAATAGAGGAATGGAATCATTAAAGAAAAGATATCAAAGGAGGGACAAAATGAAATGTGAATGAAAAAATTAAAATGTTTTTTAACTATTTTATATAATTAAATTGAATTGTCGAATTGTCCCACGGCAAGTTGTCCTGTAGCTAGTTGGCTGGGGCAAGTTGTCCCATTCCATGCCAATGGTCCACTGGCCTTTTGCCCCAAGGCCCAGAAGCCAAAGCAGACTGTTCTGTTAATATGAAAAAAAAAACCTCCACCAGATTTAAACTGCTGCAGGTATGAACATTACACTGTTATATTGATAGCCAATGGCTAAAGCGACTCTGTTTGAATATACAGTCTCACTGTGTTCTAGGAAGCCTTTACTGAGTTCAAGTCAGATTCTGCAGGAGAAGGAAGAATGTGCAACACTGTATATTAACAAATGGAACAGCCTTCATGGTTTATACCAGATTCCACAAGTCCAAAGCCCCCTTCTATAGTGCCAGTTACATGCCGTGGCAGATTTAGAAGCAAGGGATATAATTATTTTGATTTGTCTTTTATCTCTGGTAATAAATTGTTATACTCTCTCTAATCCTAGAGATTCTGTGTTGGCTAACATTAGAGAGAGAGATAAAAACCAGGCTGAGGAATTTCATATACTTTACGCTCCTTTTTGGTCATAGTTCATCAGATCTTAAGAAGTGAGAATCCCTTTAAAAAAAAACCTCTTGTAAATATTTGTGTCATGCATCGTTTGGAAACTAGTTGCAGTTCCCTGAGAAAGTCTGCTTTCTCATTCCTCAAAAGGCAATTTTCTTTTGAGTATTGGTTTTCTACAACTTTCAGAATTTTGATTCAACTTTGCTCCCTACAAGCCAACAACATTCCTTTTGAATATGAAGCTGCAGAGTTTCACGGCAAAATTATTTGGGAATGCGTTATTATCCCTCACACATACAGACCCATTTCCAGCAAATCAGAGATGTTGTGGCATTTTGAGCTCAAACATTTTGTATTTGAAAGGCTTTCATGTCAATATCTCAAGCTGTTGTGCTTAGGAGTAGTAGTTTGATATTAAGGACAACTCTAAGCAACTGCTTATTTAATTTATCATATTATATATGTTTAAATATTTGAGAAACAGTATACATGGGTTTTTCTTGGTTCTTGTTAGCTGAGAGAGATGGGCAATGGCTGCTCAGAATATCCTGAAAAATCATTAGTAAATAAGTATAATCTTTGAAGGACAGAGAATAAGGATTATATATAAAAATATTTAATTTCTAAACATTTGTAAAAAAAGTGAAAATCTATTTAAAAATAATAGATTGAATATTAATGACAGCTTTTAATATAATTTGTGCACCCCAGAACATCTAAGGTGGTCTCATTTAACATAGCCTTAACATGAATAGATTTTGATTTTCAAATGATACAAAGTGAGGTCATATTTCATGTTTAATTTGGAGTATATTAATTTGCCTCCTATGTTACATTGTGTTTGATTTTGTCACAAATAACTAATGAAAAATCCCTAATATGATTTGTTTAATATGTTCTGTGGGATAGTCAATGTGATATCTAATATAAATTTCTTTCATAAGTGCAACATTTGCAAATTGGTTGTAAATTAACCCAAGTAACGGCAAACAATTATAAAGAACAGTTAATAAGGAAATATTCACATCTTATTATTTTTATGAATAAGAGAAAATCTTTGACCCATATAAATGATTTCACTTTAAAAAATTCAAAAGAAGTAGCAATGGCTTTCATAGTTTTATAAATATATTTCTAAAGTTGTTAAATTGTACATTAATTGCAGTTAGTAAAAGAAACATTTCGTCTACGTTTTAATGTACATTTGATGCTTTGAAGACTGTGTTTGCCTAGCTATAATCCCACTGGTTCTTTTTGCAAAAATCATTTATGTATCACTTCCAATGTTTGATAACATAGTTTAATATTCCAAGCAGATAATAAAAACAAATTAGGGAGAAGCCACGATGTCTTTAGTTACATGGGGATTAAATGTGTTTTAGCCATGTTTTAAAGGGAAATGATAAATGAGTCAGGGTTTAGAGAAGCAAGCAAAGTATCCAAAACCCCCAGCTGAATATCTAGCACACTAAACATTCTTTTCAATGCCATTTGTGTGCATCTTGATGTCTTTAATTAAGAAATGAACTGGACCATGAAGCATTGCCTGAGTAAATGGAAGTGATTTGTGCTTCATCAAGAAACCACATTAGACATCTGTGTATTTTTTTTTTGCCTGTACATCAATTACAGAGATTATTAAAAATCAGAAGGGTCATCTGTAGCCTGGATTCTTTGCAATTCCTGGTACATAACTGTCTTTATAAGTGTTATAATTTATTGTGGTCTAATGCACAAACCATCTGCTAGCTTTTAAAAATTGCATGAACAAAGTCTGAGTGAAAATTAATCTTAACATAATTTGTTAATTGTATGTTCCATGAAATTTTTATAATCTTGCATTTCCTCATATATATATGAACTGCCATATGTAATAATGTTAGAATATATCCTTTTTAAGAAATAAGTTTCCATATTTGTTACAAAAATGTAAATATGTTCTGTCTTGAAACAGATCTATTTATGTGCTGATAAACTGCTGCAGTATCTTGCAAGATCCTTGATGTCTATTAATGAATTTTTAGTTGTTGCTTTTTCGTTTCTGCAGCATGCTAAATATTATTCAGTAATTTGGATCAGATAAATATCTAGATACACAAATTATATGATTAGAATCTGTAATAGGTGCTATCCTTTATCAAATGAATAAATTATTATAGATGAGAACATTGTGGCTTACATTTCTTTCTGATATAACTAAATAAGTCTACCAAGTTTTAGTTGCTAAGCACCCAACCACAGCAGGAATTGCCACTCTAATTTACTATGAACGACTAGCTAGTACTCTTAGCTTTGCTTAACATATATTTACACAGTGAACGTAACATTTCGGTCAAGCTAAAAGAAAAAGGTAAACATCATAATCTAAAAAATCAGTCACCTTTTCAAGACTACATAAAGTGAAGACAATAGTTTTCACAAACTATGAAAGGCCTTTAGCGATTAAAAAATGTCAGAAGTAAATCCTTGCTTCCAGTGTTATGCAGGTCAGTAAACACTAGACCAAAATAAGTTCAGGTTTATCCTAGCATGTAGTAGATTTACCTGGAGGCTTCTTTCGAGAAAATGCATCACTACTTCTGAACAAATGTCCTGTATCAAAAATTGTTCAGGTGGACCATTTGTACTTATTTATTTATTTATTATATTTCTATACTACCCATCTCACCTGAATGTCTTGGAACCTTCTTCCTGTATTTTGAGTTATCAAAACAAAAGCAAACAATATGTGTACAGTTCAGAGTAAATACAGTAGCAGCTGTATTATCTGTTCCTTTGGTTGCACACTAAGTTACAAATTTAGAAATTCAGCATACAATCCTAATCCAGGTTGCAGTTATGTTAATACTGTTTTAATAGCATGGCTATCGTGTCTTATGATGCTCATACTGGCACAGTGGAAAGGAACTGATCGCCATTTCTTCCTTGGAATCTCCCAAATTATACAAACCTGAGTCAGTTTTAAAGATGCGGTGTGATAGGTATGCAAATTTTTGAAAGAGATGCTTTGGAAGTGTTTTACAAATTATCTCTTTGGGAGTCATTAAGGCAGCTATTCAAGACTGACCAAAAGTGCTTCTGAAAGTGTTCCTGGCTTCCAAAGTTATGCATGCATATTGAGCAATTTCTGAAGAGGGAAAAGAAATGCTTCTTATATATTCCCACACATTCCAAATACTTTTCAAAGGATTTATTAATAGACTGGCAGTGTGGCTCCTGAATGGGCTACCCAACCTCCTTGGCTCATTTTGCCCCATGGCAACCCACAGAATAAAGGCATTTCTATCGTCTATATTGTCAGAAATGTACAAATACGGTTTGCCTAAAGTAAAGCATGGATAGTTCTTACAAAAGAAGTTGCATTCTGTTTCAATATAACTCCACAGGAAAAAAATCACAGAGACAGACAGACAGATAGTTGAATGCTGAGTTTTGTAAAATTGTGGAACATTTTATAAATTTCTTGCTAACCTGCAGATTTCATTCTACTCTGTGGATCTATAATAAGAATGCATAGATATTTGTGTTTTCCCCACACCAGACTAAAGAAAAGTGGAACTTCATTTTCTTACCGTTCTGCATCTAGAGGACTGAGAAGTTGAGGAAGAGATAATTGTCTTCCTCTGAATAGACTCAGTTCCATCCCATGAAGGATTTCAGAGAAAATCAGTCAATTTAATTTTGGAAAATGAATGCTTCTAAATCTATTCAAATAATTTATATGCACTTGTGATATGCTTTTTCCAAACTGGTTTTGGAAATCTGAATTGAATTAATCCAGTTCAACAGTTTTATTAGAATATGCAAACATAACAATATTATTTTTCCAAATTGAATAAAAAATCTGAATCAATCAATGCCTGATTCTCACAGGCCTATTATTCACTTAATTAAGGTTAATCTCCTATTCTGTGTTTCTCTTCATAACAATTCCTGCTTTTATTATTTCTTACACACTTTACAAAAAATATAAAATAAGGCATTATTTTTAGGAAATAGTTTTGCAAACTCACTTGTATAATGTTAAAATAAATGTCAATGAAAAATCTTAATGTTGAATAGGTTTCATTATTCAGGTTATTATACTGCTTTATTTGTTCTTAGAGCAACGCTCTCTTGAAATAAAAGAGAGCATTACTGAGCATTAAAATACTAATTTGAATAACAACGATATCCAGCAAGTCTAACTCTAAGATGTAGGATTGTAACTTTCTTAGTAGAATAGAAATGAAGTTCAATATTGTTTCTTCTATTTATTATTATTTATAATAATATTAATATAAAATTCTCATTTGTTGAGGCCCATAGAAAAGATTTCAGAGCATTATAAATCTTTTGAATCCTGAATTCTTCTGCCTCCCCCATAATTTTCTACAATTGTAATTTTCCAATCTGGGAGGAGGGAATCAAGCATGGAGATTGGTAAAAAAAGGCAGACAGATAATTTGATATTTTATTGCTTTCTTTCAGTATTAGGACCCTTTCTCCATATGTAACAGTATATTGGCCAATCCTCTTATGGATTTATGATGACCCACATTCAGCACAGAAATTGATTCTGTTTCATTTAATGTAAAAGCAATACTAAACATTTACCTATACTGCCATATAAACTTTCTTTCCAAAATGCATCCTGAACCTGGACATTAGATAGCTGTTTTCCTTGTGCTATCCCAAAGGTGCTTTTTCAAGAGGCAGCTGGTCTTTTTTGTTTTACTTTGAAGATGTTTCACTTCTCATCCAAGAAGTCTCTTCAGCTCTGTCTGGATGATGGGGAATGGAAGGATTTATACTCCTTGCAGACAGCTGGTCATTTAGAGAGTTGTTGAGGCCATTTGGAGGTTTATCTGTGTCCTCAAATGTCCTCAAGGACAAATCTGTGTCCTTTGATGAAATATCAAAGTAGTTTTAAGCCCTATGTTCAATTACCTCTAACAAAAATCCATTTACAGGTGGTACTAGACTTACAACTATAATTGGGACTGGAATCCTAGTTGTTAAACAAAAGAGTTATTAAGTGAGATGCCCATATAACTAATTCACTCAACAATTGCAATCCCAGCACTCTTGGTTGCAGTCATTGAGCAATCTCCTTGATCATAAGTGGACAGAGCAAAGAACTGCCTGCTGAGTTCAGCTCTGCTCTGCGTGTGGATAGGAACTGTTCCAACAGACTGAAGAAATGCAGCTCAGATTTTTGGGGTTTGAGCTATGTTTCTGCCTCCTACCAGAGAACTTCAGCTCTCTTCTGTGCACACAAGGGAACTGCTCTGGTGGGTTGCAGGAACAGAGCTCAGATTTTTCAGGGTCTGAGTTCCATTTCACCAAGCAGTTTCTCTTTCAGCCAGCCCCCAGAAATAAGAGGGAGTCCGCTCTGCAGGTGCAGCAACTCACAACTTTGCCTGCCAGCTTCCCCACTGACTTTCTGGGGAAGCCAGCAGATAGGATTGCAAATGGGGATTAAATGATCATGGAGCACTTGGTAACCATTTGTACATGCAAACGCGATCACCCAGACTGTGATCATGTGACTGCAGGGGTGGTACAATGTTTTATGATAGCCAGAAGTGCTTTATGGGCAGCAAAGCACATTCTCAGAGGCCATTGTAACTTCAGATGGTCATTAAACAACTGGTTATATGTTGACAATAATTTTTTTTAGCATTGGATTGCAGAGTGAAGTCTGCTAAGAAGATATTGAGTAATTAAAGCCATACTGTTTCTGAAATGTAAAACAGTTCAGTCAATGTGGAGCAAGGCAGTGGCTTGAAGTCACATTTATTATTTGTTGCTTCTTGGTTTTAGTGCACAAGATATTTGTACTTTAAAATGCTAGTAAATTCATAAAACTTTCTACTCAGCTGCTAGTAATAAATTAATATTTTGCACAGCAATATTTAGCTACTTACTACTGAAACTTTATGAGGTGAGATATATCTCTGTTTCAAGGCAATAGTGTTAGTTCTCTTGCATTGTGGGAAGTTTTGAGATGCTTCTTTTGGTTTAATTTTTTTTTTTGCCTCTGGCCAAATGTAAACAGCAAGATAAGGAATAGACAACCAGAAGAATAAACCAAGCAGAGACCATTAATGTGGCAGCTGTTTCTATTGCAGGAACTGTCAACTAAATACAACCATCACAAATTGATACAAAATCCTTATTGACATTTGTATAGCGTAAGTGAAAGTTTTCAAGCAGAAACTACTAGATTTGATGCACATGTATATGCTTTCCAACTTTTTTTAATTTTAAAAATGCTAGCATGTACAAATATTGAAACTTAGTTCTGCTCCTCTGTTTGCAGTTTGCGGAAGTAAAAGCATTTTTATAGCAGGAGAATTTGTTCGGGTTTTTTAATTGTAATTTAATTAAAAATTACAACTAAAAAGAAAAAAAACTTATACAAACAAAAGTTAAAGAATTAAAAAAAATAGAAAGGGCAAAAATAGGAAAAAATAGAAAAGAAAGAAAAAATAACAATACAGTAAAGAAAAAGAAAAGAAATATCTAAATAAATACCTTTCCCCTTTATCACAAATATGACTTATCACCTTCCCTTAAGATACAACAAATGATCTCTTCTCCTCATATCCTTCATCATTCAGTCCTGATCAGCAAAACACCATTAAGGATTATCAGAGATAACATATCTATTATTAACTATTTTGGTCTTTTCCAAATAAACCCACTATGCTTACTTCTTTTATGTTTAATAATCTTGATTGTTAAACCCCTTTAAATAATGTCTCAGAACTTGATTTCTTTTAATTCCTTTTAATTTCTTTTAATTTTTATTTTTTTTCAATGCCACAGAATGTGTGGGTGACCTTGGGGAACAGAGGGGAAAAGATGCTGCCAAGCAAACCATCAGGCAAGAGAGGCAGGATTCCCCCAAGGGCTTCACAAAGAAAGTTAGAAAGGACTCACCCTAATGCAGACATGTCAAACTGCCGGCCCGCGGGCCGGATGCATCATACTGAAACTGTGCCCAGCCCATTGCCAGCAATGGGAAAAAGTCATGATACATCACATGACGTGACAAGTTTGACATGCCTGCCCTAATGGGACAAGCAGTTAAAAGTGGCAGTGGGAAGCTTGTATTTTCAGAATAGCAAGGTCTTTAAATGTAAGCTTGCAATAAAGTAAAATTAGTTCATATTGTCACGTTCCCTATCTGCTTTACCTGGGAGGGCTGACATACTTTCTCCCAAAATTCTTCAAAACTTTAACACATTTCTTATGTAAATCCAATATAGGAACAATGTCCAGGTCACTCTTTTGGTTTGTTATCTGTATATTCCTTTTAATTATTGAGACATTAGCTGATTTCACTTGTATATCCAGTGAAGCATCTTTTTCCATATTATTCTTGTAGCCTGCCATTTTTAAATCTATGTTCAGAGCAGTCTCTGTCTTCTTGGATAAAATTTATTCTTCTTTCCTAATATTTTTAGACATTATCTATTGAACTTAAAATTAACTTCTGCATCCATTGTTCACGAATATCCTTTAATACATCTGATGTTAAAGTATTTTGCTCCATTCTGTATTAGTAAGTCAAATTTAAGTGTTCTTCTCCTTTAATTGTAATCTTTAGTTCCTTCTGGTTCCCTGTAGTGTCCAACCTTCAGATTCTGATCATTTTTTAAAGAGAATTCAAAACAAAAACATTTTTCCGTGGGAAGAATTCTAATAATTAATTTTAAATCTTATTTCAAATCCATCTCAATCCTTAGTCCATTTGTAATTTTCCAAAATCAAGATTCTAAATATCTTTTTGCTGTTTATTCCAAAATATATTTAAGTCCTTAAACTTTTATTTAAAACCTCTCTTGCTAAAGTTTGAAGGAAAAATCCATTGCTGTCAAACCTATTGATCCAAAGATTCCTAATAGCTGAAAAGCAGCTAACAAGCAATTTCCAAAAGTGATTAGAAAAGATCTTTTTGAAAGTGTCCTTTTGAAAGATGGTTTTAGCAAATTGATGGCTTTTCCATCAAACCTACCGAAGACTTATACTTTCCTTGAGAAAGGCAACTGTGTGGAGCACTTGTGGGTGATCTCAAGTCCACTCTTTGTGCAGAAAAATTACTTAGAGCCTATGTACTCACCAGCTATTCATTCTGCTCATCTTCAATTTACTATTTTTTCATCAGAAGTCCAGAATTTGTTCAGGTTTTTTGTGTGTTTGGTTTGTTTTTGAAAGTCTAAACAATTACACCAAAACTGCTCTTTCATTCCTGTGTTCAAAATAAGCTCCCTCTTTTTCCACCACTAAATTTAATGAGAAATTTAATTTTCTCATTCTTAAAGATATTACAGAAGAAGCATTTCGATCAGACTTTATTGTGCTTTACATTAAGATAAGAAATGAACAAAACTCTTGATAACTGTATTTTATTTTATTTATTAGTCTTTGGGAAGGATCTCTCATTGAGAAGCTTACAAAAGGATAGAAAACATGCTGGTGATTAGCAGGCTGTTTAAAGTATGAGTTTGATGGAGAAAATATATATATTTATATCAGTAATGGTAAACCTAATTAAATAGGTAAACTGCAATATCATTGAGGCTACCCATTGCATAATGAAAATAATTTCATTAAATCCTCCGAACATGTTGTAGGTTTCTTCAAATGGAAGGGTAATGGTTCATGACATTTGTAAGCTTTTCAATTTCATGCAATATGAGCACCATAATCAGTACCTATTAATGTCCATCAACTGGTCCAAGTGGACTACCTGCCTTAGATTTGCCTATACATTCCCACTGGGTTCACCTGATTCTAAAATACAACATTTGCACCATTTCAAGGGTAAATACCTGTTAGACTATCGCAGAGCTATTTGGATGTAAATACATGCTTAAACGCCTAAAATCAGAAAGTTTGATGATAGGCCTTGCAATTTGTCATAGATTCTCTTTTAAGCAATAGATTAATCTTCAATTCACCGAGTTCCTCAAAATTAAATATGAGAGGAAAGGAATTAAAAAGATAAATGATCATGTGTTCTGTCACTGGATTTTGATAAAATCAGCACTGTTAAAGTTCATCACCAACTAAGATGCATGGATGGAGACGGCTAGCTTTTATGTCTGTGCAATGCATCATAGATTCATTCTGACAAAGTGATTCACACTGTGGAGGCTGCGTGATCCACTTCATCAAAGTGAAGAGACTATCTGATTTGCTTCAATGATGTGTGTGTCCTTGAATTGCTTAAACTAGTGTTGTGGAAGTAACTCCTCTCAGTCATCTCCACCAGCACAGGACAAAGTATGTTCAGGTTCAGTGGTTGTGAGCTTATTTATGGGACATCTAAAGTGGCCTAACATGGAAGACCTTTACCATGTTCACTAAAAGGTGTGATACTGGAAGAAGTGCCTCTGTCATGTATCAGTGAGGATGGAAAGATTCCCCTTTTTGCAATTGTGGTGATAATGTGCAAACTATTAGCGACAGCAGTAGCACTTAGACTTACATACTGCCCCATAATGTTTTGCAATACTTTCTGGATGGTTTACAATGCAGCATATTGCTCCCAACAATCTAGGTCCTCATTTTACCAACCTCAGAAGGATGGAAGGCTGAGTCAACCTTGAGTCCCATCAGGTTCTGGGCAGAATTTGCCTGCAATACTGCATTTTAACCATTGTGTCACAGTGTTAAGCATATTGTGCAATATTGCCCACAACATGCATTCTTTGGTTCCCTAGAACATCTTCATGAAGAAACACCAGAACCAATCACCTGGATAGCTGAATTGAACATCCAGTTATGAGGCCATTGCCATACCCCCTTAGAAGTTTTGTGTAGAATTATGTGGATTGTATTTATATGTTTACTTCTCTTCTGTCATGTTCTAATCATACACTAAATATAAGTGAAGATTCCATAAGAGGCTTTATCCTTGCCACATTCAGTACTCATACAGATGTCCCAAAGCATTTGCCAATATTGCCTACTTGCAAACACTTTGGCAGAAGTAGTAGGAGGGTTCTCTCAGTTCTCAGAGGCTTCCTTTGGACTGATCATCTTGAGAAGAGGTTATATCACTCCAAAACAGAGTGAAGCACTTGTAAACAAGAAGACCACATTGTTTCACAATGAGACATTAAGTAGGTGCTTCTTTGGCAAAGTGAAGCCTGGCATTGAAGCTTTTACACACCCCTACAAAGTCTGTGGGCAAAATACAAAATTGGGAGTTTAAAGGTTGCTGTAATCTGATTTACAAAAAGATTACAGCTGACTTGAAGCATCCAAATATTCTTCTACTGAAGTTGTGGTAGGTAACTTCCAGATTATTATATGCAGGAGCAATTTTCACTGCAGTTGTAAACGTATTTTATATACCATAATACATTATCTAATGAAACCTATGAACCATAAACAGTAGTCTGACTTACCTGCTCTTATACTTTACATTTTGTTACAATTAGAAGCTTCTGCTGCAGTATCTGAAAGTCAGTGCACTAAATTATTACATATTTTCTTTGCATACCAATTGAAATAACCGAACTTTTTTCACATTATCATAGAGCTAGAACAGGGGTGTCAAACTGTCGGCCCGTGGGCCAGATGCGTCATGGCGAAACCACGCCCATCCCATTGCCGGCAATGGAAAAAAATTCACAATGGATCGCAACACCTCACGTGACATTGCAAGTTTGACACCCCTGGTCTAATTCCTTGCTCACTTCAAATTTGAAGAGTAGCATGTTGACTACAATAGATATTTCCATTCTTTTATTTTTCCAGATATACTAACATTTAATATGTATAATTCTCCAAGCACACACCTGGAAATTCCCCAGTCAGGAAAATCATTGGAAACTCAGCCTCCACTGTATGGATCTACTAATGAATTGCTCAGAAACCCTTAGGTCAATTTTCTTAAGAGTTGATCACCATTCACTATTTGGAAGTTTGTTTTATTGATATCAGTTGCTGACAAATCTACATATTGCTATCTTCTGTAAAAGAATCTTCTGTGTATCTTCCCCATGACAATCTTTGAAAGAGAATATAAAGAAAGATGGAAAAAGCTGAAGAGTTGTCAAAATGACCTGCTAAAATAGTAATGTTTTTGTTTTTCATTAGGTGTATTTGTTTTGGCTGAAGCTTAAAAATATAATAAAGATTTATAAGCTTACATGTACTAAATTGTTTTGTTTTGCATATTATTTCTCATCTGATGTTGCACTGATTGGATTGAAAGAGGTCATTTAGGCCACTGAGTTCAATGTGCATTCAGTGCAAAAATTCAAAACCATCCATGAAATGCCATCCAGCTTCCTCTTGTATATAGCCACTAGGATAATCAGTTACTTTGACAAATTGCTCTTACATCCTTCCTAATTCTTTTCAAGGTGATGCATTCCAAGATCCTTGTTTGAAGTGCCCTGAAGTTGCAGAAAGATGCTCTAACTTACTATCAAAAATAACTTAATTTCTGAAAAAGGGCTTGTGATTAAAGCATTATCAGTAACTACTTTGACTCGTAATTCATTGATATATTAGTTAATACTCAAGTGAACATATGTTATCTCACTTATATCTCATATTGAAAATAAATAACAACATACAAAAATGTCAGTAGGTCTTCCTCCCCATCCTCCTCTACTGCTAGCAAGAAGAAAAGGAAGGGTAGAATAACAACAGCCATCATGATGCAAGTCCTTTCTCTTTTCTGCGCATAGAAAATTGGGAATTTTGATTTAATTGAGAAAGACTAATCAGGTGGAGTCCTCCTTAGCAGATGACACCTGGGTAGATCATCACCAGAGTTCTGCTTTTACTTTGTAGCAGATCATCAGCTCGAAGAGAGTGGTAAAAGACAATTACAGTGACTTGGAGAACAGGCAGGATCATAGTCTGTTTCTATTATTAGTACTTAGTCTCTCTTTTTTTAATGCGTTGATCTTGTCTTTGGCACGGTCACTTTATGCCTATTGCTATGTTGTTGTTCTGGTTTCACATAATGACACGCTTCATTGTTGCATTGATGAGGTGACTAGACAAAGTAATAATATGTTGTATTTTCTTTTAATAGACAGTGTTTTCTTGTTTGTTTGATTCTTCATCAGTTTGCAGGACTGTCCATTACTGGGATCAGAAAAAATAGTAAGCAAAATTTTGTCAATTTCTCCTTCTTGATGGTCTTCGGAAACTTTCTTTTCTTTTCTTTCTTTTCTTTCTTTCTTTCTTTTCTTTCTTTCTTTCTTTCTTTCTTTCTTTCTTTCTTTCTTCCTTCCTTCCTTCCTTCCTTCCTTTCTTTCTTTCCTTTGGACACCCTTCTTACAACAGTGACTCTAGATAGCAAATAAAAGATTGAAAAAAATCCAATACATTTTGTTAAGATAAACATCTAGAAACTATTGTCAGAAAATATGAGTGAGGTAAATTCACAGTCAGTGACAAAACAGCAACTAAACCAATCTTTTGCTGCCTAACTTCTTGGCCCAACTGCCAAGGGACCACCAAAACAAAACTTCTGTGTAGTTTCAAAAGAATACATTTAAAATAACTTTTGTGGATGAAGTTTCATAAAAATGACATCAATACAAAAAGGCCTATATCTCATTTAAACAACCAATCTGGGCCATTTGAAATGCTGGAAGTATTTCCAAGATAAAATAGTGAGTTAAAGCAAGGGCCTTTTCCAATGAGAAAGGCAAGATTATGTCCTTAGTTTCTGAAAAGAGAATCAGATAATACCTTTTAAAGATGTCAGAAGCCATCAGCACAATAGTCAAAATATTATAGAGTGCACATTCAGATTAATAGATACTCCTAATAAAAGCATTTTACACTGTGTTCAGAAGTTTCTATGCATCCTTCTACCTCCATTCTCTAGTGACCTCTGACAACACTCACATGGCAATCTAACATGCCTCCATACCTAATGATAAATTGTACTTAAGTGTTTAAGTTTTCTTCCTAAATCAGCAAAAAGTATACATGTTGTAAATAAAGTTTGATTGATTTAAGGGCAAGACAAATAAGGATAAGTAATGCTCAGAGGCTAACATATACTATAGGAAATCACTAGTCTATTTTACCTGAATAGACTTTATCATTACCAGCCTATTTATATAAAGTATATGTTTGACAATTTTGTTACCAAAATCAGTGTAACTTATATTCCTTATAGCTTCTAATTTGAGGAAACCTTAGTCTTCATAATCTGACATTGTATTTCATCAGCTCCTTGATCAGGCATTGATGTGATAGAAAAAAACTGCAATAAAAATCTGTTTTGATCCTGATGTAATCATGGTGGTTGTTACTTCATTCTCACAAAGGCCATTGAGCAGCCAATCTCTCTTGCTATAATTTGTCATCATGTCTCTAATTGAGCAGGCTTCAAAAACACCTATATTCTCAATTGTGAAAGAACATTTCTTATATATTAGCCAGTAGAAAGAGATATATTAGATTAAAACTGATTTCTTTGAGTCTTCTTCTGGTTCTTGGCACAAGTTCAAAACACAGTAAGAAGTTTCAGTTAATTAAATGCAAATATTTTATGGTTATATCCTATAACATTTTAAAATCAGATATAATTATTTGGTTAAGTTTATGTCACATCTTTGCAGAATACTACTTAATCCATACTCCCATACCACTGCATTCTGGAAAACTGCAACTTGTAAATGTTCTTCAGGAGCAGTCCCATGCAGAGCATTATAACTATCCAACTGAGAGATGACTAAATTATTGTGAGCAGAGTCAGATGATGCAGAAATGATGACATGGTCATCAAGAAGTGCAGTCAATACCCTCTCAATGTTGTAACCAGGTCTGAAGTTCAACTGAAAGGGGGGAAGCCCGGATAAATAATAATAATGATAAAGTTGGAAGGGACCTTGGAGGTCATCTAGTCCAACCCCATGCTCAGGCAGGAAACCCTATACCATTTTGGACAAATGGCTGTCCAGTTTCTTCTTAAAAACTTCCAGTGTTGGAGCATTCACGGCTTCTGGAGGCAGGTTGTTCCACTGGTTAATTGTTCTAACTGTCAGGAAGTTTCTCCTTAGTTCTAGGTTGCTTCTCTCTTCAGTTAGTTTCCACCCGTTGCTTCTTGTCTTGCCTTCAGGCACTTTGGAAAATAGCTTGACTCCCTCTTCTTTGTAGCAGCCTCCAGGTTCTTGTGGAGCTTCAAACAGATCCTCTTCTGTAAAAAAAAGATATCAAATTAATCATGGATCTTACTAATCTGGGAATCGGGAATACTTTAATCTGTATCACTTAAAAAAAAAAAGACTCAGTAAACATTGGCAAAATTGACAACTACAGCTAAGAACAAGGAACCAGTGAATAGACAAATCCCTTGAAAACTTTCCAGATAAAGACATGGTGGAGATCTCCCACATGTGCTCCAGACAGCTACTCCCCATATGAAGACTGCAGGACAGTTTTCTATGGGTTTAAGTGCAGGAGGCAATGGAATTAGTCATCTTGCTCGCAACTGCAGTGACTATTAAGACATTTCTTCACCCAGAGGGTCGTTGATTTATGGAATTCACTTCCTGAAGGGGTCGTGACAGCTGTCAGCCTTGACAGCTTCAAGGCAGGGCTAGATAGATTCATGGATGCAAAGTGTATTGGTGGTTATTAAAACAGATGTCCATGTGCCCGCCTCTATGTTGGTTGAGGCAGGCAGGATTCCCTTGAGTACCATTTGTTTGGGGGTCAAGGGAAAGGGAGGGTTTTGCCTTCTCTTTCTGCTCAAGATCCCCATGTACATTTGGTGGGCCACTGTGTGACACAGAATGCTGGACTCGATGGGCTTTGGCCTGATTCAGCATGGCTCTTCTTATGTTCTTATGTTCTTATGTTCTAAGACACTAAGTTTGCGAATGTCACTTTCTAATCGCTTTTGAAAAAGCTCATTAACTATTTCTAACCTATTAGAGATGCTTGAAATAGCAAGTTTGCTTTTAAACCTGAATGAAAGAAAATGTTAATCATAAGCTTAATAATTTAAAGAGTTTGAAATGAATAGCAAAAAAACTAAATAGATTTTGATCCTAGAAAGTTATAAATGGACTAAGATTCCAGATAAAATTGGAATGTTGAAGCTTTTACAATAAGAAGTTGTAATTAGTTATAAGGTTCAAACAGTTTGTGTGTGAAATAAGATCCTGTTTTGGTTTTTACAAGATATAACATAAATAAAGAATTTCATGATTTTAAAAACTGGATGTTGAGGGGACTAAAGAATTTAGGTAGAGGAAAGATATTTGCAAGATGATGCAAAACATTCTAACAATAAAAATACCAAAGGAGACTTGTGAATAATGAATCAGAAAGTTATAGCCATTAAATCAACAATGGTATCAAAAATGGATTTTGCAACTGACAGGCCAAGAGAGTGATTGAAAAAAGAATGCTTCACTGGATCTACAAATGAAATTGTCTGAGATTTTAAAATTTGAAAGGGAAATACAAATGACAACTAAGAAAGTGACCTGGATAATTTTTTTTTCTATTGGATTTGTAAAAGAGGCTTGTTAAAGCTTTGATATGATAAAAAACAAATGAAATCAATTCCTACAGCCATAATTGAAAGAACTGTGAGAAGTAAAAGGAAGGAATATAAATATAATATTGGCTTATTTGATCAACATTAAAGAAGATATGTTGATATTTCTGGCAACTCTTTATGGACTTTCTGATGACACCAAGATTGAAAAGGGAATGTTTTATGGATTTGTTGATAGATAAGAGAAGGGATATGGGATGAAGATACGAATGTTTGTAACTGGCTATTATACAATATTTAAAACCCTACATTGCATAGGATCAAATTATCTGTGAGACTGCTTTCTCCCAAGAATTTCTGACTGCCATGTGTGTTCCCATATGGAGAACCTACTCCAGATTCCATGTTTTAAATATTAACATGTCATGGGACCCAGAAAGGATTCCTTTCTGCTCTATCCCCACAATACATAACAGGCCCAACTCTGTTCACCTCTGGAAAAGACAATAACACCTAGCTTTTTTCCCAGGAATTTGTTTCTAGTTAAGTGGTGTCCTCTTTTAACTGTTTTTATTGTTGTGTTTTTCACCATTTTATATTTTATATAGATATAATATTGCATGGTTTTTTGGGTTAGTTTGTTTGTCTGTTGTATGCCTCTCAGAGCCATAGTATTTGAGTTGGTGGCCCTATAAATCAATTATATAAATCAATCATAGCAATCTACTTTCATCTGTTCAGAATACAAGCATACAATACAGAACCTTCAGACCTTCAAATATTGTTTAATTATACTGCAATTCCCAACAGTTCTCATTATTGGCTATGTTAGTCAAGGCTGTAGGACTGATCAGTAATTATCCAATAAAATATATTCCCTGAACAATTATTTTGTAAGTTTAGATGGGATGCCTTCTATATTTTTGTTCTACAGTTATCATGGAACATGCTGGCTTGGGTAGATGCAAGTTATACTAAAAATAGGGAGAGTGATGAATGAAACTGAAGTTCCCAAAAAAAACCCTATAATCTTGACACATTGGATATTATGTTTGTATTCTTTTTGCAGAGATTTCTCTGAAACTTTTAAGCACTTGTTTATATTAAACTACTGATCTATGATTCCTTCTCTTTTTGGTAATAATCCATTATGATTCTATTTCAGATTAGGACACCTAATATTGAATGGCCTCAAAACAAATGTTCTTTCCTAATTCACTTGCTCCCCGATATGTTTGCTGCATTGTCCATATCTTGAGAAATCAAAGAACAGGAATTTGGCACCATACAATGCAAAAATTAAACAATTCTGTATGTATACAGGTTGCAAAGAAAGTCCCAGGTTCCTGCATGAGAATTTAGCCAATATTTTCTCATTTGTTTATCAAGTACCATCTGACTTGAACCTGACTGAGGCTTATTCTCACTGCTGTTCTAATCAAGCCAGTGTCTTCTGGATGAGTTAGGTGACCAATCTCAGTATTACAATCAGCAACTAGATCAAACTGGCTATTAATGCTGGGAGGTATAAGACAACCCATGAGGAATGCACAAACATCAGGAAGACTATTCTGTTACTGTTAGGCTAAATAATCTCCCTGCAAACTGCAGTTCTCTTCTTTCCAGTCTCAGCATCTTTTTCTTAAAAATTGTTCATATGTGATGGAAAATCTCTCTCACTGCCTGGAGCGACAAACAATGGTTGGAACCTGATTAAAGAGAGAAGCAACCTGGAATTAAGGAGAAACTTCCTGACAATAAGGACAATCAACCAGTGGAACAGCTCGCCCCCAGAAATCATGGGCACTCATCACTGGAGATTTTTAAGAAGAGACTGGACAATCAACTGTCTGAGTTGGTATAGGTTCTCCTGCTTAAGCAAGGGGCTGGACTAGAAGACCTCCAAGGTCCCTTCCAGTTCTACTTCTACTTCTATTCTATTCTATTCTATTCTATTCTATTCTATTCTATTCTATTCTATTCTATTCTATTCTATATACTGCAGGCTCCGTGGTTGTGTTCCACTTTCATAATTGGTTCGCTAGTTCTTTAACTGTGTTAATTTCATTGAGATTAGAAGTTAGAAATGGGCCTAAATTACTCCTGTTTAGGCTGATTGAAGTATTTCAATTGATTGGGTGAAAAACCTTGGAGACTTTCTTAAGTATTCAATGGACCACTCAAATCAGCCTGAAGACAGTTGTTTTGAATAGGCAGTGTCCTTCATACTTGTCTTTTAATAAAAACTCAATGATCCCTGGCTAAAAATAACAGTCTGTTCAGCTGGCAAGATCCTACAGTACCCCCTTTTAGCTATGCAGAATATCCATTACAGCTAGAGATTGGGGAACATGTTTTATGCACAAATGATAGCAGTAAGATACAAAACCTAATTAGATCTGAATAAAATTTGGAGACATGAGCTTGCATATAAATACCACTCTTCACAAATCCCTTTTGAAAATACATTTATGTGAGCTCATTCTGTTATAGATTTCTACAGCCTATAGGAGTCAGGCTATCTCCATTTCTGTTCACATCTTTTGATCCAAATAATTCAAATTTGGCTCATCATCAGTTTATTTCTCTTTGTGGTAACTGTTTACTTGATTTAGAGGGCGGGGAAATGGATAATTTTCAGGATGCTGAATGAATGTAATGCATGTGCATCTTTTTCAAACAGCATGATTCCATAACAGCATTATTGGCTTCTTAAAAATGGGGATTTTCAAAGCTGAAAAAGTTAAATACATGCCATATTTAGACAGTCTGCATACAGTGACTTCTGAACAATTTGTTTTGGTTGAGAATAGAAGAGAACAGAATAGAATAGAATTCTTTATTGGCTATGAGTGATTGGACACACTTTGAGAGCGGGCAACTAAATTTCGTATTTGATGTATGCCATTATGCCCACAGTAAAAAAAAAGACAATAAATCTTATCTTATCTTATCTTATCTTATCTTATCTTATCTTATCTACAAGGAATTTGTCTCCCGTGCATAAACTCACAGTGTACAAATAAATCTATCTTATTTGCTTTCAAATGTTGACTCTGGTTACCCAAATAGATTTTCTCCAGGACAATCTTTTCCAGCCTGGTCCTTTAGGACTTCCAATGGTGTCCCCCACTGCTGCTCTTATTGGGTCCATCTATTATGCTGCTGGTCGTCTTCTCTCTTTCCTTCCACGTTTTCCAGCATTATAGATTTTTCCATAGAGCTGGATGTTTGCATAATATGGCCAGCATATGATAATTTGAGCCTGGTTATTAGCTCTTTGAGTGAGAACTCTGGTTAATTTGTTCAGTGATCCATTTGTTTCTTTTCTTTGCTATCCATGCAATCTTCTTCAAAACCAAAGTTCAAAAACATCAATGTTCTTTCTATCCTGCTTCTTCAAAGCCCAACTTTCATATCTATAGAATGTCACGAAGAAAATTATCGCACAGTTTTTATTTATGTGAGTTATAGACTCATCCTGGCATCTGATTTCCTTTTCTAAGGCCATCCTTGCTATTCTACCAAATCCCAGTCTGTGGTTGAATGCTGGTTCCTCTACTATTAATAGTTGATCCCAAAAGACTGAAACTATTTTGAAACTATCATTTCAAAAATTTCGTTGTTTATTCTATGACTGATTAATATACCATTTGATATATTAGTTTGATGTTCTTTATATTTGATCTTAATCCTATTCTTTCACTGTACTTCTTGACTTCCTTTATTAGAACTTGCAGATCAATTGCATTTCCTATTACCAGAATGGTGACATCAAGCTTAAGGAGAGGTTATTGATGTTTCTTCCTCCAGTTTTAGATCATGTATATCTTCTTCCACTCCAGCTTCCCTCAGTATATCAGCAGGATACAGACTGAATAAATAAGGAAAGAGTGTACAACCTTCTCACATTCCTTTGCCAGTCTGGAGCCATCTATTCTGCCATGTTCTTTTCAGACTATAGCTTCCTGACCTGAGTACAAGCTTCATGGGAAGACATCAAATATTCTGGGATGTTCTCTAAGCATATTCTACGCATGATCAGCACAATCAAAGGCCTTTCTATAATCAGTGAAACATACTACTTTTTGGTGTTCTTTTCTTTCCTCCTTCCCTTCCCTTCCCTTCCCTTCCCTTTTCCTTTTCCTTTCCCAATTATCCAGCATGTAACAGCAATTATAACTCTTGCTCCTCAGCCTTTTATAAAGCCAGCTTGAACATCTGTCACTTCCCTTTCCACACAGGGTTCTAATCTGTATTAGATGATCCCAAACATTATTTTGCTAGCATGTAAAATTAAGGAAATAACACAATAATTTATGCATTTTATTACGTTTCCTTTCTTATGAAGGTTGACCTCTTGCAGTCTGTAGGTCACTGAGTTATTCTCTAGATTTCTGGCATAGTTTTGCTTAAAACCTTCAAGATGATGCTATAATTTTCTCCCAGGAGAAAATGTAGATAAATGTAAGTTTCTTGTTAATTACAAGAAAAATAGCTACTCCTTTGTTCAAGGGATAAAATGACAAAATGAGGGCAAAGGATACTCTGAAATTTGACCCTCTGTTTACTGTATGTAATGGAGTGTGTGGATGTCCTTGAGGGAGAAGGGGAAGAGATACTGCTTAGGAAACAATCAGACAAGAGAAGCAGGACAAAGGAGCTTAGGAAGGACCCACCTAATTGTTCAGATGATTAAAAGTGACAGAGGGAGATTTGTACCTTCAGACCTGCAAGATTCTGTTAACATAGCCTGACAACAAAGTGAAATTAACTCCTTTAGCTGTGTTTCCTGTCTGGTTTACCTGGAAGGGCTGACAGTTCAGGCCAACAGATTTTTGGATTGGTGAGAGAGGAAAACAACTTGCTATACAAATATTGTTGGATCTTTCTGTTACCATTTCAGCCACATGCTGCTATCCTTAACCGAACCTGCAGGTAAAGTTTCAGTGTTTGCTCCCTGCAGGTAACTTTTTCTGAATGATGAACAGTCAATTCTTCATTCTTGGGAGATGAGGAATGCCACTGGGATGATGTGTTCATTGCCTGTTGATCTGCAAGCTGAAGCCTTAAACTGGTGATTTGATTGTTATCTAAGTGAAGAGTTATTTGAGGCATTTTAAAAAAATTGGAGGCATTTGAAAATAATGGTAGTACAGCATGTAAGATGGAGTAGTGCATTACAGACAGCTTTGAAAAATGTCACTGGAATTTAGATATTGCAAATCAAAACTGTTACCACATCCTTCTAGATCACTACTGAATCAGTGAAGAAAAATTCTGGATAACATTTTAACTCTGTCTTTAAGAAAGAGACAGTGGTTTTTAACAAAATCTTTAAAAATGGATGTGGGATATAATGATCTCATTTTAGTATGTTTCCATTATCTCTTTCATCCTATTCATAGGCTGTGATTCTTCTTCTTTTTTAAAGCGTATATATTTTGACAACACCCCCATGGTTTAGTTACATAAACATCATGCTAAAAGCTTCAAAATGTAAAGTCAAAACCTAATAAATATATGAATAACTAAAAACAAATATATTCAAAATAACACTACTGTAATGTGTTTGTGATTGCATTAAGTTTAATTTAAACTTAGTGCTCTGTATTGACTATCACATTGTTTTCTGTTAAAATTCTGATTTCTTTGCATTGCACTCACCATTGGTTAAATCTAAAACATTGTTCTAGCAGTGTAGAACAAGTTAAAGCAATTTTCATTACCATATTTCAATTTCTCTAAAAGTCTAGGAGGCCACTAAATGAAAGGAAAAAAGACTTTTCTATTATTTCTTTGCTGTTATCTAATGGCTTTCCAGAAATCCATAGCCCAAACCTACCAACTTTAGTTTCCTTCTATTTGATTGATATTCTCTTGAATTCATATTCTTTTCAAATGTATTATTTTCTTTAATGAAATCAAACCAAACCAAACTAATAGATTTTCTTCATTGTTAATTAATATACTTTTTGGTTAATTTTGTAATAGACCAGTACATTTTAAAAGGCACCTTTATTACTTCTTTCAAATTCAGAATAATTTGTACTCACTTAACCTTTGAATTACATTTAAATTGCTCCATCATAGTCTTTAACCAGCTTTTTAAAAATAAAATAAAAAGGAAGATTGAATTAATATTACTTTGTAGGTAAACATACAACATACAAAAAATGCTTTCCTCTTTTTTGTATTTTTTCTATAAATTACATCAAATAAATATGCACAGTGTAAAATATCTAATAAATGTTAAGAAGGATCAGCCTTGGTTACCTAGCTTACCATTTCTAACCAAAAAGATTTAATTTTTTCTTATAGTGAAGCAAAAGACACTAAGTGGTACTTGCTATATTGAGCCTAATAACCATCAATCAATTTTTTTTCTTTCTATTTGCAAAAATTACCATTTGGTTGAGTGGCTCATCCATTGTTAAGGAACAGCCCATATTCTACTGCTAGATTTGCTCCACCTTTCAAATATTGTTTATTTCAATGTATCTCATGTGTTTTAATGAACTGAGTCTCTGGAACAGCTAATACGGGTACATGCCCAACCACACAATGTTACAATGAAACCATAGGGGAAAGCCTTAATGAGAGGCTGGTACAAAAGCTAAAGAGAAATGTGATTTTTTTAGAATTCTATTACAAGATTTCAGGTTCCAGTGAAGAAGTCAGTTTTATGAAAACTTGTGCTGAATACAGAACAGAATGAGCAACAAAATGAGTGGATTTATCCTACTAGAAATCTGGGGCAAAAGATGAAGAGAAAGAACCTGGTTGGATATAAGGGGGGGGGAAGCTTACATTGCATTCTGTTTCTAGGTGAGAAAGTTGTGGATGTTCTTTCAGAAATGTGTGTTTTATGTGAGAGTGTGTTTATGTGTTTGGTAGGTGATGGAGTTTTTCTTCAATGGAATGAATGAAGCCTCTTTCACAAAGAAAGCAAAATTATCATGTGCAAAAAGGATGTTTTGTTTGGTCAAGATGAAATTTGCCTTAGTGAAATGTTGTCTTGGAACAGAAAATGATGGATTAAATAATTCTTCAGTGTTTTGGAGATCTGCTTTTTGTTTCTTGTTTTTTATTTTGTTTTGCATTCAGTTTCTTCAGCAAGTTATTATGTAGGCTCATTAGTTGATCTGATTTACTATTAATGTGGAAGGCAAAATTGTCAGCAGTAAAGCAGTATTTCAATCTACACTCCAATAAATTAAAGGATATAAACAATCTGTTATCATTACAACAAGATTCCTTCAATATATAAAAAAAAGAAAATCCAATTGTAGAGAATATCTGTAGCTCAGGGTTGAATTGCAGAGTCTTGATGTCCTCTGAGTTTGGTTGTTTGCTTTCAAACATTTAATTACTTGACTAGGTAACATCATCAGTGCTAGTAAGTATGGAGTTTTCTCCCTATTTATATACAGTACCTTGCCCTGCCAGTGTTTATGAGGTAGTGGTTTTTCCTTGGTAGTTCCTTGATTAGGCTATTGTTTTCTGCAAATTTGCAGATTATTAGTTATATATTTAAAACCATTCAATACCTCCATCAACCCAAAGCCCAAAGAAGGTATAAAAGTCCATCATTCCTGTTATGTCTGGTCTCTCTCAGCTCATTAAAAGCTACGTAAATGTCTTTAAGAGATTTATTAAACACATTTCAAAAGGATTCATTTCAAAGCAAACTGCTGACATTTTGCTGGCAAAAACATCCAAGACTAATTATTTACATTTAGATTACAACAAACTCCTTCCAAACCTCCCAATTACTCACTCTGTCTTTATCACATTGTCCGAGACCTCATTATCCTTCGCTAGGTTTTCAAAACATCAGACTTTCAAAGCATTGCAAAAGTTTCCAAACCTCTCATTGATAAACGTTGCTCGTAACAAGGGCGTAGTCTACTTCCCCCCTCTAATATACGTCACTTCCCCCCATTACTTCCTTTTTCCAGTTAACTGACACCTTCGCTTATCAAACCTTCGGAACCTCGGATCAATCCATTTCTCTTCTTGCTCTAAATCTGACTCATCATTTGGAGAGTCTGATTCAGAATGCATACAAAACTCCTCATTATCTGATTCGGCTGCCGGGGGGGGGAAATACCCAGAGGGGCCTGCTTGTGCTTCCTCCCCCTCTGATATGTCATCATCCAGTCGTGAGACACCCACAACAATTCCCAGCTCCATTTTGTCAGCTTTCCCAGAACTGCATGCTGTTGCTGTTCTGTTCTTCGATAAACTGAACTTTCTTTCCTAAGAAGCCTCCATTTTGTTTTTTCCTGGCTTGAATTGGACCCTGAAGATTTTTCTTTCAACAAAACCAAGCTCAGAGAATATCAAGGACTCCACAAGAGTTATTTTTTCCTAATTTAAATGTATAAAACATTCTGTTTCTGAGTCTGATGCAAATGTATTTGCCTTCTAAGAAATTGTAATTTAGGCTGTCCATATCTATCCCAGCCATCATATTGTGAGTACATTGCAGCCCTTTTGTGAAAGTATGAACAGTTAAAATCTATGAACTATTGTTACACTCCAGTACGAGCATCCTTCTCTGTGCCACTTCATCTTGCTCAAAGGCCTGCTGTGTTTGTGTTTCTCTGTTACTATACCTTTACTAGCAGAATGTGTGTGTTTGTTAAGTGTTCTGTAAAACATCCAGGTACAGGAAATCCTGCAGTTTTTCAGATGCTGGATTTCAAGCATACAATTATATCTGAATCACTCTGCAATTAATATTGTGTTTTGCAGCCATGCACTCCTTGTTCTGAAGTCCAAAACAATTTCTATGAAAAGCTAGAATGGTAAGGAATTTTCTAGCTGTTTCTAATTAGAAGAAAAATGTTTTCTGCTTTTACTCTTGATATAAGTATGGGACCTATTTCATGTTCAAACCACATAATTAATTGTTCCATACTTTTTCACCTGAATTTCAGGAAAGCCATAGTCTTTTCTTGCCCATCTGAGAGAAAGTTCAGTTCTCTGATATGGCTAGTTTTGCTCATAGCTCTCCATGCTTGCATTTGTTTATCAGAAGAAAAAAGAACTAGCAAAAATTCATATAGTGTTTGCAAACAGTCAGCTGTTGCTGGTTGCTAAAAACAAATGTTGCACTCCTATGATGTGTCAACAATATCTTTACCCTGTTAAAGTTAAAAGGCTACAGAAATATTGTAGGGATCATAATTCAATCATACGTTTATTTGATATAAACATACTAGGATAATTGATTGTGATGTCATGCTGAGACAAAGTTCTGGTTCACACACTTCTTGAATGCTATGTAATTCACCCGTGAAAATAACAGTTGAATGAGCCAGATATACTACCAGCTGTTGATTCTCAATCATCATTATTATTGTACAAATAGTCAATCTTCCAAATACAGCAGGGCTTCATACAGTGAGAACATGCAGTATCCATCCTGTTATGAACAACCTTTTTTGCAGTCAGTTGCAGTCAATGTTGGGGGAGAATTCTCATTACTTTTTTTTAAAAAACACTGGGTGCTACAAATAAATATGAAAGACTCACTATCACAAGATAAAAATATCCATAAGGTTTAGCACAAAGCATTGGATGTTAATGTCTTGTAACAAAGTATCAGCCTTGTTTGTTAGCTTGTTTTATAGCCTTTAATCATGTGAATTATGGAAATTAAGAGGTAGCATGAAAAATCTCTTACAGACAGTTGCAACTATTTCTCTTTCATCAGACAAATTGAGATTTCTGAAAACCACAAGAAGCAAAGGTCTGAATATGTAAACTAAGCATCTTTAAAGGGGAAAGAATTAAGTGTTTCAAAATGTACCTTGGCTCTTCTATGGAATAGTTATTTTTAAACAGCATGATCCTATTTTTTTTGTAAATCAGTAATAAAAACTTCTTGTTAATAACCAAGATTGAAAGTCCACTGACTTTTTCAAAACAGCTCATCTAATTAAAGCAGAGAAGCAGAACGGGTCAGAATGGTTTCCAAAGAGAATTTTTTCAAAGAGGAAAGCAGAACAAAGAAACAAAAGTAAAAGAAAGTTACAGAACTCTCTCAGTATCAGAGGGTTTAAAATCAAAAGTTACTATGAGAAAATATTTTTTTTCATTGAGAAGACAGTTATGAGATACCAGAATTATCAGAGTTTTTTTGTGTTTATACATCACTCTAAATGGGGACATGTGGGAACAAATACCAATTCTATTTGTATAGGGCTGCCATATCTGGATTGTGAAGATTCAAATGGTCACTGGACGATAGAAAAGAGATATAGAAAATCTTAGTTAGTGGTTGCCTGACGTTTTACAGCAGCAGATTAGGTAGCCCAAATTTGTCTAGCAATTGTTTTCAAATTTTCAGTTTGCAACTTCATTTTTGTTGAGGACCAACATATGGTTTAAAATGCCACAATCTGCCTGAATCATACCTGGTTCATTCACACTATATGGAAGTGTCAAGAGCACCACTATAAAATGATGGTAATGAAACTGAGATTAGTCACCAATGACTATAGCACCAATTTAAAAGAAACTTAGGCAACTCATGACATTGAGACATTGTTTCAGAGATATTTCCTCACCAGATTCCTCAGTGCCTTCAACAATGGTAGAGCTTCTAATGTACTTGGAAAGTTCTTAAAAATTCATGGAGATGTTTAGAGATGTATCTGCCTTGAAAGTAGTCAAGCTTGAACTGTATAGCACAGTCAAACATCAGCAATTGGCTGCAGAAAATGTTTTATAATATTTTGTATTATGTCATAAAATGCTTCATGATAATTTTATGTCACAAAATGTTTTATAAAATTTGCCAAATTTCAATTCCATGAGAGTCATGATGGCTCTCAGATTTTGGATGCATTATGTAAGATAACTTATTTGAGGTACCTTGGTTGAAAAATGTTTGCTCTTATCATTTTGCTCAGTTAAAGGTTACAGATAAGAGAATTTTAGTAGTAAATAGATTCAGATACACTGTTAATACACTACATTCCTTGGGTTGGAAGCTACTTTGCCATGGTAGCAACAATACAGAGTGTAAAAGAGGCTAGTTCAAACAACAATTATCTTAAACTATGATGAAATTAAAAATAACTTTGAAAACATAAATGAATGCATCTCCAAGTTAACTTCACAACAAAAAAAACTCTCCGAAAACAATAATAGAGACAGAAGAGATAAAGCAGACAATTGAACAAAAATTAGAGGAAAGAGATTTAAAGATGGAACTTAACACAAGAAAGTATAACTTAACTCAAGTGGGAAAAAAATTCACAAGAAATATTGGACATGGAAAAGATAACTTATACTCTAAGATTAAAAAATAAATCTGAGGACAAGAAAAAAGATCTAACAAAGTGGATCGCATAGCTATCAAGAGTACAACAAGAATCAGAGAGACAAAAGGTGATAAGAGAACCAAGAGAGAAAGTAAAAAAAAGATCTTCAATTAATACAAAGGGGGGAGGAATCTTTCCACAAAGACATTTTGCTTGATTTGCCTCTTGTATCTACAATAACATCTAGAAGACTACGGAAAGACTGTTTGATTCAATGGAATATATTGATTAGGAAAGATATTTGGCAAAAGAAAAAGGCTAAAGTGAGAATTAAGAAATTAGATGATGGGATGTATCAGAGGAAATATTTACAAATTAAACATCTGTTTGAATATGGTTAAAGAAATAGAAAGATTTTGGATATAAATGAATTTTAGTTTAGAGGGATGAACTCCACAAGTAATATAGTATTTTTTCTTTCTTCTTTTTTTTACTTTTTTTTGATATGAGAAACATAAAAATGTTTGGGATGGTTAATATAAAGGACATCTAAAGATTAAACATATGTTTAATCAGTGGTGGGATTCAGCCAGTTTGCACCAGTTCAGCAGAACCAGTAGCTAATTTTTTGTTGCCCAGGCCCAGAATGGACTTCCAGAAGCGGCATCCACACAGAGAACTGATTTTTCACATATTTGAATCCCACCATTGTGTTTAATTATAGTTAAAAAGAATAGAAAAATTTTGGAAATAAATGTATAAGTTTAAGAGGGATATGTATTTTAAGTAGTATACTATTTTCTTATTCTTTATTCTTCCTTTTTTCCCTTTCTTCTTTCTTCTTTTTTATTTTTTAAGACATGAGAAATGTAAAAATGTTGGGATGGCTTGTACGAAGAAAATAGGCTTACATATTTAAATGTAATTAACTTTGAGAAAATCTTAACTAGTAAAAATGTTTTGAACACTGTGGGGAAAACAAATTTAAATAAGAATTGTAAACAGGATTTATAATGAGGCAACCAAGATATCTAGACAGAAAAGAAGCATTATATGGATGTGATTATTATTTGTAGAAAAGTTGGAAAAATCTTTATACTTAATTGTTACTTATCAAAATAATAAGAATTGTATTAATTCAAGATTGGTAAAGAGAATATTATTGGAAGAAGAGAAAATCAAGCAAAGGTACTATGTGGATTATAGATAATAGAAACTAATTGTTAGTGATTGTTTTGCAAATATAATCCCAGACAATACGCTGTTTACCACATATTAAGGTGATTATGTTAAAAATCAATAATATATATATATATTTAAAAATAGAATGTTATTTATGAATCATTACTTTTTTTTCCCTTCAAGTTTATTTTGACTGAACAAGTTCGTGCCATTTTTTGGGCAACATGTTTAGGAGTGGTTTTCTATTGCCTTTCTTCCTTGGGCTTTTAAAAGTCACCAAGCTAGCTTTATGCTAAGGGAGGACTAGAACATATGGTCTCCAGTTTCTAGCTTTAATCACTGTGTCAAACCCTCTTTTATCTGTTCTTTATCAACACTTTTCTTATAATTATACTAAAGGCTGATTATTATTTTTTTGCCATTACAATTGGCACAGGGCATTTCCTATTGTATCATCCTAGGTGTCTAAACGGTTTGGACTCGGCTTAACTACCTGTGCATTAACGAAGTGAGCAGCCCACCAAGTCTTTTATATGGAACCTTTCAGCCTCCAGAATCAGCTGTGAACTCCTGTAAACCTTTGTCATGTTCAGCAGCTGAGCTGTATCTGAATCTTACGAATTGTGATCTTTCTGTTTGAGATGTGGGTGGGCTGTTTTTTAATTGTCTTATTCAAATCCTAGCTTTTTAAGTCAAGCTAGCTCCACTCCATCTCTTGGACTATAGACTTTGTGCCAAAATAATATAATTTCACAGGTTTTGAATGCAACAAACAGTGGCTGTGGATGGAGTAGGCATAGAAAAATGTGTATTTTTTTAATGTGATGACAGTAGTAGTGAATAATTTTGGGTCAAGTGATAACGGTATTTTTTACATTTTTCTATTGGGTAGTCAGTTCAGCAATTGTGGATGATGATCTTATAAATCCACAAGCATCTGCAGATGATGCACTGCCCATCCCAGTACACTGTGCCCTAGGAATGATTGAAGATTAAAATATATGGCCCAGAGTTTAGCTTTAGTGGACGCTGCTCTGAAGTGAATCTCCCATAAGAAACTCTTTTGTTTATGTTGCATTGCCCTTGAAATGTACCTAAAAATACAGTTCTATGCATAAGTGATAGAGAAGATTTTGAACACTGGGCTATACACTGATTTCATTTGCATGTGATTTTGATTTAGTTTTTTTCAAAGTCTGGGCTTATTAATGTCAGCTATATATCTGAATTGTTTCATTGTCTTTATATCAAATGGTAATTGCAAACTGGTAATGTATCAGCCTTATGAACTATCCCGTGATTCTCTGCTCACAGAAAATACTTCAAATTAATCCCTTAATAACAGTAATTGGGACCAGAATTTCCATTGCTAAGCGATGCAGTTGTAAGGACAGCAATTCTCACAGTCAATATTGTTGTCCTTAAGTGAGGATTATGGATTGTTAAGTGAGGACCTCCTTGCAACTTTCTGCTCTTCTTCCAACAAGCAAAGTCAATGGGGAAACAGGCCAGTGGATTGGTAAAATGACTGCTGTGGCATCATGCAAGAACAACCAGCCAGATGTGCAGAGCTGAATGCAGGAAGAGGGTGCTGCAGGTAGGCATGCACATTGAAGTATGAGGCCAGGCTTCTCAGGAAAAAAAGTGGTAGGAGTGGAGATGACTTAAAGGATCGACTTCTGACTTCTCTTGCTGGTTTCTATGTTGACTTTGCTTCTGAAAAGACAGCAGGGAAGGTTGGGGAATCACATGACCATAGTCCCTGGAACTGTCATAAGTGTGAACCAGTTGCCAAGTGCCCAGATCATGATCACATGACCACAGGGGTACTGAAACAGCTGAACTTTGAGAATCATAAGTAACATTTGCTCAGAGCCATTGTCACTTCAAACCGTCATTAACCAAGGACTATTTGTAATTCATAGCCCAGAATAAATTCAACCAGAAGGATGACAAGTGAAGTAAAGTTACCTCCCCCCAAATGAAACATGATGTTTATATTCTGAACTTTGTCTTTTCATTTGGTTTGAAAAGCAAAAGCTAGTTGCATGTAGCAGAACAAATATGCACCTAATTATATTCTTTAGCATGAACATCTCTAAATTAAACATGTCTCATTCAGAAAGCAAGTACTGCTTGCACAGAAAAACCATAGAAATTCAGATTCATTAATTCAGAGATACTCACTTGCTTCAATGCATGCATCATTTTTCATTACATGAGGGTATTGCTACCAAACAGTTTATGTTGTGAACTGTGATGATACTGATCACTAATTGAACAATTCCTGGATTTAGTCATCCATCCTGCAAACCAAGAGCAGGAAAGATCCTGGCCTATTTATTTGAAAAG
Source organism: Bothrops alternatus (assembly GCA_034064705.1). Taxonomy (NCBI): domain Eukaryota; kingdom Metazoa; phylum Chordata; class Lepidosauria; order Squamata; family Viperidae; genus Bothrops; species Bothrops alternatus. The sequence continues at coordinate 38,747,500 of JARGCV010000007.1, read as the reverse complement.
ATATAAGATACTGGTATTAGATTTTTGATTGGGAACATGGAAAGTTGCTGCTAATTTCAACAGATGTGAGATATTGAGGGGAAGCTGGAAAAAAATTGGAAGAGCAGACATAAAGAATCAGTAAATCAATTGGCAACCTCCCACTACTATCTAGAAACCTGAATCTTTCACTTCCCCCATCCCATCTTCAGCCACTGACTTTCCAAAACCTTAGAAATTTTGACCATCTAGAGCCAGGGTGTCAAACTGCCGGTGTCAACGCTGCTAACATTGGATGTTCCCACTCTGCAAATGATGAAAATGCAGCCATTTTCTTTTCTCCTTTAACATTGCTTTTAGGAATTAGGTGCAGTGGGGGGGGTTGGGTTGAAAGCTCAGCTAGCCATAATAATAATGCTGCCGTGGGAACCCAAGGACAAACTGATAACATTTTGGCAGGCTGAGGAGCTGAGGAAAAAGCCCGCACTTTAAGCTAATTGCGGAATGTGCTTTATGACAGTTTATTGGGGGTGGGAATTGCACTTTGCTACTTTGTATCTGGGGGAAGAGAATTTAGTTTTGGGGTTCAACTATGTAGTGCCGATACTTTGTTTCCCAAATAAAATGTTCTTTAAGGAAGAATCTTGCCTCAAAGTTGTTTTGATGGGTTTCATCTATCAGAACCATGACAACCGGCCCATGGGATGGATGTGTCATGGCGAAACCATGCCCACCGCATTGCCAGTAATGGAAAAAAAGTTGTGATATGTCACAACATGTCACGTGACATTGAGAGTTTGACATCCCTGCTCTAGAGAATTTGAGACTACAGCAACAATAGTATCCATATGTCTAGACTGGGTTGAGGAGACATAGTTCTTTGCTCTTTTCTACAATATTCGTATATTGTAGACATATTAATGTGTCACTTTTCTAAGACCCAAGATATAACCCTGTTTTGACTGTCCATTTTTTATTTAATGATTTCTGGTGGCCTCACATGCAGATGGATTCTTAGGACTGTGTTTCTTTTTATCATGCCTATTGTCAAGGCATTGTGGCAAAACAGATTGAGCCCCTTCCATCTTAGGCTGGACCTTGGGATAAAATCTTATGGGATTTTATTACTCATCTGTCTGACTTGATGGTGATTGATCTGTTTACTAAGATGGATCAATTACTACCTGTAAGTGACTACTCTCTGCATGAGAAGCTGTCAAGCTCTTTTTAGTCAATGTCTTTCATTATAGGTATCTGATCAATCATATGATCTTGGATCATTGAGCCCAATTTATATTCCTTTTCTGGAAATCTTTCTTCTAGTTTTTTCATATGCAAATTCATTTATCATCCACCAATCCCCTGAAGACAGATAGGGAGACAGAGAAAACCAACACAACCCTTTACCAATATTTACACTGCTGTGTCTTGTATCAACAGGTCAATTGGCTGGACTTTGTGCCCAGAATTTGCTTATAACTACCCTTTGCATGCCACAACTTATCCAGATGTTTTATAGCTGTTATTCATGCCATTGATCTTCCAAGGTACACTTTCCTAGAGGAACAGCAAGCAGCACAACTCCCTCTCAAGGAACAGCTGGACCTTGCCACAATGGCTCATAAATATATGACAGATGGCTATAGACAAGAGTGCTTAAGTATTGTTATGTGGCTTCAACTAAGTTTTTTGCCATCTTCCTGCCCTTCAAGGAAGTTAGATTCAAAATTTATCAACCCCTTATCTTTATCCACACCAGTTAGATGTCACCTTTCGTTTACGAGTGCCAACTTCAGTGAAGATCAATTTGGCCTTCCATTGATTTCTATTCTTTATTAACTATAGTTTATTAAAACAATGTTGATCTGTAATACCACCCTCATTCCTTCCCTTTTTTTTCCTGGCAGGAAGAATTTAAAGTAGAGTGTATTTTAGATTTTAAACAATGATGGGCCAATTTGGAATACTTAATTCAGTAGATTTATCCTGATAGATCTTGGAAATTGCAACTAATATTCATGCATCCCGATCTGTGCATCTGTAGTAACCCTGTAAATGGAAACCCTTCAAACTGTCTTCATCTGGTTAATGGTTATTGATTCAGACTGAAATATAGTCCTTGTTCTTGTCCCTACTTCCATCTTAGTCTTCTTTCTTAGGCTAAATCACTGCTTTACAAGAGTCAAGCAGCCATGCCTGCTTTTTCTGTATCTTCCCTGTGGAATTTGGGTTGAAAAGTCATCTAACCCCTCTCTGGACAGGAAAGGGTTGACAGAATCTTCTTTTTCATTCCCTAGTTAAGGGGGGGGGAGAGGGGGGAACAAGAGAAGGGAGTTGTGTGAGAGTTTCTGGACAAGCCAGGACAGGAATGGAAGAGAAACTACACTTAAGCAATCTAAAGAGAATGGACAAATCAAATGACAGGTTACCTCAGCGTAAATTAGCCCACATTGAGATAAACTTGTGAAGCAGTGTTACAGATCATTTAGAAACTCTGCTTTATGAATTTACTATTAATGAGGGCTTATGGATTTATTGTAAATGGGGATGGGAAATCCCTCTCACAGTTTCTAGGATTTTGTATCTACTCCTAACTAATTTAAAGAGATCATTTTCTTTTTGCTTCCTTGATCTTAATCAGCTGTGTAGAGATTGAGAAGGCTAGTCTATCTTGGTAATGCCAAAATCAGGCAGTGGAAGCAGTCTCCATTTTTCACTATAAAATGTCCAGTAGGATAGTTTGTATGCCGGTGAATCATGGCCCTACTTTTTCAATCAGTATGTCATTATTTCCTCATTTAAATAAGTTATTCATAGTTATATACTTATTTGCAATAAATATGTGTCAGCATCACACTACATTTTGAACACAAGCATCTTAGAGATACATTAAAGAAAAAAGATATTAGGATTTAAAACAAATATTTTGGCTAACCCATATGAATTTTTTCCTTCAGTTTTGATGATTTTCATTTTTTTCCAATGGAGAGTCAATCTGCAAGTAGCAGGGAAATTCTCTTGGACTATGACATAATGGAGTAACATTTGGTAGCCATGTCCATGCCACAATTATATCTCTTAGGTTTGAATATCACTTTGTGTTTTTAAAGATGCACTTTAAAAATTGCCAATCTGAGGCAAATCTCTTATATCCTGATAGCAGTTAGCAATTTATGTTGGCAAGTAGTCTAATAGACTTCATTTTTTAAAAAAAAGTGAAAAAGGTGGTATAGGAAAAAAAGTAACTCGAAATGTACATGAAATGACAGCAAAACAATGTAGTAGTAGCCTTCAACATTCAATTCAATCTCTTTTATCCTTCTATCTGTTTACATTTTCTTACCAATACCGGGCAAATCACTATAGACTATGCTTCAGACCAAACTTCAAAATGTAATTTGCCATCACATGGAAGCAAATCTATCCCTTAAAAAGAGTTGGTCATATTGTACAGTGCTGTACTTTTCCAGGCATGTTGTTGAGCAACTGAAAAGAAGCCATGGAAAATTTTACCAAATAGATATAAAACTGATCTAGGTATTTCCTCCCTGGGTTAGGAAGGTCAGAAAGTGCATTTTCTTATGGGAAGTGATGTCCACCTTATTAATTTCTTTTTCTTGTGCTCCTATTGTAGGGCAACCCTCTGTACTTCCAGTCTGCTCAAAATGTTACAGTGAACATTCTCAATGAGGAGAGTAAAGTTCTTACACGTCTGGTAACAGGTAAGGCAAGGGAAATATCTGAGGAAGAGAAAAAGGGAACCAAAAGAGCATGATGATGCGGGCATTAGCCCTTGGAATAATCATCAGTAACATACCTCCATCAATACAAGCCATGACCCCAGCTTGCCCTTGCATAACTGAAGAAAGAAAAATCCTGCATGTGAACTAAAGAAGCAGGCATGTTCAGGACACAGAGAATTCCCAGATCTAGAAACTAATGCTCCCTCATTCAAGCAGGACTTCAGAATAGAATTGTCATTTCTGATACCATTATAAATATTAATTAGTGAAGTGCCAGCTGTCTCAAGGATTTGAAACAGGCAGAAGATGATCCCTGAGTACTTTACATGTACCTGAAACAACTGGAACTTTCCTGATTAATATTCATAGCATAGAAGTCCTCCCGACTTTAAACAATTTCTAAAAATCTTTTAAAATCTCTCGTGCGGATGAGTACCATTTAGGTTCACAAAATGCTACACTCAGTGTTTGACAGGGAAGTGGATGCTTCTGAAATTTCCCAGCAGACCTGTCACTTCTAAGCATGGCTAAGCTTTTATAGTAGAAGCAACAGCACTAAAGAATACAGCCCAGGATTGGGAGATGAGAACCATGCAACCACATATCATTCATTCTAGGTGAAATTGTTTTGTCTTCCAGACAGCAGGGTAAGTAATTCAATAAAGAACCTTGGTCAGCACTTGCTTTGGTTATATGGTTGGTGACTCATCTGCTGTTGGCAGGCAAAACATGAAGAGTTGCACCAACAGCTGAATAATAGAAAATAATAAAAGGAATCACAAACACCACAGAGGTATTGCTAATAGAAGACTTGTGCCATCTGCCAAAACTTCTGGAGTGTGAGATGCTCTCAAAAATGCAACTTTGCCTTTGAGAGTCATGAAAGGACATATTTAATCAAGAAAGGCAAAACAGAGGAAGCCGCATCCAGTGTATTTGCATGCATGTTTTGTAGCTATTTATTTATTTATTTATTCGATTAAATAAATGCATTCCAGTTTTGTAAATAAGAAAAAAAATGTAAATAATGTAAGCATCCCCAATAGGAAGAAATTTGTATTTTCTTACTCTTTGTTTCTTTCTTACTCTTTGTTTCTATCTCCTCAAAGGTGGGTGGTTTTGGTGGGGTCACACAGGGGACTTTGCCCAGCGTTTTCATAGCCAGACTCTTCTGTTGCACTGGAGGACCCCCTGAAACACAGTAGCTTTGTTTTGAGCTTTAGAAGCAGAAGTTCTCATTTTTCCATGCAACAGCTTCAAAGAAGAATTTCATCTGAAGTACTGACAGAACTCACTATCTTTTTCTAGCTTGGTACAGCCCTGTAACTATGTGCTCTGTGGGTTTTGCTAGATTTCAGTAGTTTGCTCTAAACGTTCCAATCTGAGATTCTGCATCTTGAAAAAAATAGAGATTGACGGGAATCAACAGTGTAGATATTTTATAAATCTGAAAAATTCAGGTATTTTCTGTTACATGGGGGAAAGGGTTTTGTTATAATTCCTTTAGATAAATTATAGACTGATATGAAAAAACATATATTTGAGTTTGTTAAATGCCCAAGATTTATTTTAAGACAATTCTATGCATGCCCATTAAAAACAATGCTAACTTAGAACTAAGTGCAGCAATTTAAGTAAGACTAAAATTAAAAATGTAATGAGCTTTGTGGAGTAGTCATAGGAAAATAATTATATAATGGTGTCCATCTCTGTGGAGTGTAACGTTGGTTTGCACTGGGCTGTAAGTGGAAATTTAAAAAAGGACCATTTCTGAATTGACTCCTTTCATTCTGTACTTTTCCTTTCTACCCATAGGGTTTTCAAAGTAGCTAACAAGAAACAAGAAAATGTAACCTAAAACTATTAGTATACCATTTTTAAAAATTACAAGACTAATACTTAAAAATGTTATCAACCAAAACTAAAAGGCCAAGATAATTAAAAGATCAGAGATTTCTTTGGCAAAGGGTCAGGGTTAGAAGTGACACCATCACAAATAAAGAAAGCAGGAAGAACACCAAGCGTATCCATGAGATTAGTCAAACCTATCAGCATTTTAACCCTTCTAATCAGTGTAATTATTTAGTTAACACTAATTAGTATTAACCCTTCTAGTCAAGCTAACCTAACAAATGCATGAAAATATACAGAGCCCCTCTTCCTTCAGGCCACCAATTCCATTTAATGGAATACCAAATCTACAATATGCTTCTTTCATTGATACACTTGAGATTTTTTGAGACAGATCCTTGCTTGCCAAAGTGGATGTGTGACCATCTTTCTCAGGAAAGAAGCTTAGTGCAGTCCAATGTTGATATCAAGTTCATTTCAGATTGTTAACTAAGGCAGCGGTCCCCTTTGTGGCATCAAGGAGGGGTTTCATGGAAGATAATTTTTCCATGGACCAGAGAGAGATGGTTCCAGTTTTGCTCTCTCACCCGCAGCTCATCTCCAGCTTTGCAGCCCAGTTCCTAATGGCCCAGTCCATGGCCCAGAAGGAGGGGGAAGTCCTGGACTAAGGGATCTGTAAGGGAAGGCTTGTTCAGAATCTCTACTTTTGTACCATTCAACTACTATAACCTGCCATGAAAGTGAGCAACCTATTAGCTAGTGCTTTGAACCATTAGGCCAGTCTATCCTCACCTTTTAGACTTAGCTGGCTATTGTAAGAGATTTGATACAGTTGTGAAAGGACATGCCAAAATATAAGCAGACAAAACTACGCACATGCAACACACACTCAGTGTTCTTAATATAATGGATTGGAAGCCAAGTTATAATGGAAGCCAAGTTATTGGTGCTTGCTAGCAAATACTCATTTTATTTGAAGTAAAAGCTAGATTTATTAAGAAATAGGCAGGATGGGAAAGCCCTGCTTCTGTCTAAGCTATATCTTGAAGAGAAAGATGAGAGGGAAGAAATTATCTTTATTTCTTAAACATATAGACTCACTTAACTACGGGACAGGTAAAAGATGGACACAGGGACAGTGTTAAAAATCTTCCCCTTATTAATAGACAAAAGGCTCATACATGCAAAAAGACAAATATAGTCTTCAATAAAATAGCGCAGAGTAACCTAGGAGAAATTAATTCCTATCTCTTCCCTGAGAAGGATGATCACATCCACTCTGACAAGCAAGGATTTTTTTTAAAAAAAAATCTCAAGTGTATCAATGAAAGAAGCATCTCTTCCATCAGACAAGAAGTGATCAGTCTACTTATTTGCATGTTTAAATGAAAATTTAAACATTCATTTAACAAAGTTTTCATAATAATATCTTTGGCTATTAATTCTTGCTGCCTTTGTGAAATGGTGCTGCCCAGTAGTTACTTTTCAACCCTTTCACATCTGATTTGAATAGTATGTAATAATATTCAGCATTGTGGTACTATAGTACAGTACTATATAATCATATTAAGATTTTGAATGTGAGTTATTTAATTATTTCCTAGCCTTGATCTTTGACTTTAACTTGTAAAAATCAGTTCACAAATTATCCTGCAAGTGATGAACCACACAGAGTCTGCTGATTACAGATAACTTTAAAAATTACAATAATAACGGTAATATAATATACTATAATAATGTCTTAACCTTGCTCTTTTGGGAAATAATGGGATAGCAATGTTAACTGGAATATGTGTCAGTGAGGTATATTTGCAACAATACTACAGTACATAACCCTTTTCACTGTGGATTCCATTTTATTGAAGTAATGCCAAAATTAATCTAATTTCACTGTGGTAATCCAACACAAAATATATTAAAAGGATAAAAATACATTCATCTTTGGAAGTGCAAAATGCTAACCAAGTAATTATCAATGTTAATATAATTCAACTGTACTAAAAGTATTTAATTGAAAACTATATTTAGAATGGAAGTAACTTTTCCCTCACTTCTAAATCTGTGTAGGTGGACCATGTTGTTGTGCTTGAATGAATTTGTTTCCTAATTTATTCCTTGAACTACACAACTATGTTTTGTGTCAAATACCTTGTACTCCTTATGAACTTCATTCATACTTCATTATAACACAGCCTCCTTACATATTAATTGTTGACCAGAATTGTTGATATAAAGCCAGTGGTGAGATTCAGCCAGTTTGCACCAGTACAGCAGAACCGGTAGCTAATTTTTTGTTGCCCAGGTCCAAATAGACTTCCGGAAGCAGCATCCACACAAAGAACCGGTTATTCACATATTTGAATCCCACCACTGTATAGGGCATATCTGTAGAAGGAGAAGCCTAACTTATGATGTGGATATTGTTACAGATCAATTTTTGCAAAATGTATTCAAAGAAAGGCATGTATTATAGCATGTTTAAATATGATTTTCCTCCTGATTAAAAAGCAGCAATAGAACCTTAATGGTATAGAAGTGATGCCCAACCTTATGTTGAATGAAGAGCAGCCTATGTTTTTTAGAAAATGGGAGCAGTCAGAAATTGTGTCAAAGAAATGGAGATTTGTGGAGAAGGGGTTTATTCAAAATAGATTTATTAGAAATACAGGAGGCTTTTTTAGGCTTAGTTTTCTATTAGGAGACAGGAATAAACTGCTGTTGAAAATCATCCTTTTTGCTGTATTTCAAATCTTTATAGGACATATTTTTCTTCAATATAAGTTGAGCTCAGGCTAAATGACATTTTCTATAATGTTGAAAGAAAAATGAAAATATTTAAAATGTTCTAGTCAATTAAGTTTGGCTAAAATGGTTGATGTTGAGAGAACTGGATGATAGATAGATGATAGATAGATAGATAGATAGATAGATAGATAGATAGATAGATAGATAGATAGATAGATAGATAGATAGATAGATGGATAAACTTTCTTAAATAGAGCTTTGTTCAATATTTTCTCTTACTCAGAAATAAGGAAAAGAAATTACTTTAGCCAATTCCCACTGGAACAACTCACACTCACTGAATGTGTTCTGTCACTGATTGATAAATTCGTCAAATATGTTATGGAAGGTAATTCTGGGGATTGCAAAATGTATCTTCCTACCAATGGCATTCAGTAAAAAGAGAATTTGTGCCTCTTATTAAACATTTACTTTAGTTAAGTGCATGAAATAGTTTACCTAAATCTAGTGAGAGAGGTACAGACAAGACATTTAAAATATCAGTGATAAATTCAGTTTTCTATATGGTAAGCCCTTGTTATGAAATGTATTGCAAGCTTCCTCTTTATAACAAAGTATGAATAGACTAAAACCATGTTTATTTATTCAACTTATTTTTTATTTCTTGTTTTTATTTATCTACAATTGTTTTCATGTTTTTGTAAGTCTCCTAGAGATGTGCAGGGGTGGATGGCATACGAGTATTGCAATAATTACACATATACTTTGAATTTCACCCTGAGTTTCTAAATGAGAATTTTATGCAAAGGAGATACAAGTTCTAGTCTTAATGGTATTGTCAGAGGTGAGCCATGTTACTCTATGGCATCTATAATATGCTGCAAAAATACAATACAAAAATAGATTCCAGGCTACTCAGTCAGTCTTTTTCAGATTATCTCTACCAGACATCTTTTCTTTTATGAGATACAGGGGAACCAGTGCTTCATTTATCAGAAATGTTGAAGCTCCTGATTTATAATTTCATGGATTTTTAGTTTGTAATGACAATTTGATAACATTTTTTGACAGTGTTCAAGTCAGTAACAAACAACAGAGTACTGATTTTATTAAAGAATACAAATGCAAAATACATGCTTAACTAATTTAAAGTAACATACTGTAAATATAGTAGAATATAGGTAGGCATGTTTATCAGTATTTCAAGGAACATAATTTATTAAGGTTTATTAGCATAACTTATTCAATGAAGCTCTGTTCATTATGCTCAATAAAGATTAGTTATGTATAATTTCCAGGTTTAGATTAGTCATATAGACACTAAATTCTTTCTTTTCTTTAGGTTCCAAAGCAGTGGAAGCCTACAGCCAAAAATTTCAAGTGCTAACCACTTCAGGGAAATTGTTATTTTCTGCAGATGATAACGAAGTGGTCATTGGAGCAGAAAGGCTGAAAGTTTTAGGTAAACAATATTCATCTAAGCTTCTCTTATTATCAGCATATTGATTACTTTCAAAATAGTTTATGTATATGTTCTCTTTTATAGTTATTATGAAAGAATTTTCTCTCATGGCTTCGATAAAAATCGATCAGATGTTTTTGCGATTCCTTGACATGTTCAGCTTTCTTTATTAAAGACTTTTAGGATAAGGATGTGGGGAAATCAGTCAGGGTGATCATCATCTTGTTCATGGCATATATTCCGAAACAATGTTATGAAAGACAAACATCTTTGCTTCTGATCTTTTCGCAAGCTGATGTGTGCAAGTAAGCCATGCCATTCCATCTAAACCCATTTCTAAATGGTTTTTATTCCTTAAAGCTTAAAAATGAAATGGCATTCTGTCTTCAGTAATGGAAGTAGCAATGCTGCACATTCCAATCTAATATTCTGCATCAAAGCCATTTAGTTTTGCCAGCATGTAAATCGCTTTAGAAGCTTGCAATTTATTTCATCTAGGTACACATCTAAGACTATTTAAATCACTTAAAATAATTTGGTTGTTCTGCTAAATCTTGGGGCAAACTGGTAGTTAAGCCCCTGTAGGCTGTTTTATTATTATTTAGAGTCTGTTTCTTAAATGCTTATGTTAAGCCCATTTCCATTTGTGATCCCCAAACCATAGTACTTTCTCACTTAGGCAGTAGAAAATAGCATCAACGGTTGCCATTAAGTGATAAAATAGAATTCTGTTTTATATAAATAGATGTCTGGTTATGAAATGGAATTTCCATTGTTTTTCTTATCTATGTCTCTGCACATTCTTAAAATCCACTCTGGAGAATTGGAAGGATATTTAAGGGTATGAAGTCAGCTGCAGAATTCCACTTTCATTCAATTTGACTTCCACTTCCCACTCACAAAGTAATATTTTCTTCCCCTAATGTTTATAATTTCTTCCCCTAATGTTTATAATGCAGGTATATTAGCAATCATATTTTTATGCTTTCAAATACCTTTCACAAAACAACCCAATTATACATACTTTTGAAACTTCCAGAATCTCTTGTGAAATTATACAAATTGACGACAGCAACAAATACTTGTTTATTCTACTTTTGGTAAAGATTTTAACAACATTTGCATCAACTGGTTTCACTCATGCCCCATAAACCAATAATTAGTTCCAGAGGGGGAATTATTATTTTAAGTGTCTTTTCTAAGAGTTTTGTATAGATGTATATTTATTATTAAAAAGATTTATATTTTATAAACTTCAAAAAGCCAATAATCCAGGTTTTCTTCATTTATAGTTTCAGTGATGTGGTACTTAGGTTTGCAGCAAAATGTTCTCAACTTTTCTTTTTCTCTCTTAAAAGAGACATCAAAGGAAAATGAGACAATGACATCAAAGCTGAGTTTATAACAGTTTTAATGCCCCCCTTGATATGTGTTATACTTATTTCTTACGTTGATAATTATAATCTAATTATCTTAGAGTGGCATATGTCTACTAATAAGTTATTTCAGCATTGACAAAGTCCAGGTTCCTCTAGTATCTCTTTTCTGCATGATCAGTCTTCAGATACTCTTGTTATTTCCTCAAATGTCCTTGTTACAAAAATAAATAAATAAAAAACTATAATCTGGCAGGAAAGTTGTTTTGGAGAGGTCAAAGCAGCACTGATTGGGTACATATTCTATTTTTAATCTGGCTAATGATAATTTTTTCTTTTCCTTTGTACTTGTTCAAAGCTTGATCTGAAATTTACTCTTTAAAGCAGTTCTGGGGCCTTCAAGTAATAAAAGTAATACATCTCTTTTTTTATTTGAATTCTTCACATCTTTTCTAGCATTAAAACTGATAGTTAGATTTTTTTTTTAAAAAAAGAAGGCATTAACTTATATTTTGTTTTGCAAACTACAGCCATGGTGAGCATAGAATATATTACAGTCTGTTCTTTTCATGAAGAAGAGGAGTTTGAGAGAAACATTTAAAGAGTCATTTATTTTTATTGGCATACTTTAAGACACTTGTCAGGCTCAAATTATCCTACCGTGAATATATTACATGAAGATCCAACTCTGGGTAGAAAGTTCTAGGAAGGAAAGAGAAGAAGAGGAAGACATGAAAGTTGGATGGACTTAGTTGTAGTACTAGCACTGTGTGCATCATTGAAAGAGCTGAAGGATCAGGTTAGGGACTGATCATCATGAAGAAAATCTGTACATGTGGTAGGTAACAATTGACAATGACTTGATGGTACATAATCATTATAATCATTAAAGCATTTGTACATATGCAGATTTTCTTACTGTCAACCACTTAGGTAATTATGTACATGTAATCCAGCATCAGCAACCTTTTCAGGACTCAGAAATTGTCATGCTCAGCCCCATGATGAAAATCTTGTGAGCTGAAAGGCATTTGTATTGATGTTTAAATTTTTCAAGATCTCATGTAAGAAATCAGAAATTTCATAAGCTCTGCAGTTCTTGAAATATTCTTCTTTTACTATGTTTAATTTGTAACTAACTTTGATGTGATTCTGGCAATGTTTAAGATAAAGATGAATGTTCTGGTACTACAAGGACCAGAACATTATAAGCTAGCTTAATAGTTCTTGATCGTAGTTCCAAAAATTTTCAGCTGCTAAATTCCTCATTACCTATTTTAATTTTGGTGCTTTAGCAAAGCATGCATTTTATGACCAAGCTATAGACCAGGGGTCTTCAAACTTGGCCCTTTTATGACTTGTGGACTTCAACTCCCAGAATTCCTCAGCCAGCATGCCTGGCTGAGGAATTCTGGGAGTTGAAGTCCTCAAGTCATAAAAGGGCCAAGTTTGAAAACCCCTGCTATAGACTTTCCCAAACTGTTGTTGGTAATGGTGGGGCAGCTCCTTTATGAAAATAGATGGCTTTAAATATTTGCCAGCATTGCATAGAATTTGGACAGTGGACCAAAAGGCAAGATTTTAAAGAGATCTTATGCCCTTCTCAGGCCAGACTTCATCTGTTACATATCCGTTAAGTTTATTGAAATATCTAATTAAAATAAAAATTTTGGTCCAAAATTTTAACTTGCTATATATTTATAAAAAGGTAGTAGAAGTTGATTAATTGATCACATACTTTAAAAGGATTTTTATTGTAAATTCTTTAATAAATGTTTACTATAAATTATTTTGTCTCAATGCAAATTTAGTTGCATTTTAGACATGTTTGGAGATTCAGCCACTGTGGTTTAAATCACTTTTATATCAATAAATCATTGGTCTCAAGGTAGAGAAATAAATGTCTGTTTAAGAAAGTAATTTAAATTATTGATCTGTCATTTTCTCAAAGAAAGAGAGATAAATTTACAAAATTAAATCTTTTATTGATTTGTACAGAGAAGTTTTTCACATACATGCCTGAAATGTTTAGGAATATATTGCTTGACTGTTGATGTGTCATCAAGTCAGTATCAACTCATAGTAACCACATAGATCTGCTTCAGGATGTTTAAGGATATAGATATTGTGCTGGTGTTTTCTGCCCCATTGGTTAAGGGTGCAATGGCAACTCTAAACTGTAGAAGAGTTTTCATAACCCTATGCAGGTATTCCTGAGCAAGTATGTAAAATGAAACCCAGAGTTCTTAGTGGTCACTTAATTATACTTGTAAATTGTTTTGTTGGTGATGTTGTCTTAGGATTATCCACTTATTTCTTTAAAAAAGAAACTGATTTATTTCTTCTATTGAAGCAACAACAGTTGTAGCTAAGTTATATTTTAATAAGAAAACATTGAAAATTCGTTTTGATGTTCATTAATTTGTTACTTTAATGAAAATTAAATATTAGAGCACTTATAAATAAAGGGTAATCATAAAACATTATTCTGTTAATTAGTTCTTTTTATACTACAGATTAGTTTTAAATATGCTTTCTACATTCCACTTGGTCACTCATTACCAGTGTCATATTATTATCACTGCACAAAAGCATTTTAATGAAAGATTAAAAAAACTCTTTCTAATTTAAATTACTTTAAGAAAAGAAACTGCAATCAAATTAGCCTGTAGGACAACAATAACAACAACTGACATACAGTAATCATTGATTTCAAGCATAATGACATTGGAACCCTGATGAGAAGAATAAATATGCACACTGAGAAAGTTTGAAGTTTGATTATTGTGATGTTTGTCCAATCTGGTGTAATAAATCTCACAGCTGAAGAATCTGGTGTTGCTTCTTACTGAACATCAATTCTATACTAAGCAAATCTCACTTTAAACAGTGGGACTTTATCTATAACTAGTGCAGTGAAGCCAAAATTTATTTGTTTCATCAATTATTTTCTGATCCATTGATCCTGAATGATTAATGCCTTGGAACTTTATAATGTCTTGATATGACCATACCTGGAATACTGCATCCAGTTTTGGTTGCCATGATGTAAAAAAGATGTTGAGACACTAGAAAAAGTGCAGAGAAGACCAGCAAAGATGATTAGGGGACTAGAGGCTAAAACATATAAAGAATGGTTGCTGGAATTGGATATGTCTAGTTTAATGAATATAAGGACTAGGGGGGACATGATAGCAGTGTTCCAATATCTCAGAGGTTGCCACAAAGAAGAGGGAGTCAAGCTATTCTCCAAAGCACCTGAAGGCAAGACAAGAAGCAATGGATAGAAACTAATCAAGGACAGAAGCAACCTAGAACTAAAGAGAAATTTCTTGACAGTTAGAATAATTCATCAATGGAACAACCTGCCTCCAGAAATTGTGAATGCTCCAATACTAGACGTTTTTAAGAAGAGATTGGAAAATCATTTGTCTGAAATGGTATAGGGTTTCCTGCCTGAGAAGGACTAGAAGACCTCCAAGGTCACTTCCAAGTCTTTATTCTGTTATTTGTTTGTTGGTGGGAAGAAAAGCGGGTTACTGATATTTTTAAAGAGCTACACAATATCCAAACTGTTGTGAAACATGTTATTGACAGGCCATTGCCATTATGGTAAGCCCCAGGCCAAAAGAGCTACTAGCATTTTGGAAGTGAACCTGTAGTAGTTAGATTTTACATTGCCCTATTTAACATTCTGTGGCAATAGAAGATTGTCCATCTTCCTATCCTTTTAATTCTTTTGCAAAAAGATTAACCTGTGCTGTTTTGCAGATTCACTACAGCTTTTTTATATGCATGTCAAATGTGTGTAGCTAAAATGGATTAGGGCTAGTTAGCAATACGCACCTGGAATTATTGCTTTTCTTCTCAGAAGCTAGGGAGAAAAGGCTTTTTTTGAAGAGAGCAACTGTTTTTTCCCCTGTCTTGGAGAAAATGGGATATTTGAATAACTTGCACAATTGGATACTTGCAGTTGCTAATGAGTTTGATTGCCAAAGGGGATATCTCATGTTATCTTATAGGAGGAATCCACTTCCTGATAATTCCTGGAAAAGAAGTGAAATATTGTTCTCCCACTTTTAAGATTCTGGTAAACTCAAAAGAAAGGGAAAAAAAATCACTTTCCTGTCATTGGACTCCTTACAGCATTCCTTGTGTCTAATTCATGCTGAACAATAGTAGTCAATTCCTGGGCAGGGGGGAGCGTAGAAGAGGTATAAACTGTTCTCAGAGATGTTACAGAATCAATACATTTTTTTATATATTCTAGCCTTCCAACTTTCACATCATCTACTGGACAGGATTGTGCATTATATCAAAACCTACCTACATAATAAGGAGATGGAAATACAAATTGGCTTTGAGTTGCTTGTATAGTGCAACTAACTAATAAATTTAATGAAAAAATGATTACACTCCACTAAAAAGACAAAATACTAGTTGGAATCAAATCAGTGTCGACAATTTTTAGAAATTGCAGGCGATTTGGAATAAATACAATTTTCAGCACTTATTTGAGGCTCTAATGTTGCACCATTATACCCTGAATAATAAAATTTATTGAAATTATCTTGCCCATCCTTGTCTTTGAGATGACTGATGTTCTGTCTTATGGATTAAGAGAAGACTATTATGCACTGGGTAAAAGAGATTGTTAAACTTAGCTGAAATGTGGAAAATATATCTTATGTCAACAATGAAACTTTTTATTCACTGTCAATCCATACTTGAGAATCCATACATATCTCAGCCATCATGAGATACAAATTAATACGATGACAGTAGCTGCTGATATTTTACATAGGAAACAATGGAATTGTTTCTACTGTTAGTTTCTAGCTACTATGAGACTAGAAGTCTAGTAGCTAGAGGTTTGAATGTCAAAAGCAGGAGATACATGTTGGTGCCAAACATAACTGATTTTAGAATATTTCCCTGTTTATTAGTAAGTAGCCTATAGATTTAAAAATATAAGTCTCATGTTTTATACAAAAACATTGGATTAGATTGTGTGTGTGTGTGTTTATTGGGCATTTGGACATACATAAAACAGCCTGCATCATTTAATTATACATAAACATCCATTTCAAACCTCATCTGAACAGATTTTGTTTTTCTGGAGTTAGGTAAAAATTGGTTTCTTTCAAACCAATGATAAAAATTTAAGTCAAAAGAGGTATATGGAGAGTATCCAAGGATAGTCATCATATTCGGATAATATTTTTAACCAGGTATTAACCAGACTGAATCTTCTTATTGACAATGCAGTCACACTAAATGTATCAGAACTCTTAATTTAGTAAGTATTCTCTCATTTTCTCCAAAAATCCCACTAGTTCTTTTATAAAAAATAGTAATAGAAAAATGTGGTTCTATCTTTAGTGCCTTCTTATTGGTCAGGAAAACAAATCAAAGTTATCTTCTATGTTCCCACCACTGATCTCCAACACCCCACTAAACCTGTTAAATACATAATTGAAAAATGACCAGTGTGATATTTGCATTTCTTTTTTCTGTCTTTGAAGAAAGATAAAATTGACCTTGGGATAGGACCAAACTGTTAATGGAAGACTTTCAGAAGTACCGAGTTCTGGGAAAGAAAGAGGCATAAATTTAATAATAAATAAAAATAAAAAATAAGAAGAAAAAAAAACCATTTTGCTTTCCTTGCAACAAAGAGAAAGTGGGACAGGCCTTCAAAATTCTCCCTTCCTATAATAAAGAACATTTCTGGAATTCCTGCTGTTTCTTTTTCTTGAACTTATCTTGAAGGGCTGACATCACCTAAATCAGGAAAGAAATCAAGAAAGGAAGTAGGTGGGATAGAAAAAAATGTTGAGATGTAGATGTCAGTGATCTTCAGAGAAATGGCCAATGAATCTATAGACTTATAACAAATATATAAAAAGGTTTCTATTCATGCTTCTTTCTATTCCGAAGGAAATTGAATGGAGTCCCGCTTCAGTTCTGCCCATACTGCGTCTCCTGCCATTGCTAGTTCTAGCTTTGAGGCCGGGAGGAGATAAATTATGAATGCCACAATAGAAAGAGCTTAGAGAGCCTCTTCTAAAAGAATGTATAAAGTAATCTTGAGCCACTCCCTGATTGTTGAACCATGGTATCTGGAAATTAATAGAAATTAGGCCGGAGTAAAGAATTTAGTGGGTTTTATGCATGTATATGAAAAATTATATGTATGTGTGGGCATATTTACATTAATGGATATATGTTTACAAAATGATGAGGAAAAAATAGAGAATTCTCTCCCATTATTGATTTCTTCATTATACTTTATACTAGTCAATAAAAGGTATTCTCTGGGTAATATGTACAATAAAACAACAAATAAACACGAAGCGTAACTCAAATGTCATTAATGAAATTCTTATTAGATTCATGACAGAGAAGAAATCACTATTTCTTTCAATTCACCTTGAATTAATATTTTTTGCTATTATCAGTTGTAATGTGTGTTACTGGTTTTAGTTTAAATAAGTTAATGGCATATTATTTATCAATACCTCATAATCAGCTATCCTATACAGCAGCACTTTCAGGGGAGATAACCCCACATGCTGCTTTTTAGCTGGAATAATAGCTAGAAAAAGCATCTACCATCTTCATAAAGGCATTTGGCTCGCTTCAGGGTATCCTAGTCCCTCCCAGGTGGAATCACACCTCCAGAACTTCCTGGGTGGAAACACCTGCAGGACTACTATAAGGACTATTCTAGGTATTTGTCAGATTAAGTAACTTAGATTCACCTGGAGTTTGAACACACCAAGTCCTAAAACACAGTGTAGGAGTCCTTGGAACTGTGAGTTTGGCCAACTGCATTTTAGACCCCTATCCCAAGGACTGTTTTAAGTGTTTCTCATTATGCTCATATAACACCATTGCTCTGTGAGCTACAATTCACATTTGTATTCTAGCTGTGATTCAAGATACTGGTTATCCCCTATAAAGCTCTACATGGCATAGGCCAATGCTACTTATAGGACCACATCCCCGCTTCCATTATTTCTGTTCAACCTATCAGAATTGCAGAAAAGCATGCTTTGGGCTCCCCTTATCAAATAGTATAATCTTGCTGAAACCAGGGGTCGTGCCTTCTCTGGCAAATCTGTTTTCTGGATGAACATCCCTCTGGAGAACTGCACAGCTCCATCTCACTTTCACAAGGTTTTGGACACTTTGCTGGTCCCCAGGGCATTTAGGCCAGAAAATTAGACAAGCTCTGCTATTAAGGTTGAATTTGGAGTTAGCAATTTGGAGTTTGTTGTTTTAACCTTGACCATCATGGGTTCTATGATGTAATTGTTTTAATTTGTGTACATCACCTAGAGCCAGGGTTATGAGATAGGCAGCCATATAATCATTTTAATTAAATTAAATTAATTATATATTGGTCAGCTAACTTAGTTTAAAGTGAAATTGGTTATTTTGAGTTTAATCAAGCACTACTCAATATAGTAAAAATAAAAATAAAATACACTTGTGGATAATTATGATTTATAATTAAAATTTTACTTATAGCCTACTTTCTGTCTAGAGGAAGGTAGAGATTAAACAAACTTCCAAAGGAATCAGCTCAAGGCAGATTTCAACCAAAAAAGAAAAAGAATAGTGGGCATAAAGACCAGTAAACAGGTTTACAACCAGTTAGTGAAGGAAATGAGATCTTAGCACTCCTGGCACTATAGTCTTCCTTAAGTTTCCTTCTTCCTACCTCACTTGCTTAGCTCTTTTATCAACAATTGTTTATTAAGTTAGGTTTCCTTCTGTCTTTTGGTTATCCACTCTACTATTGTAGTAAGGAAATTGTCAAGGAACTTAAATACTTTCATGGAATTCAGTGGCAAGGATTGGTTAGATCTGGGTGTCATTAACATGCTGATGGTATCTAACTCTGGAATTTATATTGATTCATGCAGATATTAAAGCTTCAAAAGTACTAAAATGGCTATGCTCCTTTCCTTGCATCCAGTTCCCATCACAGAAAATCCATGAAGCAGCCACAATCCCATATCTCATGTAACGGCTTAATTAAATTGGGTTTGGATAATCAACAGCTTCCATAGTGCAAGGCCCCCACCCAACTCTTTCAAATGAAGGGAAGGTTTGCTTAATAAAGATTTCACCACCTTTAGGCAAAGGGAAGCTTACTCCTCCAACAAGGAAATCCTAATTATCTCTTACAACTGTGAGCTCAGCATCCTCCTGCCTGATTAAATCAGCAGGGGGGCTGAAGATTCAGCAAAGAGATGGTAACTCTCCCCCAGCCTGACAACTTGGGTAAAAACCTCGTATTTGATATTTTTCAAAATGTGATAGTTAAGTACATCAAGAACCACAGACATGCAAGTTCATAATTTGTGCAGTTAACCTTACCATTCTTACCGGTATTTGTAAAATGTCTTTATCAATATATTTACAGGATTTGTTTACAAATGTAGTAACCAGAATATCTCATATGTAATATAATTCTGTAGGGCTTGTTTCTTGTAAGTGTTCATAGAATTAAAGCTGATAGCTTTTAAGCTAATAGCATTCTTTCCGCTGATTTCCAAAAGCTGCTTCTTTGTGCAGCCTTACATCCCCAGGAGCTGGCATTCTTTCTAGAAGGTGAAGAAGAAATAATCTGCCTTGCCTTTTGGTGCTTTTTGGCTTAGTTTGGAAGGTGAATATGATGGTTTAATAATTCCATCTTTGTATAAATTTTCCTTATTGTCTCAGGGCTTTGCATCTCACTGAGGGATTCTCACTGAGGTTTTGTAATGCATACTTAGGTGAGAGAAAAGGTGTGTGGGGGGTAGCAACACATCTCCATGAATATTTATCAGGCACATCAAGGAACTAATAACTACCCTGTGCATTTGTTATTTTTATAAAAGTATAGTCAGGATTTAATGTACGTTTTATTGTTCAAGATCAAGAAATCTACTTATTTGGTTTCCTGTTTGAAGTGAAAAGCCATACCTAAAGAATGCTTGTTTTCTATGCTTATGCTATTTACATTTACATCTCATCTCAGTTATGAAAATCCATCTGCAAAAAGGAAACAGAGTCACAATTTTGAAATATCTTGTATAAACCAATCTCCATGCTACATACAAACAAAAAGAACAAGTGCAAGAAGGATACAAGGTAGATTCGTACACTATTTCAAGGTGGTGCACTTCTGAACAGAATTGTTTTGGATAAAACTGAAAAAATGAAGTATCTCAACCAAGCTGAATGTTTAATGCTATTTCATTATCCCATCTTGCAGATAGATTCCAAGATCATCTTACAATATGGAAGTGGACAGAATAAGCATAGTTTCAGGACAATTGGTATGCTACCAACAAGCAGCAGCAGAATCCAATTTTTTAAATAGATATAACAGATATAATAACTAAAAATTCTTCTGAATGTCATACGTAGGTTGCCTTTGTGTCCCTTAGCTCTTAATTGTGCTTCCATTTACTTCTCCCTTCCCTATTTGCCTTATAAGGAAATAATAATAATAATAATAATAATAATAATAATAATAATAATAATGTTGGAAGGGACCTTGGAGGTCATCTAGTCCAACCCCATGCTCAGGCAGGAAACCCTATACCATTTTGGACAAATGGCTGTCCAGTTTCTTCTTAAAAACTTCCAGTGTTGGCGCATTCACCCCTTCTGGAGGCAGGTTGTTCCACTGGTTAATTGTTCTGTCAGGAAGTTTCTCCTTAGTTCTAGGTTGCTTCTCTCTTCAGTTAGTTTCCACCCGTTACTTCTTGTCTTGCCTTCAGGCGCTTTGGAAAATAGCTTGACTCCCTCTTCTTTGTGGCAGCCCCTGAGATATTGGAACACTGCTATCATGTCACCCCTAGTCCTTCTCTTTGTTAAACTAGACATACCCAATTCCAGCAACCGTTCCTTATATGCTTTAGCCTCCAGTCCCTTAATCATCTTTGTTGCTCTTCTCTGTACTTTTTCTAGAGTCTCAACATCTTTTTTACATCGTAGTGACCAAAACTGGATGCAGTATTCCAAGTGTGGCCTTACCAAGGCATTGTATCTTGGATCACGGATCTTGCATCACGGATCTTGATTCTATCCCTCTGTTAATGCAGCCTAGCACTGTGTTGGCTTTTTTGGCAGCTGCAGCACACTGCTGGCTCATATTTAAATGATTGTCCACTAGGACTCCAAGATCCCTCTCACAGTTACTACTATTGAGCAAGGTACCACCTATACTATACTTGTACGTTTGGGGTTTTTTTTCCTAAATGTAGAACTTTACTTTTTTCACCATTGAATTTCATTTTGTTAGATAGCGCCCAGTGTTCAAGTCTGTCCAGGATACTCCTGTATCCTAAGCCTGTCTTCTGGAGTATTGGCTATTCCTGCCAGCTTGGTGTCGTCTGCAAATTTGATGAGTTCCCCATCTATCCCCTCATCCAAATCATTGAGGAAGATGTCAAAGAGCACTGGGCCCAGAACAGAGCCCTTGGGCACACCACATCACACTTCTCTCCATGTAGATGTGGTTCCATTTAGGACCACATGCTGAGTACAGCCGGTCAGCCAGCTACGGATCCATCTAGTAGTGATGCTGTCTAACCTGTATTTTTCTATCTTCTCAAGTAGTAGGTTGTGGTCTACTTTGTCAAATGCCTTACTGAAGTCCAAGTAAATTATATCCACAGAATTCCTCTGGTCCACTAATTTTGGCACTTGGTCAAAGAATACAATAAGATTTGTCTGGCATGATCTGTTTTTGACAAACCCGTGTTGGTTTTTAGTAATGACTTTGTTTGCCTGTAGGTGTTCGCTGATTCGTTGTTTGATTATCTTTTCCAGAATCTTCCCAGGTATTGAGGTCAGGCTGATAGATCTGTAATTTTTTGGGTCCTTTTTTCCCTTTTTTGAAGATGGGAACTACAGCAGCTCTTTTCCAGTCCTCTGGTAGTTCCCCAGTGCTCCAGGATCTTTGAAAAATATAGTTCAGTGGTTCTGAGATCACTTCTGCCAGTTTCTTAAGAACCTTGGGGTGTAATCCATCTGATCCTGGTGATTTGAACTCATCTAGGCTGGACAGGTGTTCACTTACCATTTTCTTGCCTATCTTCACTTGTATTTCTATTTTATTTTTCATGGCACTATTTTTGATAGGTTGGTCTGTTTTTTCCCTTTGTGTAAAGACAGATGCGAAATTAATTAATTAGTTAATTAGTTCTGCTTTCTCCCTTTTGCTTGTCACCTTCTTGCCACTTTCACCCACTAATGGACCAATCGTTTCCTTCACTTTTTTCTTGTTTTTTACATGTTGAAAGAAGCTTTTTTTGTTATTTTTGACTTTGGTTGCAAGCCTTAGTTCATGTTGAGCCTTGGCTTTCCTCACTTTGTCTTTGCAGGCTCAGGCTATTTGCTGATATTCTGACTTAGTTATGTGTCCCTCTTTCCACTTTCTATACTTGTCCATTTTATCTTTCAATTGATCAGAGAATTCTTTATGCAGCCATGCTGGTTTCTTTTGAGAGCTGTTATTTTTCCTCTTTGTTGGTATTGTGCTATAGTGGGCCTTTATTATCTCACTTTTCAAAATTTCCCAAGCCTCTTGAGTTGTTTTCCCCTGGAGGATTCTCATCCATGGAATCCTTCCCAAACCCTCTCTAGGTTTATTGAAATTAGCTCTCTTGACCTCCAAGACTCTAATTTGACTGTGTTCTGTTGCTTGTGCTTCCATAATGTTGAATTCCAATATTGCATGATCACTTCTTCCCAAGGTTCCTATGGTTTCAACATCTTCTATCATTTCATCTCTGTTAGGGAGAATTAGATTCAAAATGGCTAACCCCTTGTTCCCTTCTCTACTTTTTGGGAGACAAAGTTGTCTGCTAGGTTTGTCAGGAATCTGTTTGATCTTCCGCCTGGTGCAGAGTTTGGCTCTGCAACATTTACCCTGGTTATTGCCTCTCTCCCCACCCCGATCTTGGGTCTCCCTAGTCCTTCAATACTCACCCTGCAAAGATCAAGATCCTTCACTTTCTTGGCTGCTCCAGGCCTTCGTTGCATTCGCAGAGAATGGAGAACTAAAGTAATGCAAGATTACCCAAGATCTGTGGGGCGAGATCTCACACTACTGATCTCACATGATCTCATGGTACTTTAGGCCCTGTTCTCTGCAATAGAGAACAGAAGTGAAGCTGGGGGATGCTTCCACATGACTCTTGAGGCTGGATCCAGGCTCTGGAGGCCTTTTCCAGGCCGTTGCCACTTGGATCTGAGGCCAGGGAATGCTTCCATGCCCCCCTGTGGCCAATCCAGGCTCTGGAGGCCTTTTTCAGGCCACTTGTGCCTGGATCTGAAGCCAGAGGAAACTTACATAGCCCTTTGGTAGCCCGTTTTGGGTGGCAGCGGCCTGGAAAAGGCCTCCGGAGCCCATATCAGGCTGCAGGGGGGGGTGCAAGCATTTTCTGGCCTCAGATCTGGGCAGCAGCAGCCTGGAAAAGGCCTCCAGAATCTGAATTGGACCGCAGGAGGACTGCAGACGCGTCTACCGGGCTCAGATCCGGATGGCAGCAAGAACCACAGCAAGAGAGGAGGCAGATCTTTTCCAGGTGAATCCGGCACAGCAGGAAGGGAGGGGGAAGCATAAGGTATCTTAGTGGGTCGGGGAGGCCTTGGGGGCTTGTTCCATCCCTAGGCCCTCCATGGCCTTCCTCACCCTGAGATACCTCCTGTGTGGTTAATGAGCCATGTGCATTTTAATGAGCAAGGGGGTGATCTCATTTGAGGTACAAGATTCACTCTACAAGTTTTCGAGTTATGAGTTGAATGGGCAGGCTCCATTACACTTTTTTTTTAAATTTTTATTAATTGAACACATAAAACAGTGCACTGTGAAAAGTGCCCTCCACCAGACAAAATACAAACATTAACAAACATTAATCCCACCACCAATATGGAAGATTCAATTTCTATTACATATATACTTCTCAACTCTGGGTTACATTATTCATACTTTATAGAGTGACTGAATTTTATTCTTTATTTTTGCATCGCCTATTAAGTTCAACATATAATTTTTTACCTTTTCCCACCGCTTCATCGTTGCCACCAATTTACCTTCATTATAATTGTGTAATCTAATTTCCATTATTTGATAGTGAATGTGATCTACCATGTACTTACACCAATTTTGTATATATTCCATTTCTTCGCATCTTTCCACCCAAGCACTATAGTTGCTTGTGCGCTTTCTATTGCTGCAGTTTTAATTTCCTTGTATTCCTTTACCTCACTATTTTTTATTAATAGCGCCACTTCCTTAGTTATTCTCCAATTAATATTTAGCATCTTATTTACCTCAATTTGTATTTGCTTCCAAAATTTTTGAACTTCAGCGCATTCCCAAAACATATGCATAAATACTCCCTTTTCATTGCATCCATGCCAACAATTCCCTTTCTTCTCCCTATGGAAGTGCGCTAATTGTAATGGTGTATAATACCATTTATGTAAAATTTTTCTTCTCATCTCTCTTATCCTTGTATTTTTAATCTTCCTGATGTCTTCCACTATGCTTTCCATTTCCCATTCATTAATTTCTAATTCGTCCTGCCAATACCTTGTCAATCCTTTTACAACTTCCTCCTCTACTTGCAGTAAGACCCTATATATGTTACTTGCTTGCGCTTTTGTGCGCTTATTCTTTTCTTGTAATATCTTTTCTAAAATTGTTTCTTGTCTGAGGAGTGTTTCTTTATTCTCACGTCTACTTAAATATGTGCATATTGCGTTAACTTGTAACCATCTTTCTTGGCCCAGACATTGCTCTAGTTTACTTCTAATAATCTTTCCATCTTTTTCATATAATTGCTCAATTCTCATTATTCCTTTACTCCTTAAATCCCTTATTATTTTCATGAGATTACCTTCCTTATTTGTATTTATTACCTGCAGCGTCGCTAGTTTAGAATTCGTCATTTTCAATTTACTTTGCCATTTCGTCCAACTCTCTATAACTGCCTTAGCGGGGTCTATTAAGCTTTTTATATCTATCCTATTCCATTTCCTAAATAATAGTTCTTCATCCTGTATGTCATTAATTTCTTTTTCTAATCTTACCCAGAATCTCTCTTCAAATAGTTGTAAATCCATTAATCTATCTATTTGATAAGCATCCCTATAATATTCCAAACACGGGTGTCCCCACCCCCCTTCGCTCTCCATGGCTACCAACCACCTTTTTTTAATTCTTGGTCTCTTATTACCTTCAATCCAAAGATTCAATTTATTATCCCACTCTTTTAATCTTGCTTTGGGGAGGGTCCCCGGCATTACTTGTAACATATATAACATTTTTGGAATTATCATCATTTTTAATGCCCTAATCTTTGCCATTCTTCTCAAATTTTTATTTTTCCATTTTGTGATCTGCTTTTGAATCTTTTTCCATACTAAATTATGATTAAACTCAGCCATTCTTTCTGGATTTTTTAGTAACCATATTCCTAAGTATTTCATCTTTTTTCGTCCCAATTTTAAACCTGATACTTTGCGTATCTCAATCTGTTCTTTGGGTCCAGTATTTAAACAAATAATTTCTGATTTTTCCATATTTACTCTTAACCCTGATTGTTCTTTAAATTCTTGAAGTAAAATTGTCATTCTTTTTACCATCTCTATTGGTGTTTCTGTAACTATTATGGCATCGTCGGCAAAGAGATTTAATTTTAATTCTAAGTTTCCAATTCGGTATCCCTTCCACTGTTTATCTTTTCTAATTTTATTAGCTAGTGTTTCTATTGCCATTACGAAGAGCATCGGAGATAGGGGGCACCCCTGTTTAGTTCCATTATTTATTTCTATCTCATCTGTTCTATTCCCATTTACTCTAATATAAGCTGTATTTTTTTATATATTTCTTGTATAATATGACTGAATCTATTTCCCATGTTGAAAGTTTTACATAGTCGAAATAAATAGTCATGATTTATTTTGTCAAAAGCTTTATAAACGTCTAACTTCAACAATCCTAATTTCCGTTTAGTTCTTGTAGCATGGTGTAGCACATTCACTATATTTCTAATTGGTTCATAAATTCTTCTTCCTTTTATAAACCCATATTGATCTTTCCCTATTATTCTGGGTAATATATTTCCTAATCTATTTGCTAGAATTTTCATAAAAATCTTATAATCTTGGTTTAGCAAACTGATTGGGCGGTAGGAACCAGGTTCTTTTAAATCTCGTTCTGGTTTTGGGATAGTTACAATTTCAGAATTTCTCCACATTTGTGGAATATCCATGTTTAATAAAACATTATTATATAATTTCTCCAAATGTGGTAATAAAACCTCCATATACGTTTTGTAATATTCTCCTGTAAACCCATCAGGGCCTGGGGCCTTCCCAGGTTTCAAATTTCTAATAACTCTAGTTATTTCTCCCTTTGTTATATTTGCATTCAACAATTGTCTTTCTTCTTCATTTAACTCTTCATTAACCTCTATATCTTGTACAGTGACATGTTCTTTCTCATATAATTTTCCATAAAACTCTTTCATTACAACTTCTAACTCTCTATTATCATATTTTAATAACCCATTTTTATCTCTTAGAGCATTGATATTTGATTTTTCTTTCCTTCTTTTCAAATAATTTGCCATTTGTTTTGTTGACTGCTTTCCCCACATTTCAATTCTCTGCGTTACCGCCGTCCTCATATTATTCCATTGTTGTTCTTCTATATCCTTCAATTGTCTTTGCTTAATTTTTAATAAATTATTCCATTCCCTATTCTTTGTCATCCTTAATCTTTCACGTATTGTCTCTATCTCTCTAATTTTTTCCTCTCTTTCCCATCTCCAACTTTTTTTAATGAAAGACTCCAGGCTAATACAATGTCCTCTAATAACTGCCTTTTTAGTATCCCAAATTACTGATTGCTTTATTTCCCCATCCTCATTTGTTTTAAAAAATTCCTGAATTTCTTTCTGTATTTTTTCTTTATTTTTTTCATTCACTGAGACAACCTGATTATATCTCCAAATTCTTTGTTTCCTACTAAAATGTATTTTCAAAACCGCCATTATAGGAGCATGATCTGAAATCCAATTGTCTTTTATTTCTGCCTTTTTTATTTGAATACTTCCTAATTTATTCACTAGTATATAATCAATACAACTAAACTTATTGTGTCTTGCAGAGTAAAACGTTCCCCTATGTAGTTTGTCAGCATGAGTGTCTATCATATTTAATTTATTTAAATTCAATTGTTTCTTTTCTTTCTTATCCGCCATTATTTCCACGTTGAAATCCCCTGCGAATACCACAGTCCCTTCTGAGAAAGCGTCTAACTTACGTTTTGCATTCAATATAAATTGTTTAGCATTTACATTTGGAGCGTATATTACTGCTAAAGTCATCGTCATTTGATTTACTTTAATTTTAACAAATAATAGTCTTCCTTCCTTATCCCCTTTTGTTTGTACCAGTTGAAACTGATTCCGTTGATGAATTAATATCGCCACACCTTTACTGTTCGTTTGTCCCCGAGATTCAAAAATCCTCCAATCACTATTATTAATCAATTTATCCATTTTTTTCTTTACCTTATGAGTTTCAGTGAGGAACAAAAAGTCCACACTGTTTTCTTTTGCTAATTTCATTAATCTATACCTTTTCAAGGACGATGCCAGACCATTTATATTCACTGCCATAATTGTTTGATCACTCATAACTTTCCCATTTGATATTTTTCCCTCCTGCAACCCAGAGCTTTAATGAGATTTCCACCTTTATAAAAAAAACCTTCCCACCAGAGTGCCCCCCCTCCGCTTCTCTCAACATGAGAGAAGAGCGGAAAAACATTCCACTATAACGGCCGGGCACCATTGGGGGTGCGGTTCTGCCGAATCTGCTGCTCCCCCTAAACAGTTTTAATAAAAATCACATCAAGAATAAAACCCCCGCACTCCCCCTCCCCAAGCCTCCTTTACCTATTTCCTTCAAAGTTTAAAGTTAGAACTAAGGACTAAGCCTTTATCACTCCCCTTACAAGTAGGAAAACCTTGTGAATCACACTATTTCAAACTGTTCATTTTTTCTTCTGCCTCGTGATCCGGCCCTCTTTAGCTGGGTCTTCTGCTAGTTCTGCCTCTTTATAAATTTCTTTTGAGGCCAGCTGCATCGCCTTTTGCAGTTCTCTTTCTTTTTCTTTGCCTTTTAAAAGTGCTAGCCTTTCTTCCAACGCTTGAATTTCTCCACCCACTTCCATTTCCAAGGGCTGGAGGGCCGTTGCAATCAGCTCATTAACATATTTAACTCTTGCGTTCCCAACTGCTCCAGCAGCCTCCGCGTCTTTCTCCGACTGCTGATTTAAATCCAGATCAAAGCCGAGCTTCACCAACAATTCTTTCCCTTCATCCAAAGATTGCGCCCGGTACATTTTCCCATCTTTATAAACAATTATGATCGCCGGATATTGCCAGCTAAATCTGATGCTCCTTTGCAATAAGGCATCCGCAACTGGTCTCATTTTATTTCTGGCTTGTAATGTTTGCCTGGATAAGTCTTTCAGAACTCTGATTGGGATCCCCTTACAATTAAGGTTGGTAATTTTCTTTAAATCTTTATATACTTCTGTAGCTGTTTTTTCAAAAGAAAATTTGATTATAATGTCCCTTTGGATTCCATTTCTTCGTATACCAAAAACCCAATGTGCACGTTCAATTTGGTCTTCTTCAATTTCAATTTTATTATCTTTAAACCATTTGCTAACATTCTGAATCATGTTTCTACCGTCAGCGAAATCTTGTTTGAACCCCCTCAAGCGTATATTAGCCCTTCTTGATCTGTCCTCCAAAATATGCAACCGAAGGCGATCTTGATCTCTATCCTCCTCCAACTTCTTTACCCTGATACCCTGTGCTTTCTGTTCTGTTTTCACCTCTATTAACTCATTCGCTGTTTTTGCAACAATATCTTGCATATCTTTTATCTGCCGCCCAATAACAGAAAAAGTTTGCACCAAAGCCTCCATTCTTTTTGTAAGTTCTACTTCCGTGGCCGACGCCATTTTCTCTCTCTGTTGCAACTTTAATTACTTACAGTTCAGAACAGAAAGTAAAGTTTCCTACAGCTCCTTTTCCTTCTCCAATCCACCCAGGGTATTTCCAGGTTCAGAAGTTTTAGCTGTTTTCTTTAGTCTAACATTGTTTGAGGCTCTGAAGGGTTTAGCGGAGGTTTAATTCCGATGTTTTAATATTTGTTTGGAGAGCGTCCGGCATAGCGTCTATCCACTTTGACGCATGCGCAAAACCCCCGGCTCCATTACACTTGTAACTCGAGTGCTCCCTGTACAACAATAATAAATAATTTAAAAAATCATTCCAGCACTAGTATATGCATTTACAATCCAATTTTATGCACTTGACAACAAAAGCAATCAGTGTGAAACTGATTAAGGCCCAGTCAATTTCAGGAAGCAGTGCAAACAGATTGAAGAGTTCTAATCAACTAATTAAGCTCATAGAGGTGAGGTTGTTAACTTGCAGTTAGCACTTTTTATGAAAGGGCTGTGCTATGGAGAACAGTAGCTCAGGAGAAGAAGGCTTATTTAAGCAATATTGTCTGCCCTGGAAGGGGACAAAAAAGGGGGGAAATGGGTCAGAAACAGGACATTGAATAAGATAACTTCATCTGAGATGGCAGCAGCCAGTGATCTTCACAACATGCCTCTCTCTGTGTCACATGCTCACTTAACTATTTCACTTAACAACAAAGTCATGGGAACAGAATTAAGTCACTAAACTAGAAGAGGTTGTAATAAGAACTATCCACAGCAGCAGTTATTTTTTTAGTATTTTTCTTGTCAGTTTCTAGATTTATGTGGAAGAAGCCTCCCTGAAGAGTCTAGGAATCCTATACTCAGGAGTCCCCATGACAGTGACATTTATTTTTGTGTACTTTGAAAAACAGTGATTGTCCAATATTCCAGTAGTTTAGATTTTTGAGATTTTTTCATAAAAGTAAACATTGCAAAGGAATCTTCAAAATAGATCCAATATAATGAATCTGAAAGTATCCTCACTGTTCAGTGCACTGGGTGGAACTTCTCATTGGGCAACACATACCATTAAAATGGAATTAAAAGAATTGGATCCAGTCTAAGTGAAATCATTAACTTAATTCCCATTGATTTCATTGAGCTTATCACATGACTAAATGCATCTGGATCAATTCAAAAGCAGATATTTGTAAGAATTGCACTGCATAATTGCAAATAATATGTTTTAAAACTTATTAAGGTGGGTGGTAGGAGAAGTTTTGACATTAATTCCAAAGGCTCTGCTTTGCCTTCCAGTCTGTTTCTCATTTAATCAGTACCACAGTAGGACAAGCAGTAGCTGAATGAATAAATTTGTCCTCAGGCACCAAAAGCAGGACAGAGTGTGAAAAAAAAAAAGTCCAAAGCAACTTCAAAAACAGGATGTCTTTATCTCTTTGCCTCTTCACAAGCACTTCCACATATAGATTTACAATAATAAGTAAATGGTGTTCATAATCATACCCTGCCTGCTCTGTAGCTTGCTAATATTGCAACAGAGACAGTGATCCTTGCCCTGACTTGCTTCAATATTATTAGTTTTCTGACAAATGTATCTCAACAAATGAAGGACAGTCAATGTTCTAGCAGTAATTGAATGGGCAATCCAATAAAGAACATACAGAATATTAAAAGTAGTCTTGGCTAACACCACTTTTGATTTATATTCCTTTGATCAAAACAAACTTCCAAATTACTTTTCAGTATAAGCCTCCCAGGTAATTTCTGTCCAAATGAAATTAGTCCAGTCCAGTCGCTTCTCTCCTAAACACTGTTACAAAGAAAACTGAGAGCTAGTGCTTAGTTTCTCACTGTTAAATATAATTTTGCAGGGAACTGGCTTATCTTGATATGTCAAATTATAATTCTTGTCATTTTAAAAGTTGTAAAGCAATACATCTGGAAGCCGCCAGGTTTTATCAAATCACAAAGAGCAGATGATAAGTCACAAAATGGCTGTTGTCATGGTTGCTGTGGACAGTATAAAATACCCACTTAGCAGAAGTCAAAAGGCTGATGCCACAATCAACCCACCTTTCCTTTAAATTGTTTTTAAAGGCAAACTTTAAAATACTAGCTATCATTTTCTAAAATTGCTTATGTGTCCATGATAAGACTCGAGATCATTCTTCTCATTGGGCAACACATAACTGCCAGAGGGATCATAGAGTCATAGTGGACAATCACTTAAATATGAACCAGCAATGGGTTGCAGCTGCCAAAAAAAAACCCAACACAGTCCTAGGCTGCATTAACAAAGGAATCATGGGAATACTACTTTATAATGCCTTGGTAAGACCACACTTGGAATATTGCATCCAGTTTTGGTTGTCATGAAATTTAAAAAAATGTTTTTTTTTGTTTTTTTTTTAATTTTTTTATTGGTTTTTTAATTTTTAACAGAAAAAGAAAAATGCTCAAATCAAATCATAGTGTTAAAATAAACAATAAACATAATCACAACATAAATACATATTTCAAAATCATTAACAAAACATTAGTACATATTTCAATACATTTAATAATAATAACTCAACTGAAAATAATCATAGACCACATTTACCAAACAATTAACATTACAGCCCGGTACCCCCACCACCACATCCCCCTAACCCTAACCTTCCCCCCTCACTTACCAACTATCTACCTACTCTCCTCCCTCCTTCTCTTTCTCCCTCCTTCTACTCCACCCAACTATCCCTACTCTTCCCCCTTCTTATCAACTTTCTACTTACATCAGCCTTCACTCCTCCTTCCTCTTTCCATCGGATGTGGTGCCCAGAGGCCCCCCGAGCAACCCCTTAATAACAATAATTACATATTCTTGCATCAACCCCAATTACAGTTGAGAAAACATAGTATATAAAATTATAAACCCTCCCTAGCCCCCCCTGACTTCCCAGAGTGAGTACAGGGTAAAACAAAAGAAAACCCACTACTTCAAACAAAGTTATTATATAATCCTAACAAGAATTTTAAACTATATACTAAATACAATCTCTACTTAACATTTATTCAACCTTATCAATTCTAATACATATCTAATCCCTCAATCAGTCCATCTAATATCAAACCTTAAATCATTTCAATCCACTAAACCAAACCAACACATCGTCTTGTTAAGAGTATTAATTTTCATTTAAATATCTAAACCATCAATCTAACAATCAGTCCATCACTTCAATTCATTGAGAGGTTATGTAAAGTCACCCAAACATCAAGTTTAGTATATATCTTCCAATAATCAGTTTCTTTTAAACAAATAGTATCAATAAGCCCCTCAATTAAAAAAATATATATATTCTTAATCAATTTAGTATATCTTCCATTAAACAACCTCTCTTACATTACTCATAAACTTAATCCTTAATTCAGCCCATAATCTTAGATTAGCCTTAATTCCTTACACTTAATTTTAAATTTCACTTCTTCAATCGACTTCTGGGCTTTCTCATATGTCAAATAAACCTAAATAACAAATACAATCTATTTAATCCATTTCTAACTTAGATTCCTTCAACCTTATCAAATCACATAATGCTTATCTATCCCATCAATCAATCAATCTAATATCAAACCTAGATCATTTCAAAGCAGGTACATTCTTCTTCAATTTAATTATATCTTCCATTAATCATCTTCTTTTACGTCTTACTCATAATCTTAATATTATATCTTCCGTTAATCATCTTCTCTTACATCTTACTCATAATCTTAGTCCTTAAGTCAATCCATAATTTTGAATTACCCATAATTCCTTGCATACAATTTTACATTTCACTTCTTCAATCGTACTCTTGGTTTTTTCTTCTGCCAGGTAAATCTCCATAACGAGGCCTCCCTTCCAAATAATAAGTCTCTCTTTTTTACTTGCAATATCATTTGTCTCTTAACCATAAACTTTCGTTGAAGTAACATTTCAAATCTCTGTCTTTGCTTTTCCTGGTCCTCAGCAGCATAGATAGATTGCTTCTTAAACTGGATCAATTTCTCTTTTTTCTCAATTAAATCTTCTTCTTGCTGCTTGTCTGAGAGGAATAGCCATCCCCTCCTGTCTTGAAACAAATCCTCTTCCTCCACTCCGTAAATGAACTGTTTATCAAGCAAGATCCATTTCCCATTATTCTCTTTATTCTCAATACTGTCATCTTCTTGTTTGGATTGTTGTATAGAATGTTCAATAGTCGGTTGCAAATCAGTTTCATTTGGAAAAAAGAATCTAATTAATTTTAATATTTCTGTATTAGTCTCTTTCAATATTGCAATCCTTTCTTCTTTAAATTCATCAATGCGGTCCAAAATAGGTTTGACATTAAAACGTAAATTCCACTCCATTTTAAATTTTAAAACAATCGCTCTGGCTTTAATCCAGTTTCTACAACCGTGTCTCTAGCTTCGCTTACGAGAACAAAGAAAAAAAAATGGAGAATTCACTTTCACTTTCAAGCACTTTCCTTTAGCAGTGAAAGTAGTGAAAGCTATACGCCATCTTGAATGCATTATGTTAAATGTAACAGTTAGAAATACATAGCCAGAAAAACAATAAAAAATACTTGCAATCCAATAAAAACTCCTGTATTCACTCAGTCTGCAAACAGTCTCTCTTGTGTTCTATTTTTAAAAGCAGAGGCGGTCGCGGCGTCTTTTTCTGTCTGATGACAGAAGCGTCTCTGAGCAGGAGCGTCTTCAGGAGTTATGGGGAGCTCGCACTCTTAATCCGTGAAAGCTTTATTCAGGGATATTAGAGGAGCTCAACCCTACTCCCGATGCTCTGCACCTCTTCTTTGCCCGAAGAGGGGATTTTTCACCGCAAAAAACAGCTGATGTTCGCTATTTTTTGCGGCTTTACATACCCAGGGAACGGAGCCTCACAGAGGAGACTCTAGCGACGCCGGCGGAGCCACCGGAAGTCAAATTTAAAAAAATGTTTAGACTCTAGAAAGAGTACAGAGAAGAGCAGCAAAGATGATTAAGGGACTGCGGGCTAAAATCAAGGAGAGAACCAACCTAGAACTAAGGAGAAATTTTCTGACAGTTAGAAGAATTAATCACTGGTATGACTTGTCTCCAGAAGTTGTGAATGCCCCACCACTGGAAGTTTTTAAGAAGAAATTGAACAACCATTTGTCTGAAATGGTATAGGGTTTCCTGCCTGAATTAGAAGACCTCCAAGGTCATTCCAACTCTGTTAGTCTGTTATTTTTTATAAATAAAAGAAAAAATCATAATATATCTTGGAAATGCTTCTTGGTAGAATATTACTAACAACTAAGGAAATGGGAGAAGAAATTTTAAAATGTGACAATGCTGATAGAAGGGTGATAAGTTGACTTACTACATTATCTGTTCCAAGGAATGAATGTTTTTCGAAGGAAATGAAAATGACTGCATGATGATACTTTGGTCCAGTTTGTTACAGGAAAATGATATTCGGGTATATCAGAAGAAACAAAAGTCAGGCACAATGGGAATGGAACATTTACATTATATGTATGATAAAAATAGGATCAGCGATGGATAGGTTCTTAATGATGTGGATTGAATTAGGTTTTTAAACTACTTCAAAAATTGTATTTCTTTAACAATGAATTTATTTCATTCCAAGATGGTACATGGTGAAGTAGCTTCATAAAACAGGGAGTGAGATGGAGGCAGCCTCAGTAAAGATTTCTAAATATACATACAGTGCATTTCTAAATATACATACAGAGATACAGTGCAAGACTTTGGGGTAGATATTCCCATAGATATTTCTTTATCTTCTGAATATTTAACAGCAAATACGGCAAGTAGGAGGAAAAAAAACTAGACTGCGGGATAAAAGACAATTTAAATCTGCATGCAACCAATGAGCTTCTTCAAAAGAAACAGACGCCTGACATTTGCAAATCAGCTTTTAGAAGTGAAATGGCAGATCCAGATATAATGATATGTGAGACAGAAGGAAGACAGGAGGAAGAGCCACCCATCAGGCAACAAGTAAGAGGCAGCTGAGCCTGCAGAAAGAACAATGGCATGGCAAATTAGGACCTTCCTGGTTCCCTGGAAAGTAAAGGCGATGGGAGAAAACATGTATTTTCAGAATCTTGCAAGATTCTGTTAATGTGGCTTTACAGTGAAGGTATGCTTCTTATCTGATCTTATCTGACCTCACAAGGCTGACACAACGTTATACAATAGTTATGGTATTTAGTAGCATTAAGAGGGGTTTTCTCTTCATATAGCATGTGCCTTTCACAGAAGCAATTTGCTCATTGTAACTATAGTAACTAAGTTTATATGAGAATGGGCTGGGGGGAGTCGTTTGTTTTGCAGATTGGTTTTCCCATTACACACCAATATAGGACTGGGGGGGAGCATTGGCCAAATCATTACAGTAACTCAAAACATTTTAGACAGATAGTAGTGTCACATGCTTTATAAATTGCTGATTGAGTGTGTGGAATTAGGCTGTTGGGCAGAAAGCCAGCAGATGGACTCATCATTGATGAAATCATTTTAGAAAAGCATTAAATGGAACTTAAAGGTGAAATAGCTTTATGGATTTCCCACTCGAAGTATTTATGAACATTTGTTGCTGATATATAATATAGCATTAAAAGAAAGATTTAGTATAGTGAGGTTGTAATAAAATTCTTTTGTAAATAATAAAAGAATAATTTATTGCCATTTAGAATAAGGATAAAATACACAGGTTGGTTGCTACTTGCTTTCTGTATTTTACTGGGAACATAGAATTGTGAATCACAAAATCAATTGCTTAGCTTAAAGCAATACTTTAAAAACAAACCATAGGGTTACTTTTCCCCCTTGTTCACAATATGGTGAAAAATGTTTCTAATAGCCAAAAGAAATAAGAGATATTGATTTATCAACAATCTGACAGTGTTTGCTTTGTGCTCAGTAAAGATGGAAGAGTGATAATGAAATGTTTTCTTGTTTTCTTTTATAATTTACAGATATCTAGCTAAAAAATAAAATCTATATTGAATATCTTATGGCCTGCATAGCTGCTAAAGAATCGCTGAGTCATGCAACCTTATCTTCCATTCTCTCTGCCCATCCGCTTTGGCCAAGCAGGACAAGTGTGTCCCAAGTCCCATTTATTAAAGACTGTCATACTGTGGGACCCAGGAAGTCCTCCTATTGTGTGGCAGTTCCTGGAATGATCCCCCTCTCCCCAGGAACAGGGTGATTGTGGGGCCAGTGCTTTGCTCTGCTCAGTTTTATTTTACTGGTCTAAAAATGACATGACATGACAAAACAAGATAACATAAATAATACTGATCTTCTTAGGATGCTTAAATAAAGTTTCTCTGATGTGGGTGCTGCTTATTCCTGCAGAATCAGTTTCAGAAAATTTAATTTATGAATTTGCAATTCAACCACTTAGGATGTGGTCGATAGAATTCCCTCAAGGTTTTATCTTACTACATATGTTTATGAATAAGAACATTTAACATGTATGTGTTCTTCAGTTCTTCAATCAGTTTTGGTCTTTGATGCCATCCCGGGCACGCACGCACAGTCCCTTTCTTTCTGTTTTCCTTCTACTGCCATATTTTCTTTTTAGACACTTTATTCTGATCTCCTCAATCTCTTCGTGAACTTTTTATTTCCCAATATAGTCTCCATTTCTTTTATTCTTCTGCTTTTCAAATGTATTCATTCTTTTTTAGAGCTGGTTCCTCTTCTTCAGAAACGTCTAGAGATGCTACCGTAACTTCAGTTTTCCATTTGATCACAGCTGAAGTTAAAATTCCTGAAGGCTCTATCCATCATGAAGATCTTAGATTGCATTTAATTGTGAACGATAAAGCAGCTGGAATTGTAATAATTAGTTTGCCTTTTTGCACAATATGTTTTATTTCTGGGTATTTATGTATTATTTTTTTAAACGTGTTGTGACATTTGAGGTAGCTTCTATTCCTTTACTGGAAAATAAGCTCTATTTGGATTTGGTAGGTATTGCAATTGAATAGACGTAATCAGGTTGAAAGTGCAATTTTGAGACTGGAATTTCAATGTTATGCTATTAACACATGCTATTTGTGTTAATTATACAGATGGAGTAATTTAAAAAACAATAAACATTGAATTTAGAAAACCAAAGCTTGAAAATTACTTGAAATAAATACAATAGGCTCTGGTAATTAAATTATCAGATCTTACAAAGCTCTGTCCTGTCTCCTATTATCTTTAAATTGCATAGCATGATACCAACTGATACAAGATTTGGATAAGCCTACTGTTTGGGGGCTGAGATTCTCCAGATAATACTATATGACAATTGTACAGAAAACAGTTTGCGGTCTCTAGAGGTCACACTAACTTTTACAGACCTTTTGTGATAAAATGGAAGTTTGGAGCAAAAAACGTTACTTGTATTTGCATCAGTGCAATTGGATCACAGTCTAGCTGATTTAATGAACTGATGAACAGTAATGGTAGAGAATAACAGACATGACTTTAGAAGAGTATGTGGTGGTTAGCAAAACAAAATCTAAGCCCAGGGAAAGAGAATATTAGTAAAATTTAAACTTAAACTGTTCCACTTTAACTTTCTTTGATACAAGAGAGGGGGAGGAAGGGAATACACCATCAGGCTTTCAAGATTCAGATTCTATGACTCATATCTATCAATTATTTTTGTGGAGTCTGTTTCCTGATTTGGTGTAGCTCTAAGAGCTGACATCAGTCTTGAAAAGCTTTTTCTTATGTTCCCCAGTTTTCCTGGCCTTAAATCAGGAGTCTGCAACCTGAACAACTTTAAGACTTGTGGACTTCAGCTCCCAGAATTCCTCAGCCAGCTTTAAATTATGTTTTAGGATTATCACATTTCTTTTTTAAAGTCAACTCTGTGATTCTCCACAATAAAAAAAGCAGCATGAGAGAGACACTGTGTTGTGTTTTTTGTTCCAGGAAATCAGTTTTCAACTTTTTTAAACCTATGATGTCATTCATCTAGCCCCATGGTGGCGAACTTATTATTATTATTATTATTATTATTATTATTATTATTATTATTATTATTATTATTATTATTATTATTATTATTATTATTATTATTATTATTATTAATTTAATTTAATTTCTATGCCGCCCTATTCCGGAGAACTCAGATGGCACGCAGAGCCCTCTCTGTGGGCACACGCGCCATCACCCAAGTCCTAGGCCTTCAGTGGGGTTTTATAAAACCTTTTCACTTTAGGTCTCTGCCACTGTGTGCAAAAAAAAAAGGTTCAATCAATCAATCAATTTCAACTTCAAGATCCCACAAGGCTGGAATTGATTGATTGAACTTTTTAGTCCCACCCAGTCTGCCATTACCACTGCAGCCATGCCCACCCAATAGGCTACACCCACCCAATTGGCCACACTCACCGAATGGGCCATGCCCACCCAGCACCTGATGATACATAAGTGGGTTTTGGGTTGCAGTTTGGACACTCAGTCTCTAAAAGGTTCACCATCACTGATCTAGCCATTGCAGCTAAGATGGTTTTGTTAATAGATCATACCTTGTACTGCCTTAGCTAGTTCACCAACAGTAGCTGTTTCCAAACACAGTTATCTTGGCTACAATTATTCATGCACCAGTAACCTTTTTGGTATATTATTATCGCATAGAGTTGCTCTTGAATGACTCTATTCAAATTCATTAGCAGGAATTCTGACTTGAGTTTCTTCTAAAATTCCTTAAAATATTTCATACAAAAGAGAAGACCTTTTCTATGTGCTATCTGACTCTAGAATATCTAAGGAAATTCCATTGATGCAAATACTATGAATTTTTCACAATATTGCACAATAATTTTGTTTGCCCAACAATTTTAAATTGAGTTTATTATTCTTGTCTATACAAGTGGACTATGGACATGTTGATTATTATGTTATTATGTGTGAATAGGCTATATTATTTGAGGTATGTTATACTTTTATTGTTCATCATCATAGAGTTCATAAAAAAAAGAATAAGATTTGATTTGATTTGATTAGACTTATATGCCGCCCTTCTCCCAAGACTCAGGGCGGCTCACAACAAAAATACAAGTATAACACAAAATCAATTAAAACTACCAATTCACAATGTAAAAACCAGGCAATCAATTTCACTCATACAACATACAGTCACAAACAGAGGCCCAGGGGCAGAGCGCAGCTCACGCGCCCCAAACCTGTCTGCATAAATGTGTTTTCAAGAGTTTTCGGAAGGCTAGGAGGGAGGGAGCAGTACGAACCTCTGAGGGAAGCTGGTTCCAGAGGGCTGGGGCAGCAACAGAGAAGGCCCTTGCCCTAGGCCCCACCAGACGACATTGTCTAACAGATGGGACCTGTAGGAGGCCAACCCTATGTGCCCTAAGCGGTCACTGGGATTCATGAGGCAGAAGACGGTCCCGCAAGTATCCTGGCCCATTGCCATAAAGGGCTTTATAGGTCATAACCAACACTTTGAATTGTGTTCAGAGACCAATTGGTACCCAGTGCAGCTCACGGAGGGCTGGAGTGATATGAGCATGTCTTGGGAGACCCAAGACGGCTCGCGCGGCCGCATTCTGAACTACTTGCAGTCTCTGGACATTCTTCAAAGGTTGCCCCATGTAGAGAGCATTACAGTAGTCAAATCTCGAGGTGACAAGGGCATGGGTGACTGTGAGGAGTGACTCCCGGCCCAAATAGGGCCGCAACTGACGCACTAGGCGAACCTGGGCGAATGCCCCACTCGCCACAGCCGAAAGATGGTGTTCTAAACTTAGCTGTGGATCGAGGAGGACACCCAATTTACGAACCGTCTCTGACGGGGACAAAGCTTCTCTCCCCAGGGTGATGGGTGGGCAGATGGAATTGTCTTTGGGAGGCAGGACCCATAGCCACTCCGTCTTGTCGGGATTGAGTCTGAGCCTGTTGGCACCCATCCAGACCTCAACAGCTTCCAGGCACTGGTTCATCACTTCCACTGCTCCGCTGTAATGACGTGGGGTAGAGATATAGAGCTGAGTATCATCAGCATATTGATGATAACTCATCCCGTGTCGATGGATGATCTCACCCAACTGCTTCATGTAGATGTTAAAAAGCAGAGGTGAGAGAACAGACCCCTGAGGGACTCCACACGGAAGAGACCTCGGAGCCGATCTCTGACCTCCTGCAAACACCGACTGTGATCGGCCAGAGAGGTAGAAGGTGAACCACCGCAAAACAGTGCCCCGCACTCCAAGCCCCTCCAACCTGCGCAGAAGGATACCATGGTCGATGGTATCGAATGCCGCTGAGAGGTCAAGAAGCACCAGGATAGTGGAATATCCCCTATCCCGGGCTCGCCAGAGATCATCGATCAGCGCAACCAAAGCAGTTTCCGTGCTGTAACCGGACCTGAACCCAGACTGCTGAGGGCCCAGATAATCAGTTTCATTCAAGGACCATTGGAGTTGGAGTGCCACCACCTTCTCAACAACCTTCCCTAAAAAGGGAAGGTTGGAGACTGGACGATAGTTATTTAAAACCGCCGGGTCCAGGGAAGGCTTCTTGAGGAGGGGGCACACAAGTGCCTCCTTTAAGGGAGCCGGAAAGAACCCCTCCCTCAGTGAAGCATTAACAACAGCCTGGACCCAGCTCCGTGTCACCACCCTGCTAGCCGAAACCAGCCAGGAGGGGCACGGGTCCATAAACAGGTGGCAGAACTCACAGCTCCAATGGCCTTGGAGTTACCAGGTCAAACTCCTCTCATTCAACAGGACTAAGACGGGCCTCTGTCATCTCGACTGACTCACTGTCAGCCGACACTGTATTCCAATTGGAGTCCAAGTCAGCCCGGATCTGAGCAATCTTGTCTGCGAAAAAGATATTAAATTCTTCGGCATTGCCCTGCAAAGGTTCCTCCCTCCTCCCCGTATCAAGGAGAGAGCGAGTCACCCTAAACAGGGCAGCTGGACAAGATTCCGCAGACGCAATCAATGCAGAAAGATACTGAGATCTTGCCGCAGTGATTGCTTCCAAATAGGTCTTAATATAAGCTCCCAATTTGGTTCTATCAGATTTGGATCTGCTTTCCCTCCATTGCTTCTCTAAACGTCTCTTCTGGTGCTTCTTCCCCCTGAGTTCCTCGGTAAACCAAGGAGATCTCCTGGTTCTGCTACCACAGAGAGGTCGCAACGGCGCAATCCAGTCTAGAGCCGCCATAGCGGCCGTATTCCAGGCCGTCACTAGGGACTCCGCTGAACTGTGTACGAGTGAATCCGGCAATTCCCCAAGCACCCTTTGAAAGCCAATAGGGTCCATCAGGCGTCTGGGGCGGAACCATTTAATCGGATAACCATTTAATCGGATAACCATTTAATCGGATAACCATTTAATCGGAACCATTTAATAAGGATAGAGTCAAGGAAAATAAATAAATCTATAAATGACTTCAGAGTTGTGTCTCTGCAAAAATATATTAGATTTACCTATTATTAACTCCATACATGGAAATTGCACTAAATCTTACAATTTCATTAAAAATGATTGCTTGATATTTTAGACATTATTTTATTTCTGTTCCCTGCTATTAGTACTTTATTTGCTAGTTGTTAGCTAGTCCTTTAATACAGCAAAAACTATTTATCTGAATTATATAAAAAAGGAATATTTCTATACACCTATTTTTTAAAAAAATCAAAATAACTTTTCATTTTCTATTTATATTCCTTAAAACACTTATATACACACATAGACATCTGTTCAGATGGTGACAAAGTTGTTATAAACTGTAAATCGTTCTTGCACAGAAATTACTTTCACTGTGCATTTTAACAATTTCAATTAAAAAAATTAAGAGTGGAAATTTCTCCTGTCTTGATCGATCCAGTTCTCATACCTTTAAATAAATCCCATGTCAATAGAATCTATATATATTTATTTATAATTAAAATAGTATATATTAACTTAACATACTGTATATATACTACTAAACTCTTGTATCTGTTTCATACTTTGTAACCTTTGATTAGATAAAATGCTGCACCATAGAGCAACTACTTTTGAATCAATGTACCTCAAATGGGCTAACTTACAGAATGTGTCCAAGATCTGGAACATATGACTCCTGTGGGATTGAAACTTGGCCAAGTTGTAGCTAGTTCAGTGCCACCGTACCATTGAATAAACTTCCCAGAAGCCCATAGGTTGTGTGGTGCAAGGGAAGATGGATGGGCATCCCCAGCCTCTTTCTCACCTTTCTCAGGCTCCAGCAACCAATTGGTGGTAGCAAGATCCAGTGGGTGAGTAACCCACTTGGTTGCCTAGGAACCAAGACTGAAATTTGAAATCTCGTTAACGGCAGTGGCTGATGAGGGAAGAAGGAGGAGGAACTCAGATGCCTGCTGGCAAGGTAGGACTGGCTGGGAGATGCCAGTAGGCAGCTGGTGAGACCTGTTCCTCGCTAGAGGGAAGGGGCCCTTGGGGGCATGCCAAAATGGAGACTGTGGGTGCAGTTTTTCTCATGCTCTGCATCTCCCTTTGTTTTCTCTCTACCCACAACACAGTGACAAAAAGTTCCAAGGGTCATGTAAGAAGGAGGAGGGAGAAAAAGGAGGAGGAGGCTCCAACGGTGCTCTCCTGAAGATCATGAGGAGAGGGGAAATAGCCCGAGCCTATATTGTATGTGGGAAGAAGAACACAACGGAGTGACTGGAATACCTGCTGGTGGGGAGGAGATTTGGGAGAAATTTTAATCTGTACTATTTCTGTCACAAATAAACCCACTGTGAATTTGGGTGTGGGATATTAATAGCAGTTGGAGTAATTTTAGGTAAAAAAGGGATTGGCAAAGGAAATATATTTTGTTTATATAATTTTTAAAAACAGATTGTGTGCGTGCACATGTCTATCAAAAATAAAACTCCTTCATTAGTGAATGAATCCCAAATCCCAAACCAAATTAGGCACATTTTGACAGATTTAGGAATTGTCCAGATCAAAGCAGAATATTTCCGAAACATTCCAAGTCTAATGTTAACTCTTCATTAGTGATTCAGAATTTGGAAGGATACCAAGATACAAATACTGTCTGCAAAAGTGGATATTCCTCTTTCCCCAGTTATTCCCCACCTCTTATTCTTCAGAGTAAGGCAAACATCAGGGTGAGAACTGTACTTTCAAGATACTTAAAATATATACGCTTAAAAAAATTGCAAACCTGAGAGCAAATTTAAGATGAAAAAAATTAAAAACTGAAAGAAATTGAAAGACTCATGTCCTCTTTTCCTCCCTAGTACTGTAAAAAGGAAATTGATTTTTATATTATATAGGATTGCAAAAATATTCATTATCCTGGTTCTGGATTTTTGGGGATTGTAGTATGTATGTTCTGGAAGGGAGTTATGACAACTGTAAAATATGTGGGTATGATTTGAATACCATTCATCTGCTAACAGTTTATAACTGCTATGCCTTGTGTTCTGTTTTGTGGTTT
The DNA here is from genome assembly GCA_034064705.1 of Bothrops alternatus. Taxonomy (NCBI): domain Eukaryota; kingdom Metazoa; phylum Chordata; class Lepidosauria; order Squamata; family Viperidae; genus Bothrops; species Bothrops alternatus. The sequence continues at coordinate 38,703,801 of JARGCV010000007.1, read as the reverse complement.
CAGGAGCAGAAGGCACAGTGTTCCCCAAATCTATAGAAACTCCTAATGTCAGGGCAGACCCCTTCAAGGAATTAAGGTAAATTCTGACATTTAGTTCTAATGTAAACTCAGAGGTACCTTGCTTGAATTGTGCATTCTGGTTGGTGATATTTCAAATCCTGAAGTAATTAAGAACTATGCAGTTGCATAGATGTCACTGAATAGCAGAAAATAGTTACACTTCAAGTAATTCTGATTTTTTAGAAGAGCATTGGCTCATGGAATTAAAACTCTTATTTTTGTGACTGGATTTTTTTTGGGGGGGGGGAGTTAGAAGGGTCTTTTTTTTGTCAGTAATGATTGAGTATGGCCTCCAGATATCACAGAATGTCAACAAGGAGAAAAGTGGTACAGTGGTCAAATTACTTTCTATACAGATAAAATAACTTGGTACCTCTATATAGCCAGGACAGCTATCAATAATCTGATTTATGTATTACTGGAAAAACATATCCTGTATAAAAGACGAATAGGCAGGTCACAATCCACAAACCATTACATTTCTTTTTATTCAATTTTGCCTGCTTCCAAACTCTTAATGCAGCTGTGATAAGAATACCTGGCAATCACCTACCCAGCACTTTTATAGAAACAGGACTCTCAAATACAGAAGCTAAATTTATTCCCAGCAGCTGAAGCAGCTGAATTCCAACTATAGTAAATGACTGATCCAGAATTAATTCATGCCAGTCATTTGTTTCATCTCCCTTCCCCAAGCACAGGTTTAAAAAAAAAATAGGATGAATGTCCCTGAATGAAATAGATGAATAAAAGGTCAAGCATTGTTAATATAAGCCCACAATTATATTAAAGCAGTAGCTAGATGGTGGCCTAGTGGTGAAGATCTCACCTGTGACTCGGAAGATTGAGAGTTCAATCTTAGGTAGCAGCAGATGTTTCTCTCTCCTAAGGCACAAAGAAAAAAGTTATGAACTTCTTGTGTGGTGTCAGGAAGGGCATCTGGCCAGTAAATGTTCAACTCCATCCAGTTGCCCCGATTCTACACCAAATTAAGGGATTATGGGGTTGTAAAAAGGGAGTTTTAACTAGATCAGTGCTTCTAAACCTCAGCAACTTGAAATGTGTGGACTTCAGCTCCCAAGTCCACATGTCTTCAAGTTGGCAAGGTTGAGAAAGACTAAACAGTGACAGTAAGGCACAGAGTATTCATTACTATATCACTCCTTATATGAAGATTTTATTTAACAAAGAGACTCACAATATGATCTGGTGATATGCAAACCCTCTCCATCAATCCTCTTCAACCTGATATCTCCAATACATTGTATGTTGCACCAGTTCCCAGAAACCCAGCTGGAGTTTCTGGAGATGAACCATACAAAACATTATAACTTCTTTACAAGGACTTGTGAATTACCTAAAAGCTGGCCGTTTTCAGACTTTATATAAACTGATGACACCAATAGCAATATGTGCTTTTCTTAAAAAAATTCACGTGTGCACCATCATGTCTCACTGAACACTAATTCTCCCTTTGCATTGCACTCTTGTACCTTCACTGGATCAATGCTTGAAGCTCTCGTAATTCTTTGATTTGTATTGCTTGAGTCCTGAAATGCACATATATTGATATTTTTGGTTTCTTTCATCTTCTCCATCTTTGTTGCCTTTATTGATGCCTTGTGTATCACGCAGAAGAATAAGTTCCAGGTGATTACCTTACCATCACTCTCCACAGAAATTCTATAATCCCTGGATCATTGTTCTTTGCAAATGGGGGTCGCTTTTTAAAAAAATACAGACATTGTACTGTTCTTGCCTCTTAGCTATCATCAGAGATGCTGAAGGCACTGAATTAGAATTAGAATGAATGTGGAGCATTGTTTGTAATAAACCTTCAGAGTGAGTGTCATGGTTGTCATTTAACATAAAAGAAAAATAGCAGGTCTTATGCTGCTTTTCAGCTTCTTTGACATGAATAACCATTGTCCTTTTCTTACTCCAACAAAATTGCTGTGCAGCGTATGTTTATTGCTTGACTATTGAGGGGGAGAATAAAGGATTGTGGCTAATTTGTCTCAATCAAGAAAGGAAGTAGAATAAAAAGATCACAAAGATTTCTAGCACCATAACATCAACAGAGTGTTTGCCAGTAGATACTGAAAGGCAGCATGTATGCAACGAAGCACTTAAGATATTCGTTCCAATGAAGCTGGTGCCATCATTGCCTACTAATCATAATGGCTATATATTATCTCCAATATCAAAGGCAGTACGCCTCTCAATGCCAGCTGCTAGGGAATATGAGGAGAAGAATAATATGGAGGCATTTGTCTTACCATCTGTTAGTACAAGTATGTATAGATTCAGTTCAATAACCTCTGTGATCTGTGCTGAATTAAAGAAGAAACTTGGAGATGGAAAGTTATTCACAGACCCGCCTTTTACACAGTGATTGTATCTAGGATGGTTACATGTTTAATATCCTGTTCCCATGATCAGTCCTTTTTAGATTTGGTCATATTACTTGGCATATATGAGCTAATCAGATTATTAAAAAAAACCCATCCAAATCTTTTTAGTTCATTTGTTATTATACCAGGTACTGCTAATTCATATATTACAGGTACTCCTCAAATTTCAATTGCTAAGCAAGGCAGTTGTTAAGTGAATTTTGCCACATTTTGCAACATGTTTTGCCAGACTTGTTAAGCAAATGACTGCAGTTGTTAAGTGAATCTGGCTCCCCTCCCCAATTGATTTTGCTTATCGGAAGTTGGCTGGGAAGGTTACAAATGGTAATTAAGTGACCCCGGGACAGTGTAATTTAGAAACATTATATATAAATATAAATAAATAAATACATTCCAGTTGCCAAGCACCTGAATGTTGTTGTGGGGAATGTTGCAACGGTCGTTAAGTGTGAAAACCAGTCAAAGTTCACTTTTTCTAATAAACAAATGTGCTTGGCATATATTCCCAATGTTAAAAAAAAAACCTTCCTAAGCCCCAAGCGGTGGTGGAATTCAGCCAGTTTGCACCAGTTCAGCAGAACCAGTAGCTAATTTTTTGTTGCCCAAGCCCAGAATGGACTTCTGGCATCCACACAGAGAACCAGTTGTTCACATATTTGAATCCCATCACTGGCCCCAAGTACTGTTTTCAGTACCTTCTGTTCATTCACATAAGTCAGGACAATAGTTATTATATTTCAGGATGACATGAATAAGTGGGGTTTTTTTTCATGCCCATTCAAAAAGACCAGAAATTTTTTCACAACTGCTGTGAATAGCAGCAAAAGGCTGCGTGTTGTAGGTTGAAAATGAATGCATCTGAAGTGCATCCTGCTTCTTAGCAGGAGACAGAAGCATAAAATAAAGGCAAGAAGAACAAAAATCATTTGATCCTAAGAGAGCTTTAAGTGAATAGAAGGGGAACTGGGAAAGCTGAGATTTATTCACAGATAAACCTATCTCTGGAAAGGAAATGGCTACAACAGTTTTAAATCCATAGAGCTAAAAGAGGATTACTAAAAAGAAATCTCATCTTTAATGAAAGACTGTCACCTAACAAGAAACATTGCAAACCATCTCTGGCCTTTTTTGCTGCTTGTGACATTAGATTGTGGCTTTTGTGAGATAATTTATTTATTAATAGGCTTATCAATAATAGATATTAAAGGCTCTAATATAACATTGCTGTCCTGGTGATTAATGCTGTTAATATTGGGTTTTGGGGGATTATTTTGCCTTTCTGGGCAACAATGCTACGAATGTGTTTTTAGGCAAGCAAGTAAATGAATGCGTTCTCCTCCATCAGAGAGCCCAACGCAAGTTAATATAGCAGACCTTCTATTCCTGTCATAATAACTGATTGAAAAGTCTCTTTGCGTCAGCCATGTAGCTACTTGCTAAAAGTAGAGATTCAAGTCAATGTTTAATAAGAGTTCATGAAATTAATGTCCTGCCAACTGCCTCTTTACCACAACTACAACATTTTTATGCATATCCTACAGTGTAGTGGTCCTTCTACACTTCTATAATATTCAAAGAAAGACAAATCGGTTGGGAGACGGGTAAGGCCCTCGAACTCTCACTGCTTCCATTTACATTTGTCAAAATGTGGTTTCCTATACAGGTAGTTTTCAACTTATGATGACAATTGAGCCCAAAATTTCTATTGCTAAGTGAGGCAGTTATTAAGTGAATTTTGCTCCATTTTGTGATTTTTCTTGTCACAGTTGTTAAGTGAATCATTGCAGTTGATAAGATAGTAACATGGGTGTTAAGTGAATCTGCCTTCCCTGTTGACTTTGCTTGGCAGAAAGTCACAAAAGGTGATCACATGTACCTAGGACACTGCAACCATCATAACTATGAATCAGTTGCCAAGTGTCTGATTTTGATCACATGACCATGGGGATGCTGTAAGTGTGAAAAATGATCACAAGTCACTCTTTTCAGTACTGTTGTAACTTTGAACAGAAACTAAGTAAACTGTTGTAAGTCAAGGACTACCTGTAATGTCAAAAAGGAGATCCCCTTCTATACCATTGTGACACTACTGTGTAGTCATCTATGAGTTTTCATCCCCAAGATTTTTGTTTTATATCCTGCTTAGCTAATCTTATATCTTTTCTTGTGATAGAAGTAGTCCAACCATTCTGTTAACTGTTCTACATCTGAAAATGTTATGTTCTTATGAGAGAGTCATAATTTAATCCTGAAGAATTAGAGATAATCTCATTTGCAGTCATTTCTGTTCACATAATAATATCTAAATGTGTGTAAATACTTGGGATGGGGGTGGGGAGTGAGAAACATTTCAAACTATTTTAACTGTCCTCTACAAACTTTGTCCAGGAAAAAAGGGGCTAGTAAATGCAGTCCATTAAAATAATAAGAGCCAGTTCATATACCATGGCAGGCAGGTTCAGACTAGTGAAAATATTTAATAGTTAATTACAAACTCATCTTTCCCTCAAGTGCACATGACCTTCTGGAGATGGAATTTTACAGGGATATCTGTGGGGAAAATAAGTGGGAAAGGTTCTCAGTTATTCATTGAGAACTCAGCATGCCAAGAGGAAATTGTGGCATTTGTACATGAGGAACTTTTGTCACTCTACTGCAAGCTCCAAAATTCTTAAGGATGTGGGTACAAGCTCTGTAGTGAGAATATTAGAATGTAGTAAAACCTATGAGGCATAAAGATTTCACTTCCTTTGGGATGAACTCTTTTCTTTTCCCTTCTTTTCTTCCTCTTTAACTCGCAACTTACTTTAATTGCCATCTTTAATATATATTTTAGATATTTTATGTATGTGTACACATGTTGGTCAAAAACCATAATAATAAAGGTTTACCTACTTATCTCTATGATAAAGAGTGGTCAGATACAGGAAATAACAAAAATATGTATGGATTCTGTCTCTTAAAAGATCTGGAGGCAGCACAGCCTGTTAATATGATGCCCTAATTATTTAGGAATAAAGGAACAATTTGATTATTTCTCTATTTCCTGGTTACGGCCTGGAATATGGCTGTGAAGGGGGCTCTTGACTGGATTGCGCCGCTGCGACCTCTCTGTGGTAGCAGACCCAGGAGATCTCCTTGGTTTACTGAGGAACTCAGGGGGATGAAGCGCCAGAAGAGACGCCTAGAGAAGCGATGGAGGAAAAGTAAATCCGTATCTGACCGAACACTTGTAAGATCTTATATCAAGACTTATCAGGTGGCGCTCAAGGTGGCAAGATGCGCATATCATTCCACCTTGATTGCATCTGCGGAATCCCGCCCAGCCGCCCTGTTCAGGGTAACTCGCTCCCTCCTTAATCAGGGGGGGTTGATGCACCCTTGCAGGGTAGTGCTGAGGACTTTAATAAGTTTTTCGCGGATAAAATCGCCCAGATTCGGATGGACCTTGACTCCAATTGGAATGCAGTATCGGCTGATAATGATGCAGTCGAGATGACAGGGACTCATCTTGATCCTGTTGTGTGGGAGGAGTTTGACCCGGTAGCACCTGATGAAGTCGACAAGGCCATTGGAGCTGTGAGCTCCGCCACCTGTTTATTGGACCCGTGCCCCTCCTGGCTGGTTTCAGCCAGCAGGGAGGTGACGCGGGGCTGGGTTCAGGAGATTGTCAACACTTCTTTGAGGGAGGGGTCCTTTCCGGCTCCCTGCAAGGAGGCAATTGTGCGCCCCCTCCTCAAGAAGCCTTCCCTGGACCCAGCTGTTTTAAATAACTACCGTCCTGTCTCCAATCTTCCCTTTATAGGGAAGGTTGTTGAGAAGGTGGTGTCACTCCAGCTCCAACGGTCCTTGGATGAGGCCGATTATCTGGGCCTCAACAGTCAGGATTCAGGCTCGGCTACTCCACGGAAACTGCTTTGGTCGCGCTGACGGATGATCTCTGGCGGGCCCGGGATAAGGGATTATCCACTATCCTGGTGCTACTTGACCTCTCAGCGGCTTTCAATACCATTGACCATGGTATCCTTCTGCAGCGACTGGAGGGGTTGGGGGGTTGGGGGCACTGTTTTGCGGTGGTTCACCTCCTACCTCACTGGTCGGTCGCAGTCGGTGTTGGCAGGGGGTCAGAGGTCGACCCCTAGGTTCCTCCCTTGTGGGGTCCCTCAGGGATCGGTCCTCTCCCCTCTGCTGTTTAATATCTACATGAAACCGCTGGGCGAGATCATCTGACAACACGGGGTGAGATATCATCAGTATGCTGATGATACCCAGCTTTACATCTCTACCCCGTGTCATTTCAGTGAAGCAGCGGAAGTGATGTGCCGATGTCTGGAGGCTGTTAGGGTTTGGATGGGTGCCAACAGGCTCAAACTCAATCCCGACAAGACGGAGTGGCTATGGGTTCTGCCTCCCAAAGATATTTCAATCTATCCGTCCATTAGCCTGGGAGGGGGAGCTTTTGACCCCCTCGGAGAAGGTCCGCAACTTGGGCGTCCTCCTCGATTCACAGCTAAATTTGGAACATCATCTTTCGGCTGTGGCGAGGAGGACATTTGCCCAGATTCACCTGGTGCACCAGTTGCGGCCCTATTTGGACCGGGAGTCTCTTCTCACAGTCACTCATGCCCTTATCACCTCGAAGTTCGACTACTGCAATGCTCTCTACATGGGGCTACCTTTGAAAAATGTTCGGAGACTTCAGGTAATGCAGAATGCAGCCGCGCGAGCAGTGTTGGGCTTGCCTAGAAATTCCCATATTTCGGCATCAAGCGCGAGCTGCATTGGCTGCCAATTGGTCTCCGAACCCAATTCAAAGTGTTGGTTATGACCTATAAAGCCCTACATGGCATCGGACCAGGTTATTTACGGGACCGTCTGCTGCCTCATGAATCCCAGCGGCCGGTTAGGGCCCACAGAGTGGGCCTTCTCCAGGTCCCGTCAGCCAGACAGTGTCGCCTGGCGGGGCCTAGGGGAAGAGCCTTCTCTGTTGCGGCCCCGGCCCTCTGGAACCAACTTCCCCCGGAGATCCGTGTCACCCCCACCCTCTCTGCCTTTCGTAAATTGTTTAAAACATACTTTTGCCGGCAGGCCTGGGGCAGCTAACACCTTGCCCCTAGCCAGTGTATGTTTGTGTGTATGTTTGTGGAATGATTGGTTTCTTTTTTAACTTAAGGGTTTTTATATTTATGTATTTTATTGTAATTTCTATCATGTTGTGAGCCGCCCTGAGTTCTCCGGAATAGGGCAGCATAGAAATTAAATAAATAAATAAATAAATAAATAAATAAATAAATAAATAAATAAATAATAATAATATATTACCGTAATGCACTCTATCTGGGGCTGGCCTTCAGAGCTACAGCTGATATAAAATGGGGTGGCCTAGACAGTGATAAATATGTCCCAATATACTGAGGTTCTATTTCTTTAGGAGCTGCAATTATTGCTCGCTTCCAGATGTGGTTCAAGGCACTGATTTTTACCTCAAGCCACTCAAAGGCTCTGGATCTATGAGAACACTTTCTTTGTATTCATCTGCTCGCCAGTCAGATTGAATAGGCTTAACTTTCTCCAGATCCCATTCTTATAAGAATGTCCATATGAATCAGTAATGAATGCAGTTGATACAAATCCTGTTAAATGATCTCTGCAAGTAATTAGGTCAGTGATGGCGAACCTTTTAGAGACCGAGTGCCCAAACTGCAACCCAAAACCCACTTATGCATCGTTGGGTACCGAGTGGACGTGGCCCATTGGGTGAGTGTGGCCTATTGGGTGGGCGTGGCTGCAGTGGTAACAGCAGACTGGATGGGACTAAAAAGTTCAATCAATCAATTCCAACTTTGCAAGATCTTTTTTTTCCCCGCGAGAAGTTGAAATTGACTGATTGATACAACCTTTTTTTTTTTGCACACGACGGAGGCCTAAAGTGAAAAGGTTTTATAAAACCCAGCTGAAGGCCTAGGACTGGGGTGACAGCGCGCATGCCCACAGAGAGGACTCTGGGTGCCACTCTGGCACCCGTGCCATAGGTTTGCCACAACTGAATTAGGTAGTACGCACTGCCTAAAATTTCCAAACTAAGTTTATCTATATGTTTCCCATCTTTATTATTTTTACAAATAACTCAATGCAGTGAGCATACCTAATACTCCTTTCTCCTCACATTTTCCCCACAATAACAACCCTGTAAGGTGAGTTGGGCTGACAGAGAGTGACTGGCCAACTTGTCACCCACTTGGATTTCATGGCTAAGGCATGGTCTCTTGACTTTTTAGCCTGGTGCATTAACCACTAGACCAGAGGTAGGCAACCTTGGCTCTTTTAGCTATGCTGACTCAGGAATTCTGGGAGTTGAAGTCCATGAGTCATAAAAGAGCCATGATTGCCTACCCTTGCACTAGACCTAGCTGGCTCGCAAAGGTATAGAGCAGCTTGTAACAGAAACATAGAACCTTCAAGTTGAAAAGCACCATTTAAGTCATTCTGCTCAGATCTCTAGATATAATTAGGATGAACAATTACACTGTTTTTAATCAAGGTGAAGTGCAAGATCTGTTTTCTTTAGATAAAGTTGTACCTTATGAACTACTGAGCTGATAAATGGCATTGTTAGCTACTCCATTAATATAAGGTTCAATCTCAGTATAGGAGATTTTCTTAAGAAGGTAATGCTTCCAAGCATTTCAGAAGGACCATATATCCTCACATGCTTCTGGAATTCAACATTAGAGGGGCCTAAAGTTTTAACTTACAAATAGGTTTGAAGTTCATCAGCATTACTTTTTTTTTATTCACTACTGTCCTTTCTGTGTTTAGAAATCAAGTTTTGTCTGCCATGAAATGAGGAAAACCAATCGTTTCCTTTTTGCAATAAAATATTTCTAGCGCAACATACATTGTTAGCTGAGAAACAATGTGCAATAAATGTGTTTTTGTGTTATAGTATTGTGTAGTATTTTTAATAAATATCTAAATTTCCAATCACTATTGTAATCACACTTTCCTCTGAAGTATAGCAAGTTGTTGCAGCTAATAATGTTTCTAACAAAGCTGTGAAATAAATTATTACCCTTGTTCACATCAAATATATAACAGCCTAGATTATGTCTGTCTGTCTATCTATCTACTTCTATCATCTTTTTATGTCACAATTCAGAATTTTATCAGCTAATGCCAAGTAAAGATGATAAAATTGCATAGTCTAATTTCTCTTCAGATCATGTAAACTTCTTGCCTCTTTTAACTATAGGATTACAGATTCAAAGGAAAGTGTATTATGAAACTTGTTTGCTATCACCTCTTGCAGAATATTATGCAGTCCTTTTCTCTGAATTAGCCTATATTGGATACATGTTTATTCTAGGGGGAAAAATTTGATGTGTGGTGTTCTTTCTACTTACAAATTTAGATATGACTGTAATGATTGATGATAAAGAATGAAAAAGGAATCAGTCTTGGAATATAACTTAGAAACATTTCATTAATAACTATTAGTTATGCTAGATCTGCATTTTCTTTTTGCCCCATCATTTTTATGGGCCACCCACCTTTTCCTGAGTACAATTATGGATGATACTGACTTCAATCCATTCCCCACCCTTCATAAATTCAACCCCACCCAAGTTTTGAAATGTATCTCCAGTACTATTTCCTATCCTACCCTCTTAAGTCATAATCTTTTTTTTAACAAATTTTATTAAATGTACATTTTAAAAACAAAAATGGACATGATTCAACTTCCCTGACTTCAACAGTGCTATTAGTATTACCTTACGTTACAGAAAGAAAAACAGAAACTTAAAATACCTTCTATAACAGGACAGAATATAACAGACTGTGCATATAACATCTGTAAATTTTTTGACAAACCATCTTTCAATCATCAATGTTGTATTTACATATCATTCAGTTATGTCCTAATATAGGTACTAATAAGAAGTCCTTATAATATCAACTAGTCAATCGATAATCATCTCAGCGATCCTCCTTATCTCTAACCAATGGTACAAATTTTTCCAAATTTCATAATACTCTGTTTCAGTTTTATTTTTAATCTCTAGAGTTAACCTGTCCATTTCAGCACAGGATAAAATTTTATTTATTATTTCTTCCTCAGTGGGAGTTTCCTTTCCTTTCCATTTTTGGGCATATGCCAATCTTGCTGTGGTTAAAATATGCAATAGTAAGTAAAAAAATGCTTTGCTGAGTTCATCATTAATAATCCCTAATAAGAAGATTTCTGGTTTTAAATAATTTTTTGTAATAATATTTCTTCCAGCCAATTTTTTTTTGTCCGATTCCAAAAATTTTGCGCCTTTGAACATTCCCACCACATGTGATAGTAAGTCCCTGGAAGCCTTTTACACTTCCAGCATGGCGGTGAGGGTTTTTTATCTATTTTTGCTAGCCTTGTAGGGGGAAGGTGCCATCTATAAAACATCTTGTATAAATTTTCTTTGTAGGAGGTGGCTAGTGTTAACCTCCTGTTTCTGTCCCATAATGATTGCCAATTATCTAGGTCAATACTATAACCAAAATTTTTACTCCAGATTAACATTGTTTCTTTTAGCTGTTCGTCTAACAAATCTTGTTCTAATAGATATTGATATATCTTCTTTATCATTTGATCTTCTGTTCCTAGAAGGATTTTATCTAATTGTGTATGTTCTAATTTTATCCCTGGTTCTTTTTTATCTTTTCTGTATTGCGACTGTATTTGTAAGTATTTGTAAGTCATAATCTTGAGAAGAACCTTAAAAATCATTTCACCAATATTCTACCAATGCTTGAAATCATCTATTACAACATTCTATGAATCTTTATGCACATGTGCTTTAGATCAGACATGTCATGCACGTATCAGAGCTTTTCCTCCATTACCGGCAATGGGGGGTGGGCACAGTTTCCTGGTCACGTGTCTGGCCCACAAGCCAGCAGTTTGACACCCCTGCTCTAGATGGATAGGTAGTTGAGAGAGAGAGATTTTGATTTTGTCTTCAGCACTATTTTCTATCCTATTCTCTTAGGTCATAACCTATAATCATGATATAGATATTTATATATATATATATATAAATGCTATATTGTGTGTTCCATACTAAGTCATCTAAATACTCTGGGAAAATATTCAGAAAACTTAGAAAATAACATATTAAACAAGCATAAAGTATAATGTAATGTAATATAATATATAGCTACTTTGCATTGCACTATGACCTTTGCAACTTAGTAGTCAAATAACTGTAGGTTGCATTATGTAGCATTTGCAGAATCATTAAATTAAATTATTTGGCTGATAATCCACTGTTGTTATGACAACAAATATCCAGCTCTAAACATTCCATCTGTTGACTGCAGCAGCAATCAATAGCTGTTTCCTAACAGTGTGAAAACCTGCAAGAACTAAGTGTTATGTTGTAATACAGTGGGATTTTTCAACGTTTCCAAGGACAGTGTTTTGCAAATTTAACAGTGTGAAATCCAAGTCTTGCAACTGTGTCTACAGACTCTTTATCTCAGTTAAGCCTCCCTTAGTATGAATTGTAGCTGTTTTGTCTGAGTCCCAAGTAGAGAGAGCCCTATTCCTCTTGTCCCCACCCTACAGCTTAAAGCGATTTTATCTTTTAATAGCAGGTTATGTTTTTCATATGTGTAAACCAATGCAGATTTAAACAAATGGCCCTTGAGCTAATTGGGCTTCTGTTAAAGAGAGCATTGTATTTCAGTAGAAGATAATATATGTAGCTCAGAGTTGAACTGTGGAACCCTTGGTACTCTCTGAGCTTGGTTGCTTGCTTGCAGCCATTTAATTACCAGACTAGGTAATATCACTGGTTCTACTGAATGTAAGATTTATTCCCTGTTTATATACATTAGCTTGCTCTGCCAGTGTCTCTATTCTTTATCAGGGCCACTTCTGTTTTGTCAAAACTGTCTAACTTTGAAGAGTATTGCAGATTTTTACCTGCAGAGCAGACAGAGAAGGTAGAAAGGATTGATTTTACAATATAACTCAGATTTAAAATCAGTACCCATGAAATTATGGCACAGCACTTTTTTAAAAAAATGTCCTTTTTGAAGTTCCTCTTTGATGTTTAGTGTCAGAAATGATTGAAATGTTCTTTTCGATTCTCTTGTCAACAACCTGGGAGAAGGACTTGAAATGTGAACTTTGTTCTACCGGTATGTATGGATATGTTTGCACACTAGAGTTCAGTTTTATTAAATTCTCAAATGTAAATGTCTTCGGGTGAGAAAATAATCTACATCAGAGTATCAAAAAGGTTAATATTGGGCAAGAAGATCAACTCCAATCAATCATACCACATTAACTGTACATAACAATCCTGAAAATAAAATGTACCATTGGTATCAGGCTTCATACTAAGTTTGATTGTAAATTTTGACTCTGCACAGAGTTATTTGGGAAGTGACATTACTCAGCATAATGCTGTCAGATGCTATTTGTTTAGATTAATCTTTTAATTTCAGACAAGAATGAAATCATATTTACCCTAAATATTTGCCTACTATAGGATGAAGAAATCAAAACTTACATAGTATCTAACTAAAGATAGATATCCTCTGTAGTAGCAGACTTTACCTGCAGCAATTTCATGAACAAGTTAAAGCAAATTTAAGGGCTTTAAAGGGCTTTCAGGGTATGGGTGCCTCTCTTGAATTTTATTTGCTTTCCACGTGGAGTTACTTTTTAATACAGTTCTGATTGAATTATATATTATTACATGACATAGAGTTCCTTGTCATGTAATAAAGAATGGTTGCTGGAATTGGGTATGTCTAGTTTAATGAAGATAAGGACTAGGGGTGACATAATAGCAGGGTTCCAATATCTCAGGGGTTGCCACAAAGAAGAGGGAGTCAAGCTATTCTCCAAAGCACCTGAAGGCAGGACAAGAAGCAACAGATGGAAACTAATCAAAGATAGAAGCAACCTAGAACTAAGGAGAAATTTCCTGACAGTTAGAACAGTTAATTAATGGGACAACTTGCCTCCAGAAGTTGTGAATGCTCCAACACTGGAAGTTTTTAAGAAGAGACTGGACAGCCATTTGTCTGAAATGGTATTGTTCTGTCTGGCCCCTCTCAGCTCATTAAAATCCACATAAATATGTCTTTAAGAGGTTTATTTAACACATTTCAAAAGAATTCACTTCAAAGCACGCTGCTGGCATTTTGCTGGCAGAAACAGCCAAGTCTCATTTATTTACATTTAGATTAAAACATGCTCCTTCCACACCTTCCAATTAACTCACTCTTTCTTTATCACATTGGCCAAGACCTCATTATTCTCCCGTAGATTTCCAAAACATCAGAAGACTGAATTCAAACGCACGGCTCCAGATATCAGGCTACTCCTTGATTAACGTTGCTCGTGACAAAGGCGTAGTCTCTCTGTCCCCTTCTAATATAGTGTCTAATACGTCACTTCCCCCCATTACTTCCTTTTTCCACTTAACTGACACCTTCGTTTATCAAACCTTCGGAATCTCGGATCAAGCCATCTATCTTCTTGATCCAAATCTGACCCCTCACTTTGTGAATCTGACCCAGACTGCCTGTAAATCTCCTCCCTGTCTGGCTCAGCTGCCGGGAGGGGAAAATACCCAGAGGGGCCTGGCTGCTCTTCCTCGGCTGCCGGGAGGGGAAAATACCCAGAGGGGCCTGGCTGCTGATCCTCATCCTCTGATACTTCCCAAGCTGGTCTAGGGACACTCACAACACTATCCCCCCGCAGGCCCCTCCCCTCGGGGCCGTCGCAGGGGATGTGGTTTGTAGGGAAACGCAGAATGAAAATCCCAAATTAACCGAGGAGCCTCAATATCACGAGCATCGACCCAACAGCCAGCGGCTGGCCCACCCCCGGTCCAATCAACCAAATATTGGAAGCGGTCGTTGAGCCATCGGGAATCTCGGATGCCGGACACATCCAACCAGGAAACGGGAATGTGAGCACGGCGAGCTGTCGGGCCCGGATCAGGAGGTCGAAGCGGAGAATCAGGGTTAACAGGAACAAGCAAGGAGCGATGAAACACGGGATGTACACGAAGAGACCTAGGTAAAGTCAAACGATAGATCACCGGATTGATGACCGTCTCCACAGGAAAAGGACCCAGGAAACGTTGATCAAGCTTGCGGTGAATTCGCCCTGGAAACAAGTACTTGGTGGAGAGCCAAACCCGATCTCCAACAGCTAACGGCGGCGTGTCGCGACGAGAGCGGTCTGCAACCCTCTTGTAGTCTTCCTTGGCCTTAGTCAAATGGTGCTTAACCATCTCTTGGACAGACTGGAGTTCGGTTAAATAGTCCTCTGCAACTGGAACTGGAGAATCAAGGAGCGTGAGCGGGAAAAATCTGGGATGATAGCCGTAGTTGGCAAAAAACGGAGTGGTCTGAGTGGAAGTGTGCTGAGAGTTGTTGAAAGCGAATTCGGCCACGGAGAGATATTTGGACCAATCGTTCTGTTGGTCGTTGATGAAACAACGCAAATACTGCTCCAGGATGCCAATCACTTTCTCTGTACCCCCATCAGTCTCTGGGTGATGCGTGGAGGCTAGATTGAGTTGGACTTGAAGCGCAGACATGAGTTCTCTCCAGAACTCCGAGGTGAACTGGGTTCCTCGGTCGGACACTATTTTGTCAGGCAGACCGTGTAGCCAGAAGATATGTTGAATGAACAGCTGAGCAGTGACCTTGGCTGTCGGTATTCTTCGGCAAGGAATGAAATGTGCCATCTTGGTCAACATGTCCACCACTACAAAGACAATGGTGTAGCCGGCAGAAACAGGTAGACAAGTCAAGAAGTCCATGGAAATAGCCCCCCAGGGTCTCTCCGGCGTGGGCAAAGGCTGTAATAATCCCGGAGGGGCTCCTGTGGCATGTTTTGCCTGACGGCACCGTACACAGGAATTCACATAAGACTGAACATCATGGCAAAATCTGGGCCACCAAAAAGTCCGAGACACTAAGTGGAGAGTCTTAAAGAACCCAAAATGACCTGCCGCAGGGTTATCATGGCATTGATTCAGGATGAGACCACGGAGTGGGCCTGCTGGAACATATAACAGGTTGCGGAAGCGTAATAGACCCTCGGACAAGGTCCAAGGTGAGTCGGGACCCACCTCTTGCCTCTTCTGTGCCGCAAAGTCATCTAGTTGTTGCGCTTCCCGAATCTGTCGTCGTAGATCTACCGGATCGCGCACGGCTGCGATCGATTCGATAGGCAGAATGGTTCGAAGCGGCAAGGGTTCCTTGATCTGTAGATACTCAGGTTTACGGGACAAGGCATCTGCTCTTTTGTTGTACCCTTTCGGAATGTAGGTGACTTTGAAGTTGAATCGAGCGAAGAACAAAGACCAACGGATCTGACGTTGATTCAATTTCCTGGCAGATTGCAGATATTCCAAGTTTTTATGGTCAGTCCGAACTTCAACTTAGTAACGGGATCCTTCCAGGTGGTGTCTCCAGGTCTCAAAAGCAGTCTTGATGGCCAATAGCTCCTTTTCCCAAATGGTATAATGGCATTCGGAGGGACTCAGTTTCCTGGAATAATAAGCACACGGGAACAGGGTGCCGCCATCTTGGCGTGTTTGAAGAAGCACGGCCCCTACAGCAACATCTGAGGCGTCGGCCTCTACTACAAAGGGACGACAAGGATCTGGATACTTGAGAATGGGTTCCTGAACAAACGCCTTCTTGAGGGTCTGAAACGCCTGTTGCTCGGCATCGCCCCACCGGAACTTAATGCCTTTCCGTAACAGTCTAGTAAGGGGTGCAGTCAAGGCAGAAAATCTCGGAATGAATATCCTGTAATAGTTCGCAAATCCCAAAAGTCTTTGGACATCTTTTGCTTTACACGGTGGTTGCCAGGTTTGCAAGGCCTCAACCTTGCCAGGATCCATGGCGATGCCTTGTGGAGAAATCACATGTCCCAGAAACTCAATGGTGGTTTGATAGAATTGACATTTCTCTAACTTGGCGTAAAGGTGATGCTCTCTCAAGCGTTGCAGAACTTGACGGAGATGCTGGAGATGAGTTGCTCGTGACGGGGAGTAAATCAGGATGTCATCGAGGTAAACCACCACAAATTGATCTAATAAATCCCGGAAGATGTCATTCATAAAATGTTGAAAGACGGCCGGAGCATTGGTGAGTCCAAAGGGCATGACGGTATACTCAAAATGACCATACCTGGTCCCAAACGCGGTTTTCCACTCGTCCCCCTCTCTGATGCGAACCAGGTTGTAAGCACCCCGTAGATCTATCTTGGTGAAGATGGTCGCTGATCGGAGACGATCCATGAGATCAGGAATCAAAGGCAGAGGGTACCGGTTGCGCACCGTGATGGCATTGAGCTTGCGATAGTCACAGCATAGGCGTAAATCTCCGGTTTTCTTCTTCACGAATAACACAGGAGCTGACAAAGGCGAGGAAGAGGAACGAATGAAACCCCTGGCCAGGTTTTTGTCCACAAAGTCTTTTAATGCGGCCAACTCGGGTTCTGACATGGAGTAAAGGCGTCCCCTTGGAAGCTTGGCATTTGGCAGCAAATCAATGGCACAGTCATATGGTCTATGCGGAGGCAATTGGTCTGCCTCTTTCTCACTGAATATATCTGCAAAGTCCGCTAGGTCGGCCGGCAAGGTGATGTCAGGGTGGGATGGTTGCTGGGCTGCGCAAACTTGGCGTACGTGGTCTACGCATTGCAAACTGGGAAATGAAACACAGTTCTGGGACCACACCACACAAGGATCATGGGTTCTCAACCAGGCTAGGCCGAGAACTACGGGGAAATGAAGTCCCTTGGTAATATAGAATTGAATGGCTTCTTCATGTTGTCCTATGACCAGGCGTATGGGCTGGGTCATGAACTTGATCGGTCCAGACAACAACTCACGACCATCTATTGTCTCAACCAACATAGGTGGCTTCACAGAGCACAAAGCTATGGCATGCTGACAAGCGAAAGCTTCATCCATGAAATTAGTGGTGGCTCCGGAATCCAACAAGGCGTGTGCCGGAATGCCCTGTGCATGATTTCCCAGAAGTATATTGGTTGCTAGGATCAGATGTCTCGGAGGACCGGGGTCTTCGTCTGCGGAACTGGGACTGGGTTTGGTGCCTGCCCGACCCAACGTTTCCATTAGGCCGGGCTCTGGCCGTTTCCTGGCAAGGTGGCTTGAAACTGCTGAGTGGGAGGCCGAGCTGGAACAGGAGTAGGACCTGCCGTACCACGTCGTTTCTGGGGGCAGGCCATGACGTAGTGACCCATCTCTCCACAGTACAGGCACAATCCCTCAGCTCTCCGTCTTGCCTTCTCAGCCTCGGTCAAGCGAGATCTGGCTGCACCAAGATCCATGGGCTCATCTCTGGCCATGGGTACAGGACGCCTCTCAGTGTAAGCCGGCAATGGTTGGAAAATACGTCTGGGTGCCGGGATAGGTGGAGTGATAGGTAGGGTCTGGAATCCTCTGCGTGGTGCAGGAACTGGCTTGGCACTTCCGGTAACTGGAACCATCTGTTTGACCAGGCGGGCATCCGTGGCTTGCGTTTGCGCCTCAATAGCCAAACAATGTTGGCATAATGCATCCAGGGTCGCGGGTATTATAGTATGTCTCAATCCATTCAAGATCTGGGAAGACAGCCCATCTTGAAAAATTTCCATGAGAGCCTCGTCATTCCAATTGATTTCTTGAGCTAGGCGGCGAAAATCTTATATATATTCCGCTACGCAGCGCGATCCTTGACGTAACTCTCGTATCCGCCTGGTGGCATTTTGTCCACGAAGGGGGTCAGCAAATTCTCTTTCCATCAGCTGGCAGAATCCTGCATAATTGCGCAGAACAGGATCTGGTCCTTCTATCAGAGGAGACGACCAATCAGCAGCTGGACCAGAGAGTAAACTTAAAATGAAAGCCACTTTAGTTTCATCAAGCTGGAAATCTGCTGGAGTTGAGGCAATGAATGTTCTGCATTGGTTTAAAAACGCTGGAAATTTACTACGCTCTCCAGTAAACTTATCAGGCAATGCTAAATAGCATCTGCTTTGTCTGGGTGGGGGGGGTGGAGCTGGGGCTGGGACTCCGGCACCTTGCTGAATCTGCTGTTGCAAATCGCCAATTTGTTGCTGGAGAGCTTGAACTAATTGATACAAAACAGGATTATCTGCGAGCAGCTGCTCCATGACGTCACTGAAAGCTCGGACTAATTTTCCGTCTTTTCTGCTTTTGGGTCACGAGCAATCTGTTCTGTCTGGCCCCTCTCAGCTCATTAAAATCCACATAAATATGTCTTTAAGAGGTTTATTTAACACATTTCAAAAGAATTCACTTCAAAGCACGCTGCTGGCATTTTGCTGGCAGAAACAGCCAAGTCTCATTTATTTACATTTAGATTAAAACATGCTCCTTCCACACCTTCCAATTAACTCACTCTTTCTTTATCACATTGGCCAAGACCTCATTATTCTCCCGTAGATTTCCAAAACATCAGAAGACTGAATTCAAACGCACGGCTCCAGATATCAGGCTACTCCTTGATTAACGTTGCTCGTGACAAAGGCGTAGTCTCTCTGTCCCCTTCTAATATAGTGTCCGATACGTCACTTCCCCTCATTACTTCCTTTTTCCACTTAACTGACACCTTCGTTTATCAAACCTTCGGAATCTCGGATCAAGCCATCTATCTTCTTGATCCAAATCTGACCCCTCACTTTGTGAATCTGACCCAGACTGCCTGTAAATCTCCTCCCTGTCTGGCTCAGCTGCCGGGAGGGGAAAATACCCAGAGGGGCCTGGCTGCTCTTCCTCGGCTGCCGGGAGGGGAAAACACCCAGAGGGGCCTGGCTGCTGATCCTCATCCTCTGATACTTCCCAAGCTGGTCTAGGGACACTCACAACAGGTATAGGGTTTCCTGCCTGAGCAGAAGGTTGGAGTAGAAGACCTCCAAGGTCCCTTCCATCTCTGTTATTCTATTCTATTCCTTTTTTTGTTTGTTGTTTGTTGTTATATACCATCTAAAGTCCCTAGATTTATATTCTAAGCATTTTCTTCCCATCTGCCTGAATCAATGATTACTTGACTGTTCTGTTGATATTCTTGGAAGGTATGTTTCCATATCTGACCTAATAGTTCTCTCTAGCCTTCTAAGCTTTCCAAGAATATCGAAACAAAAAAAAGCACCCCACAAATTAAGCAAATAAAATACAAGAGAGGTACCCACAGTCTGAACGCTCTTTAAAATAAAACTGTTGTAACTTGTTCACGAAATTGAGCACAGTGAGGTCTGGAGATGCTTCTGAAGAGAAGGTATGCCAGGGATCTAATTGGTCTCTCTCGACTAGGTATTGCTGGTTCCTACCTTGCCAGTTCTTTCCCTACAGTTAGCATATTCAAAAGTTAACTTTTAAATTATTTAATCACAATTTTTGTCACATTTCCAGGGGCTCAGCTGATTTCAGAAATCTCCAATTTGACGGACTGTGCTTTGCATTACCCAAGAAGAAACCTGTTTGCCACAACCTTGCAAAGACAGCCTTTTAAATTACTTATATCACCTAGGGATCCATGCAGCATATAAGGATGTCCACTGCTTTAAAAAAATGTTCTTTATAGTACCAATAGTTAAATGAATATAGTTCTGACTTTGCCACATGAGTCTTATGTCAAAAGTAATAGTGAATAATATAGCATAACACTAGGCATTACTTTAATCTTGTTGGGAACAGACAGCTGTAATTTTACTATCAAATCCAAACCTCAAACTGCAATGTCACAAAATTCAATTCACTAGCAGGATGGTGATGATGATTACTTTAAATTGATTTCATAGAACTACAAGGAGGAAAAATGTGAATGCAAATAAAACAAAGCAAGATATAAAAAAACAAATGAAACATATCAAAGGAAAAAAATCTAGATCTAATGCAGCAGTAGACTACAACAATACATAATCAAAATGTTATATTTGTACACACAGACACACACAGACACACACAGACACAGACACACACACACACACAGACACACACAGACACACACACACACACACACACACACACACATATATATATATATATAGTGCAGATAGCAGTTTGTGTGTGTTTTCTTCTGGTGGATGGTATGTCCTAGGGAGCCATTGGATTTCTTGTAGACTAAGACATCCAGGAAGGGAAGTTGGTTATTAGCTTCTGTTTCCATGGTGAACTGTATTTTGGGATGTAGGCTGTTGAGATGTTTGAGGAAGTTGTCCAGTTTTTCTTTCCCATGTGGCCAGATTATGAAGGTGTTGTCTATGTATCTGAGCCAGAGTTTGGGTTTGTGATCAGATTTTTCTAGAGATTGGGTTTCAAAGTGTTCCATGTAGAGGTTTGCAATGACAGGTGAGAGGGGTGATCCCATGGATGCTCCTTCTATTTGTTTGCATTTTTGTCCATTATAGATGAAGTATGTGTTGGATAGGCAGTGGTTGGCAGTGGTTGGTCAGATCTAGGATGTGTTTGGAGGGTTATATTTGTTTTGGTTTTATATATATTTTTTAGATTGCACCCTGTAAACCCAAATATGGGAGGAAGGAATCATTCTTTCCTTTTGCTTGTTTCAGCTCAACCCAGAGCCATCCTGCAAGCACAAATATATATATATATGTTGTTTAAAATTGTTGACAAAGAAATAAGGGATTTCTGATATAGCTATTTCGAGTTTCTTAACTCTCTTCAGTCAGAACTCACCCTTCCGGGATTCGAACCTGGGCAGTCTGCATGCTAAGCAGATGCTTTAACCTATTGAGCCACAAGTTCTCTCCCGCTTTGTCAGTAGTCAGGGAGTAAGGATATGTGTCAAGTGTTTATTTTATATATATATATATATATATATATATATATATATATATATATATATATATATATATATATATATATATATATATATATATATATATATATATATATATATATATATATATATATATATATATATATATATATATATATATATATATATATATATATATATATATATATGTGATCATATATATATATCATATATATATATATATTTATATATATATGTGTGTGTGTGTTTTCAGAGGTTTTTGCGGGTGTTTGTATGTAGGTTTTTGGTTATTCGGGTTTTCTCCCGCGCAAAAATTGGAAGTGTCTTGCCGATGTTTCAGCAAAGTCCCATTCGTCATCTTCAGGCTGGTGTTTTCGGCTTTGTGCTTCTAGGAGCAATGTGTGATCGTAGCTATGTGGTTTTCATGAGTGTGGTTCTGGTGTCATTCTTTGTGTTAGGGACTCGTTTGTCAATAAGGGCAGGTTTCCAAATGGCTGGTAGGTGGGAGGTATCAACTTGTTTATTCATGCTGTGTGGGCGTTTTTCTATCTCGATGGCTTCTCTGATTATTCTGTTATTAAAGTGTTCAGTTTTGGCAATAGTTCTGGTCTTTTTAAAGTATGTCAGGATGTCACCACCACACTTCCACACAAAAAACAAACCCAAACCCACACCGATGATGAGGCATGACCACAAACCAGAAGCCAGACCACAGTTGCATCATTAGCCACTTTAAACCCCTCCAATCCATACATGAAGCAAGCTAACACCCACCATGAAGATGAGGCATGACCATGAACGTGAAGCCAAACAACAGCAATGCAGCTCACCATCTCAAATCCCCCTGCAACTCAGACTAACCTGGGCACAATGAAGCCCCCACCCAAACAGAACACTCCCCCATCCAATCAGAGCACAGCCAACCCCCCCATCCAATCAGAGCACAGCCAAGCCCCTAACCAATCAGAACACACCTCCACCCAATCAGAACACAGCCAAGCTCCCACCGAATCAGTTCATACCCCCACTGGCAGTTAAAAGGAAGAAACAGCAATAATCACACATTGCTCCTAGAAGCACGAAGCCGAAAACACCAGCCTGAAGATGACGAATGGGACTTCGTCGAAACGTCGCTAAGACACTTGTTGTATGCTAAGTTCTAGGATGATTGTTTAGCAATAGGATCCTTGGTTTAATGTTGATCACATTAATATGGAACCAGATAAGAGAAACACCAATCAAACAAAGTGTAACAGGAGTATAGTTGAGGCTAGACGCGAGGGGTGGAAAAAGGCTTACTAATTCAGACGTTTTCAATGACACTTCCAATTTTATGTGGGAGAAAATCCGAATAACCAAAGACCTACAGGGATTTGAGATGGTGAGCTCCATTGCTGTTGTTTGGCTTCCGATGTTACTATTTTCTTTTTCCTGGGCTCAGGAAATTACTATAAGTCTGTTTTAAACAATTAATTAAATCTTGACCATGTCGAATCAAATTGTTATCTTTCCTTTATGTACCTATATTAAAAAACATTTCAAGCAAATTCAACTTCAAACAAGTGTTTTTCCTAAAACTCATAATTTTGGGGAAATCAGTAATTCAAACATGATAAATCCAAAATTATTCTTGGTTTCAGATCTAGGGAAGATGGGGTTATATTCTAGAAAAAGATATTTTAATATCAGAGCATTTAACCTTAAGATTTTAGTAAACTTCTGTATGTGATTGATATAGTTCCAACACAAATGTTTTGAATACTATATCAACTAATGTAATATAATTTCCCAGAAGTTTAAGTACAAGAACACATATTTAACCTAAAGCCACACTCAGTCTTTTATTAGGAAAATTAGGACAGCTCCCTGCTATTAGCATATGGAAATGCTGACATTGCAATGCATTCGAAGGGCAGGAGAAACCATCTTGATTGAGTCTGTAAAAGCAGCAGTTGACAGCTGCATTTTAGTTGTTGCTCCATCAACCAAACTAGCTGTTTGAAATACATGTAAAATATATCTGTGAGAGGTTTTGCTGGCACATAAAATAGTAAATTGATTTTCATTCCAACCATACAAAGACAGTGTGCCCTTGGATAAATAACTCTTACAGAAACACATTTCATGCAGTATCACAGGACTGAAGGGTGAAGTAGAAAATGCAGAGACAGAAATTTGATTATCACACTTGCTTGCTGAATGCAGTTGACTGGCTTGAAGAAAACCAAACCAAATACATGCTGCAAATGAAACAAATTCATCTGAGGACAGAAAAAGAAGATGCTTTTTTTCAACACGATGAGGTATAAACTGGAGCGAGCATCTGTCAGAAGCACTAAATCATTTTTTCTAATTAAGGCCTCTCATAGGCAATCATCCTAATTTATTTGTTGAACCCAGCTCCTTGTCAAATCAAAATTAATAGACCAAAGAAAAACAAAACTTCAACCTTCTCTCTTGAAAAACTCTACCCTGCATATATGTAGGGGTTTTCTCATCTAAAATGTACACTGGAATCCTATAAGAGCCGTAAGTCTGCAGATAGTCAGGTTCCTGTCTGCAAACTGAAGTGATCCATGCCAGCACAAGATATTTTACATGGAACTATGAATTATCTGCAGCAGGTTTTTAATCATTTCTTCAATTAATTTTTTATGCCAAAAAATGGACATTTGTATGTCTTTCACAGGTGTCAATTATGAACATATCAAATCTTTTAATTAATGGGATTATCAGAATAGATTCAGAAATTGCTTCAAGGACTCACCAACAGATAGCAATAATCAACATGATATAAGCAGAAGAATCAGCGATATTCTATTCTAATTATATGTATCTTTATGTAGACAGAAATGGAAAGTGAATTCATTATGTGGTCATTCATACCCTATGAATGATCACACAATCACACCTATTTTTAACTTATATTTTAATATAATGTAAAATTAATTATCTTTAAAATGTTTTTCAGAAACTGAAGAGGGATAATTTGATTGTTCATAATGAAACATTTATTCGTTCTTTCAAATATACACTACATTCTTCCTATTTCAGCATTTTTTCATAAAGTTAAAAATAAAGTTAAAAAATGCAGACCAGGGACTGAGTTAAAAAGTGAAGAAAGGAAAATCCTTAAGTAATGAGATGCAATATTGCATGCAGTCATAGACGAGAGGTGGCTGTAAGCTGCCTTCAGTATTCAGAAAAGTCAATAAATAAAAGGGAATTTGAAATAAAATCCACTAGTCTAGTTCTCTCCCATGAACCTCACAAGCATCCACTTATGCTCAAAATACTGAGGACAGAAAACAAAACATAACATTTTACAACATGGAGGATGAATTTTTCTTTTATAGACATGAACCACTGCTTGCACTTAGAAACACTTGACTTAGTAAAAGTCAAGTCACACATAATGCCAAATTGAGAATTTTTTTCCATTATGGTTTAATTGTCCTACCTTTAATATAAGATTATTTTTTCTGAATAGAATGTGATCATCTAATATTTTTATGTATGATCTCAGAGTTTAAAGATTATCATTTCTTTATAAAGAGTCGGCCTTCTCCAGTTTCTGTCAGCCAGACAGTGTCGCCTGGCGGGGCCTAGGGGAAGAGCCTTCTCTGTTGCGGCCCCGGCCCTCTGGAATCAACTCCCCCCGGAGATCCGTATTGCCCCCACCCTCTCCGCCTTTCACAAATTACTTAAGACTCATCTTTGCCGACAGGCCTGGGGCAGTTTACACCTGGCCCCAGCCAGTGTATGTATGTTTGTATGTTTGTTTTGGATGATTGGTCTTTTAATTGACGGGTTTTACAAATGTTTTTTATATATTAGATTTCTACATGTAGTATTTATGTTGTGAGCCGCCCTGAGTTCTTGAAATAGGGCGGCATAGAAATCTAAGTAATAAATAAATAATAAAGCTCTGTGACAGTCTCTGTAATATTTGTTCTATATTTTTTAACTTATGTCTTCTTGATAGTAAATAGTGTCACAATAGTTCCATTGGTTTGTTAATATATCTTATTATATTATATTATATTAATATATTCTATTTTACTTATTTTCTAGAAATAACTTTTTGAGTAGCTCCTAGCATATAGAGGGACAATCAGGCTTTTACTGATTTAATAATCCATCCTCACAAATATATTTCATAGCAAAAATTATGTTTCTTAAAAACAAGGCACTTAGCATAATAAACTGTCTCACAAAGCATGCAAATAATTAACAATAAATATTGAATTTATATAAAGCTGACTTGTAATGATTGTCTTATTATAAGCAAGAGAGATTCTCAACACATTTTCCTCTTATAAGAAGATATAATTGTTCTGTATAGCAGGATAACAAACAAAATCAGGATAATAAAGCCTCCTTTGTAAAAAAAATTACATTTTGATAAATACATTTTGGGTTAGCTTGTTTTCTTAGACATAATATTTATTTGCACATATGGCTTCCTACTGTCATATCTGGCATGGCAGATTTGATTCAGTCTTGTTCATTTTGCAAATTAGTTGTTTTTTAACCAGCATTTTTACATTACCATTGACAGAACACAATCTATAAATTCCAGCAGTAAGAAACAATTACTGATTCATAATTATCCTATGAACATATACTGATGACTTCAGTAAATGACTTAAATCCAAGGTATATACAGTTTTATTGATTAATACCAGCATCCTAAATTGAACTCAACAACATATTGGTAATCAACACAGCACCTGTAACATAGGTGCAATATTGCAAAGCTCTTAGTTGCTTGGATAAGGGCTGTTGCACTTTTGCATCACTCTAAAAAGGACCGCAATGGACTGAAGCTGGGCCAAACCTTTGCTGTCCACTGAATCAATTGTAATTGCAAGAGGAGCCATAGATCCAGGATAATCACAGATCTCATCCAGAGGGAAAATACAGATCTGCAGCAAAGATTTTTAGATAAATAACAACCCCAACTTGTTGTTGCAGGGAATTTAGCTTCATCTTTTTCATTGCTGTTAAAGAAAATTTAGCTTCACCTTTTTTCATTGCATTCAATCCATTATTATCTTCTGTACATCAGGACACAACATTCACTACAACTCCTGTTTTGTGCAGTATAAAGATATCTATATTTGGATATAACCTTTATATTGATGACACTTCACCATGACATTACCCAGAAGTTCCATACAGATGTTAAATAGTGTGTGGGAAAGAGCCAAATCTTTTTGGCTTATGCACTACCCCATATAGGAGCTGTCCTGTTTTAGATTTCAGCCAGTGGTGGGATTCAGCCGGTTTGCACCACTTCGGCAGAATCAGTAGTAATTTTTTGTTGCCCAGGCCCAGAATGGACTTCCGGAAGCAGCATCCACACAGAGAACCGGTTGTTCACATATTTGAATCCCACCATTGATTTCAGCCACACGTGTACATACAGTTTTTCAGGAGATTACTGTTTAGCTTTGAAGTAAACCTGATAAACAATGAGGCAAGAAAATGTAAACAAAACAAAGACTTGCTTACATAGTTTGTTTTAAGAAAGGAGTGTGCAAAATCAGTCCATGTTTCAAAGGGATAGGTCAAGGGTGTCATCCAGTTGAAAGATCAAAGGTTCTAGAGTAAAATCTACACACCAGTGTCATACAAATACTGGTGGACACAGTCACAAGACATTCTCTTGTTTCTAGTCCAAGCTATTTTATTTATTTTTAATTAAATTTATATTTCTTATATAAACTTCAGTCTGCTATCCCTAATCAGAAGACTTTACTTCTTTGTTTGGCAAGGAGCCTAACAGACCTTCATTGTTCTGCTCTCATCTCTACTAATTAGGCTG
Source organism: Bothrops alternatus (assembly GCA_034064705.1). NCBI lineage: Eukaryota > Metazoa > Chordata > Lepidosauria > Squamata > Viperidae > Bothrops > Bothrops alternatus. Next base: position 38,676,642 of record JARGCV010000007.1, on the reverse strand, counting down.
TTGTTCTCCTTTGACTTTTCCAGCTGCTCAGGTGATGCCTTTGTGTGATTCTGGACTTTCTGAAACTGACATTTTCCACAGGCTCAGGTGGAGCAGCTTCTTCTGCACCAGATCCAGGGCCAGTGTGTTCTCAGCATGGGCCATGACAGAAGCATGTTAGCTGTTCAAACGAACACCCCACCTATCTCTGTTGTTCGGAATTTCCCACTTAGAAAGGAGTAGAACAAATGTAGCAAAGTGACTTTCATAGGAAGTCCAGAAGGATACCATGGTCTGTGAATGGTGAACAATCTAACAGGACTAGGAGGGATCAAATGTCATGCATCCAAATTTTGCCATTCCTTTGAAATAGGTTAGGTCAGGAAACAACTCCACAATTCTGATTACAACTATGCTTTAATGATATAGAATATTATAACATAATCTTGAAAGCCTGATTGAATCTTTCCTTCGATCATATTTTTTTTAACAAATTTTATTAATTTTTCCAATTTTAACAACCAAGTAATTAGGAAGCAGCATGGTGATAAGGTAATCAATAATCCAATAACAGAATGATACCATAGATATCTCAATTTACATCAATAAAAGTTCCCTCTCTATTTCCCTTAGGTATTATATCACATTCATATTAGTACATTTCTAGCTAAAGTTCAATCAATCTATACATTTATCAACATTTTAGTTATACATATCCAAGTCCTGTTTTTAGGTTTTATTTAATTCCAATTATCATATTCCAATTTAGCTTTTTATAACCAATATTTATAATTCAGATAGATTTAGTTTCCCTCATTTAATTTAAACTAGTTCTCATGACTAAAATACAAATATTATTCCAAGATTTAAATTCTTTCTTTATTCACCAATATATTCTATTTCCCATCCTAATAACTCCTCATATACTAACAACATATTTTTTATTATTACAAATCCATTTCCCTATAACCATTAAAACTATAATCTATCGGATTATTTTAATTTCCATTATAAATCTGAATCCTACGTATTAAATCAATCAATATCTCTAAGATCAGTCAAAATGGAACTGAATAGAATGGGAACTGAAAACTTTCCTTTTTCAACAGGCCGGCCTGGCATAGAAGCTCCGGCTCCAACCGGGTGAAAATGTTTTAGGGGGATTGTGTAATTTTTAGGATTCGCACATATTGGGTTTTATGGGATTTTATGGCCTAATTTGTTTAATTTATTTTTAAATATTTTAATTTTGTACATTTATATGTTTTTTAAATTTTAAGGCTGTACACCACCCCGAGTCCTTCGGGAGAGGGGCGGTATAGAAATTTAATAATAAAAAAATAAATAAAAATTTCTTAAAGAAAAGCTGCTTAACCGTCAAATGAGTTTTAAAATCTAACTCTGGCTTTCTTTTTATGCCAGGCCAGTGCCCTTAAATCCTCCAATGTATCTCCCTTCATTCCCCCACATATTGTTTGAATCAAGGGAGAACATCCAGTTATAAATTTTTCAAAGAAACTGGGCCCTTTGTAGTTATTAGGTTGTTGCCCTAATAGTTCAAATCTCCATATTTGGTTTAGAATGTTCAATTCAGTCTGGTCTTCTTCTTCTTTCTGAGTGAAGCAAAGAGTCATATCCAGTGTTTTAGTTGTTGTTTGGTCATCCAAGTTGTCTAAGTTCTCCATATGATATGTCTGTAGATCAGTTCCTGTTGCTTTTGGAGTTACAGGTGTTTTAGTTGAGATCAGTATCTGTTTGTTAAAGTTCTCTGTAAGTTATACATGCTGTTGAGTAGAATCCTCTTTGATGTTAAGTAGTTCCTCTTCTATTGTTTTTGGGCTTGTAAATTGAACAGTTGGGGTCTGGGGTTCAATCTGTAGTTTTGTGAAAACATCTTCGGCTTTCACTCGAGATTTTATTAGCTTGGTGGCTTCAAGGATTTTTTGAAGTATAAGTTTATAATTAAGTTGTGGGTAGATTCCCTCCATTTCCATGGTGATTAGCAATAATCTTTTAGTGGAGGCTATGTTTAGTAAAGATCAGCCAATGTTCACCTCCATGCTTCCTAAAGCTATTTTCATCATCCAGCTGTTTCCAAATCTTATCTTTCTTGATGGTATGAAGGGCAAATCAAGAGAGTCAGCAGGCCTCACAATTGTGAAAAAAAAGAAAGAGAAGGAAAAAAAAATCAATTGCTGTGCCAGTTTTCGCCACAAGATATCCCCTTTCGACCACAAAATGTTTTCCCAGATGCCAGTTAGTCTTTTATTTGATTAAAAAAGCCAAAAAAGAGGATGTTTTCCAAAGTTAATAGTTAGAGAAATAATAAGTCTCAATAGTTAAATCTTTTAAAATCCCAAAAATATCTGAAGATCAAAAATCCCGTTATTTAGTTATTAAAATTACTTATTCTTTTCTTTCCTTCAACGCTTAAATTCCCAACTATAGAAACGCCACTGCATTGAAAGTGGGGAAGAGGTTTGAAAAGGCTTTCACAGGAATGTAATTAGAATAACAAAGAGGAAAGGAAGAGTTTCACCCAAATCCTCCATGATGCTTTGTTGTGCTTAGATGTGGCTTTCGGCTGGTGCGACTTTTCTTCTTCAGTCCTGATGAGCTGCCTCAGATCAAATGGAGAGGCTACCACCCCTCCACGATCTAGCAAGGGTCCTCCCCAATTGTGGTTGCCCTTCCAGGGTGACTTTCGACCCTTTCCAGGGTCTCCCGAAGAAGGGAAACTGGACGGCGGGGAAAGCAGACTCTCCGTGCATCTGCTGGAAGCCCCCTGTCTCATATTGTAGGGATTTAGGGAGGAGTCAATCAGAGCTTCTTCTATGCTTTTGTTGTTTTCCAAGCTAAATATTCTTCTGTTATATAACAAACCATGCAAATTGCATCAACAATCAAATGAACCAAATTTTTCTAAAAAGGATTTTTAAAAAAAAGGTATAGTTTAGTTTTCAAAGATGTTATTCACAACTTGGAAAATAAAAGTTTCAAGCCCAAATACTTTGCAGAAGAAGAAGAAGAACTAATGAGAGAATAAAGCAATTTCAATTTAGCAAGATTGCATGATAAGATGCCAAAAATCTGTCCAGCAAGTGCTGGAATTGTATCTTGTGGCTATGCTTATAATGATCTCCTTGCTAAATTACAGCCATTCAAATTGATCTGTTTGTGAAGATACCTGATATACAGGTTCTTCATTGCATAATGGCAATTACAAGACAACTTAAGTTTTATCTAATTAAAATGGAGGAAAGGGGTAAAAGGATTCAGGAAGCATTGCTGTGAAATAAAGAAAAAAGAAAAGAAAAACTGTCCATCTGGCAACAGATGTTGTTTTTTTATCTAACACCTTGTCTAAACTACAAATAATGGACATTATAATAACATGTTGCTATCCCAACTTTGAACCAAATAGATCTGGATCATACTGGAACTTATTTTAGTAAAATGATATTGTCTTAATGGGTGGCAGCACTGAGGCTCAAAAGCTAAACAGAATTGGACCTAGTTGGTACTTGGATGGGAGAATTCTTTGAACTTGTAAGATAATTGGCAGATAAAAAAAACACAAATAAAAGAAGGCAGTTGTAAACCACTTCTATATTTCTACCAAGAAAAGTATATGAAGATAGCAGAAATGAAATTTCACTTAAAACTAATTTTTATTGCTATGGCAATGTAATGCTTTCTTGGGTAATTTTGCATCCATTTGGATATGCCATTTTCCAATAACACTGAAAATAATCATATTAATCTAACCAAGGAGCTAGTTTGATTGAATCATTTCCCTCCCACCCTTACCAAAGCAAAGTATTGTATAATCATTAAAACTTCATTAGTTGGGTTTTTTCTATAATGTCAGTCATACCAATTTAATGAATGACTTAAATGAGCAAGTGTTTTTGCAGTATTTCATTCAAGTCCAAGTACTTCTTGTGAAGGCTGTGTTAACTATAACATGCCTTTCATGTGACCAATAGAATATTTTTCCTACATTGAGCTGTTTTTAATTTGCATGTGATTGTTTCATTATTTTGTATTTGACTTATTTTTTATGTCTACAGTGAGAGCTACAAGAAAATGGAAAGACTCTGAACATTAGTTCCAAAACTAAGAAACCATTTTACAGGATTAACATTAAAATAAACAAAATTACAAAAGATTAGTCCTAAAAAACACATTTCGACTTTGGAAATCAGAAATTGCAAATTCATAAACTGGTATGACTGATGTTATAGTTTTTTTCCTGGATAATAGATATAACAAGAATATTTTAGGGTATTTGATTCTATTTTTTCTCATGTAAACCATCCCATAACTTTTACCTTACTTAAGGAATAAATAAGACTAAAAAGAGAGAAAAAAAGAACAAGAGTAAAGAGGGATAAAAAGATAGTATACTACTGAAAGTCCATGTTTCCCCTAAGTTAATACAAATTTATTTCCAAAATTTTTCATTCTTTTTGACCATAATTAAGAATATATTTAATCTTTAAATATTCCATTTAATAAATTTAATCATCTGGCATTTTAACTCTTATTCAAAACATTTTTTCCAATCCATTGTAATTTTCTTAAAATCAATCACATTTAAATATCTAAAATATGTCCTTATATATAAGCCATTCTAATTCTTTTATATTACTCATATCAAGAAATAAGAGAAGAAAAGAGAAGAAAGAGGGAGTACTATGTTATTTGAGGGACTCCTCCTTCTTAAAGTAAAATTCATATCCAAAATCTTTCTATTACTTTTAACCATATTCAAACAGGTGTTTCTTTTTAAATATTCTCTCTGATAAGTCCCATTGTCTATTTTCTTAATTTTCACTTTGGCCTTTTTCTTTTGCCCAATATCTTTAATCAATATATTCTGCTGAATCAAAGAGTCTTTCCATATTCTTGTAGGTGTCACTGTAGACATAAAAAATAAGTCAAATACAATATCTTTGTAAGAGGCATTTGCTCTTTCACATTTGTTGAAAATCTTTTTCTTTCTTTTTCTCTCTGTATCTCTTATCATTTTTTTGTCTCTCCGGTTATTGTGGTGTTCCTGACATCTCTGCAATCCATTTTGACCAGTCTTTTTTCTTATCCTCAAATTTGTCTTGTGGTCTTAAAGTATAAGTTACCTTTTCCAAAACCAATATTTCTTGTAATATTTTTCCACTTGGGTGAAATCATACTTCTTTGTTGTGTTAGGCTCCATCTTTGAGTCTCTATCCTCGAATTTGTGTTCAGTTATCTGTTTTATCTACTCCTTCTCTATTGTTATTTCCTGGGATATTTTTTGTTGTAAAGTTAAATTGGAGATGAATTGGTTTATGTTTTCAAAGTTATTTTGGATTCCTTTGTGGTTTGAAGTCATTGTTGTTTGAATTAATTGCAGCATCTCATATGTCACCTCTTGAAAGGTATTTATTTTTTCTTGATAAGTTCTTTCTGCAAGTCTCTGGTTTTCCATAGTGGTCAAGAATCGAGGTTTTCTTTTCTCTGCAAATAGCTTTAGAGTCACAGTTTAGTAGATATTTATAATCCAAAAAGATTCAAAAAGGTTTCTTGAAGTTTATAATATCTCTTTCTTTGCAACCCAAATTGTTTTCTTTTTTTGTCACAGCTGTTCTCTATTATTATAGCTTTGAAGGTCACAAGCACAGATTAGTTTTTTTCAGATTTTGCCAAGTCCTGTATAAAAGCCATAGCTGTCATAGTCTTTATCCACCACTAGATGTCAGCACCAACTTATATTTCAAATTATCAAAAAAGAAAATTGCCTTCAAAACAATTCCAAACTTATCCAAATTTAGGTTTTATATTCATTTCATTTCATTTCTGTATGTTTTGGTCCTCCATAAAAGGTTTAATTCGCTGCTTCCATTAGTAAAAGGGTGGGACAAAAATCCTCCTCTTTCACGTTCGGAGGTTTTTTTTGCTTCTTGGGAATTTTTTTTCCAGGAAAGTTAATAAGTAGGATAGAGAAAATCGATGATCTTATCCAGATTCAAACATGCTGTTTACAATCAGCTTAAAATAGTGCTTTTTGACTTCAGTTGCTTGTAGCTTGGGCTAGAGTCTGAAGTTAGGCTAGCCTTTCTCCTGTTGGTTTCTAGAAAGCTTCTCCTGGACCGATCGGGTTGACCACCATCTCTCTGTGGTCCGCAGGACTTTCTTCCTTCTTTGCCACCTCTTTGGGGTGGCTTCTGGCCCTTTTAGGGTCCCCTAACAGGAAGAAATTCAGCCAAAGGGCATGGAGCCCCAAAATCCATGGCTGCTGCACTATTATGCAAAACCAGAAGTCCCTGCACAAGTCCCCGAATGTAATTAACTTTGAGAAAATATTATCCAGTAAGAATGTCTTGAATATTGTGGGAAAAACAAATGTAAACAAGAACTATAAACAGGATCTATGATGAAGCAACCAGAATGACTAGATAGAAAAGAAATATTATATTGATGTGATTATTTGTGGAAATATTAGAAAAAATTGTATATACAATTGTTATCTATCAAAACAATAAGAATTGTATTAACTTAAGATTGGTAAAAGAGAACATTATGGGAAGAAGAGGAAATCAAGTAAAGCTATTATGTGGATTGTAGATCATAGAAACCAATTGTTTTTTAAATGTAAACCCAGACAACACACTCTTTACCGAATATTAAGATGACCATGTTAAAAAAATAATAACATATATTATTTTTAAAACAGAATACTTTAGGGGATTTTGAACAAAACAAGGTTTCTTAAAACTCTCCTTGATGATATCACAGAATTAAGATCTACAGCTGCTTTTCCTTTTTATACATTATGTAGTACTGACACAGAAAGTAGGTTTATGTAAGTCAATGAGACTTATATCCAGATAAATGGAATTGGATCTCAGTCATGGCATTTATTTTGATTTTACCATCTGCTGCAGAAAGGAACTTATTCATTTTTGTTTTACTATAAAATATTTAAGATGTTTTTAATAAAATAAAAAAGAATCAAATACAACAAACATTAAATAATCCCCAGTGAAGGAAGAGTAAAGATGAGAAAAACTGTACATTTTAAAGATTTTTTTTTAAAAAAACCTGGGAGAAGAAAATTGTCTTGTTCCAGGAAGAGGAGACTCTATAATTAAATTGCTTCTTAGAGTTCCAAAGGACGGCTGTTTCTCTCAACATCACATTACTTTGTGACACAACAAAAAGGACATGATAATAGGATTGGAATACATTTGAACTCATCTTGTTCAATACTCATCCTCATAAACAATACTTTTCTTTTCTCAAGGTCATCCAAACAAAAGTAGACATGGAAGACAGGGCCAGAAACAAGTGGAAGGGTGGCTGGAACACTTGACTATGAACTAAAATCTTCTTTTGGAATTCGCCCAAAATCAAATGCTCATAACTTTCATTTCATTCCCTCCTCACAATGTTATATTCCTATTATGCCTCCAAGAATACCAGAGCTCAAGATGGTTTACAGAACCAGTGTATAAGCACTCATAATGGGTTTACACTCATCTCTTTTGTAATGCATTCTTATCTACAAATATTGGATCAGGTGATCTCATTTCCTCAGGTTTGAAATGGCCATATGGGAATCATCTTATCTATGAGAGAGGGTTGAGTGAGTATTCTCAGATGGGGAAAAGGTTTATATACTCTTCTTTATGTTATTTACATATTTTATTATTATGTAGAATGAAATATTTTCTAATTGAGCCTTTGACAGCTTTAAAGTCGTGAAAACCATAAGTTACATATCTGCACCACAGAGCTTACGCAGAAAAGATTAAGTATCACTTCAAGTGATGTTATCAGTTGGAATCTATTTTGGTGACTCCCAAGAAGTTCATCTCTAATTCTTCTCTCCAACCCAATATTTTTTTTAGAGACAAAATGAGATACAATAGTCTGTCCAATCTATAAAGTGTCTAAACTTTAAGTATTTAAATTTCTACTTTGCCCTGAATCAACAATCTCAGAAAATATTCATCCTGAAAAAAATAGAAATGTTGATTTAAAAAAAAAAAGAAGAATGAATTTGGGAGATATCAAGCTGAGGGTTCATTTATCAAATAACTAGAAATAGATTTGAATCTTCATCTGTTTCAATGATAAATGTGAATCTCTATTAAGCCATACTTGCAGTACTGGGTTAGGATTTTCTGCCGGGATTCTCATCATTCACCACTACACAGCCGGCAGATACACCACATCCCTTTTTCTTCACCTTCTGAATGGATACAGTTGAGTGAGAATGTTGTTTGTTATTTTATATATTAAAACTTTCCAAAATTCACACATTTCTTCTTAAACAGGATGGAAAGAAATGGACATTTAAAAAGAAATGAATGTGGAAAAACACAATTTACAAATGCATCCATCCATAAAGCAGTATAATCACCAACATGTTTCCACTGGTTCAAATAGTCACTCAGGGAGTTTATAGAATATTATAGCATGTTGAACATTGAATGTGAATACAATATTATTTTAATACAATAACAAAGCTTTCCTCCTGTTCATTGACTACAGAACTGGACTTATTGAGTCAATATCTGCAATGCAAATAGGGGAGGAAAGCAGGGATATGTACAAACCTCCTTCCCTTCCTTCCTTCCTTCCTTCTTTACTTACTTACATACATACATAATTCATTTTAATCCACACCAAGCAAAATGAAGTTAACAGTTATTAAATTATGTTTTATTTAAACATTTCACCTCTAAAGTAAAAGGTATGATAACTGATTTGCCGAGAAAGTTTTTCTTTTATAAGTCTTCTTGCAACAGATCAAATTTGTAAACTATTTCTAGCTTATTGGTAGCACTGCATCACTGAAATGATTCAAATTGGTGATAGGATTTCTTTATATGGCCACTAAAGGGAGGGGGCACAGTCAGAGATGGGTTAAATGCCATGTAGGAAATGAATTAATACAGTTTGTTTGAGTAAGCTGTATTGGGAACAGTAGTCATAGTAAAATAGGACTGTGTCAAAGTCTGATGAATTAGTTCCTTTAGGAGGAACTACATATGGGATATAGGGTAGCTCGATCCCGACCCGCATCGCGCATGCATGGCGTGACGGGGCGCATCGTGCATGCGCGGTGCGACGGGGAGCATCGCGCATGCGCGGTGCGACGGGGAGCATCACGCATGCGCGGCGCGACAGCCCGCATCGCGCATGCGTGGCGTGACGGGGCACATCGCGCATGCACGGCGCGACGGCCCGCATCGTGCATGCACGGTGCGACGGAGCGCATCGTGCATGCACGGCGCGACGGCCCGCATCGCGCATGCGCGGCGCGACGGCCCGCATCACAAAGGGGAAAAAATGGCCGACCCCCCCAAAAAATGGCCGACCCAAAAAAAAATGGCCGGCCAAAATAAAAAAAAATGGCGGGCCCGCATCGCGCATGCGCAGCGCGACGGCCCGCATCACAAAGGGGAAAAAATGGCCGACCCCAAAAAAATGGCCGACCCAAAAAAAATGGCGGACTGCAGTGTTTGGCGACCCCCGTGAAATGGTCGTTCGACCCCAAATGTGGTCGCGACCCACAGGTTGAGAACTGCTGATATAGGGGATTCAGAAGCATTTAGGGTGGAGTGCAAACAGGCAATATGCCAGAAGTAGCATCATACTCTTAAGTTCTTTTGTTTGTGGATGTGGCACACATACAAAAGGGGCAGTTTTTTTATTGCATTTGACACACAATCTCACTTCTGAAAACCACTGGAGATTTCTTACTATCCTATTTACTCCAGTGTCTGAAACCTAAACATCATTTTGTGGAGAAAAATGCATTTGTGATATTTAACTTGTGGGCCTGCTTATCTTAATCATCTTTTTCTCTTTCCAGTGGAGAAAATATTTACTAGCATATATATTAGCCTTGTAATCCATGCAATTATAATGGCTGACAATATTATAAAAGCTCCTCATTCACAGGCTATTGTACTAGACTTTACTGAGTAAAGTCCCAGAGCATTTTAACCTTTTCATTTTCTCTTACTTTTTCTATTTTGTGTCCCACCAGTTCTTGCTTGCAGGCAAATGGTATTTCTTACAGATATTCCAATACACCATTGTTGCTATTTAGTCATGCCATCTGCAGTCAATCTGTGCAATCTTTTTGGAGCAGCTAACTAGGTGGTCCACTGTTTCTTCAGCTTCTTTGCAGAAGTGGTATTGCTGTCTGTGACTCTCTTCTCAGTTCTGGCTTTGCATGCACTATTATCATTAATATTACCGTAATTTGTATTATATTAACTCATAAATTTTATTATAGTAATAGTAATATTAACATCAATGTGATTCATCGCTCAGTCAGTCAGATGTTTAGACATTGGCGTTTTTATCCACTTATCAAATCCTTCCCAAGGCTGATATTGCTGTTTGATACTGTTAAAGGTATCATCGTAGAATGTAAGCTGTTATTGTTTTATTGTTATTATTATTATTCTATGATTCTAGTTCTGCTGAGTTATTTGTCTGGAATGATATAGGGACTCCTGCAAAAAAGGAATTGGGTTAGATGACCTCCAAGGTCCCTCCCAATTCTGTTATTCTATAGTCTGTATTCAGATGAAATTTATGAAATTACTACAGTATCAGTATTTTGCCATTTTCTTCAATAGGCTATTATTTCCGTATGGTTCCTGACATGTTCTTAGCCTCTATGGTAATTGTTAGATGCTCAGGATACTTTTAATTTGCAGGATCAGTGATGCTGTACAGTTTTGATCAGAATTCGGTTATTGTTGACACCAAAGATTGGTTACTTAAATTTTAAGAGTGTCTTAAAGAGACATCTTCTGACTCCATTTGTAGAGAGGTTAATTCTGTATACCATATCTCTTAGCTACTTCATAAAAAAAAATCAAAAGTTTTTGCAGCCACATGTATACATAGACAAAAATATTAGAATTAATTTTTAGTAAGTATATTCAAAATCATGCCCTAAATGCCAATTTCTCTTCTGGATTTGAGGAATCAAATCTTCAAAACTTAATCAATTTTGTTAAATAATGTATAACTTGATCTTTTTTTTAATGTCTTATTAATGTCATTTTCTTCCATTAAAACAACAGCGTGCATTTCTGATTTTTTTTAAAAATAATAATAATAAGGTACTGTCCTACCAAATAACATTTGCTGAGAGCCACAAAAAAAAGTTAACCACAGTGTGAAAACAGACATTTCAGTTAATTTCCATCTGTTTTTCACAAGTCTATTATCCGAAATAATCTATGGATTTCAAATAAAACATTTGCTGGGGTGAGGTATTGGATATTTTTGTCATATTATTAAAGTTAATTAAAAGAGGAGTCAAAGCCCAAAAAAATCAAATGGTTAATGAAGACTTAAGTTAGTGGGATCATTATCAATTGATTCTACATAAATGAGCATGCCACAGTTGTCATTACCAAGTCAAGTCTTTAAAGTGCTCTTTGGAAATTGCTATCAGGTTACAGGCAATTTATCATCCGAAGAGAGCTCTTCAGATTGAGTTAACATTTGCACACAACATAAACTCACTTCAGGAGGTACAGCATACAGAGATCTAGATTTAAATTCACTATAAATTAGTGTACTAGCCAGAAAATCGAATGTCAAATATCCCAAAGGTGCATTTGCCAAAAGGCAGCTGGACT